>CM061543.1:220185651-221435651 GCA_030864215.1 Capsicum pubescens | reverse complement strand
AGTTCTAGACATCACATAAACCAAGGAATACACAACAAACTCACACACAGATGGCATATGCTCAGCTCAAGTAGGATCCTCATAGACTCTCAACCAAAAAATCACATGAATTCAATCATTAAGGCATCACGTACAAGAGTCATAATCATGAGTGTAGGAGTCTTAAAAGTAGTTCATGCAATCAACATTCTTTTACAACCAAAAATCTTTCATCATAACATCAATTATAGCACTAACAAGAACATACCATTTATTCTTAACACAATTTTTTTTAAATTACTCCTAAAAATGGGAATTTCCGCACCCCACACTTATAAATCCACTTTGTCCCCAAAGTGTACTTAAAAGTTAAGATAAAAATACTCCCTGAGGCCTCAAGTCATAGCAAGTAGCATGTTTATACATTTAGAGGGTCCAGGGACCCCACACAGTCTTTGCCATGCTCCTTAGATTAGTTTTTTCGGTACTCAGAATTTTCATCAACCTGTGACTCAATAAAAATAATAACTAGTGAATTAAAAACTAAAATACTCAAAATAAAATATACCTTAACTTGGGTTTCCTCCGAAGCAGTGCCTAATTTAGTGTTGCGGCATGACCCAATAAAGTTTTTCCTCCACCTTGAGGATAAAAATTTCACCCCTAACCTTGTATCTTTTTTTTTGTTCCACTCATAGGGTGGTGGTACAAAGATGAGTGAATTGAGATGGTGCTTGGTAAACCACTCAGCCTTAAAGTGAGGTATATTTTTATGGTTCTTTTATGGTACAAAATTAAGAATATAGGATTCTTGTTCCTCATCTTTATACCCATCCACTATTTCAGATGACTCTACAGATATGTCATCATCTAAACATTAAGTAGAAAAGTGATTTGAATGAGACCCAACCAATCCCACTACAAAATTTACACCATCCACCACACACTCACTTTTATTCACCTTCTAAATTTTAGTCTCAAGAGAAAGATGATAGTTGAATGGCTAAAATTCTTACGTTTTCTCCAAAAATTGGCAAGTATCCTCCTGTGCATTTCTCTGCCTCTGTGGAGATGGTGGTGGTTGAATCTCCTTAACCTTTTCAAAAATTTTAGTTTTTGAGCACTCAAACTTCCTCGAATGATCAAGAACTTTGTCTGCAACTAGTTGGGGAGTCAACTTTGCATCTGCCACCTTAGTTATCTTTGGAGGTTCTTCATTGATCTTTTTACCATTCCTCAAATTGATTGACATTACTTCTTTAGGAGGTTTAGTTTCACTTAGAAAACTCCTCGAGACCTAGGATTTTGTGCCTGCTTTATCCGCCCCAACTGATTCTTCATTTGCTTCAGAATTATTCACTAATTTTTTAGTTCATTAGCCAACTATTCTTGGGTGGCCATGAACTTCTTTAGCATCTCCTGTATGTTACTGGCCTTTGTGTTTTGTTGTTGTTTCTTAGATTACTGTTTCTTGTTGTTCCATGATTGAATTGGTAGCTCTGTCCTCCACTTTTAACTGTATGCATTCCCATAATATGGCCTTTGAGCATTGCGCGCAAACATCACTGACTCAAGATTGGCAACACATATTACTGCAGAATGACCACTATTTCCACAAACCTCACACCATCTTATGGTCTTTTCCACAGATAGGATAGTTTCCACCTTATATTGTGAAGGTCCCATCCACTCGCTTCAATTAAAATCTAGAAAAAAGCCTCTAGATGGGGTCCCTCATAAAAACAAAAAGAATCTTCATCACTCGAAAACAAACTATCCCACGCTTCCATATCAAGAAGTGTGATAAAAAATAAAATAATATAAAAGAAAAAATGCTAAACTATGTAAAACTCGATATAGATAAACTAAAAATAAGATAGTTACAAAACTGAACATTAGAACTACATTATTGAGTGCGGATACAATAATCCATTTAGATGCATTAAGATGTCATCCTTCAAGTTAACCAGACAAGCCTTCTAGGTATATACCTATCCTTGACGCTAATTCAAATCTCTTACTTTATAAAAGAATAAGAACTTTACTCTATTTACTCCCACGTTCTATCATCTTATTCCCCCTCCCGAGCTTACAAAGACGACAATGGATGTATTATAAGGGTATATAATCTTTAAAATAGTTATAACAAGGATAAATAAACAATCAAATATGATAAACAATCAAAACCAAATAAATTTAAAACAATAGTAAGCGGTGGTAATTCTCTGTGATATCCTCTGCAACACACCCTCATAGAGGATACACATTGTTTTGGGTCCCTTATGAATTTCCCTATGTGTGTCACTCTCCCTATATTCTTTTCTTGGGTCCGCGACGTTCCATGGACATCCAAAGTGTCAATTTTATTTCATGTCTTTTCTTGTCTTGTGCTTTCGTGGATCCATTCCAAGACTTTTTGTGCTATTTAAACTTGATTTTTAGCTTTTATATCATTCATATATCATCATAATCAACTCACCAAGCATACTATATCATTAAATGCCACAAATTAGAGCTCAAAACAACACACAATCCATAACAATAAACTAGCTTGGACAGTCAATAAAGAGAAACCCGAGGTTAAAGCACCGCGAACATTCATACTAAGACATTGAACTTCATTGGTTAGATTACATATCTTTGTTGTCAATTCACAGGGTTTATAGTATGCTCATGGTCTCCCGATCTCTAATCTTCTACATAACTGGACACTACAACTACACCGTTGTGTGGGGATGCATTATCCATTTATATGCATTAACATGTCATCCTTCAAGTGAACCAAACAAGACTTCTAGGTATATCCCTATCCTAGACACTAATTCAAATACCTTATTTTATAAAAGAATAAGAACCTTACTCTATTTACCCACACGTTCTATCATTTTATTCCCCCTCCTAAGCTTACAAAGATGACAATGGATGTATTCTAAGGGTAGCTAATCCTTAAAGTAGTTATAAAAATGATAAATAAAAAACCAAATATTATAATAAATCACAAAAAAATCAATCAAAAGTAATATTAATCATGTTCTTGGCCTAAACCCCGAAAAGGAGGCTTTTAGCCACTCATGGACATAATTGTAATCAAGATAAATGAATACATGATAAAATACATAAAAAAACTAAAGTTAAAAAATAAAAACCCTATTTGAAGTGTTTTCCATCCCCTCTCAAAGTTTCAAAGCCGTCCAATGTGTCTAATATCAAGTTCAAGTGTCCTATTTATATGTGGACAAAACTCCTGAAATTAGCCTAGGGTTCGCGTTGCGGAGCTCATAGAGGGAGCTAGGGTGTGTGACACACCCTAATAATGGAGACATAGTGTTTTGGGTCCCTTTTGAAGCTTTGTATGTGTATCACAGGTCCTATATCCATGGATTGGGTCAGCTACGTGCCATGGACATCCAAAATGTCCATTTTACGTCAAATCTTGTCCTGTTCTTTCGTTGATCCATTACCAGCCCTTTTATGTTGTTTACACACAATTTAAAGCTTGTATATAATTCATATATCATAATAATCAACTAAAAAATAATCCTATAGAATTAATACCCAAAAATTAGAGCTCAAAACAACACATAATCCATAACGGGAACTAGAAACTTAAGGTAAGAACTAGTTTCATCCTATTAGTCTTTTTTGCTTAGTGTTTTGACTCTTGTATTGATTCAATTGAAACTTGAACACTCAAAATAAGTTTTTCCAAACATAATTACACAAAATACCAATATGAACTCACTACGCATATCAGAATCATCAATATCTACTAGAACAACACCTAGCTCAAGCTATTAACACTAGTTTTCTCATCTTCACTCTAAGTGACCAATTTAAGTACAAACTTGTTTCGGAAAAACCATAAACATTGTGATCAAATACATAAAAAATTATTGGCTCAATTATATTATCATCAAAACTTTAAGAACATAAGTTGTCCTCCAAAAAATATTGAATAAGCTTGGATAACAACACTAAGGTGCATAAATCTACCTCAGATCACCACCCCAGACTTAAAGCCTTGTTCGTCCTCTAACAAATCTTTACTATAAGAATCATAATCTAAGGAGACTCTACACTTCTACTACAATAAATAAACTCAAGCTAGTACTATAATGACTACACAAAATTCAGTTTTCTATACTAAGCATGTTACATACACAATCGAAAGTTTATGAATACTACTTCAAAACATCCTATCCTCAAGAATTGACTCACCAAGTTGGAAAAATCATGCATATTGCCCAATAAAATACATCATACAAATCACCTAACTATCATTAAACATGTACCTTCACAATCAAGAAAGTTACCCATAAAGTCTCACATAGATCCAATTTATCATTGAATGGGTATAAGAATCAAGTTACGCTACCTCTCATAAAGAATTCACAAGGTACACAATATGAACCATATGATTTCCCTTAGTGTAGTACTCAACTAATATCAAAATGAAAAAGTTTAGGATCAAATAGGTCTTTAAGGGTTGTAATATAGGCAAAGGGATGGGTAGGAACTATTTTGGACAAGAATTGTTACTATATTTCCTAAGAGCTTTAATACATCTCAATTTTCATTCAATTCACCTCTAACAACCAATTTCACCACTTTTATCTTCATACATCTTTTATTTTACTCTATCTCATTAATCTCACTAACATACAATATAAGAGGGAGTATTGTCTATAAATTCACAATTCAATTTTTAGCACAAATTTCTTTCACTACCAACCACAACATATCAATTGTACACACCAATAACTATTACTTTAGGGCTTTAATTTTACATTTATCCTACTTGTATTTCAAAATCCTTAACTCAATTAAATTTTAACTAAAAGCGCTTAGGAGCTTTTGTTAAAATTAAGGACAATCAAAGAAGGGGATACAGGCTATATATGAGGCTGCCAAAGAAAATAAGCTAAAGGATCAATGGGGATGACTAGGATTATGAACAATGGTATGTTAGAAAAAGGGTATAAACGTGACTATCAAAGAAATTCCTATATCATATCCTAAACACACACTCTTTATTTCTCTTTTCATACACACCAAGAAATTTCTAGACATCACATGCACCGAGGAATACACAATAACCTCACACACACATGGAACATGCTCAAATTAAGTAAGATCCTCATAGAATCTTAAACAAATAATCACATCAATTTAATCATTAAGGCAACAAGTACATGTAATACCTTGTATTTTCCTACCATACTCTCAGTCCTAGTGCATGAGTATTCGTCTATGAAATTTCTGAAACTCTCATTATTTTTCAGTTTAGAGCCTGCCATTGCATATAAAATTCAATTACCTTTCCAACGATATAAAACTTGCCCAAATTCGATAATCGGGTAAGAAGTTATGGAGATTTTAAGTTTCAGTCGTTAAACACCGTCATTTTAACCCTCAGCGTGTCGCATAGGCATCCCAAATGACAATTTTCGATTTCTAGTATGAATCCATGATTATGGTGCATTGCGGAGTAGGCCAATTTCCTATTTGACAATTTTTAGTGGGCCTCCGCGATTATAGCGCGTTGCAGAGGTGGCCAAAATGGAATTCCAAGGCTTATCGCGATAGTGGTGCATCACGCCAACTGTCCAGATCCTAGTTGTCCCTTTTCCAGTGACTTGGCACGATGGTGGCGCATCGCTCCAAGGCCAAAATCAGGATGGTCAGTTTCGCATCGCTCCAAGGCCAAAATCAGGATGGTCAGTTTTCAACTTTTATTTTTAAATTTGTTTAAGGGTATTTGGGTCTTTTTCCACGGCCCTAATTAACCTAAAACACGAAATTTAACCCCTAAACACCCTAAGTAGTCATAATTATTCAATTCATCTTCAAAATTAAAGATTCCCTTTCTAAGAACAGGAAAGCAATTTCTTAAGAACCTTCCATCAATCCTTCCAAATTCATCATCCCAGGAATGTTAGATGTTCATCCATGGATTCCTTTTATCCATGGAGCTCAAGTAACCTTTTTAATTTTAAAGTTATGATCTTTATAAGTTATTTGATTTTTAATCATGATTTCATCCATTAATCTCCATGAACTTTGATTTAATACCATGTTTTAATGATGTTATTGTTATTATTCGATTCCTCATGTTTTAGTGTTATCATTTTTTGAATTAAATCATGACTTAGTATTTTCAATTATAATTTCACATCAATTATGCCGGTCCTTTAGTAATTCTATGATTATTTTAAACCATGAACTATAAGTGTTTGATAAAATGCCTACAAGAGCAATTGATTTAATAAGAGTCGTCATGCTATGTCCTTCAATATTTTAGTGTCATGCTACTACTATTGTTTTGAATCCTAGGGGTATTGTATACCCAAAACTATAACTATTTACTTAATGTTGTCTCAGTATCTTCAGAATAACTTCAGATTATATCATGAGCATTATCAGAATAGTCAGTTAAACTCAGAATAGTCTAGCATTTCAGTGTCATTCAGTTGGGAGAAGGATTTAGCACCGAGCGAGTGTAGGGATGGCGACTTCCCCGTAAGATAGGAAAAGTCGTTAGTTGCAGTCCCATTACTCCAGAACTATATAGCCAGCGTAGGATATGAGTAGTCACCCTTCAGATTAGGCTTGACTATCTCGCAGGGGTCACCGTCAGTTCAGGCTTGACAACCTTAGTTCTTTGGATAAAATATCAGTTTAGTGGATCCACACAGCTAGCGTTAGTACCCATGGAACGATATTAACACCCTTACAACTGGGGTTACAGGTTGGACCCCAATTTGCTCAAATTGGGGAATGTCGGTTAGATGATACCTCCCACAGTCTCAGATATAGTCTCAGTTACCATTCCAGTTCAGTTCTTCAGTTTTAGTATTGCTTAACCAAGGCATACAAATTTCAGTTAATTTCAGCATTTAAGTTAGCATATTTCATACAGTTCATATCATATGCTTGGTTATGAATCCTCAGCGTCTACTGATTTTCATGTATTTTTAGCATTTTATAGACTTTCTTGCATGTTCAGTATCTACAAATTTCATGTTCTCTATTAAGTATTCCAAGCTTTACATATGTGTTCAGATAGATCATTACACCTATTCATGAAACTTTGCATGTTAGCCTACCTCATTTATCATACCAGTACATTCAAAGTACTGATCGCATACCTCTCTTTTGCGCTATGATATCTCATATCATAGGTGCTACTGCTCAGTTCCTGGATTGCACTTAGTCCCTCAAATTCTCAGCAGTACAATACCAGTGGTGAGTCCTCATCACCCGAGGATAGACTATTTTATTTCATGTCTTTATTTCAGCAGTCAGTAGAGTTAGTTGGAGGCTTGTCCCATCAACTCTCAGTCAGTCAGTCTAAGAGGCTTTTCAGACATTACAGTTAGTTAGTTGTTCAGTTTATTAGTACTTTATCAGATTCAGACAGTCAGATTTCTTAGATTTATATTTCAGTTTGAATTCAGATATTTAAAACCTTATGGAACTTCAGTTATTCTTCTTCATTCATAGTTATATTATTCAGTGCTCACTGCAAGTTTTAACTCTTGGGTTAGCTTGTGGTCTCTTGGGACCGTAAGCACCGTGTAACGACTAAGGGGTAGTCTCGGGTCTTTACAGTACAAGAGTCATAATCATGACCCTAGGAGTCTCAAAAGTAGTAATTAATAAAACTAACATGCTTTTACAACCTAAACACTTTCATCATTCCATCAAATATAGCGCCAACAAGAACACCCCACTTATTCTTAAAATAGTTTTTTTAAAGTTACTCCTAAGAATGGGAATTTCCCCACCCCACACTTAAAAATCTACTTTGTACCCAAAATGTACTTAAAAGTAGAGATAAAAATGTACTCTGAGGCCTTTAAGCCTAGCTTGTAGGATATTTATACATTTAGACGGTCCTGGGACCCCACACTTAGTCTTCGCCATGCTCCTTAGCTCAGGTTTTCTGGTGCTCAGACTTTTCATCTGTAATGCCCTAAGATCCCATCCCGAGATGTCACACGGTGCTTAAGGCCACACGCGGCCTCAAGCTAACCCTCTAAACCTTCCATCACTTCTAGAATTCACTTTGACAATAGTCATGCTAATATAAGAGAGAATGACATATCATAAACATACTAGAATAAGATAAGAAACTAGCCTGTACAATCCAAAATACTGAAATTTTGTACATACCCACCCTTTAGTTTGACAAAGCCTCTATACATCAAATTCAAGGAGACATTGGGACAAACCCCCAACTGGCTCAAACAGTACTGAAAGCTATAACAATAAAACGGTATCACAAAATATAAACACGATACTCGAACCATGAGGACTCACCACTGGGCAGACGAAAAGAGGCACCCGAATATCGCTAACTTGGCTGAGTACCTGAACCTACATTACGAGAAAATGTAGCCCATAGAAAAATATGTGGGTCAGGACTTTGGAATATACTGAGTATATGGGGGTGCCTGTAATAATGTAAATATCATCATCAATTTGATAAAAATATGCATATGTACAATGATGACTCACTTGGCTTGAGTTAGATTGAAACATACTTTTCAAGATCTCATCGTAAATAAATCATATGATAAAAATCTGATAAATCATCATAAACAACTCAACTCTTCAACTCAAGACTCAGAGTGACTCTGTAATTTAAGAAACTAAACTCTTATGTACATGGGAGGTTCTTATAACCGACATAAACCATGTGATCTACATGGAGTCCAACATTTTGCCCTCCTAAGGAGATAACCCCACATTGGTGGGAACATCGTACTCTTGCCAGGGAGTACAACCTAAATTTAGTGATGACAATATCATACTCGGCCTCCGGCCCAAAATTATCAACATCAATCCTATGGTGGCACATAGTTTCAGGGGAAATACCACATTTCCCGCTCGGTGCTAAATACTACTCCCAGACACAAGCTCAGAACGCATTAGGAAATCCACCATAAACATCACAAGGATCTATCATGAAGACCAAATCAAATCTCTTTCTCATTTATCAAATCACAATCAATTTGTGGATTCCTAACTCGACTCAAATCAAATCAATCTTTCTCAATATCAAAAGGCATTAGTTCATTAAGTCATGGCAACATCAATAATTTTGAGGAAATATAAAGACTCATTGTAACAACTCAATTCTCATGAATCAATATACTCAATAATCCAATTTGTCATAAGGAAGATTAAAGCTTGACACATATCATGAAAGCACTTGAAATACAAACTCACGGTAGAAACTTGAAATTTACAATATTAAATATCAAGTCATAACTTGGAAATTGTAAAATAATCATTATAACAAAGCTTGAACAATTTATATTCTCATAATCTCATGATGAAGTAATTTGGGTATAAACCCACTTGCAAAATCATCTAAATCCATAATAAAAATCAAAGCTTTGAGCACAAGAATGAAAGAATTACTCTTTCTCAAAACCCCAAATACCTTGGAGATAAGTTTCTTGATGCGTTTGGCTTGGAGAACTTAATTCTTGAACAACTTGGTGAAATCTTTGGAAGATTCTTGAATTTCTTGGAGATGATTTGATTTAGGATTTTAGAAGAAACCCTAGTTTCTAGAGAATTTTGGAGGAGAAATAAGATAAAAATGATCTTCTCTCCTCTACTTGGATATATATATATAAAACAAAAATGGGCGGAAAAGACCAAAATGCCCTTTTAAAAAGATTTCAAAATTGCTGATTGGGGTTTGTGACGGTCCAACTGATGGTCCGTCAGAGGAACTGACAGTCCACCAGATCATCCATCACTCGAGTGCCAAAACTGGGACATTCTACCTCGACGTGACGGTTGAAGTGATGATACGTCAGGAAACTGACGGTCCACCATATCGTCCGTCACTAGGGGGCCAGAAATGGGACATTCTGCCTCGACTTGACGTTCCTCTTGACGGTTCGTTAAATTTTTGGCATCCCACCATTTTGGATGTCGTACGATGGCTAGAAAAAGGGGTTACTTCCTTGGCTTGACCGGAAAATTGACGGTCCACCAAGGACTTGGCGGTCCTTCAGGTCTACTGTCAGGCTTGGGCGATTCCGACATCTCTTAGTAAAACCACCATAACTTCTTCATTCGATGTCAGATTTCAATGAAATTGGTATTGATGGAATTAGAAAAATACAACACAATATAAACGTCAATCGCTTTGGAAGCCACCCCTATCCACCCAAAAGATATATTTAGGCTTAAGGAACGATCGAGGTATTACAATATCTCCCCCTTGGAAACATTCATCCTCGAATATTGTCAGATAGGTCAAGAACAAGAGAAAAATAAGGACGCACAACTGGAACGAACCACTCAAAGGGCTTACTTTACTCTAAACTTTTGAGTACGACACAGAATGCACGAATCATAGAGAGAGTAACCATATAGATGAATGCACAACTGAATTGAGGAAGAATAGTACCTTCAGCTTGATTTGAACTCATGGAGAAGAGATGAGGATAACTGGATCACATATCTTCTTCTGCTTCCCAACTAGCACCCTTGACTGATTGATTTTTCCATAAAACTTTAACCAAGGGAACTTCCATGTTCCTTAGTCTTCGGACTTAATAATCTTGGATCTCGACTAGAACTTCATCATAAGAAAGACTATCTCGAACATCGAAGCTCTCTGATGGATCAAGAACAACAGAATCACCAATATGTTTTTTGAGCATAAAAACATGTAATACAGGATGGAAAGCCGACAACTCTGCAGGCAACTCAATCTCATAAGTTGCTTTCCCAAAGTGATTCAAAACTCTATAAGGTCCTACATATCGGGAACTAAGCTTCCCTTTCTTTCTAAATCTTTTCACCCCTTTCATGGGTGAAATTTTCAAATACACCAGATCACCAACTTCAAACTCAAGGGCTCGTCTTCAACCTCTCCCGAATCAACTTAACTTTCTCCATAGCCTCGAACATAGCATCAGGTCCAATCGCAGCAACTTCACCTACTTCAAACCAACCTATGGGTGATCTACATCTTCTCCTATACAAAGCTTCAAATGGAACCATTCCAATACTAGCATGAAAACTATTGTTGTAAGAAAATTCATTCAACGACAACTGTTCATCCCAACTTCCTTTGAAATCAAGAACACATGCCCTCAACATATCCTTCAAAGTTAGGATAGTCCTCTCAGCCTGACCATCTATTTGCGGATGAAAAGCGGAACTAAGATGAACTTGGGTCCCAAGACCCTTATGGAAGGCTCTCCAAAATTGAGAAGTAAATTAAGTACCTCTATCGGGGATGATAGATAATGGAACTCCATGCAACCTGACTAACTCTTGAAGGTATAGCTTAGCATAGTCCTCAGCAGTGAAAGATGTATATACTGGCAGAAAATATGCTGACTTAGTCAACCTATATACAATAACCCAAATCGAATAACGAAGACGTCGAGAAGGAGGTAAACCAGTCACAAAATCCATATTCACTTCCTCCCACTTCTAAGTAGGGATACTAAATTTTTGCATCATTACACTGGGTCTTTGGTGCTCTATCTTAACCTGTTGGCAAGTTGAACACTTCTCTATGAACTTCACTATATCCTTTTTCATACCATTCCACTAATAGATTTCCCGCTCATTATGGTACATCTTGGTAGCACCGGGATGAATATAATATATCGCGCCATGTGCTTTAGACAAAATTCTCTGCCTCAAATCATCAACATTCGGAACACAAAGTCTACCTTGCAATCTCAAAACACCATCTCCCCCTTTGGAGAAAACCTCTACTTTCTGGTCCTTAACTGACTCTTTCAGTCAGACCAAACTAGGATCCCTGTCCTGCTTCTCCTTTACCTCCGAGACCAAAGAGGACTCAGAACTACTCTGAAATACCATACCCCCTTCAGCGAAATCAAGAAATCTAACACTCAACCTAGCCAAATGATGCACATCACGAGCCAATTCTTTTTTTATTATTCTCTACATGAGCTATACTACCCATAGACAACCTGCTAAGAGCATCTGCCACAATATTGGCCTTGCCTGGGTGATACATCACACTCATATCTTAGTCTTTTAGCAACTCTAACCATCTTCTTTGTCTAAGGTTCAACTCCCTCTGAGTAAACACATACTGCAGGCTTTTGTGATCAGTAAATACATCAACATAAACACCATACAAATAATGTCTCCAGATTTTCAAAGCAAAGACTACAGCTGCTAATTCAAGATCATGGGTTGGGTATTTCTTCTCATGAGGCTTCAACTGTCTAGAGGCATAAGCTATAAATTTACCCCTCTACATTAACACACAACCTAGACCAACTCTAGAAGCATCGCAGTACACCACAAGACTATTAGTACCATCGGGTAAAGCTAATACTGGGGATGAAGTGAGTCAAGTCTTCAACTCTTGAAAACTCTTCTCACAGGCATCTGTCCACTGGAACTTAACTTTCTTTTGGATCAACCGAGTCATGGGAGATGTGATAGAAGAGAATCCCTCAACAAAATAACGGTAGTTACCAGCTAGACCGAAGAAACTCCTAATATCATATGGGGAGGTAAGTCTAGGCAAATTCTTCACAACTTCTATCTTTTGAGGATCAACTCTAATACCTTCGAAAGAAATAATGTGACCTAGAAAAGCAACTGAACTTAACCAAAATTCACACTTGCTAAATTTAGCGAATAATTGATGAGCTCTAAGGGTTTCCAACATGATTCAAAGATGATCCTCATGGTCATCCTCACTTCGGGAATATACAAGAATATCATCTATGAATACAATAACAAATAAATCCAGATACCGCTTCAATACTCGGTTCATAAGATCCATGAAAGCCGCTGGAGCATTGGTTAGCCTAAAGAACATAACAAGAAACTCAAAATGACCATAGCAGATTCGGAAAGCTGACTTTGGAATATCACACTCTCTCACTTTAAGCTAATGATAGTCGGATCTAAGGTCAATCTTTGAGAAATAACTTGCACCCTGTAGCTGATCAAATAAATCATCGATTCTAGGAAGAGGGTACTTGTTATTAATAGTCACCTTATTGAGCTGACGGTAGTCAATGCACATACGTAATGTACCATCTTTCTTCTGCACAAATAGAACAGGTGCACCCCACAGGGAAACACTAGGTCTGATAAAGTCTTTTTTTAAGAGATGTTTGAGTTTCTCCTTCAACTCTTTAAGTTCTGCGGGAGCCATATGGTATGGAGGGATGGAAATAGGCTGAGAGCCGAGAAGGAGATCAATCCCAAATTATATTTCTCTCTCAGGTGGGACCCCTGGAAGGTCTTCCAGGAAAACATCGGGAAACTCATTAACAATGCTAACTGACTGAATAGTTGGAGTCTCAGACTTGGTGTCTTTAACTCAAACCAAATGATAGATGCAACCCTTGGAAATTAACTTCCTAGCTTTGAGGTAGGATATGAAATGGCTCTTCAGAGTTACAGAACTCGCGGACCACTCAAACACAGGCTCATTAGGAAACTGAAACTTGACCACTCGGGTACGACAATCTATAGACGCATAGCATGAGTGAAGGCAATCTATACCCAGAATGATGTCAAAATAAACCATATCTAGCTCAATTAAATCAGCACATATGACCCGATGAAAGATAGTAACAGGACACTTCTTATATACTCGCTTAGCAATAGCAGACTCTCCTACCAGGGTAGAAACCAGAATAGGCTCCGAAATCCATTCACGGTTCATCTCAAAATTTATAGCAACTAGAGGTGTCACATAAGAGAAACTTGAACCGGGGTCCATCAATACATACACATCAAAATGAATTACACGGAGAATACCAGTGATAACATATGGAGAATTCTTCTTCTCCTGGGGAGGTGGTATAGCATAAAAGCGATTCAGGTGCGAACCGCCAATAATACTAGAAGAGGCGCCCTGAGGAGGAACTGGGAGGACTACGAGAGCGGGGGCACTGTAGCCTGACTCTGGGGAAGAGCATCTCGACTCCCCTGCCTAGCATACGAACAATCTCTATATCGGTGGCCCAATTTGCCACAACCAAAGCAACCTCTTTGATTAATAAAACACTCACCAAAATGATCTCTACTACACTTGGAACATGAAGGAGGACGAGGTCTGTTACTTACACTTTCCTGAGACCTGGACGAGATAGACATATTCCTCTGCTCTTTCCTGCTTCTAGGTGCGGGAGAACTAACTGAGAAAGGCGCGAGAATAAGCAGATGTATCTGAAATTGAGGGCGGTCCCCTCCATAGAATCTGGACTGACCAAATCCCTACTTCTCTGATCTAGCACTTTTATTCCCTCTTACTCTCTCCCTCTCTTTCACCTTAGCTCTTCAATTTATTAGGCATGTATCATCAACCGAGAAAGGTCCATCTACCTATTAAGAATAGAAAATCTACACTCTTTCACAATGTAACTCGACACACCGGTCACGAACTTACTCATGATGGTCCTGGAGTCAGCTATCATACTAGGTGCATATTTGGACAACTGATTGAATCTAAGGCAGTACTCCTTAACAGTTATGGATCCTTGTCTCAAATTCATGAATTTCTCTATCTTCACTTCCCTCATCTCAAGAGGAAAGAATCTGTCCAAGAACGCATCCTGGAATAACTGCCAAGACATGGGAGTGGCATCCTCTCCTCTACTTTCCCTTCATATTTCCACCCAATTATATGCAACACCTTTCATTCGATAGGCAGTTAATTCAACACTCTCCTCCTCAGTCACGTGAATAATCTGGGTGATCTTTCTCACTTCATCTAAGTACATCTGTAGGTATTCACCTACCTTCGACCTATAGAACTCAGGCGGATTCATCCACATAAAGTCACGAACATGAGCTGCAACAAAATTATTCTTTTACGGAGGCAGAACAACAGCCTGGGTGTTAGCTTGAGTATTGGCGGTAACTGCCTGGACTAGCAGCTAAAAAGCTGCTCGAAATTCTGCATATGACACATGCTCGTTCAGGGGATCAACGGGTTGGAGTTGCTCATTTTTTCTATGAGCTCAACGAGTAGGCATTTTGTATCATAAGAGAGCACGAATTAATAGCAGGGAGAAACAGTCGTAGGTACGATGGACTTTTGAAAGAAAGATATGACTTTTCTTAAAACGTCCCGTAGCCTCTTGCTAATAGATATGGTGTGCTGCACACCAATGATCAAGACTCTATGAAAAGCGGCTTTTCAGACTCCCTAGGACTCTTTAAACCTTAGGCGCTCTGATACCAAGCTTGTAACGCCTCAAGATCCCATCCTGAGACATCACACGGTGCTTAAGGCCACACGTGGCCTCACGCTAACCCTTTAAACCTTCCATCACTTCTAGAATTCACTTTGACAATAGTCATACTAATAGAAGATATAATGACATATCATAAACATACTAGAATAAGATAAGAAACTAGCCTGTACAATCCAAAATACTAAAATTCTATACATACCCACCCTTTAGTCTGACAAAGCCTCTATACATCAAAATCAATGAGACATTGCGACAAACCCCAAACTGACTCAAACAGTACTGAATGCCATAACAACAAAAAGGTATCACAAAATTTAAACACGGTCCTCAAAACATGAGGAATCACCACTGAGCAGATGAAAAAACGCACCCAAATATCGCTAACTTGGCTGAGTACCTGTACCTACATTATGAGAAAATGTAGCCCATACAAAAATATATGGGTCAGCACTTTGGAATGTACTAGGTATGTGGGGGTGCATATAACAATGTAAATATCATCATCAATTTTATGAAAATATGCATATGTACAATGATGGCTCACTTGTCTTGAGTTAGATTGAAATATACTTTTCAAGATTTCATCGTAAAGAAATCATATGTTAAAAACCTCATAAATCATCATAAACATCTAAACTCTTCAATTCAAGAATCGGAGTGACTGTAATTAAAGAAACTCAACTCTTATGGACATGGGAGGTTCTTATAACTGACATAAACCATGTGAGTTACATGGAGTCCAATATTCTTCCCTCCTAAGGAGAGAACCACATATTGGTGGGAGCGTCGTACTCTTGCCAGGGAGTACAATCTAAATTTAGTGATCACAATCTCATACTCGGCCTCCGGCCCAAAATTATCAACATCAATCCTACGATGGCACGTAGTTTCGAGGGAAATATCACATTTCCCGCTAGGTGCTAAATACTACTCCCAGACACAAGCTCAGAACGCGTTAGGAAATCCTTCACAAACATCAAAAGGGTCTATCATGAAGACCAAATAAAATCTCTTTCTCATTTATCAAATCACAATCAATTTGTGGATTCCTAACTCGACTCAAATCAAATCAATCTTTCTCAATATCAAAAGGCATCAGTTCAGTAAGTCATGGCTACATCAATAATTTTGAGGAAATATCAAGACTCATTGTAACACCTCAATTCTCATGAATTAATATACTCAATAATCCAATTTGTCATAAGGAATATTAAAGATTGACACATATCTTGAAAGCACTTGAAATACCAACTCACGGTAGAAACATGAAATTGACAATATTAAATATTAAGTCATAACTTGGAAATTGTAAAATAATCATTATAACAAAGCTTGAACAATTTATATTCTCATAATCTCATGATGAAGTAATTTGGGTATAAACCCACTTGCAAAATCATCTAAATCCATAATAAAAATCAAAGCTTTGAGCACAAGAACAAAAGAATTGCTCTTGTTCAAAACCCCACATACCTTGGATTATGATCTTTAAGATGAAAAAGCTTGATTGGAAACTCTTCTTTACACTTTTGAGCTAAGTTTCTTGATGCCTTTGGCTTGGAGAACTTAATTATTGAACAACTTGGTGAAATCTTTGGAAGATTCTTGAATTTCTTGGAGATGATTTGATTTAGGATTTTAGAAGAAACCATAGTTTCTAGAGAATTTTGGAGGAGAAATGAGAGAAAAATGATCTTCTCTCCTTCACTTGGATATATATATATATAACCAAAATGGGTGGAAAAGACCAAAATTCCCTTTTATAAAGAGTTCAAAATTGCTGATCGGGATCTATGACGGTTGAACTGACGGTCCGTTAGAGGAAATAACGGTCCACCAGATCGTCTGTCACTCGAGTGCCAAAACTTGGAAATTTTTCCTCGATGTGACAGTCGAAGTGACGATCCGTCAGGAAACTGACAGCCCTCTTGATCGTTCGTCACTAGGGGGCCAAAAATGGGACATTCTGCCTCGACTTGACGGTCCGTCAAATTTTTGGCGGCCCACTATTTTGGCCATCGAACGATGGCCAGAAAAAGAGGTTACTGCCTTGGCTTGACGGAAAAATTAATGGTCCACCAAGGACTTGGTGGTCCTTCAGGTTTACCGTCAGGCCTGGGCGATTCCAACATCGCTTAGTAAAATGGCCATAACTTCCTCGTCTGATGTCGGATTTCGATGAAATTGGTATCGATGGAAAGGTTTTTCAATTCTCTACATGAAAAAAGTAGAAATTAGAGAAATACAACACAATATAAACATAAATCACTTTGGAAGCCACCCCTATCCACTTAAAAGATAGATTTAGTCTTAAGGAACGATCGGGGTATTACACCATCAACCTATGGCTTAAAAATAATAATAACTAGTGAATTAAAAACTAAAATAATAAAATTAAACATACATTAACTTGGGTTGCCTCCCAAGCAACACTTGATTTAGTGTCACGACACGACCAAATCAGTTTTTCCTCTACCCTGAGGATATAAATTTCACCCTGAACCTTTCATCCATCCTTTTGATTCGATCATAGGATTGTGGTACAAATATAAGTGAACCGAGTTATGGATGGTTCCTGGTAAATCACTTAGCCTTAAATTTTGGTATTTTTTGTGTTGCTTTACTAGTGCAAAATTAAGAATATGGGATTCTTGTTCCTCATGTTTACACTCTTCCAGTAATTTAGATAACTCTACAGATATGTTATTATCTTATCATAATGTTGAAAAGTTCTTTGAATGAGGCCCAACAAATCCCACTTAAAAATTTGCACCATCCACAACACACTCATTCTTATTCACCTTCTTAATTTCAGCCTCAAGAGAAAGATGACAGTTGAATGACTAAAATTCTTGTGTTTTCTCAAATTGTCTAGTATGCTCCACTTCTTTTATGTGCCTCTGTGGATATGGTGGTTTTGGTATCTCCTTAATCTGTTCAGCAACTTTGTTTTCGAGTACTTAGACTTCCTCGAATGATCTACAACTTTGTCTGCAGCTGATTGGGGAGTCAACTCTGCATCTGCATCCTTAGTTGTCTTTGAAGGTTCTTCATTGAGAGATTTACCATTTCTCAAAGTGATTGCCATTACTTTTTTAGGAGGTTCAGTGTCACTTTGAAAACCACCTGGAGACCTAACATTTTGTGCCTGTTGTATCTGCCCCAAATGATTCTCCAACTGCTTTAGAATTATTTACCGATTTTTAAGTTCAACAGCCAACTGTTCTTTGGTGTCCATGAACTTCTTTAATATATCCTCTATGTTACTGGCCTGTGCGTTTAGCTGTTGTTGCTAAAACGGTTGCTTCTGGTTGTTTTATGATTTAATTGGTAGTTGAGGTTGCCACTTTTGATTGTAGGCATTCCCATAATATGGCCTTTGAGCTTTGTTGGCAAATATCACTGACTCAGGATTGGCAGCACACATAGCTATAGAATGACCACTATTGCCACAAGCTTCACACTAACTTGTGGTCTGCTCCACATTTAGGATAGTATCCACCTCATATTGTGAAGGTCTCGTCCACATGCTTTCATTAAAATAAAGAAAAAAAGCCTCTTGATAGGGTCCCCCACAAAAATAATAAGAATCATCATCACTCAAAAACCATCTATCTCAGGCTGCCATATCAAGAATTGTGATAAAAAAGAAAAAAAAAGAAAAAAACTAAACTATGTAAAACTTAATATACGTAAACTAAAAATAAGATAGTTGCCTATTTAAAAGTCCCCTACCATGACTCCAAGAACTTGTTGTGCCCAAGTGCACATGCAAGTGTACGTGGTCTCACCAAGTAGTAAAGTGGCCCTTTAGAAGCCAAGTATCGATCCCATAGGTACTTATGTTGACAACTTATCATATTCTAGTTCAACTATAGAGATTAATTGGTGCAAATGTAACAAAAAAAGTTTTTGAGTTGTAAATTGAAATTAAAGTAAACAATGCGGAAAAGTAATAGCTTGGACAATCAATAAAGAGAAACCTGAGGTTAAAGCACTGAAAACATTCATACTAAGCTATTAAACTTCATTGGTTAGATTACTTATCTTTGGTGTCGATTCACAGGGTTTATAGTATGATCATGGTCTCCCGACCTCTAATCTTCTACCTAACTGGACACTACAACTACACCGTTGTGCAGGGATGCATTATCCATTTATATGTATTTATATGTCATCCTTCAAGTGAATCAAACAAGGCTTATAGGTTTATCCCTATCCTAGACACTAATTCAATTCCCTTATTTTATAAAAGAATATGAACCTTACGCTATTTACCCACACGTTCAATCATTTTATTCTCCCTCCCGAGCTCATAAAGATGATAATGGATGTATTCTAAGGGTAGATAATCCTTAAAATAGTTATAAATATGATAAATAAACAACCAAATATTATAAGAAATTACAACCAAATCAATTCAAAGTAATAGTAATCATGTTCTTGGCCCAAACCTCAAAAAGGGGGCTTTTAACCACTCATGGACATAACCATAATCAAGATAAATGAATACAAGATAAATTCCATAAAAAATCGAAAGGAAGGAAAGAAAAAACCTATTTTAAGTGTTTTCCAGACCCTCTCTAAGTTTCAAAGTCATCCAAGGTGTCTAACATCAAGTACAAGTGTCATATTTATAGGAGGACAAAACTTCCAAAATCGACCCAGGGTCCGTGTCCTGGAGTTCATAGCGGGAACTAGGGTGTGATAAATGCAATAATTGCAGAGATATACTATTTTAGGTCCCTTTTCAATATTTATATGTGTATCAATAACCCTATAACCATGGCTTGGTTCAGCTACACACCATGGACATCCAAAGTGTTCGTTTTATGTCAAATCTTGTCCTGTACTTTTGTTGATCCATTCCAAGCCTTTTTATGTTATTTACACTTGATTTACAACTTATATATCTTGTATATATATCCTAATAAGCAACTCAAAAAGAATAATATAGAATTATACACCACAAATTAGAGCTCAAAACAACTCACAATCCATAACGATAAACTAGAAACTTAAGCTAGGAACTAGTTTCATCCTATTGATCTTTAGCTTAGTATTTTGACCCTTTTCTTGATTCAATTGAACCTTGAACACTAAAAACACGTTGTTACACACATAATTACACAATAATACCATTTTTAACTCATTATGCACATTATAATCTTTGATATCATTTAGAACAACACTTAGCTCAAGCTAGTAACACTAGTTTTCTTGTTCTCACTCTAAGTGACCAATTAAGTACAAACTGGTTTGGAAAATCCCTTAAACATTGTAATCAAATACTTAAACACTTAGATACTCAATTATATAATCATTAACACGTTAAGCATATATGTTATCCTCAAAACAAGCCTGAATTAGCTCGAATAATAACACTGAGGTGCATAAATCCACTTCAGATCAGTGCCATCATGTCTCAATAATTAAGTCGTGACATAGATATTATGACACAACCTCAATTTCTACCACTAATGAACTAACTAAATCTTTTTCTTATTGTAACTATTGTAAACTTGGACAATTACAAAGCTTTATGTGGAAAAAAGATGATACAAAGTAATAGTTCCTTCTGAAGTTTCATGTATTATCTTCTGTCTTCAATGACTTTATATAGTCTTCATCATTTGCTGCTTCTTTTCTCAAAAAGAAGAACTAAAGTGATTTGTTTGATTCAAGGATTTGCTTGGATTCCTTGATTAAGGGCTTATATCATTATATGATATGTTTTTGCATCACAATATGTCTTTTTCTTTGTCGTAGTGAGGAGTCATATACATATATGTCCATGTCAGATATGTCCCTGCAATTTGAGATCCTTTCCTTATATGGTCATCCTAACATTTTGCCGTGGTGCTAATTTCCTTCTTCGACCTCTCTCCAAAATTTGCTCCTTGTATTAGTATCTTTTAGTTATGTATTTTGGGATCGTTCAATCTTGTTTGTGATTTGATTTGATTCTTTCCGTATGTACCCATGATCTCTGCGGATTGGATTTCATCTTGAGATCTTTCAGATTTGATCATCTTCAAAACTTGGTCCTGCGTGATTATTTTTTAGTTTGTCATATTAAAATATTAATTGATTATATAGGAGGCTAACAATATCCCCCTTTTTTATGATGACAAAATAAACCTTAGTCAACTTCCCTAATCATGAAGCTCCCCCTGACTTGTAGCTAACTCTCCATATAAAGCTCTCCCTGACTTGTAGATGGATATTCCTTCCGCCACGGTATTACCCAATAAACTAATGGGAATATGTTCCCCCCCTTTGGAATAATCAAAAAAAAAATAGACAGACAAAACAAGCAAGCAATGGATGCACATAGCAAAGTAAACAAGCATAGTATACATGAGCAGTCGAAAGCACACACAAAAAAATATCCAAAAAAGGTTAAGGAGAGTATCCTTTATACAAACCAAAAAGAGAAGAGGACATGTCCCCATTGAATAAAAAAGATTGTCTTTAGAACCAAATCAATATTTCATGAGAAAATAGGTGAGGGTATTATGCATGTTGGTAAAAATCATTCATAGGAGCGTTCCATATTCTTAGAAAAGTTTGACTAGGAGTTCTTCATAGAGACAACAAGTTTATTGGGGTCGACTTGCTTGAACAATTTGTTGAAAATTTGACTCCCTCTTTTTTAAGTCTGTCAAGAACAATATGCACTTGTCCAACATCTGTACTGGAGTCTTTCCCAAGCTGCACTAGATTAGTAATGGACTCTTGAAGGCTTACCGTTCCTTTCTCTAGACCTTACAGATGCTCCTTAATTTCATCCACGTCCTTCAACATGCCATAAATGGGATTACTAACAAGCTAACATACTTTAGGAAGATCAGACTTAGCTTTCACGGACTGCTTTTTGCACCATTCGCTTCCAGCCAGAGCATAGCCTAAGGTAGCAAATATTTTGGAGTCATAGGTGGCATAGACTTGTCACGACTCAAGCCAGGTCCTAGTAATGATAGGTATCGCAATCAAACTATGGACCGGAGACCACCCTATAATCCTAATCTCAAGAGCACAATAATAATAATACAACAAAAGCCAATCAAGAAACTAATAAAAAGATAAACAAGTCAAATGAAAGTTCTAAGAGTCAAAACCAACAATCCAACCCAACTTGTCCACAAATGCCTGTAAAACAAAAACATTAACTTAATCGGGACATGCCCCCGACCATGAAAAAATAATTCCATAATTTTCCAAAATGTTAAAAGAAATGTAATGACATTACAGATCCTGCTGAAAGATGGAAGCTCATCACTTCACAACAGACCCATGAGAGTACCAAATCACCTAATGTTGCATAGGAGTAACAGAAAAGCCCTCGGATCCTACATCATGAAATGATGCAGCATCCAAAGATGGTCAGTAAGGGCGAGCACTAGAAAACAACTTAGGGGGTAGGGATAAAGTAATGCAAATACCAAAATCTAGTGATAAACCACATGCACAACATTCATGTACATATATATAGGATGCAGGGATAGGGACAAAATTCAATGAACTTGATAGTTCAAAACATTAACCTGAACTGTGTAGCTCGCTCTGTCCTAAAGGCACCCATGGAAATATGGGTACAGATCCCCCTGCTGGAAGGAATCCAATGCGTGTTATCCACACGAATTGAGAAAAACCCATGGAAAGGATAAGAACCTTAAGGACGTAGCTCCCCTAATATATACATAATGTGTGCACAAAGTATATGGTCACATGAACCCCTAATGTCATCAAATGTGATTTCCAGTATTCGTTCTCCGAGACTTACACCGTTATGGTGAGATACACAATGACCTTTAAGCCCAAATTACAATAGTTCCACATAAACCAGCCATTAGCCTAGGAGTCTTTCATTAAGGCATTTACCAACTTGGTATCGTTATGCCAATTATGCTTGCAAGCTAATCCAATTATTCCAAACCAATACCTTTTAACCACATTGACTCCAAAGTTCCATTTAAATTCCAATCAATGGCCACCAAGGTTATTCTAAAACTATATTTATCCATTTATCCTTTAATGAAATGCAATGGGTTCAAAAAAAAGTTAAACCATGCAACTATCCATATTAAAAACTATGATTATAAGGTGGGTTGAGGTTAATACCATTATCAAGCCAAAATTTCATCAGTTTGGGGAAACCCATGTCCCTTATTCAAACCATTTAAATAATGCACCAATTTAGTCCCCAAAACAATAATTTAAAGCATGAGTAATCAATTTAAAACACGAGACTAGTAATTAAAACAATAACTATCAAAAACCATCAACCTCAATATCAAACCCATCATTTAAATCACACAAATATGTCATCAATTGATGCCACAATGTAAATATACAAGTTAAGGATGAGCAACATTCCTGTAATACATAAGGAATTGAAGACAATTTCAAGTTTTGAGCTTTAATGGTGAATTCCTTGTAAAACCCTTGAGCTTTCTTGGGTTTTGAGTTTCAGAGAGAAAGAATGGAATTTGACCTTTAAAACTCAAGAAAAAAGGGTTTTCTTATGTATAAGGTCGTGCTAGGGGTAAAAAGACCAAAAGACCCTCACCCCAAGTGTATAAAACAAAAACAAGATGAAATTAAAACATCAACATGGCACACCGCTATCGCGGAGGGTAGCCTCTGTGCCACGCCCTTATCGTGGAGGCTATCTATCATGGCACGCTAATATGGCAAACCCTCACTACCTCAGGGTCCAAAAATGGCCCTGAACCCCTTTGAAAAATTCTAAAACTTTCCTAAAACACCCTTTTAACATCCCTAAACATAATTCATGTCAAAAATTAATGCTACGCATGAGAGAAGGTCAAATATAAATTCGTTGACATTTTATGAGGTTCTACATTATCCCCCTATAAAGATTATTCATCTTTGAGTGATGAGTTAGGAAACCTTTAATACGAGAATAGAAATATTACATCAGAATCAAATGAAAAATTCAAAATACGACAAGAGGGAAATTAAACTTATACCTTAAGAACTTTCATTTAACTTGAGAAACAAGAATGGGTACTTGGCTTTCATATGTTCTTCAGCTTCCTATGTAGTTTGTTCCACCTTTTGGTTCCTCCAAAGAAGTTTCACCAAAGCTACGTCCTTTGTCCTCAATCGATGAACTTGTCTATCTAATTTTTAAATCGGGACCTCCTTATAGGATGACAAATCTGAAACACCAACATTCTCAATGGACACTATCAATGATGGATCACCCATACTCTTTTCAGCATAGACAAATGGAAAACAGGTTGAATAGATGTCAAACTCGCACGCAATTCCTGCTCATAAGCAACATTCCCAATTTACCTCATAATCTGTTATGGGCTAAGATAATTAGGACTGATCTTCCCTTTCTTCCAAAATCTCATGACTCCTTTCATAGAAGACACCTTCAAGAATACCCAATGACTTACTTCAAACTCTAACTCCCTTTGCCTTACATTTGCATAAGACTTTTGGCGACTTTGAGAAGTCTTAAATCTTTCTAAAATTACCTTCACCTTCTCCATGGCTTGGTGAAGTCAGGACCAAATAACCTAGTCTCTCCCACCTCAAACCACCCAATAGGTTACATGCACATTCTACCATAAAGATCCTCAAAAAGAGCCGCTTGAATGCTTGAATGGTAACTGTTATTGTAAGAAAACTCAACAAGAGGCAAATGGTCAACCCAATTACCTTTAAAATCAATTACATAGGCCCTTAGCATATCCTGTAAGTTCTAAATAATACATTCCGCTTGTCCATCTATTTGAGGGTGGAAATTGGTGCTAAGGTTCACCCGAATACCCAAACCTTTCTGTAATGAATTATAGAAGTAAGATGAAAATGATGTATCTCGGTCAGAAATTGAATCATACTAATTGTGAGACACGAATGCCCTATAATAAAATCTATATTAATCATCTCCCACTTCCACATAAGAAATTCTATCTCTTGGGATATGCCATCAGGCCTCGAATGTTCAACCTTAACTTGCTGACCAACCATACACTTAGCCACAAAGTTCTCTACAACCCTCTTCATATTATTCCACCAATAGACCTTCAAGTCATGATATATTTCGAAATCGGATGAACTATATATCTAGACTCATAAGCTTCAGTCAAAATCCTTTCTCGTAGCCTATCAAAATCAGGAGAACACAACCTTTCTTAATACCATAACATGCTATCTCCCTCAATCTCCAATGCCATAACCTTTTGTTATCCCATATCATTCTTAATCTACATAAGTATGGGACCCGTAACTTGTTTCTCCTTCACCTCAACACCAAGAGATAATTTTACCACTTTCTGAACAATTTTTTCTCCATACTTGGAATCCAAAAAATAAACTCCCGAGTTAGCCAGCCTGTAAATATCCTTCACCAATCCTCTTTTTTCCTCATCAACATGAGACAAGCTCCCCATAGACAACTTGGTAAGATAATAAACAATGATATTAGCTTTGCCTGAATGGTATAAAGGCTCATGTCGTAATCCTAAAGTAATTCTAGCCACCATCTCGGCCTGAGATTTAATTCCATTTATATAAGCACATACAGGAAGCTCTTATGATCTAAATAAATATCAACTATACAGATAATGGCACTAAATTTTCAATGCACTCTATTCTGATAGTGGTACTAAATTTTCAATGCAAAAACCACAGCTGCCAACCCTTGATCAAAAGTCAAATAATTTCTCTCATGGACATTAAGCTTCCTAGAAGCATAATCTACAACCTTACATGCTATATCAAAACATAACCCAGTCCCACACGGGATGCAACACAATACATAACAAATCCATCAGTACCCTCGAGTAGGGTCAAGACTGGTGCAGAAGTCAACTTATCCTTCAAATTCTTAAAACTCCCTTCACAAGCATCGAACCACAAAAACCTAACCTTCTTCGGAGTTAACTTCAACAGTGGAGTAGCATTAGATGAGAAACTATCCACAAACCTCCTATAATACCCCACTAAACCCAAGAAGCTCCTAATATCGGTTGGAGTCCTGGGTCTAGGTCACCTCTTAACTACCTCAAATTTCTCTGGATCCATCTTGATATCTTTATTTGAAGAAACATGCCCAAGAAAGGTCACAACACTTAGCAAAAATTCATATTTAGAAAATTTTGCAAACAACTTCTGGTCCTTAAGTGTTCGCAACACAATTCAGAGGTTATTGGTATGATCCTTCTCACTCTTAGAGTATACCAAGATGTCATTAATGAAGAATATGACAAAAAAATCCAAAAACTACCTCAACACTCAATTCATAAGATCTATGTAATCAGACGGAGCATTAGTCTACCCTTTGACATAACCCAAAACTTGTAATGACCATACCAGGTTTGGAAAATAGTCTTGGGAATATCAACCTCCCTAATTTTAAACTAATGATATCCCGAATGAAGGTCAATCTTAGAGAAATATCTAGCACCTTGAAGATGATAAAAAAGGAAATCAATCCTAGGGAGAGAGTACTTATTCTTCACAGTAACCTTATTCAACTGACGGTAATCTATACACATTTAAAGAGACTCATTTTTATTTTGCATAAAAAGAACAGAAACACTAGGACGAATAAAACCCTTATCAAGAAGATCCTTTAACTACTCTTTAAGTTCCTTTTATTCAGCCAGAGCCATTCTATAAGGAGGAATGAAAATGGTATGGGTATCTGGTAGAAGATCAATCCCAAAATCTATTTCCCTATTGAGAGGAATTCTAGGAACATACTCGGGAAAAACTTAGGAAATTCATTAACCACAGGGATAAATTAAAATGAAAGAATTTTAGAATTAGAATCCTTAACCCGAACTAATTAATACAGTCAGCCGTTGGAAATCGTTTTAAGCTCTAAGAAAAGAAATAAACCTCCCCTTGGATACTAAGGAACTTCCCTCCCATTTAATTATCAGTTCATTAGGAAAATAGAAACTGACATTTTTGACCTTACAATCAAAAGAAGCATAACACAAACAAAGACAATCTATCCCTAAGATTACATTAATATCCACTATATCAAGTTCTATCAAATCCACCAATATTTCCCTATAAAGAATAGATGCCACACAACGCCTATGGATTTTTCTAGCAACAATAGACTCACCACAAGAGTAGAAATAGAAAAGGGATCAAAAGTACTTTCAGGACCAAAACTAAAGTATTTACCCACATAAGGGTCACATAAGATTGGGTTGAACTCGGATCAAGCAGACAGCAAACATCCAAAAGAGAAGAATTGTAACATACTAGTAATAATGTTGGGGTAGGCCTCAAATTCCTAATGAGTAGCAAGATAATAGAAAAAATATCACCCAAAGTGGCATCCTTAGGTGCAGGAGCCAAAAAAGTAGTGATCGGAACCTTATTACAACTTTTGGCAACCCTGGCCGAAGGACAATCTCGCTGTGTATGATAAAGTTGACCACAATTATAAAACTTATTTCTCCCCTCCTCAAAATATTCACAATGAGCTAACCAAAAAAATGGCACGAAGGATAAGGTAGGGTTGACTATGCTCCACTAGGACTGGGCACCCTGTTCCTTAGGACCACTATTAGCCTAAAAATAATGATATCCTAAATGCTTAGGATAAGGAGAACTAGATACCGAATAAGAATTCCCCTAATTATTCTTGTTAGTCCACTACATACTATCTCTCCCAGTGTTCTGCTAATTTGTACCCTGCTCCGCATAGCTAAACTTCTTTTTCTACCTCTTTCCCATCTCTGCCTAAATTTTTTTTCCATCATCTACCTACTACATATAAACGACCAACCTAGAGATATCCATATCATTATTCAACATAGAAGCCTTACACTCTTAACAATAAATCATAGGACAAACCAGAAACAAGCTTCCTCATTCATGACTTTATATTAGATACTTATTCAGGACCATATCGAGATAACTGATGGAATTTCTAGGCATATTTTGTAACACTCATCTTGACCTACTTTAAGTTCACAAACTCTTCAGCCTTAGCTTCTCTTAACTCCTGAGGAAAGAAGTGATATAGAAAAGCACTCGAAAAGTCATCCTACATAGCCCAATTAGTATCATCACCTCACATTTCTTCCCACTCCTTATACCAATGGTAAGCCATATTTTTCAATTGATAGGCAAAAAACTCCGCTCTCTCTAAATAAGTAGCATGAATAACCTAGAAAATCTTCACTATCTCATCAATAAATGCCAGAGGATCCTCCTCAACATTAGAGACTGTAAAGGTTGGGGGATTCAATCACATAAACCATCCAACCCTGGAGACCGCAGATGAATTAGCAGCAAGACCAACATGATCAGACAGACGAGACTGTGATGTTACTAGTTAGGTAAGCATATGAATAGATTAACGAAACTCCACATTAGATATATCTTCTAGAGGTAACTAAGAATGAGCACTGTCATCCTAAGAAGTCTGAGGAGGACTAATAAAGATAGGTAGAACCCCATATGGAGTGGCACAGTCAGGAGCAAGGACCCTAGATCAGGTCTGCACTCCATAAACAGGGTGAGTTCCCTCTAGTGACATCCAAGATACACTTCCACTCTTAAGATGATACTATTGCAGCCAATATAATAGCCTAAAAAAGATTGGGGTCGAATACCAAGGTAATACATGGAATCGTGGCTCTTGGTTGGTGTAATCAATGGGAGAAACTGGAAATGTAAATAGGGGGTTTTGAGTAGCAATGTTGAACTAGAAGTAAATATCAACTTCGTTTGTATTTAGTCGTAGGTGAACACTAGGATTGTGTTTTCACTGGCTTTTTAACTTTGCAGGATTATCATGCTTTGTTGAACCAACCCAATACCTTGCATAAGTTATGTACCTGCTATAGTCTTATAGATGAGCAGAAGGATTTCACCCATTACTTTTTTAGTCTCAAGATGTCGCCTTACTAACCCTTATCTTGATCCTAGTTAACTATTATCTTTTGAGTTTCTAGTTATTAAATAAAATCTAACCATCTTACTTAGATAAAACATAGTAGCATGGATCAATAGTTAAACTCCAAATTACTATTGTAATTATATTTTCCTAGTCACTACTCCTCTATTGGAATAAGTAGCAATAATCTAGGTGCGATCCTAACATTTGCAACCACTAAGGTAACTATTAAATTGAAGATAATACAATGTATGCATGGGTATCAGTTTCGAAGAAAAATAGCATTTCCCCTACTTTGTCAATCCGCCAGGGTTTCCACAACCATACCTAAGGTTTTTTAGCCTCTCATGCTTTTGAGGTAATCAACAACATTCAAGATTGAAATCACATGATGAGATCACAATTACAAGAAGTAAACAATCTAAAATTGTAATTGAATTAATCAACTGAA
The DNA here is from genome assembly GCA_030864215.1 of Capsicum pubescens. Taxonomy (NCBI): domain Eukaryota; kingdom Viridiplantae; phylum Streptophyta; class Magnoliopsida; order Solanales; family Solanaceae; genus Capsicum; species Capsicum pubescens. Next base: position 221,406,067 of record CM061543.1, on the reverse strand, counting down.
GTAAATACAAGAGAATTCCAAGACCAAAATTGAATCCTAGAATCAAAATATATTTGTAAGTATCAAGATCGTGTAACTTCTACCAAAAAACACTTAAGGGGTATTTATAGTACATGAGGATACCCTAAAACCAAAGCCCGAATGAAATAGGAGAAAAAATGGGAGGTGGCTACTTCGGGATTTTGGACTTCCGGCATATTTTTTCCCCACATGCGGTCCACATGTGCTACACGTGGTCCGCATATCGACTTAGCATGTGCCAAAAGTTATTTTTCAGCTCTTCTTCAGTTCCCATGCATGTTTTGGTCACGAACAATCCGGATTGTGTCTCAAATATCCATAACTACTCCCATAAATAGCCAAAATTTTCTTTTTTCATGTTTATCACAAACATAGCATCCAAAACATGATTTCCTGTAAAACATACCCAAAACGTATCATGTCTAACAAAACAACCTTAGAAACTCGCATATTTTTCTTGTTTTGAGCATCGAAAGTGCTATATTTCTATAGCACATCGATACCCTCAACTTAGAACCTTTGTATGTCCTCAGGAAATAAAACACAACAAAACAAAAGAAAACTAAACATGAAACTTAACTAGGAAAACCTAAGCTATTCAAGCAAGTCAATCGACACTTTAAGATCAAATCATAACACCCCTCTTATCTAACTTTTCAAAACCAAATGTGGATAATCATAAAGCACAACAATGTGACTCAATGGGATCAAGGCATCACATTTCAATAGCAACAGACAACCACACATAAGTATAAGTTAAACTACCCAAAACAAGCAAATAACTAGCAATATGACTCATATGCCCCCATAACAAAGATGTCCTAACTCACTCATATGAAGTAATGCATGCCAAAGCAGGGATAGTCAAGACATACTAACACTCAAAAAAGAAGTTCCAATAAATATGCATCAAATATCATAGGCTTTTCTATATTTTCTTTACCTTAGCATTCAGACAGTCAAGTTAGGATTACAATATGACTTTTCTTGGCTTGTAATGTATACTTAGGGGATGGTATGGTACATATGGACATATGTAGTGACTAAGCCTCATTGGCATTACATAACCCTAGGGTATCACTTATTAACCAATTTTATTTTTATTCCACCTTTATTTCTCCCTTTTTGTTTTAAAGCACACTTAGGTTGGGTGTGGTCTTTGATTTTATTTTTTTCACTTTTTCACAATTTTTTTCCTTACTTTTTCTTTTTCTTTTCTTTTGCTACCACACCTAGCCTTACTATCCTTTTCTCTTATTTTCCTCATCTACATACCACTTTATATTGTGCACCCCTATGATAGCCACCATCAACTTAGGTATTTTGACTGAATTGAGATGCACAATGTCCAAGGAGGACCAGGGCCAAAACAGATTCATTATCACAAATGGGAAGGTGAAATGTGAAAACAAAGAAATAAGTTAGAAGGCTCAAAATAGGTATCAAGATATACTATTTCACACATGGAAGGTCATTTAGGCTAAAAGTGGACTAAAATAAAAAAACTACCTGTGATCCTTTCCTAACTGACTATCCTTCAACCTAGTAAAGAGTAACCGGGTAAGTTCTTCATTCAACACACAAAGGGAACTAAGTAGCATCTCACACACGCATAACACAGAGTCAATATTACAAACTACTACTTATTCTATTCATGTAATTGTTAGCAAGTGATTATAATATCCCTAATCCTTATTCCATAAGAAGATCCACAATGTTCACACCAAAAAATGACAATTATTTTTCTCAAAAATCTCTAAAAACATGGCTATTGCCCTAAATACTTAAAAATCTCATGATTACAAAAAACACAACACAATACAAAACAAAACACAATTCGACACAAATTATTCTAGACATGCCAGTTCTACAATCATACCACGACTAATAGGAAAAGAAGCATGACAACAAAAACCCACGGCGGTTATGGTATACCCCACCCTAACTTAAAACTGTGCACTATCTTTAATGTGCTAAAATAATACAAAATAAAGAAAAGTGAGAACATACCTGGGATGAATCCATGTACCTTGGGTTTGCCTCCAAAGAAGTATCAATGTACCTTGGGTTTGCCTACCAAGAAACGCCTGATTTATCATCGCGGCATGACTCAATACCCTTGGCTACTTAGACTTCGCCTAAGTATATCTCGACACAGACTCTAACTTTCTCCAGGTTTTTCATGTAGTGATTCACTCGCTGCCCATGAAACTGGAACATGATATCACCATCACCCTTTATTTCTATAGCCCTATGTGGTAATACCTTAACTATAGTGAATGGTCTAGTCCACCTATATTTCATCTTTCCAGGAAAAAAGCATAGTCTTGAATTATAGAACAAAACCAAATAACCGGGTTTAAATATTCTTTCCTCAATTTTCCTATCATTATACGACTTTATTCTTTCTTTATTAATTGTTGAACTATCATAAGCTCAGAGTCGTAATTCATCCAAGTCATTCACCTTGATCAACCTCAAGTTTGCCGTATCACGCCACTCAAAATTTAGCCTTTTCAACGCCTATAGTGCCTTTTACTCATGCTTGATCGGTAAATGTCATGATTTATCGTATACAGGCTGATATGGAGAAGCACCAATAGGGGTCTTATAAGTTGTTTAGTAGGCCCATAATGCATCATCTAGCTTTCTAGACCAGTCATTTTTGTTGGCATTCACAGTCTTCGCCAAAATAGACTTTATCTCTCTATTGGGGACTTTTACTTTCCCACTAGTGTAAGGGTGGTAACGTGTTTCCACCTTATGACTTACACTATATCTATCAAGCAGAGCTCTAAACAAGATATTGCAGAAGTGAGGCCCACCATCGCTGATAATTGCACATGGAGTGCCAAACTGAAAAAAAATATTTTTCTTCAAAAAACGGTGACCATTCTACCTTTATTATCTAGAAGCGCAACTACCTCCACCCATTTTCACACATATTCAACCTCTAATAGAATGTATATCATGCCATATGATATCATAAATGGTCCCATGAAATTGGTCCTCCACATATCAAATAACTTAACTCTAAAATAGGTGTCATGGGGAGTTCATGGCACCGTGAAATATTGCCTTGACGCTAACACTGGACACAAGCTAGTGAAAAATCATGAGCATCCTTATATGAAGGATAGTAATACCCATACTGCAGAATTTTGTGGGTCATCATGTGCCGCTATGGTGACCCCCAACTAGTGATGAATGACAAGTTTTTTGAATGCTCATTATCTCTACCTCTAGCTAACATCTCCGAATTACACCATCAGCAAAAATCCTAAATAGATGTGGCTCATCCAAAAATAACTTCCTCCCCTCAAGCATAAATATTATTTATTTCTTGAAGGATAGGTCTTTTGGGACATGATCACTTGCCAAATATTTGGAAAAATCATCAAACTAGGGAATTAGAAATACATGCTCATATGGAAAATCATCATCTATATCAAGATCATCCCCTAGTCTCCGTAGGGTCTCATCGCCAAGTCTAGACAAGTGGTATGCAACCTGGTTTTCTTTCTCTTTTCAGTCATTTACTTAAATATCAAACTCTTATAGAAAGAGAACCCAATTAGTCTTGATTTGGCATCTTTATTTGACATTATTTCTTTGAATTTAAGTATCGGAAGGATGCATAGTTTGTGTGAACTATCACCTGTGTTCCAATCAAATAAGATCAAAATTTTTAGAAAGCAAAATCCACTACAAGTAGCTCTTGCTCTGTGACTATATAATTTTTCTTTGCCCAGCGTAAAGCTTTGCTGGCATAGTATATGGGATGTAGGATCCTTTGTCTCCATTGGCCTAGGAAAACCCCTTAAGTGTCTCCACTTGCATCGCACATTACCTCAAAATGTATAGACCAGTAACGAGAAACAATGAACGGCGTCAAAATCAACCACTCCTTTACATATTTAAAAGCCTTGAGACATGCATCATCAAAGAAAAATTTCACCTCTTTCTCTAAAATCTTGCACAACGGATTTGCAATTTTAGAGAAGTCCTTGATGAACTTCCAATAAAAGCCTGCATAACCCAAGAAGCTCCGTATGCCTCTAACTGATACCGATGGTGGCAATTTATCAATCACCTCAATATTTTCTTTGTATACCTTAATACTATATTTAGAGATCTTATGCCCTAGCATGATACCTTTTTTACCATGAAGTGGCATGTTCCGTATTTTAGAACTAAATTGAACTCTTCACATCTCTGTAGTGCATTGTCTAGATGGGCCAAATAGTTATTCAATAAGTCCCCTACAACTAAAAAGTCATCCATGAATACTTCGATATTGTCTTCTACCATATCAGAAAATATAGACATCATACATCTCTGAAAAGTGGCAGGCATATTATATAACCCGAACGACATCTTCTTGAATACAAAAGTCCCATAAGGGAAAGTAAAAGTACCTTTTTCTTGGTCTTTAGGCACAATAATGATTTGATTGTAACCCGAGTACCCATCAAGAAAACAATACCAACCCCTGCCTTCTAATCTATCCAGTATCTGATAATGACATAGGAAGTGATCCTTTTGTGTCCATTTTTCATCTTTCTGTGATCCATGCAGATTCTTCAACCGGACACTGGCATCATTAGTACTAATTCATTCTTGTCATTTGGAAAAACTATGATTCCCTCTTTCTTTGGAACATATTGAACCAGGATTACCCACTTGCTATCTGCTATGGGAAAAACCACCCCAATATCTAACCACTTAATTATCTTGTTTTTTACTACCTCTTGTATTGGAGGATTCAGCCTTTGGTGATTAATACCGGGAATGTTGTCCGGCTTAAGCTATATTTTATGTGTGAAGAAACCTGGTATCCTTACAATGTTTGCAATGGTCCACCTAATAGCTCTATTGAATTTCTGCAATACTATTATCAAAGCTTCCATTTATGCTTCTTCTAGATCTTCTGCAATATTCACCACTAAGGTTTTGTTGGACCCAAAGAATTCATACTGCAAATAAGAGGGGAGGTCCTTTTATCCCAATATCAGTGGCTCCTCATTAGAAGGTTTTGCAGGAGGTGTGGTTCTATTCTTCAAATCAAGATCTAGCTTCTTAGGGGCATATTTGTAAGAACCTATGCCATTTAGTGCATTAACCAACTTGTCATATTCATCTATCCCATCACTTTAAAAGTTCATAATCACTTTTGCTAATGCTTCTACCCCTAATATTTCCTTAATAGGTACATCCACTGCGACCACATCACCATCTACAACAACTATCACTGTCATTACTCTCATATAATCTGGCTATTAAACAGTCATTGCATATATTTAATACTATTTGCTCATTGTTCCAGTATAAGTAATATCTTTCAAGTTACTATAAATCAACACCAATGAGTAGATAAGAAGGGTTTACCAAAGATAATCGAAGACTAGGCATCTACTTCATAGTCTAAAATCATGAAATATGTCGAATAGTTGAATGATGCCACCCTTAATTCTACGTTGCATGCAATAAACATTGGATCCTTTACAGTTGAATCAACCATCAACAACCCTATAGATGTAGTCTTGATTTCTCCTAAACACAACACCGTGTATATCACTAGTGGTATTACATTTATTCCTACTTTCAAATAACATAGAGCCTGATTAATATCTTAAGGGCCAATAAAGAATGGGATTATGACTGCACATAGGTCCCCTTTCTTTTCTAATAATGGTTCTTGATAATTCATGCAAAATTGCTACACTATATCTTAGAGCTCATTAGCAATCTAGTCGTCACCATCACTCTCAAAATCATCATTACTACAAGTCAACTTCCCAAACTCAACATCGGGTGGCTCCCTCGCAACAATATTATCCTTTTTTAGATCATTAGTAGTGGGAAAAAATGATCATCCTATGGGTAATCACTCCTACTGTTAATAGCCAAACAATGAACAAGTGTCAGTGGATTTTGCATAGTGTCACTAGAAAGGGCACCTGTTTGCTGTTGGGCCAAATTGGCAGAGATTTTCCCATACTGCTGCTTGAACTGCTTGATAGCAGTTGAATGTGACTCAACCTTCTTACTTAATCCTGAAATATCATCCTTGATTTCTTTAAGGCAACTTTCTTGGCTCTCTTGACCCTTCATCAGCTTAGTAAACATTTCTTCTATTCTAGATACCGTATCTCATCTACTAAGTGGAATGTATTTGTATCTCTTATCATAATAGTTCAAACCTTGATTCCCTTGACCTTGGGATCAAAAACGTACCATCTGACGATCTACATACTTTGCCTCCTCATCTAACATAGACTTATGTACCCTAGAAGCTGCACCCTATTGCCTTACTGCATTAACCTTTGACAAATTTATTATTGTGAATTGTTTGGACAACTCATCAATATCAGTCCTTAATAAATAATTCTCCTAAGCTACAACATCCTTAGTTACTCTCCGCTAACTGGAAGCTCTAATGACACACATACCAAAACCTTTCTCAACCTCTCGAGTTTGCCACCCTTAGTTAGTTAATGAGATTTGATCTGTAATACTCGAAGTTATCTCCCATCATAACCTTATAAAGGCTCCTCTGGAGATTGTGTCTTCCATTTCTCTAGAACTTATAGTCAAGGATCTATAAAATATCTCCAATAAGCTTTCCCTAAAATCCGGTGGATGGGAGCCATGATAAGATTATTCTTAAACCTGAAATATGCCTCATTATAGATTATGGCTACAACTACCTGAAATTATAAATCTCATCCTTGAGCTACAATACCCTGGATGGAAGAAAGAACCTATTCAAGAATTGTCTGCGTAACTTATTCCATATAGTGACAGATCTTCATAGAAGTTCCCCCAGCCATAAAGATGCTTCTCTAGTAAGTGGGAAGGGGAACAACCTCTGTCTAAGTGCCTCTTAATATACCCCAAGTATGGTATATGAAGTGTAAATCCCTGTAAAATTTGGCTAATTTCCAAGCCCAAGGGAAAGAGAATAAAGGTCAAAACTATTATAATGATAGATACAAAGATAGTAACAAGATACAAGCAGAGACAGAGATGGTGATTAGAGATGGAAGGATGATTATAAGGAGAAGAGTGAAAAATACATTCCACCAGATAGCCGAGATACAGTGTCTAGAGTTGAGGCTCTCTTGTCTAAGATAGTGAAAGGACAAGAAAGTCAAGAAAATTCTCTAAAAGATATCAAATCAGATCTGTCTGAACTCAATCAAAAAGTTGAATCATATGCCACAACAATCAGGAAATTTGAGCAATAGTTTGGGAAGATGTTGGCCACAGTAAATCAGAGATATCCTGGCAATCTTCCAAGTAATATAGTAGTAAATCCCAAAAATAATAACTAATGTCATTCCATTACTATTCAGAGTAGTAAGGTTACTGCAGATCCACCTGCACCTACTGTTTATGTGTAGGAGAAGAATGATGATGAGCCAGTTGATATGGGAAGGAATAGAAAGTAGAGTATAGGATATGAAAGGGCTACAGGTCCTATGTTGAAACCTATTCCAAGGCTATTTCCTCTCTACCCACAGAGACTGCAAAAGAGACAAGTAGAGGGTAAGTATAGAAATTTCAATCCATGTTAAAAGAGTTGCCTGTCAACATATCTTTGGTCGAAGTATTGGAGAAAATATCTGTATATACAAAGTTCATGAAGGACATGATCACAAAGAAAAGAACAATTAATTATACGCCACTTGGTAATGTCCATCATTATAGTGTTGTAGCCACTTGGTCATTAGTGGAGAAAAAAGAGGATCTTGGTGAAGTCACTATACCTTTCACCATTGGATATTTCCACTTTGCACGTGATTTAGGTTCTAGTATCAACCTTATGCCATTTGTAGTGTTCAATCAGTTGGGGTTGGACGCTCCAAAACCCACCATAGAAGTGGGAAGAAGCCAGTCGGTATCCTTTATGAAGTTATAGTAAAAGTAGCTTCTTTTATTTTTCCTGCTAACTTTGTTGTTTTAGATTGTGAAGTGGATTTTCAAGTCCCAATTATTCTTGGAAGACCTTTTTATGTCTATAGGTAGAATGTTGATTGATCTAGAGTATTGACATTTGATGTTGAGATTCAATGACAAACAAGTGATATTTGATATCTGCAAACCTAGGAAGTAACCTGATGAGTTGAGGGTGATATCTGTGATTAATGTAGATAATAAAGAAACAGATTCATTCAATGATGTTGATGCAGTGACTTTGGGGGATGATAGTTATGATGTAGTTGTTCCTATTAAAGAAAGACTAGGTGTGGAAGCACTTACAACTATGATCATGAATTTTGACTCTGAAGGCATAGAAAAATATAAGGAGATTGTTGGTGCATTGCATGGTACTGGTTACAATTTTGCACAAAAGAAACTTGATCTAGATTTAAAGAAAAAAATAACTTCACTCGCCCGCCCATCTATCGAGGAACCACCAGTGTTAGAGTTGAAAGCTCTCCTATATCACTTACAATATGCATTCTTGGGGGGCCAACAACAACTTGTTCAGTCATTATTGCAGCAGACCTGAAACAATTAGAAGTGAAAGCATTGTTATCAGTTTTGTAGAATTTCAAGAGAGACATTGGATAGTCCATTACAAATATTATGGGCATTTCACCTGGTTTATGTACTCACAAAATTTATCTTAAGAAGGATTGTGTTCCATCTATTGAGCACCATTGCATCTTTAATCCACCTACACAAGAGGTGGTTAGTAAAAAGATAATAAAATGGTTTGATATTGGTGTGGTTTTTCCCATTGTTGACAACAAGTGGTTTAGCCCAGTTCAATGCATTACAAAAAAGAGTGGAATAACAGTTGTGCCTAATGAGAAAAATAAGATGGTGCCTATCAGACTAGCCACTGGATAGGGAATTTGCATATAATATAGGAAGATGAATGCATGGACTCAGAAGGACCATTTTCTAATGTCGTTCATCTATCAGATGCTAGACAGGTTAGTAGGCAGAGGATGGTATTATTTTCTCTATGGGTACTTGGTTATAATCAGATTACTTTTGCACCAAAAGATCTAGAGAAGACCCCTTTTACATGTCCTTATGGGACCTTTGCATTCAAATGAATGCCATTTGGGCAATGCAACACCCCAACCACATTTCAGAGATGTATGATGTCCATTTTTCTGATATGGTAGAAGACACCATTGAAGTTTTATGGATGATTTTTTGGTAGTGGGTGACTCTTTTCATGATTATCTCATTCACCTGGAAAAGGATCTACAAAGATATGAAGAATGCAACTTGGTATTAAATTGAGAGAAGTACCATTTAATATTTAAAGAAGGAATTATGCTTGGGTACAAGATTTTGAAGAGAGTCATAGAGGTTGATCAAGCAAAGATTGAGGAGAGTGAGAAATTACCTTATCAAATTTCTATGAAGGGAATTAGAAGTTTTATCGAGCAAAGATTGAGGTGATTGAGAAATTACCTTATCTAATTTCTATGAAGGGAATTAGAAGTTTTATTGGTCATATAGGTTTTTATAGAAGATTTATCAAGGATTTCTTAAAGATTGCAAGTCCTCTTTGCAAGCTTCTTGAGAAGGAGGTAAAATTTGATTTTGATGGTGCATGCATAAAGGCTTTTTAAAGCGTTACAGAGAAGTTGGCGACTGCTCCAATCATTGTGTCTCCTAATTGGTCTGCACCTTTTGAGATTATGTGTGATGCTAGTGGATTGGACTTAGTGGATGTACTATGAAAATGAAAAGAAAAGATCCAATATCCCATCTACTATGCAAGAAAGGCATGAAATCCTATTCAAAAGAATTATATTATCATAGAACAAGAGTTATTGGCTATGGTTTTTGCCTTTGAAAAGTTTAGATCTTATTTGATTGGGGACCAAGGTAGTAGTACACACTGATCATGCTACATTCCAGTACCTATTGGCTAAGAAGGATGCAAAACTGAGGCTGATGGGTGCTGTTGTTACAAGAATTTGACTTTGAAGTAATGGACAGAAAGGGCAGAGAAAATCAAGTTGCAGATCACTTGTCTAGACTAGAGGAGGAAGCTATGCAGAAGGTTACTACTGGAGTGGAAATTGATGATATTTTCTCAGACGAGCAGATATTAGAAGCCTCCCAAGATCTTATTCCATGGTTTACAGACTTTGTAAACTACCTAACCAGCGATCTAGTTCCAAAATATTTTTCATAGCATCAAAGACAGAAATTCATGAATGATGTGAGAAAGTTTTTCTGGGATGAACCTTACCTTTTAAAAAATTATGCAGATGGAATTATTAGTAGGTGCATACCTAAGGAGGAGATGATGAGCATACTTGAGTCTTGTTATTTATTGCCCTATGGGGATCATCACGGAGGGGCCCGCACTGCTCATAAGATCCTATAATATGGCTACTATTAGCTGACAATATAAAAAGATACTCATAACAATGAAGCTAATTATAATTAATGGCAATGACAAGGTACTATTTCTAGAAGACATGAATTACCTACGACTTCCATTCTTGAATTAAAAATGTTTGATGTATGGGGCATAGATTTTATGGGACCTTTTGTGAGTTCAGGCGGCATAAAATACATAGTTGTGGCTGTTGACTATGTTTCAAAGTGGGTGGAAGAAATTGAACTTCCTAATAATGAAGCAAGAAGTATCATAATATTTTTGAGACAGAATATCTTTTCACAATTTGGTATGCCACGTGCTATTATTAACGAAGGAGGGTCATATTTTACCAATTATCTATTTAAGAGTCTGCATGACAAATATAGAGTGAATCACAAGGTGGCAACACCTTATTATCCCTAGACTAGTGGACAAGTCAAAGTATCCAACAGAGAAATCAAGTCCATATTGGCAAAGACTGTTAATACCATTAGGACTTATTGGGCCAAGAAGTTAGATGATGCATTATGAGATTACCGTATAGCTTATAAAACCCCATAGGTGCTTTACCTTATCATCTTTTATATGGAAAGGCTTACAATTTAACAATTGAGCTTGAACATAAGGTATTATGGGCATTGAAGAAGCTGAATTTAGAGTTGAAGGATGCAACAAAGTCAAGGTTGAATAACATCAATGAGTTTGATGAATTTTGAATCCGGGCATATGAAAGTTTAGCAATTTACAAGGACAAGATGAAGCTGTATCACAATAGAAAAATTGAGAAGAGGGTATTTGAGAAAGGTGACCAAGTGCTACTATATAAGTCCAGGCTTCACTTGTTTCCTTGAAAGTTGAGGTTTAGATGGCATGGTCCATTCACAGTTTCAAAAGCTTATCCCTGTGGTGCTTTAAAAATACAAAAGGATAGTGCATAACAATTCAAGGTAAATCGTCATAGAGTAAAACACTATGTGGGAAATACATAAGAGGTGAGTGAAATAGCTGATATTGACCTTGATGAAGTCTGAGTAGTCAAGGAAACTCCATTGTGCCGTGATGTTAAATCAAGCTCTACATGGGAGTTAACCCTTATTTTTGTACTTATTCCTTTTATAGGGTAATATGTTGGTTCAATGTGCAGGACTAAAAAAAGTACAGACATCAGAAAGGGCTCATATGGACTCTTCACGAGTCGTATCTATATAGTACGACTCATGGGTAGGAGTCGTAATGACCTAGGAGATGAATCAAAATTAGAAATCAAGTTCTGGAATGCCTACAACTCTTGGTATGAGTCATAGTCTCTGGTTACGGATCTTTACCAAGAGTCGTACCCATTCCAGAACCCACGTAAGAATCCCAGGCCATATAAATCTAGAAAATGACCTATAAGCTTGGGTACAAATCATATCGACAATTCGAACCCTGACTTACTAGGTCAGTCCTCGGGTTGACCCGATCCAAAATTTAAACAAAAAGAAAAGTGTTGACACGATAGGACACCTAAGTTTTCTCACTCGTACCCACACCATTTTCTTCCAAATATTTTACTCAAATCCTAAAGATTAACTTGTTTTCAACTGAATCTAACTACCAACAACTTAAATTTCTTGATTTGGTGCGATTTTTAACTTGAATTTGAGGCTTTTTAGATCTATAATCGGAATCCTCTAATTTACATATACCAAGTAAGTTCTCGATTCTATTTTTGCTTTGTTGTAAGTTAAAAAGTGTTGTATGAGGTATTGACAACGTTGTTTAAGTGAAATTTCTTCAAATGTCGATTGTTGGTACACTATATTTGGATTTTGATTTTGAAAATGGAGAATAGGGATGAATTAGGGTTTGAACTTGAAATTTTGTGTGCTTATGTGTTTTGAAATGCTTGATATAGCTGAATAAAGTATTGTGTAGATTGGGAATTTCATCAAAGTCAAACGTTGAATGTTGGACTTCTATGTTGCAGTGGATACAGGATTCCTTAAGACTCTTACCCACCAGTACAGGAGTCGTAATGAGACTCGTACCCACTGACAATATGTAAATCTAACAAATTCTTAATTCTAGAATGGATATGACTCAAACTTACGAGTCGTATCCAAACCTTACGACTCATACATATGTATCGTACCCACATGGGAAGAAAATAAATTAACCAAGAGTTTCTGACCAACTTACGAATGTTGGTCACGAGTCGTAACCAGACGGTATGACTGGTGAGCAGGAGTTGTAAGATGGCCAGTAAATGAGGATTATGCACTATCTAGTTTACGACTTGTGTATATGTGTCATAATTAGTGGATACGACTGATACCCACCATTCATAACCAACTGAAATCAAGGCCCACTGACTTTCATTTTGAATTTTTTCTTTTCTTTTCTTAGTTACTAACTTTAAGAATATTTGCAGGAAAATATTCCTCCAAAGAATACGTCTTCTTCCAAAACTGTGGCAAAGAAAGAAAATAAACAAAAGCCAGTAGAAAGTGAAAAAACTAGTGCATCCGTAAGCTAGACTGAAAGTAGAGAAGAGGAGTATACTAGGAAATCTTCTAAGAAAGTTTCATAAAAACAAAAGGCAGAAGCTAAAGCTAAGGGGAAGAAATCTGTTCCCCAAGATTATGATACTCCACCAACAAAAGGACCAAGAAGAAATAATGTGAGTTTCTCCCCTTAATATACACCATTACAAAGTAACAATGATTATAACGAGGATGAGTCTAGTTTAGCCAAGGAGACTGCAAAGGAAATCCATGGTCTCGAGGTCGATGAACCATCGATAGACAAATAGGACCCCCCATTAGCATTAGCCCCTGCTCTAATGCCCTTCGTTAAACGATGGGGGTACCCCGATATGTAGGCAAAATTTACCATGGGCTTGTCTCAGCTACCAAATAGAAACATTAAGAAAGTTTTATACGAGGAGCGAAGAATGATGATTACAAGGATGGATGAAGCACCTGAGTTCACTAAATGTTTCAGATAATATGGTTTTGACTAGATGATAAGAACACCGAGTAGATATAGTGAGGTTCTTTTTTTGTAATTTTACGCATCTTATAAGGGTGAGTAGATGAGGTTATATCGACAGGGCATGCTATGGAAATAAGGAAAACCTATTACCTCCCTAGTTATTAAAGGTGTTCATGTCGATATTTCTCCATGGACTATCAGGAGATTTATGTATGGGCCATTATATCAGGATCCGGCAAACACAACTAAAATATACTACAAAATGGCGGAGATGAGGAAGATCACCAACTGGACTTTAGGTACAGATGACAAAATGGTTATATTTTAATGGATAGCTGAGCAGATTGCTGCACATGTAAGTATGCCACTTGGGTTGCAAGTGGTATTGGGGATTCACAGCAAATCTAGAAGAGTTTCTCTAATTTTAAGGGTAAGGCATGGTGGACTATAGCACATCATAGGCTATGTCCAACTACAGGTGATGATATACTAAGCCAGTTTTGGGCTATAATGATAGATGGATTTATACACTGATTTGCATTTGATGTTTGTCAGTTCTTGGCCCGACAGTTGAAAAAAAAGGATATTGTAGAGTAGAAGGCGTTGCTAGTATACCCCTACATTATCACACAGATATGTTTAGCTACGGGGGTATTGGAGATTTAGGGCATTGATGAGATGATAGAAGCCCATTGGATTTTTGATATCGGGCTTATTCGTGATACTGCCAACCCACTGGCCTGAGCTATGAGATAGACAATAGAGGCTATGGCGGGAGCTTTTACTTAAGATAATCAGAAAGATGCTGCTTCTATTACAGAGTCCACTAAGATAGGTGCGCAAATTGATAATGAACCTATAGAGAGAGAAAGTACTTCTACTGCTCCACCGCCAGTTTAGCCTATGCCAGCTATGCCAAGAGGTTTGCCTCCTGGTGTTATGATGACTTGATAGGTTGCGTGGATAGAGATAGTGACTCTGTTGGCTATACTTTCTACTAAAGTAAACAACATAGAAGGTGGAGTACAAAGTTGGATAAAATGACAGCTGGAGGTACAGGATATACAAGACCGCCTTGATGCATTTGAGTCAAGGATCACTCGACAGTTAAGGAGTGGGCAGATGCCTGATGTTGCTACTATACGAGCAGAGATTACTAAGATAAAGGGTATGTTTACTGAGTTTTCTGAGAGACTGGTGATTGCTGAACCCATTATAGAGAATGTGATCCCCACAGTCGAGGTTCTGAATATTTGGGCAGTCCTAGTGAATAAGAAGACTGTGCAGATCAAGGTAGAAAGAGCAAAAAAAAAAGAAAGAAGAAAAAGAAAAGAAGAAAGAGGTAAGAGTTTCCAAGAAGGCAAAAGTCCATGGAAACTAGAATAGGTAAGACCAAGAGATGGCTAGCAGATCTTGCGGATTGAGAGATCCAGCTCCAGATGTTGAGGGGGCCGATGATATATCCCCTCCTGTTGTTGATCCAGTCCTGGTTCGGTCAGTTATTAATGAGAGTGAGACCCAATAGGAGGGCCCGCATATGGATGTTGATGCTCTGACACCTTGAGCACCTAGGTATGAACCTTTTTATCTACTCTATCTTATTTCTGAGGTACTGAGGACAGTGCAATATTCTTAAGTTGGGGGTGGGGTGCTGAAAATTTTAGGAGAAGTTTGAAATATTTTCAAATGTAGTTAAAACTGAAAGTCTGTTATGACTTGCAGGTGTAATGCAGGAAACTAAGATAGGGAGTATATCAGCACGCCTATGGCGGCAGATATTTTGATTTTTAACTATGATTTTAATTGATTCTGAAAAATGTGAGTTGCATTTAAAGATTTTGATGCTGATTTTGATTTTTGTGATCTAGTTTGACACTGCTGATTATTGTGAATTTTAAAGCTGATTTTGTTAAAAGTAGTGCGTTACTCAATTCATCCAGGGGACACTAAGATGTACCATGATTTGCAGGAAATCTATTGGTGGAGTGGGATGAAAAAAGATATTGTAGAGTTTGTGGCTAAGTTCTATACATGTCAGCAGGTTAAGGTTGAGCATCAGAAGCCTAGTGGGTCCATGCAGGAGTTCACTATTCCCACTTGGAAGTAGAAAGAAGTGAACATGGACTTTGTGATGAGTTTACCTCGTACTCATCAATAGTATGATTCAATTTGGGTCATTGTAGACAGGATGACCAAATCAGCTGATTTTCTTCCAGTCCATACCTCTTATTCAGTCAGGGATTATGCGAAACTCTATATCATGGAGTTGGTCAGATTACATAGTGTTCCATTGTCCATTGTCTCAGATAAAGGTACCCAGTTCACCTCTTATTCCTGGAAAGCATTCCAAAAGGGTCTAGGTACCCAAGTTTACCCCAGTACAACCTTTCATCCCAAGACAGACGGAAAGTAGAAAGGATCATCCAGACTTTAGAATATATGTTGTGAGCATGTGCAATTGAATTCAAGGGTAGTTGGGATGACCACTTGTCTTTGATTGAGTTTTAATACAACAACAACTATCATTCCAGTATTAATATGGCTCTATTTGAAGCTCTCTACGGTAGGAGATGCAGATCTCCAATCGGTTGGTTCAAAGTGGGTGAGGCTGCAGTAGTAAGGCCTAACTTGGTATTCGATAACTTAGAGAAAGTCCAATTGATCAGAGAGAGGCTCAAGAATGATCCAACTTTTCATAATTCTTCAGGAAAGGGTAGAAAGGCATAAAAACCTTTTAGACTTTTGAAATTTTAGACAAAGCATGATTCTTATTTGGAGGTGGTGAGGTAAAAATGGAGGTCAAAACCTTTCCATGATTTCAAGGAGAATATTAAAATAGTTAAGAATGATTTAACTAGATGGTGCAAAGAGACTTACGGGGACATTTTTAAATAGGTGATTATTAGAGAGGATATTATGAAAATCAAAGAAAATCTATTTGATGAAGTCCCTAGTGCTAAAAAGAAAGCATTAATTCAAAGAGATCAAGAAGATATCAAAAAGTTTTTGAACTTTGAGGAAATATTTTGGCATAAAAAAGAAGGATATGACTGATTTGAAAATGGGGATAAAAATACCATGTTTTTCCCCCATATTGTGAAGAGTAGAATAAACAAATTACATCTTTAATGAATTTTGAACAATAAGGTAATAGGCTGAAGGAAGAAAAAGATATAGTATTTGAATTAGTGGCCTTTTACAAAAATCAATTTCATCAAGCAAAAAGGCCAAATCTTTTTGTTTACTTATTTACATCCCTGCAATCATCACTGGAGAGGAGAATCCAATTCTTAATAGGTAGCCCTCACTAGTGGTCTGAATGTCTTGATCGGAGGATTTTATCAAAGTTGCTGAGTTTACTCACACTAAATTTGGTTCTTTTTTCTTTAAAAGAGAAAAATCATTCTCATCTTTAGTGTTCATAAAGCTTTGTAATCCTTAGAGATTACAAAAGTTACAAAAATAAAAAGATTGAGTCAGTTTATTATTTGTACAAGAAAAGGCCATGTCCGAACATTTGGGTTACAATAGACTAAGATTCAAAACTTGTCAAATACTATAGTAACTCATTCTCGTGTTAAGATCTAAAGAAAACCCTTGAAACCCAAAGGAACTGGAATAAGAACCACACTGGTGATCCGAACCAGTATAAGACTCTTAGTTTTTCATTACATTTTAGTTTAATTATATTTTATTAAGAATACTAACTTACAGGTGAGTTGACTAACTTAGATGATCAATTAACTCAGAAAAAGATTTTCATTTAACCCTGTTGAATTTCAATAGTTGTTAAAGAAGGTTACACCGTACAGTGTTTCTTAACTTCATATGTGTAAAGATCAAATTGCCAACTATCAGATTCTAGGAGCACTCCTTCAAGAAGGACACTTGTCAATAAGCCTCTATACTTCAATGGACAACACTACTCACATTGGAAATAGAAATTCAAAATCTTCATGCAATCAAATGATTTTCAAGCTTAGGTAGTTATCAAGAAGGGACCAAAACCTATACTAGGGCTCAAGGAAAAACAAAAGGAAAATTAATCAAGCAGCATGGACATGAATGATTTAGAAAATTTTGAAATCACTAAAGATCAACAAGAGGTAATTAAGCTAATGCTATAGCTATAAGTGTGATTTATTCAGTAGTTAGTGGGGCAGAATACGATAAGTTATCAACCTGTGAGACAATAAAATAAATATGGGACAAACTTAAAGTAACCTATTAAGGTACTACCAAAGTGAAGGGATCAAATATTAGTGCTCTGATAAATGTATATGATCTTTTTAAAATAGAAGAAAATGTATGCATGGAGTCATTATTCACATGGAGTCATTATTCACATGATTCGGCAAAATTATTTGTGAACTAAAATCTCCAGGGATGGTCTACTCAAATAGCGGCAAGTTAAGAAGTTGGTGAGAAGTCTTTCAAAAGCATCTGTCATTTTATAATATGGAGATATCCATAACATTAGATATGACCAACTGTGAGGTAACCTTCTTTCTTATGAACAAAATCATATAAATAGGTATAGCAAGAAGGAGAAGAAAAATCCTGTAGCCTTTAGTGTCATAGCCCTTGAAGAATATGAGAACATTGATGAAGGTAACAATGAAGGAATAGATCTTATAAATCAAGCAATGAGTTCACAAGAAATGATGATCGTTGTTATCATTGCAGCAATCTAGGACATATTAAACAAAATTGTCCAGAATTAAGAAAAAGATTTTCTAAGAAAAATAAAAACTTTGGCACCTGGAATAATGAAGATGAAACTGAAGATAACGCAGAAACAACAAATATGTTCTTCATGGAAAAAGGAGAATCTAGTGATATAGGATGATGTCGCCTAAAACTATACCTCAATTAGAAGTATTAACATTCTATGAAAATATAATAACCCAACTAGGTAGGGGTCGATCTCACAGGGAAAACGTGAGCAGTTGCTTGTTTTGATATAATCCTTGAGCAGTGCAGGAAAGTAAATAGTGGGATTTTGTTATCAATATCAAGGAGTAACCAATTCTTGACTGCTTTTGAGTTGTAACCAATCAGAGATGAATGTTAGATCTATGTTCCCCCTTACGCCTCAACTCCATAGTTTTCTTGTGATCAACCCTCTATTTTTTTGCTATGCGTGAAAAGCCTACAAACTATGTATTATCAGACACCTTTTGAATACAAAGATAAATCTCACCATTTGACTTGGTTATCATCGCCAGATATCGCCTAGTTTCCCCTTGCTACAGCCCTAGTTCACTTGATCCTTAGTTATTGGACGAAGTGATAAGATGGAATGTGGGGACTATAAGATAGAGGTAGAAATCCAAAATTACTGTCCTAATCTTCTTTTTCCTATCGCAAGCTTTTTTGGTTATTGAAAGAATACGAATACAAGCTTTTATATCAAGATGTTAAAGGTACTTGAAATTAGTTGTAATGAAGAAGAATTAAAATACTTGCATAACCCTAGAACAGATGTGTCTCACACATCCTCTACGTTGCTAATTCGCTAGGGTTCCCAAAACCCTAGCAAAGGAGATTAGACACTCGTGTTTGTGCAAGAAACCATGATTATCAATGAAGAACATATAAAATTAATCACACAACAATAAGATGAAACAACTCAAAAGTCTTGAATTGAATAAAACCCTAAAATCTCAAAGACAATTGTAAAGTGTGTTAAAGTATGTTGTAGAATGTAATAGAAGCTAACCTAATAAAATATAAACACTAGGATTTTTATTGTAACTCGATATAATAGTAAATTCCTATTAAAATGGAAAAGGTAAAGTTAAGTTGACAGTCGGTACAACTCGATCGTCACGCTTATCCTCAGCTTACGAGTCGTACCCTGCCTTGTCGTAACCAATCCAGCATCTAGTCTACCCATGACTACAACTCTCTTCTCAGCTTATGATTCCATCTCATGAGTCGTAACTATGTGTACGACTTGTATTCTTCATCTATATCCACCCGGGACTTTAGTCTTTTCAGATCTTGATCACTGGTTTGCACATGACATCTTGATATGAGTCGTACTCAGACTTCCAACTCGTATACTTCTAACACTTCAATTCCTAGATAGTAGCTTGGATTTTGTGATGCTTACATCTTTAGTATAAGACTCGTATGTTGCCTTACGACTGATATATTTGAGTCGTATCTTCCTCAGATTAGGTTCTTCAATTTCTCTTTTAGTTCTATTATACTTACCATTCAGTATACGAGTCGTATTGGTTTGTTGAGACTTAGGTACTAACTTATATACTGATCAAAGTTGGTCTTTTTAAGATCCTTCTCTTTTTTTTCAAGTATTTTTGTTGACCTATTTTACCTGTAATTCACAACAAAGTGTATCATATCTAACAAAAAACCCTAAGTTCACGTATAAATTCTTGATTTTAAGCATCAAAAGTGTCGTTTTTCCATGCCACATCAACACCCTCAACTTAGACATTGGCATCTCCTCAGGAAAATAAACCCAAATACTATTTTCTACCCTCGAAGTGATGCTCAAAATAGGAAGATTTCAAACAACAACCCATAGTAGTGAATTTGAATTGAATTTCAATTTTGTTGTTCGCTCCTTTATTTTCAACTTCTTCAACTCACACTTACATATAGCAATTTCAACACATGCAGAAACACGAAGGGATTTGATATTGGTATTACATTAGCAATAAACAATTGGGCACAAATATATTTTACAACTGTCAAACACTCTAGAAACCTAGCAGCATAACCCATGAGCACTCACCATCAAAGAAATCCCATTCTCTCTTCATATATCAACTTCATCCAGGATCTAGCAAATAACTCTCGCTCTCCCAAAAATGTATCACAGGTGTGCATAGAATAACATAGGTTTTCCCTTTTACACTTTTCCTATGTTTTCAGATAGTCATGGTAAAATCACTATAGGACTTTCTTTGGCTTGTAACGTAGCCTACGGGCTGGTAGAATATCTTTTGGGATTCTTTTAGTGACTACACCGCCGGGATACTATGCTTTTCTTGGGGTACTTTCTACTTTTACATTTATTTTCACCCTTATATCTTCTTTTTCTTTTAAGCATATTCTAATTGGGTCAGGTTTGGCATTTTCTAGTGCTTATCTTTCTCTCTCTTTTGCAATACTTGGCACTTTTCTTTCTTTTCATACCTACCCATATTTCAGCTATGCTTTTTCTACCCTTTTTTTCTTACTTGTTTGCTCTTATGCATCCTCATAATAACCACCCTCAACTTAAGTTATTTTCCTGAGTTGAGGTGCACAGTATCCTCAAGAGGATCAGGGTAAAAAATAGATTCCTTTAAGCTAAACGAGAATGTGATAGGTGTAAGAAGAAAAAATGGTCTCTTAAGGCTCAAACATTTGGATCAGGGGGATTTACTCATTTTGTAGGCATTTTAGGCTGAAGTGGACTCATACAAAAATGGCATAAGACTATGAATGCATGGCTTATGACTGAGATTATAATTTGAGGGTCAACTTACAAATACCCCATACTCCAAAATAGGTTCGTTTCCCGTCGACATTCCCATCGTACTAGGCAAGAATGTGACCTTTCTGCCTTGGTTGAGATGGTTTGGGCGACGGTCCGTCGCTAGCTCGATGGTCCGTCAGCTATTCCTTCACACAAAGCCAGAAGGTCGACTCACTACTTCTACTACGATGGTTTGGGCGATGTCCCTTTGCTAGATCAACGGTCCGTCAGCCCTTTCCATCACACCTAGGCGGTTCAGACTTCTTTCTATATTTTGGCCATAACTTTCTACCCCGATACAAGATTTAGGTAAATTTGGTATCGATGGAAATCTTATTCAATTTCCCACAAAAAAAATTCAAAATCTTGAAAATTCCACATGTATAAAAGTGTATTCATCCTTTAAAGAAAATCTTTAAAATTTTTAGGATAATTTTTAAGATAGCTAGATATATAGGGTATTACAATATCTCACCCTGGGAAAAGACTAATTTAACCTTGGAAGAAACTTAAATTTATCACCAAAATTTCCTATTTAGGGCTCTAGCACAATGCAAAGCTATTGCACTGTGTTACTAGAAACTGACAGTTAGGAACTGGGCTGACGGCGTGACACGGCATAATTTTGGACCCTTACTGGATTTGGACAATTGGAAATTAGAGGCCCTTCGCGATGAAGTGAGATCGCGGAGTCACACTGGAAATTGGCAATTGTCATTTGGACCTATGGAGCGATGCGCTACTGACTGAAATGACGGTATTTTATGATTGGAACTTAAAATAACCATATCTTTTTACTCGGTTATCAGATTTAGGTGAATTTTATATCATTGGAAAGCTAACTGAATTTCCTACAAGATAGTAGGTCTAAATATGGGAAATTCTACCTAGAGAAAAAATTCTACTTAAGGATTCTCGTGTACTGAAGACTAAACTGAGCTGGGAAATTACTGGGTATTACAATATCTCCCCCTTGGGAACATTCTTCCACAAATGTGGATAGTAAAGCTGAGAGAATACTGACAGATTTAGTTTATGTACTAAACTAGACATGCATAACTAAAGTATGATTACGTGACTTGTTTGACAGACTGGACTTACATACTGAACGTGCCTATCTGATGCATGATTACATGGCTAAAAATGATTAATAAAACACATGAATGACATGAGAATGAGATGAGATGGTAACTGATAACAAGTTTGTAATGGTACTGAATATAGGACTGAGTAGGTTTAAGGAAGACTGTTATGATGTATGAGACACTATCTAACTGAAGCACGACTGAATGACTTCGACACACTGCTGAGGCCTGAGGAACACATAACATAAACTGAACATCACAGACCATTAAGAGTGAAACATGAGTCTTGGGAATTTAGCATATTTAGAAACATGATCCGCGCGTCATGAACTGCATTACCTGAGTTTGGAATTTCTAAACTTATGGAACCTAATTTGTACTATAGATTGAACTGGAATTCCTTATACAAGGAAATGTAAGCATTCATGGTCTTCTACCATGTACTATACTACTATCTCCCCTTAAATTAAAGTCATCATTCTAAGTCTGTGGGTCACTAAATCAATAAACCTACTACTGTTTTAGGGTTTAACCTTGGAATAGACTGCTATGTAAGAAATTATAAAAAGATAAAGAAGCTCATGGATCTAATAAGTCATAGAAATATAAGTGGGAGATTTATAACATACCATTGACCACATCAAGAGGACTTTCCTGAACCTGTCTAGAATGAAGTGCATAAAGTCTGTTTAGATGCTGTTCGTGGGTGGCACTGGTAGGAAAGCCTTGTTGATTCGGGCGACTGGACTGAACTGGTGACTGATGACACTGACCTTGATGGCAAATATCCCAATCTCTCTGAGAAGAAACTTGATACTTCCTGAGCCTATGTCCCGGTTTCCCACATCCATAAAAAATATTATTGCCAGCCCTATATTCTCCCTGATAGTTTTTACCACACTCTCCATAAAATGAATTAGTACGACCATTGTTTACGCTATCCTGGGTCATTGGTACACTGGATGAGGATATACCTAGGACTAAGAACTTAGGGCAAAATTGGGAATGATTACCACTATCTGACTTAGGTTGATTGAAATTAAAACTACTTGTTCTAGCTCTCTTATTTTCCCTCTCTTTTTCTTTTGACTTTTGCTCTTCAATCTGTTGAGCATGGACCATTAGTCTTGATATGTACATCTCCTTAATTAACATTATAGTTCTTCACTCATAAACCACACTCTGTAACACCTTAGACACAAACTTACTCATCCTGGACCTATTGTCCGCTACTACATGAGAAGCATATCTGGCTAATTAAGTAAACTTAAGGGAATACTCTTTCATGCTCATGTTTACCTTCCTGAGATTTACATTTACTAATACTTTGGCATCTCTCAACTCTAAGGAAAAGAATCTATCTAGAAAAGAAGTAGCAAACTCTTCCCACTCTACGGGCCCTGCATCCTTTCCCCTATCTACCTTCCATTACTTAAACCAAGTATGGGCTACATCCTGCAACTGATATGTAGCCAACTCAGCACTCTCCCTAGAGGTCACTCCTATGATATCTATGACTTTTTGAACTTGATCAAGGAACTCTCGTAGGTCCTCTTCTAACTTAAATCTCGTAAAGGAAGGAGTATTTATTATGGTGAAGTTCCAAATTCTAGTTGTAGTAGTATTATCCACTGGGTTGGCTGGAACAACAGCTGGCCGTTCATCTGAGCTGTGACTGAATTGGCTAGAGTAGTGAATGTATCTTTGAATTATGCATGAGAGACGTGCTCATTCAGGGGATCTGCCTGAATGGGCTGAGGAACTGAATGATTCCCATTCCTTCTTCTGTTTGTCCTTTTGGGAGGCATATTCTATAAATTTAAGGAAAAGATGAGTTATACTGAGGGTTAGTTGGAGCTTACGCTCACTCGTATGAAATGAATATTGAAAGAAGTGAAACTTTTCCTAAAACATCTCATAGCCTCCTGTCCATAAGTGTGGCGTGCTACACACCCATGCACAAGACTCTACTTGATGTGGCTTTCTGACTCCTTAGGACTCTGTTGAACCTTAGGCTCAGATACCAAGATTGTAACACCTCGAGTCTATACCCTGGATGCTACACGGTGCTTATGACCCTGAAGGACCACAATATAACCCATGACTGGTACCTGCTGTGAGCACTGAATAAAAACACTGTAATAATGTGGGAGATGGACTGAAATACCACAATGTTCAAAATACTATAATCAAAACTAAATAAAATACGGAATAACTATCTAAAATATTCTATTCTGAAAAGCCTCTAATCTGAACATGTAGTTGATGGGACAAGTCCCCAACTAACTTCGACTACTGAAATAAGGAACTACTAAATATACTGAAGTAATCTAACATCCTCGGAGTATGAGGACTCACTGCTATAACTGCTGCTGATAACTGGAACTGGCTATGTGCGGTCAGGAACCTGAGCATCCGAGCCTATGATATGAGACATCATAGCGCAAGAAGTGAGTATGCAATCAGTATATGGGAATGTACTGGTATAATAAATTAGATAAAGCTGAATGCATGGGTTTACATGCATGAACACTAACTGAATGAATGATATGCAAGAGTGGTATTAGCATACATTGAGGATCTGTAACTACTAAACATAATGTTCATACTATAACTGAGTATACTGGAACTAAATCTAATAACTGATAACTGAATATACTAATAACCTGAGATTACTAATAATCTGAATTACTGATGACTGAGTGACTCCTCACATACTACGCTGGCTACATAGTACTGTTGTGTGAGACTACTGCTAATGACTCTACCTTCCTAATGGGAGAAGTTGTCACCTCTACACTCGTTCGGTGCTAGTTCCTACTCCCAACTGACTGATTAGACTGGACTGGACTGAGTTATCTGGGTTTGGTAACTGACTGAGTTCTGCTATTTGTGATACTAAGGAGTTTATTTTGTAATTACTAAGGCTCTAGATAAACAACTATAGTTTTGGGTATTAAATGCCCCCAGGACTCAATATCATGAAAAGTGAAGCAAAACATCATCTTGAATAACATAACAATGTTCACTTGGTCATAATTAATTCATAGAGACATTTCATCAAACACTTGTAACGCATTAACTCTTACATGGATAGGAAATACATTTTAACATTCTATAATGGCATTATTTCATTCTCATAGTCAATTTATCAAACACATGAGAAGCATACTTGGTTCATTAAATCATAAACACTTAGAGTTAACATGGTTACAACAATCAACTTACAAATTGAAGGGTTTATCATAAATATTATGTAATTCAACACATTCTAGAATCAATCCTTGGAACTTGTTATCTAAATCATGGATTAAAACTCGAACAACATCATGAATATGAATTCAATCTAATTCAAACATGGAAATCATAAATCATAAATCTTGTATTGTGAAAAAGGATTCTTGGGATCCATGGAAGGTAAGGATCCATGGATAAACATCTAACATACCTGGGAATGTTAATTCTTTATGTTCTTGAAAAATCTCGGAGGGATTTTTGATATTGCTCTTGAAACATGGAGGCTAGGGTTTCCAATCTTTTATAGAGAATGTCTTAGATTGGGGAAAAGTGTGTTTATAATGACCTAAATGCGTTTTTAAGGATTAAATCCAACATCTGGGTAGATTAAATACACGTGAAAATACTAATTTAACCTTGGATGAAATTTTAATTTTACATCAAAATTTTGGATTTGGGGCCTTGGCGCGATGCGCCTCTATCGCGTTGTGTCACTTGAAACTGATAGCTGGGAACTGGGCTGACGGCGCGATGCAGTGTAATCGCGGACCCTTACTGGATTTGGACAATTAGAAATTGGAGGCCCTCTGTGATGTGGTGTGATCGCGGAGTCACACTGGAAATTGGCAATTGTCATTTGGACCTATGGTGTGATGCGCTATTGACTGAAATGATGGTATTTTACAACTAGAACTTAAAATAGCCATAACTTCTTACCCAGTTATCGGATTTAGGAGAATTTTATATCATTGGAAAGATAAATGAATATCCTACAAGATGGTGGGTCTAAATCTAGGAAATTATTCCTAGAACTAAAATTCTACTCAAGGATTCTTGTGTACTAAAGAATAAACTGAGCTGGGAAATTGTGGGGTATTACACAATCTCTCTATCTCTACCCGGTGCCGGCCCATTTAGCTATTTAGTCATCTCCAACACCTCTTCAAACAAGGCCGATCCATATGATGTAGAAGGTTGTCCTTCTTTAACAGAATTAGGTTTGTGTTATCTCTAATCAACCCCACATGAGCAACACAAGTCACCTCAATCGGATAATCGATAATTGTTAGTTCCAGAACTTCTACTGTATAAAAACAACATTTAAATCATACACGAGAATTATATAATAGTAACCTCTTAAAATTCCCACTCATAAATCTAATTTCAAATATACCAAGTAAAATTAATATGATAATTAGCCATGATATTGGCCACAAGAATAACTTGGTCGAGTATAATTGAATAATCAACTCTAATTGAAAAAAAAATATTCTAAACTATTGACCACTAAAATTTTCTTGTGGAGTGTAGGAATGACCTCTTAATATTAACCTTTTACTTGATCCTGGGGGCATCAACTCCATGCACAATAATATATGGAGAAGCACAACTCAACAACTCTTGTCTTTTATCCATATCCTTCATCATTATCCTATTCCTTACATTCTCCATCTGGTAGTAAAACTTTAAAGTAATCACCAGTATATTATGTCCAAGACCAAACCAAAATCCTTAAATTATTTTCTTTAATATATCAACTCCAGTACCCTTAACCAAAGTATGGTCCAATGGATGTTGATACCGAGCTCTCTTACCTATAGGTGTAATCAAATATACTAATAAGTCATATAAAGAATAAAACTCATGAACCAACTCTGGGCTATAAGATCTGGGAGGTTCTACTATCCAACTAAGCTTGTATCAGTCAAATAACACCTTAATTTAGGGATCCTTGCCTAGTAGGCTATATGCATGTGGGTATCCCCAACTATGTTCTATTTGGAACCACTCTACTTATCCAGATCAATATCTCAATCATATATGTCCTTCATGTCCTACACACACCACCTCATATTTTCTTAGGCTAAGGGCATCATAGAGGAGTGTGTGGAACCCTGTACCTCAAAACAAAAAGCGAATGCATTACAATCCTCTCAAAACTCAGAGGAATATCCTCTTTCTTCAAACTAGGGAGCATCCATATCTCTCTCAACACTACCTGACTCAGTGGATTCTACCCCCTTTTCAGACGAGGGAGGTTCTATGCCCACCTCACTATTATCGAACTCAAAAACTCTCCTTTATCAAACTTGGGAGAGGCAAGAGAATGAGGTGGTAATAGCCGAGAATTCTTCATAAGGTTTTGTCTGTACAACGGGATCTAGTAGAGCCTATGGCCTAGGATGGGGCCTAGACTGTGGTATAGGCTGCGTTGCAGGTTATATTTCTGCTTTTGCTACGACTTTTTCTATGTATGACTCCATGTAAGGCACGGTATCAATGAGGAATCATCCATCAGATATTCTTCCATGGACCTATTCCTCTCAGGAGACTCATCTCAGAGACAAGACTGTGGGTCCTAGGTACTGACCCACTTACTGGGGACGATGTTACCCTTCTTTTGCATTCCCTTTGGTGTAACAGTACTTGTTTATAAGAGAGTTAGTACTCAAAATAAATTATTAGTTAAACACTTCATAAAATTAAAAACATGTAAGTCCTATTCACTAGTACAGTCTATGGGTTGTAGATTGGGTTCCCGACTAGTGGACTTTAGCTTTTTGTTCATGCGTCAAGTTCCTGACTCGTGGATTGTGTTCATGAGTCGTGAACCTTACTCGTGAAATTCAGGCCTAATATCTGAGCTTTAGAATCTCAATTCTGATTCTATAAGTCCAATACATAACTCATGAATCCAGTTCACATATTGTGGGTTAGACTTGTGAGTTCAAACCGAGCCTTAACAAATATTTCTTAAATTTTTTAATTTCAATTGATAAAAATATTCACCCATTTATCTCATGTTTGGTCAAAACTTCACAGCTACACATATGCCTTTTCAATTTAGAGAACATTAACTCATGAATTTAACCATACATGGAGTGATGAAGAAGTAACCTAAAATAATCATAAATTGAATGCATATACATGGGCATAGACAAATATTTTGAATAATGAACAAGTTGATTCCTCACTTAGGATCCTCTCATGCATGGTATATGGATTAAGTAGGGCGGATGACTATTTAGGTTGATTAGGATTTTTTTCTTGAATAGGGAAGGAGGGAACTATATATGTTGAAGAGTCTGAGTTTGAATGGAACTTTTTATGGGTTTGGGTTGGAAAAACAATCGGGTGTAGGGTTTTGAGTTGGGAAAGATCGTGTTTAGGATATTCCTTGTTATTTTTCTTGGGTATTTTGATTTAAAAGGAGATTTTATATAAATTACCTACCTGGGACCATGAGATCGGCCCATGAATTGTAGACAAGGCGCACTACACATAGGTTGAACTCGTGGGTCAAGTTCTAAGACCCAAGGGTATTTGAGTCCAATGAGTTCGATCTATAGGTTGTAGACAAGGTATTCAACTCATGCGCTTCACTTGTGGATTATGTTCTATAACACAAATTAATTTTTGATTTCCATGATTTAAGTTTATGGGTCATAGGTATGATTCACAACTTCTGGGCCAAACTCATAGGACATTTTTCTGAGTGCAGGAATTTTAGGCTAACGTTCATGGGTCAAGTCTACAATTCACGGACCTAAGTTATGACCCACATACTCTACTCGTGAGTAGAGTTACCTTGATATTTTTGAGTTTTTTTTTTGCATTATATCAATTATTCCTACATACTTTTAACCCCGACTAAAACAAAATGAAATGAACACCAAACTCTTGGGTTTTCTCCCAAAAAGCTCTTGATTTAATGTCTCGGCATGATGTGGGTATCTTTGGGACTCAGACATCACCAATAATCCCATGGGTTTTCTCTCATAAATTTCATGATTTAACATCATGACATGATCGAGCTCCTTTGACTACTCAGAGTTCATCAAGGCTTAAATCCACATACACCTTTATATCTTTCGTATTTCCCAAATAGTGCATATTACATAGTCCATTCACCTTGAATGGGATATCACCATTTCATTATATTGAAATTTCACCATGTGGAAATACAATCACCATGGTGAATGGTCCATACTATCTAGACTTCAACATGCCTAGAAATAAGAAAAATCTCAAATTATACAACAAGACCAAATCACCAAGTTGGAATTCTCTATTTTCAATTTTTCTGTCATGGTACAATTTCTTCTTTTCCTTATACAAGGTTGAACTCTAATAGGAATAGAGTTGAAACTCATCTATATCATTCATTATCTCTAGTCACTCCCCCCAAAATTTAGCTTTTCAGTGTCCATAGTGCCTTATGTTAAAGTTCACCGGCAAGTGAAATGCTTTTCAATACACAAGCTAATATGGAGATGCACTAATTGGAGTCATATATGTTGTTCAGTAGGATCATAATGCATCGTCTATATTTATAGAACAATCATTTCAATTGGCATTCACATTCTTCTAAAAATAGACTTTATCTCCCGATTGGAGACCTCAACATGTTCACTTATTTGATTATGGTAAGGTGTTTCCACCTTATGCTTCACACCATATTTATTAAGCAAGGCTTATAAAAGATGATTGCAGAACTGTGAGCCACCATCACTAATCATTGCTTAGGGAGTATAAAATATGGAGAAATATTCTTCTTCAAGAATGTTGTGATGTTATTACCTTTATTGTTTGGAAGCACCATTTCTTCCACCCACTTTGAAAGGTAGTCAACAAGCACTAAGATTTACTTCATCCCACGTGAACTCACAAATGGGATGATAAAATTGATACCCCAAACATAAAAAAACTCCAGCTCAAGAATGGGCATCATAGGAAGCTAATGTTTTCGACTGCCTTTGGCATTGGTCACAAGCCCTAGAACAATCATATGTATTCTAATAGATAGTAGGCCAATGGTAACCATATCGCAGTATTTTATGTGTAGTGCGGTACCACTATGATGATCCCCAATAAGGAATAAATGGCATGCCTCCAAAATACTCATTATTTCAACCTTGGGAACATCTCCTAATTAAACTATCCGAACACACCCAAAACAAGTACGGTTCATCACAAAAGAACTTCTTCCTCTAATGCATAAATCACTTTTGCTACTGAAATAACATATCTTCTTGGATGAGATCACACACTAAATAGTTTGCAAAGTCTTCAAACCAAGGGATTAAGTCTTATGATGCATCCAAGACTCGCTCATCTAAAAAAAATTCAAATTTCAAGCTCATCCCGTAGTTTTAGCATTGCTTCCTACTCTAGACTTTACAAATGGTCGACAACTTGATTTTTGGTGCCCTGAGATCCTTAACATAAAAATTAAATTCCTGAAATAGGAGTACCCATCTAATTAACCTCAGCTTGGCTAATTTCTTACCCATAAGGTACCTAAGAGCTGCATATTCAATAAGCACAATAACTTTGGTGCCAATCAATTATGACAAGAATTTTTTGAAGGCAAACACTACTGGAAGCAACTCTTATTCAGTCATTGTATAATTTTTCTATGCAGGATTTAGGGTTTTTCTAGTATACTAGATAGGATGGAGTATATTTTCTCACCTTTATCCTTTGTCTGCTCCTAGAGACACACCACTACCATTACATATCACATCAAATGGCAAAGTCCAATCAGGGGACACAATAATAGGAGCTGAAGTCAACCTCTCTTTTAGACTCTAAAATTCCTTAAGGCATGTATCATAAAATACATATTTCACCACCTTATCTAACAATTCACACAATGGATTTGAATTTTTAGAGAAATCCTTGATAATAGAAACCTACATAAACCAAGAAACTCTAAATGCTCTTCACATAAATTAGTGGAGGCAATTTTTGATCACTTCAATCTTAACCTTATAACCTTTAATCCCCATCTGAAAATGAAATCACATTTGTCCCAATTTAGAACTAAATTGCACTATTCATATCTTTTCAAGGCATTAGACAAATGAGCCAAGCAATCATCTAATGAGTCATCCAAAATTAAAAAGTCATTCATGAAAACCTCAATAGTGTCCTCTACCATGTTAGATAAAATAGAAATCATACAATGTTGAAAAATTGCGGGAGCATTACATAAACCAAAAGTCATCATCCTCTGAAATACAAACATTCCATAGGGACAAGTGAAAGTGGTCTTATATTGGTCCTCAGGAGCAATAAAAATTTGATTATACCCCAAATAACCATTAAGTAAACAATACCATCATCTACCTATAAGACGGTCTAACATCTGATCCATGAATTCAGATTTTATAGTCTATGCATACTTGCCATTTGGTGATTGGTTTCATAGGAACTAACATATTCTTCTAATTAGATACCTCAGTGATTTCCTCTTCTTTTGCACACACTACCCTGGGCTCACCCATTTTCTGTTGACAATTGGGTAAACAACACTAACATCAAATGACTTAATGGTTTCTTTCTTCCAACCTCTTACATATGTGGATACAATCAATGTTGATGCTCAATGCTAGGTTTACACTCTGGCTCTAGTTAAATTTTGTTAGTATAAATTACAGGTAGAATTCTAATAATGTTTGTAATGGTCAAACCAACAGCCATCTTAAACATCTGCAAAACCTTCTTTTAGATGATGATACAATCACTGTCAAGATATTGTAACCTAACTAAGGTTAGGGTCAAATCCCAAGGGAATACGTGGATTTGCAGATCTCAGTAGTTGTAGTCAATGGGTAGAACAACGAAAGTAAATGAGGGGTTTTGTTTATAGTAATCTTGAAAAAAGAACAATATTAACTTGGTTGAAATCAGCCATAAGTTAATACTAGGATTGTGTTCACCCTGGCTTATCAACTCCGTAGGCTTATCATGCGTTGTTGAACAAATCCAATACCTTGTATGCAAAATTGATAAGTTATGTACCTCCACAGTGTTTTGGACGTGTAGGAGGATTTCACCCTTTACCTTTTGAGTCTCAGGGTGTCACACTACTAACTCTTACCTTGATCCCAGTTAAATATTACCTTTTGAGTCTAGTTATTTGATAAAACTTAACCATCTTACCTAGATAGAACCTAGAAGCGTGGATCAACAGTTGAACTCCAAATTACTGTTGTCTTTATATTTTCCTAGTCACTACTCCTCTTTTTGAGCAAGTAGAAATATCTAGGTAGGATCCTAATGAAGATAAATCAATGCATGGCATAACTATTGCTTCAGATTAACAATCAAACTTCCCCTAATTCATCAATTTGATAGGGTTTCCACAACCCTAACTATGGGTTTTAGCTGCTCATGATTGTGAAGAAATCAATAACATTCATAAAAGAAAGCATAAATGAAATCACAATGATAAGATGGATAAAAGGCTACAATCGTAAACAGAATAATCAATTAAAGTCAATACAAGAAAATCCTAACATCAAAGATAGATCATGGAATCAAAAAAAGTTTTTAAGTGTCAAAAGTGCAGAACTCCAAGTAAAAAGTACATAAAGGGTATATATAGTACATGAGAAAACCCTAGAAATAATGCCCAAACAAAATATGAGAAAACCGGGTCGGTGGCCACCTGCTTTCTATACTTGCAGTCTAGCACAGGGTATAGGTACTACCTGTGGTCTGGCACCCGGCACAGGTACAGACCGCATGTATCAAAAGAAAAAATTCCTGTAATTCAGCTCTTGAGATTTTGGATTTCTGGCACCTACTTTGTCTACCTACGGTTCGTAGGTTGACTTAGTTGGTGTCGGGAGTCAGTTTGTCAGCTCTTCTTCAACTCTCGGACATGCATTGATCACAATCAAACTTGAATACATCCAAAACATGCATAATCACTCCAAAAGTATCCAAAAACACCTTTTTCATGAACTTAGTATCCAAAACATTGTTTCCTGCAAAACATACCCAAAATGGACCATGTCTAATAAAAATGCCTCAAAAACTTGCATATTTTCCTTGTTTTAAGCATCAAAAGTGCTATATTTATATATCACATCAACACCCTAAACTTAGAACATTTGCATGTCCTCAAGCGCAAAAAACACAAAAAAATAAAAACTATACTTAAGTAGGAGAATCTAAGTGATTCAAGGCAGTCAACCAACACGTTATGTTCAAATCACACTACCCACTCCTATATATCTTTTCAAAGAAAACTATGTATGAATATGAAGTACAACAATGTGACACAATGGGATAAAGTTATGGAAATTACATTAGCAACAGACAACCACTCTCATGTACAAATTACACTACCCAAACCAAGAAAATAGCTAGAAATACGACTCAAGTGCCATCATAACAAAAATCTCCCACACATTCAATATGGAATCATATATGTCAATGTAGGGATGGTCAAGAGACACTCACACTCAACAAAGAAGTTCCAGCCAATACATGTCAAATACCATAGGCTTGCCATTAGTTTCTTTACCTTAGCATTCAGATAGTCAAATTAGGATCACTATAGGACTTTTCTCAGCTTGTAATGTAGGATTAGGGGATGGTATGATATAGATGAACATTTAAAGTGACTAAGCCTCCTTGGAACTTGACTAACTTTGGGGTCTCACTTACTAACCTTTTTTCACTATATTTCTGCCCTTATTTCTCCCTTTTATTTTTTATGCACATTTAGGTTGAGCATGGTCTTTTATTCTTTTTTTTCCTCTTTTTCATAAATTTTTCTTTTCTTTTTCTACCACACCTAGCCCAACTAACTTTTTCTTTAACCTTCTTCATACCCATTTTACACTATGCATAACTATGTTAGGCACCCTTAACTTAGGCATTTTTCCTATGTTGAGGTGCACAATATCCAAGTAGGACCTGGGCCAAAATAGGTAAATTGTAATATAAATGGGAAAGTTAATGGTGAAAACAAGAAAAATAGCCTTAAAAGGCTCAAAGTAGGGATCAAGGGATATTATTCCACATGGAAGGTCCTTTAGGTTAAAAGTGGACTAAAATAAAAAATGGCCTGTGATTCTTTCCTAATCAACTATCCTTGAACCTAGGAAGGACTAAACAGGAAAGTTTTGAATTCGACATACAAAGGGAACTAGGTAGTATCTCACACACATATAACACAGAGTCAATATCACCAACTACTACCTATTCAGTTCATGCAATTGTCAACAAATGGTTATCATTTCCATAATTCTAATGCCATAACACGATCAACAAAGTTCACATATATATACATTAATACATTTCTAAAATATAAAATTTTTGAGCGGCATAAAAAATCAGTCAAAAGATGAATAATGCCCTAAATACTAAAAATCTTTGAATTACATAAAAAGAATGCAATATGAAGAAAAACACAATACAACACACAATTATCCTAGACATGTCAGTTCTACAACTATACCACAAATGAAGAGAAAAGAAGCACGACAACAAAAACTTGTGGCAGCATGATATGCCCAACCCCAACTAAAAACTGTGCAATTTTCTCAATGCGCATTAACAAAGCAAAACATAGGGAAGTGACAACATACCTAGGACACACTAGGAGCCCAAATCAGGAGCATCCTAAGATGGGGGCATAGCAGTTGGTGGATGCAATGGTGGTGGTGCACTACTAGTGGATGCACCATCTACTATAGATGCACCCCTCTATATGTCGATGAATGCAGTCTCTAAAGAATTATATTTAACCTTTTAATGACCGCCTCCTCTATCATATTAGGATCCTGCAAATCATCTAAGTGACCTCTCTTGGTTCTAATTACTAGGACCTCCTCCTTACGCTCCCCAAAGAAATCAAATTATCTCAGTGCACGCAGAGGTGATATCTGGACCACAAAGTATATAATCGAGGGAGTAGCTGCTACACGACTCTTTACAAAAGAGCATAGACGCATCAACCCAGACTCGGAAGGTTCAATCTACCTCCAGAAACACAAGAAATACTCTTCACCATATCTATACAACTATCCCATATCGGTTGATAAACATAGGCGCATACTATGATAAGTAATGCACATGCTGGAATGAAGGCAAAGTACACAATCAATACCACATTCTCATCATCATAACCATCTTTATCATAGCTATCATCATCATAACCATCATCAGTGTAATCAACCTCTGACTTTGCTGTGTATTAATAAATCATCACACATAGCCTTGCCGAGTATCAATATATCATCAAAGCATTCTCTGACTGTAACGACCCATTTTTCTGGAACTAGAACGTTACACGGTTCTCATAATCCCGAAGGACCACAAGCCAAACCTCTACTGATATATGTACTTAAACACTGCATAATATAGATAATAAATGCAAAAACTAGCCATAAGGTTCAAAACATCTAAAAATACTCAAAATTGAAAACTGAATATTGATACACCTGTCCGAAAAACCTCTAAACTATTTAAACTGTGGAGTTGATGGGACATATCCCAAACTAACTCCGTCTACTGAAATTAAACCAAATGTGATACAATAATAATAAAAATAAGGATCATCCTTGACTGAAGATGACTCACTACTATGTCTACTGCTGATGACTGGGACTTAGCTGCTAAGGGTACTCTGGATCTCGTACCTCTAAACCTATAGTGTCAAATAAAATACCATAGCGCAAATGCGTCAGTACAGAAATATACCAAGTATGAAGATGAGGTAAAGCTAAATTCAAGGGCTTATGCACGAACAATTACTTAACTAAATAATCATGACAGTACTGTATGAGAACGCATGCATGAATGCATGAACCATAACTGAAATCATCGTTACTCAAAATACTAAAACTCTGATCTACTTTACTGCCATCTGAACTTACTACTAATGCCTGATATATTGAACACTGAATCATATGATACTGATAACTGAGCACTGGAGTTGAGATCAGTCTTATATAGTGAGTGTTCTTAAAAACTAATGATACTAAAACTGATTAACTGAATCTACTCATATCAATGACTGAATTCTAAGATTTCTACTCTCGACTGACTGCATCAAAGATCAAACCTCTCTAACGGATGATTCCAGAATCTACTATCAATGATAAGAAATGATCATGTCTGAATCTGACAACGAGAATACTCAATTGAATATTAGACTGAGATCAAGCCTATTTGACGGGTGATCTCTAGATCTGATAAAAAGAATAGTCATCTAAATCTAAGACTAACATCAAGCCTATCTAATGGGTGATCTCGAGATCTGATAATGAGATTACTCAACTGAATTTGAAAATTAGATCAAGCCTATACAACGGGTGATCTCAAGATCTGATAATGAGATTACTCAACTGAATCTGAGACTGAGATCAAGCCTATCTGACGGGTGATCTTGGGATCTGATAATGAGATTACTCAACTAAATATGAGACTGAGATCAAGTCTATCTGACGGGTAACTCTAGATATGATACTGAATAACTTAATATGGGACCAAGCCTATCTGATGGGTGGTCCATAAATTAATAAAACTATCTGAGTTCCTCACTGAGATAGATGACTATATCTGACAGTCGTGATTTCTGAAGATTGATACTGAAACTACAACTTTGGGAAGTAATCACTTAACCAACATGCCCCGAATCTCAATTGGTGGGGTCCAACCTATAACCCTAGATAGAAGGGTGTCAATAATGTGCCACGAGTAAATACCTCTCTGGTCAATCCTATATGATGGGTGAACCTTGCAGGAAGTCAAGCCTAAGGCAATATAATAGTCAAGCCTATCTTACGGGTGACCAACCTTTCCTGATGGGTTACTCCTGCATCCTGCGCTGGATACGCAGTTCTAGAGTTTAGGGATTTCCCCTAACGACTTTGTCTCTCTGACGGGGAGCTGCCATCCCTGCCCTCACTCGGTGCTAGCTCCTACTCCCAACGGAAAGACTCTGAACTAATTCTTAATTGAACACAAACTAAGCTGAATCTGATACTGATCATGTTTCTCAAATGATCTGACTGAGTTAAGCTGAATTCACTTAATTCTGTATCTAATGAAATACTACTGAGTCTCGTTATCTGACTGAACAACACTGAGATTTGAATAGATTACTCAATTACTATAGAGGTCAGAACTGGACATTTGAATACTACTAGATCTGAGCTGAGTACAGAACTGAGGCTAGATTACTAGTGATAGTGAGACTACGGAGATTACTGAGATTTCTTAAGTTCTGTATTTTTCTGAGAGTACAGAGTTCCATAACTCACTGAGTTATGAGAGTCGTAGCTTGACTGAGATTATCGAGGAAACGGGCTCTAGACTGCAGCTAATTTGTCGAGTATAAATACCCCCAGGACTCGATAACATAAAAGTAAAGCATAACCATTCTTGAATTATCAAGACCATGGACATTCATTCACCATCACAATCACTAAAGCCTCTCTTCAAGAATTTGGGAATCATAAACTTGTGATAGTATAGGGAGACATGCTATTGGCTCATACTCCATTCGACAACATCTTGTATCAAACACTTAACATATATTGAAGTCTTAGCATGTATCAAAGAGCACATAATTGGGGAATTACATGCTAACATGTCACAATTAATTCTCTAAGGATTTTCAACAAACACTTGGCAAGCATAGGCTTGCACACAATTGGGGATTTCTAGTCAACATGCTATGATGGCTCTAATTCCTTCACATAAGCATTTTATCAAACATATGGGGAGCATGCTTTGCTTATTCAACAATTTCTACACCTAATTGACATGAAAAAATCACTTAACAAGCGACTTGAAGAGAGTTTATCATGAACATCACATGAATATCACATACTAGGGTCAAAGCTTGAAAAGCTTGTAAACAAACATGAATCACAACTCAATAATAGCATGAACATCAATTTCAACTCACATGAATCATGAAAACTCAAAAACATAAAAGCTTTGAAATTTAGAAAAGGGTTCTTGAGCTTCTTGGATGAAAGGCACCAAAGAATCAACATCTACATACCTTTGAGAAACTCTTTCTTGA
The DNA here is from genome assembly GCA_030864215.1 of Capsicum pubescens. Lineage (NCBI taxonomy): Eukaryota > Viridiplantae > Streptophyta > Magnoliopsida > Solanales > Solanaceae > Capsicum > Capsicum pubescens. Next base: position 221,368,049 of record CM061543.1, on the reverse strand, counting down.
AAGATCTTGGAGAGATTCTAGATTTCTCTTGAAGAAGAAGGAAGGTTTTTGATTTTGTAGAAACCCTAGCTCTTGTTCTTGAACAACTTTGAGAGAAAACTAATATTTTTAGGTTAAAATGAGGCCAAATCCCGTGTTAAGGAGTATATACAAAGGTAGTAAAATGACCCTTTTCGCCTCTGGAATTAAACTAAAAAATCCTAATTTTACATGCTGGCGCAACGCGCCATAATCGTGCCAGCTCACTGGAAATTGGACAAGTGAGAAATTGCTTGATGGCGCAACGCGGTGAAAATTGCGTTGCCAACTTGGTTTCAAATTGGAAAGGCACTGCGACGCAGTGGAATTGCATTGGTGCACTGGAAATTGACAATTCCGAAACTAAGACTTGGCTTGATGTGCCATAATCGCGGAGGCTCTCTGGATTTTGACGATTTCCATTTTGGATGGATCTGTGATGCGCTAAAGTGCCAGGTGGCACACTGTCTCACTAAAATAGCTCTAACTCTTTTCCCTAGTATCAGATTTAGGCGAATTTGGTATTGACAGAAACCTTATTCAATTCTCTACATGAAAAAAAGTTGATATTAGTGAAATTCTAAACGGTTTAAAATATTTCTCACTTGGGAAGACACTTCTCAACCTTTTAGGGCTGGATTAACACTTCACTGAACACGCTCTATGGCTCAGACTATGAGAGAATTTTGTGGGGTCTTACACCGTCCTTGCTGAGTATCAATATATCATCATAGTATACTTCGGCCTTATTGGTATCTATATATAGTCACCGTATCCTCTGACCTTGTAGGGTATTAATATATCGTCAAAGTATCCTTCGGCTTTGACAAGTATCAATATGTTATAAACATCAATACATATATACTAGTAGACATATAATAGGTGCATGGGCTCAAAACTTGGCAAAAGTAGGATAAATCTACAAGCCTGCTAGTATACTCATAGTCCTAATCGTATTATCATAAGGAGATATAACTTGTCAATACTTCCCAACTAATCATTATTAGTGAACCAACACTTATGATCGTTAAACCACTAATTCCCTAGTCATCGCATGACCTCTAAGTATTAGTGAAAATATTATCCTATACATAATCCTTATTCACGGAATAGCAAATAATAATTATTTATTAAATAGCCAATACCTAACATCTAGTCAAGATTTATCGCTAGAACATGATCGTAATTTATCCACTAATAATCATTATCAACTAATCAAGCTATAGCCACTAATCATTATTAGTAAACAGATTAGCATTTATCATCTAACCAACGTAAATTAACTAAAACCATTCAATAACTAACCATCATTTACAAATTAATCCACGTTTATCAACTATTCATCATTATTAACAAGACATATCTTATCACCAATATCACATATTATGTAACCTCAGTAAGACGCAACTCCTTATTTATCAACTAATCGACATCATGGACATAGTCAAAAATATCAACTAATCATCCCCTATGCTAAACCAACATCATTATTAGCCACGCATCGATCATCGCTGGCTACTATATTTCAATGTAAAATGACAAATCGAGAAATAAGCTCCAACATTAATGTGCATGAATAAATAAATCCAAAAATGCAACTTAAAGATCACACAACTATAAAAACTAAATTTGTCCCCATAACCAATAATTGTGAAGGGTACAATCAAGGAAAATAAATGATCAACGATCCATAACTTATGAAATATCATCTATAATCATCAGACCATCCATACCGTATCATATTATACCTAACTCTTAATGTCGAACTCGAACCAAAACTTATATAATCATCATCAAAATATCACCGCCAATAGTATCAACATAAAACCATCATTTGCCAGACTAGAACCGGATTTCATAGTATCAATATCATTAATAATTGCCAGACTTGAATCGAAACTCATATATCAATATTATTTTCAATTTCAAAACATAAACTGGAACTCATATATCATATTATCATCAATTGATGGACTTGAACAAAAATTCATTTTTTGTTAAATCATATCCATAATCCATATAAATAAACCATATATGTAAACAATATCAATAGACTATTAGATTTTACCCAAAATTAGCACCCACTCCCAATACAAAATTACCATACTCACAAAGTATTCAATATCCTCAAAGTCTAAAACAAATCAATAATGAGGGTTCAACATGCATAAATAATTATACAAAAGCTAATGCAAAGTCTTTACCTAAGGTGGGATGCAGGGGCCTGCTTCTAATTCCCAGAATTTATTTTTTATGCAAATTATATCCCGAACTAGAATAAGGTATCTAAATTACTTTCCAGATGTTAAATAATCCATAATTATCCATAAAATAGCAATTCTACCTAAAATATGAGCAACTAAGTCAATTCCATAAAAATATTATGAGCAACTAGGTCAATTTCACCAAAACTACAGTTCCAAGATAGCTTAAAGAGTCCAAATAAGACTAACCATACCAATCATTCTTCCAATACCGAAATCCTATCTCAAACCTAGCATAATATCATAATTATAACATGAATTAGATCAATCTATAAAGAAGATAAACCTAACCTACCTGGACACCGAAAAAAAGCTTGAAGAATCTGTTAAACCATTGATTCCCCTTTGGAAATGCTTCAACAAGGTGAAACACTTTAAAATCATGATCTACTCATTAAAATACCAACAATCATACCCGTATTGGACCGTTGTGCTTCTGGTCAAAAATCATGTAAAAGCCCTTTATGGGGCTTGGTTAAAGAATTGTACTTTCAAAACCAACACAATGTCACTTTGTTCTCAAAAACCATTTATCCTAAAAAATGATTGAATTTTAAGCTCTAATGGGGCTACAATTAACTCACCAAGCTTTTAGGTATTATAGAAAAGACGGAGAACTAAACCATCAGATTGATGGAAACTTACAACATATTTTAAGAATTAACACATATATTAACTTCACTATAGCTATAGAATCATCCACAAATGATTCACCCAAGATTTTCCATTTTTTAGGGTTCAATATATTTTTGAAGGGATTAAACATGGGGAAAATAAGGTTAAGTGGGGTTTTTATACCCTTACTAGGTATTCAGGTACCACTTAAGAGAACACTAGGCTACTTAAGTGATCACCTCTTAAGAGACCTAGTGTCATTTTAGCGGCACTTCATGACTACATAGGCACCACTTAAGAAATCCCTTTATCTCTTAAGTGTCCATTGCTTAAGCTGTAAGGGTGTTGCTTAGGCGATGCCTCATTGGGCCAGCCTTCCATCTTAAGTGATTTGTTATGAGCTTTAGAGGGCCTCAACTTAAGCCACACAAATGACCGTTCAATTGGTGCACCAGCTGAAGCTCAATAAATAACTCGAACTTCCACAAAATCCGCGGGATTTATCAAAAATCCATTATACGCAAACTAACTATGCTACCCTATCAAATTCAATGTTCTAGACTTAATGTCATAGTTTTGATGAGATGTGGGTCCCATACTTACATGCCATTTTTCTTAGCTTTTGTCCAATAGACTAAAATGAGTCTGGAAGCCTCGAGACCCAAAGAAAGGATTCATCTAGCCTAAAATAAACATTCTGAAGATGTTGGATCTATTATATTGGCATATGATATTGTTTGACTGATGTTTTACTCAGTAGCCAAATTAAACTAGTGAGGACTTAAAAATAGAAAATTGGATCTAAAAATAGAATGAACTGTCTGATAAACAAGTTGTTAATTCCATACAATCGTAGATGACTCGAGGAACAAATAGGAAAGCTCTACATGAAGAAAATGAGTATAAATATAGCAAATGACTTGGACGGTCATTACACTTATATTTCTATTTTTTGGATACTATTCATGACATGCATACATTTATACTCACTCATTCTTATTTAATGGCACGATCTCATCTAAAACCTTTGTTTAACTATTGTTTTCCAATAGAGATGTATTCCCTCTTTTCAGTTTCCAATGTTATTTTGAAAAAAAAGTCATACCACCCTTATTATTACTTTACATCCTTTTTAAATTAACAAGCTATTTGGTAACTCAAATTGAGGTATATTATAGATAATTTTTAATATACTCATTTATCATTATATACTTATTTCGGCCGAGAAAGACTCTGACCTTGTCTATACTATTCTACTATTTTTATTTAGGTTCAATCTTGTGCATTGGATTTTATGAATTTCTATCTTTTTAGTCTAGGATCAGTTCTAAGCACTCATTCTACTCTTAATATATCCAGTATAAGACAAAATAGATTTACTTTAATTGATTATTGGAAGTACTACTTTGGGAGTAGGAAGTGTAGATGGGTATCTTGGGTATCATATGGGCCTCTCTATTTGGTTAACAAAATGTCAGAAGTTGGGATACCACATAGGTCATTCTTTTGATGCAGCAAACCAAAGAAGGTGTATATACTTGGTATGGAATGACACTCAGTTGGTATGGTAGTATTTGATTTACTTTGTATTCATCCATTCAAATGTATTACCTATCACCAGTATGATTGATTGTTGTTTGTATGTACTGGTCTTAAGGGATTTGGTTAGGTTATGTTTGAAGTGGTGGAAATTTTGTGATTATGGGGATTCAGTTAGGTTAAGTTTGTTGTTATGCATCGTCTAAGCTTATGGGGGTTCAGTTAGGTTATTGTTTAATTATTACTACATAGCTTGTGGCATGGTGGATTTTTGCATTTACTGGATTTTTAAATACATCTTGTTCTCTCTTTATCCCCGAGCATTACTTCTTGGGGTAATTTTGATATCTTTCTAGTCTCCTTATTTATGAAGGATATTTGGTGCATACTACTATTAGCATTTTACCTGAGTGTTATTTTTTGTAATACCCCATACTTTTTCCAAGCCAATTTCATCTCAAGAATTTATAGTATTATCTTCTAAATTGAAAGATGATTGTTCTATGAAGAAATGTCAAGATTTTCACTTTTTGTTATGTGGGAAATTCAATAAGTTTTCCATCGATATAAGATTTGCCCAAATTCGAAAACCGTGCCACAAGTTATGACTATTTCAAGTTCCCATCATAAAACAGCTCGATATTAGTCAGTGGAACGCCGTGCTAGAAGAGGAAATGGCCTTTGGCAAATTCCAGTAGGGGTCTGTGATTATGGCGCATCGCGCCAGGGCCCAAATTCAGAATTGTTCATTTTCCAGTGTCTCAGCGCAATTTCCCCCGCGTCACGCCAAAGTTCCAGGTCACAAAGGAAGTGGCAACACGATGTCCCCGCGTCGCACCATCCCTCAATTTTCCAATTGTCAAAATCTAGTGACACGGCGTGATAGTGCCGCGTCGCGCTAAAGTACCAGTTAAGGAAATTTTACAATTTTAAAAGACGAATCCAAGGGTTAAAAGGGTCAATTTCCTACCCCTATTTAAACCAAATAACACGTAATTTAGCTATTGTTCACCCAAAATATACTAGTTTCTTTCAAGTTTCTCTCAAGAACAAGCTAGGGTTTCTACTGGGGATTCAAATTCAATAAGGTTTCACCGTCAATCCTCACGAAATCATGAACTAAGGTATGCATAGTGTTCATTCATGGACTCCTTTCATCCATAAAGCCCAAGAATCCCTTTTCTAAATTCAAGTTTACGGATTTTCTTATGAATTTCATGATTGGGCTGCTCTTGTTCATGTGGATAATGAGAAATTGAATTCTACTCAATGTTGGGTGATAAATTCTATGTGGGTTAAATTATTATAGATATAGATTCATGCAAAACTATGACTAAACCCTTGAATGATGAAATTAGAATTGAACTATAATGTTTATTTATTGTACAATGATGTTTACAAGTACTATACCTACAATCTGTTTGATTAAATGCCTAACTGAAGGAAAAATGCCTAAATAGCATGATACCATGAAATCCCCAGGTATGTACAAGTTTATGCCTATCACACGTTTGTTGAAATGCTTCTATAAATGTGGTATGGACTATGGCGTTAGCTATATGTTCAAGTAAGTTATGCTTGGTTAGTTTTCTTCCATCGAGCCCTGGGGGTACTTGTACCCGAAACATTAACTGTGTGCCTAGAGCTAATGTCATGTTTTCATGTTACTCTTAGTCAAGCTATGAATCCTTAGACTTCAGACAGTCTTATGACTCAGGAAATCTCCATGATCTCCTGAACTCAGTCAGTTGTCAGATATCAATAGTATTCTGATAGTCAACGGAATTCAGTAATTCAGCCCATGTTCAGTTTACTAAATCATGTTCAAAATCAATTCAGTTGGGAGTAAGAATTAGCATCGAGTGAACCCATGGATGGTAACAAACACTATCAGATGAGGGTGTGATTCTTAAAAGTCATCCTTATGTTCCAGAACTATGTAGCCAACATAGGTTGAGACATCAACACTGTCCGATGAGGGTTGATGAGGTGGATAAACACTGTTAGATAAGGACCCCACCTTTATCGTATAGGGGACACTATCAGATGAGGGTCGCCCACAGTTTGTCCTTACCAGTGGCACGATATTGACACCCTTCTAATTGGGGTTATAGATTGTACCCCAACTCAGCCATAATAGCGTATCAGGGGCATATCGGTTAGATAATTACTTCCCATAGTTTCATGTTACAGATTTTAGGACTATCAGATACAGTCAACTCAGATACAGTACGAAACTCAGATAGTTCCATCAGATTCAGGACTATCAGATACAGTCACTCATGTTATCAGTTATATTCAGATTCAGCAATCATGCTATCACAGTATTAGTGTCAGTTGTTATGTCCCATGCATGTATTCTCATGCACATGATATTTATTCAGTTGTTATTATTGTTTATGCATATGAACCCCATGCATTCAGCCTATCTCACATGCATACTAGTACATTCAAAGTACTGACACGTTTGTGCTATGGTGTCTTATACCATAGGTTCAAAGACACGAGCTCCAAAGTAACAGTAAATTCCAGATATCCGCAGACAGAGTTAGAAGTGAGTCCTCATCTTTCAAGGACCTGATTATTTTCCTATTATCTCATTGATAAGTTTATTAGTTGGAGTTAGTTGGGGACATGTCCCATCAACTCCTTACTCAGACTGTTTAGTTAGTTAGATACTTTCTAGACTATCATGTTTCAGACTTCAGTATGCGCAGTTTAGTTTTGGGCATTCTATTACCCCACACAGATGTTATATCATTTAGATCATGTTCAGTATTGAACCTTATGGCCTTTCAGTGCATGTTTCCGCATTATTATATCAAATTATATAGTGTACAGGTACATATATCAATCATCGGTTAGCTTGTGGTCCTTCGGGATCATGAACACCGTGTAGCATTCCGAGCACCAGTCTCGGGGCATTACAAACTTGGTATCAGAGCCAGGTTCAATAGAGTCCTAGGAAGTTTTAAAGCCGCATCTAGTAGAGTCTTGTACATGGGTGTGTTGAGTTCCACATTTATGTGCAAGAGGCTATAAGATGTTTTAGGAACAGTTTCCCTTATTTCAGTATTCATGTCGCGCCAGTGAGCATAATCTCAAGTCAATGTCTTAGTCTAATCTATTTCTTTCTTTCTTCTACAGAACATGCCTCCTAAAAGAAAAATGGAAATCTGTCAGCCCCTCATCCCGTATATCCTTTGGTCGATCATGTTTATCATGCGATGTTCAGGTCCGCATTCACTACTCTTGATCTGTCAGTTTCCGCTCAAAATAACCTAGTGGCCAATTCAGCCGAAGCTAGGATTTGGGACTTCACCCGAATGAATCCTCGATCCTTTCTTGGGTCTAAGGTAGATGAGGACCCTCAGGAATTCATTAATCAGGTTTAGAAGGTTACAAACATCATGGGGGTGACTACTATTGAGAGTGCTGAGCAAGCTAGATATCAGTTGTAGGATGTATCTCATACTTGGTTCAAATAGTGAAATTCAGAGAGTTCAGATGATGCAGGTCTTATAAAGTGGGAGGAGTTTTTCACTACATTCTTAGAAAGATTCTTTCCCCAACAGCTTAGAGAGGCTAAGGTGCTAGAATTCATCAACCTCAGGCAGGGCAATATGACGGTGAAAGAGTATTCTCTTAAGTTTACTCAATTAGCCAGATATACCCCTTATATGGTTGTAGACAGCAGAGCCAAGATGAGTAAGTTCACTTCAGAGGTAAATGATAGTGTGGTAAATGAGTATAGATCTGCCATGCTGAATAGTTACATGACTTTAGTCAGGCTTATGACTCATGCTCAGTAGATAGAGGAGCAGAAGATTAAGTAGATGGAGAAGTAGAATAAAAGAGCAAAGACAGGTAGTTTCAACTTCGCCCAGCCTTAATTAGAAGGAGGAAACCATTCCAAGTTTCATCCCAAGTCATCAGTTCTAGCCCTTTCTTCAGCCAGTGCTCCAGTTCTTAAGTTCAGGGAGGGTAACAGAGATAGAGCACCAACCTCTAGGTTTCAGGGCAGTGTTCGAAATGCCCGAACTAATCCCCTTTGTCATACTTGTGGTAAGAACCACAAGGGTGCTTGCAGAACTGCTAGCGATGTCTATTTCGGTTGCGTCAAGCCAGGCCACAGAGTTAGAGACTTCCCTCAGTCAGGTTATCAAAGTCATCTTCACTCCTCAGCTCAGTCCGATCACCCAAATCAGCAGGGTGCCACCACCAGTGCTACTAGTGGGCAATGCCCAAATCATCTTTATGCTCTTCAGTCCGAATAGGATCAGGAAAATTCTCCTAATGTAGTTACTGGTACATTACAGATATTTTATGTGCATGTTTACTCTTTGCTAGATCTAGCAGGTTCTTTATCTTTTGTTACTCCATATATAGCAGGTGATTTCGGAATCAGTCCCGAAATCCTAGCAGAGCCCTTTTCAGTCTCTACCCTAGTGGGTAAAACCATCATAGCCCGGTGGGTATATCGGAACTTCCCGGTTATGATATTTTAGAAAGTCACTTCAGTTGACTTAGTCGAATTAGAGATGACTGATTTTGAAGTTATTCTCAGCATGGATTGGCTCTATTCCTGCTATGCCATAGTCAACTATAGAAACAGAATAGTCCAGTTTCAGTTTCCGAATGAATCCATCCTTGAGTGAAAGGGTAGTACTTCCGCGTTCAGAGGTCAACTTGTTTCCTACCTTCGGGCATGAAAAATGATATCTAAAGGATATGTCTATCAAAACTACCAGCCTTGAATCAGTTCTAGTTGTAGGTGAATATTCAGATTTCTTTCCCGAAGATCTTCCAGGAATTACTCTCGAAAGAGAAATAGACTTCGGCATTGATCTTTTTCTTGATACTCAACCTATATCTATTCCACCATGCAGAATGACACCAGCAGAAATCAGAGAACTGAAAGAACAATTAAAAGATCTCTTAGATAAGAGATTCATTAGGCCCAACATTTCCCCGTGGTGTGCTTCGGTATTATTTATGCGCAAGAAAGATGGTTCTCTTAGGATGTGTGTAGACTACCGTCAACTCAATAAGGTCACGGTCAAGAATAAGTATCCTCTTTCTAGAATCGTTGACTTGTTTGATCAACTTCAGGGTGCTAGTTATTTATCTAAGATAGACCTCAGATCCAGCTATCATCAGCTCAGAGTTAGAGAATGTGACATTCTAAAAATGGCTTTCTGTATTCGGTATGGTCCTTTCGAATTCTTAGTTATGTCATTTTGTCTTACCAATGCCCTAGCAGCTTTTATGGACTTGATGAACTGTTTGTTCAAGCAGTACTTATACATGTTCGTCATAGTCTTTAAAGATGATATTCTGTTCTATTCCTGCAGTGAGCATGATCATGCAGACCATCTCAGAATAGTACTTCATACTCTCAGAGATCATCAGCTATTCGCCAAATTTAGTAAGTATGAATTTTGGATAAGGTCAGTAGCATTCCTTGGTCATATCATTTCCGATGATGGCATTAGAGTTGATTCTCAAAAGACCAAAGTAGTAAGAAACTGGCCCAGAAGAAAGTCAAGTTTCAGTGGTCAGATCCCTGCAAGAAGACTTGACTTACCTCAGCTCTAGTATTAGCTATTTCAGATGGTTTAGATAGTTTCGTTATGTATTGTGATGCATGCAGAGTAGGTTTGGGTTGTGTCCTCATGTAGCATGGTAAGGTCATATCCTACGCCTTAAGACAGCTTAAGCCCCATGAGAAGAATCATCCTACTCATGATCTTGATTTAGCAGCCATAGTCTTTGCCTTAAAAATTTGGAGGCATTATCTATACGGTGTTCATGTAGATATGTTCACTGATCATAAAAGTCTTCAGTATGTCTTTTCTCTGAAAGATCTCAATCTTCATTAGAAAAAGTGGTTAGAGCTCTTGAAAGATTATGACATGAGTGTCCTTTAACATCCGGGCAAGGCCAACATAGTGGCCGATGCTCTCAGTAGACTATCCATGGGTAGTGTTTCTCATGTTGAAGACAGTAAGAAGAAGTTAGCTCAGGAAGTCCATCAGCTTGCTAGAATAGGTGTTCGCTTAGTCGATACAGAAGAGGGTGATATATGAGTTCAGAGTAGTTCAGAATCAGCTCTGGTTTCAGAGGTGAAAGAAAAGTAAGATAGATATCCTAGCCTTGTCAAGTTGAAAAAGTCAGTCTAGGATCAAAAAGTAGAGGTTTTCTTCCAAGGGGGAGATGGTGTCCTTCGTTGTAAGGGCCTCCTCTGTGTTCCAGGTGTAGATGAATTAAGGCAGCAAATTCTTGCAGAATCTCATGGTGAGCGCTACTCTATTCATCCAGGGGCCACAAGGATGTACAATGACTTGCGGGAAATCTTTTGGTGGAGTAGGATGAAGAGAGATGTTGCAGAGTTTGTGGATAAGTGCTCTACATGTCATCAAGTTAAGATAGAGCATCAGAAGTCTAGTGGGAATATGCAGGAGTTCAGTATTCTTACTTAGAAGTGGGAAGTTGTGAACATGGACTTCGTGATGGGTTTACCTCAAACTCGTCATCAGCATGATTCAGTCTGGGTCATTATAGACAGAATGACCAAATCAGCTTATTTTCTTCTAGTTCATACCTCTTATTCAACCAAGGATTACACCAAACTCTTCATCAAAGAGTTGGTCAGATTGCACAGTGTTCCGTTGTCCATTATCTCAAACAGAGGTACCCAGTTCACCTCTCATTTCTGGAAAGCATTCCAAAAGGGTCTTGGTACCCAAGTTTGTCATAGTAAAGCCTTTCATCCTCAGATAGATGGTCAAGTAGAATGGACCATTTAGACTTTAGAAGATATGCTACGGGCGTGTGCAATTGATTTCAAGGGTAGTTGGGATGACCACTTGCCTTTGATTGAGTTTGCGTACAACAATAGCTATCATTCCAGTATTCAGATGGATCCATTCAAAGATCTCTATGGTAGGATATATAGATCTCTAATTGGTTGGTTCGAAGATAGTGAAGCCTCATTCATAGGTCCTGACTTGGTATTCAACGCCTTACAAAAAGTCCAGTTGATTAGAGAAAGACTTCGAGCTGCTCAGAGCCGACATAAATCTTATGCAGATGTTCATAAAAAAGATCTTGAGTTTGAGACTGGTGATCATGTCTATATAAAGATCTCTCCCATAAAGGGAGTGAAGAGATTCGGCAAGAAGTGAAAGCTCAGTCCCATATATGTTGGTCCCTTCAAGATTCTCAGTCGCTTTGGCAAGGTAGCTTATGAGCTTAAATTGCCTTTAGATCTAGCCTCAGTTCATCTAGTCTTTCATGTATCTTTTATAAAGAAGTGCATAGGTGACCCATCATTTGTAGTCCCTATTCAAAAATTTAATGTTCAGAACACTCTCTCTTATGAAGAGATTCCAGTTGAAATCTTAGACTATCAGACTTGTAGATTAAGGAACAAAGAAGTCCCTCTAGTTAAGGTTCTTTGGCGAAATCAGTCCATCGAGGGAACTACTTAAGAAGTAGAGGTAGACATTCATACCAAGTATGCTCACCTCTTCTTCGCCAACTCAGATCAATCTCAAGGTAACAGTTCTCCTTAGGCTTACTCAGTTTCATGTTAAGTGTTTATCACAAACTTGGTATGTAGTTTTATGCTCATGTTCCCATTATAAACTTGGTATCAAGTACCATTGCATATTCAGTCATGCACTCATATATCAGTTTAGTTATGTAATTATGCATCAAACATGCATTCTTATTGTGAGAAACTTAGTTCTACAGAACACCCAGTCATGCTTTCATGAATCAGTTGCACATGCATCAGATATGCATATTCAGTATTATATGTTCAGCTTGTAAGTCATGTCAGTCATGAGATCATGTTAGCGTTATTCATGTTCAGTATATACGTCTGTTGTCTTTTCTTCCCTGTCAGTCAGTCTCATTCGAGGAAGAATGTTCTCAAGGGGTAGATATTGTAATACCACGTATTTTTTCCTAGATAATTTCATCTAAAAAATGTCTAGTATTAGCTTCTAAATTTAATGATAATTATTTCATGAATAAATGTCAAGATTTTCACTTTTTGTCATGTGGGAAATTCAATAATCTTTCCATCGATATAAGATTCGCCCAAATCCAATAACCAGGTCAGAAGTTACGACTATTTTAAGTTCCCGTCGTAAAATAACACCATATAAGTCAGTGGCGTGCCGCGCCACAAGAGGAAATGAAATTTGGCAAATTCCAGTAGGGTTCTATGATTATGGCGCGTCGTGATAGGGCTTAAATTAAGAATTATCCATTTTCTAGTGTCTCAGCACGATTTCCCCTGTGTCGCGCCAAAGTTACAGGTCACAAAGGAAGTGGCAACGCGATGGCCCCACGTCGCGCCATCCTTCAATTTTCCAATTGTCAAAATCCAATGACATGGCGTAATAGCGCCGCGTCGCGCTAAAGGTCCAGTCCGGGAAGTTTTTACAATTTTAAAAGACGCATCCAAGGGTTAAAAGGGTCAATTTCCTACCCCTATTTAAACCCACTAACACGTGATTTAGTTATTCTTCACCCAAAATATACTAGTTTCTCTCAAGTTTCTCTCAAGAACAAGCTAGGGTTTCTACTGGGGATTCAAATTCAAGAAGGTTTCACCGTCAATCCTCACGAAATCACAAACTAAGGTATGCATAGTGTTCATTCATGGACTCCTTTCGACCATGAAGCCTAAGAATCCCTTTTCTGAATTCAAGTTTATGGATTTTCTTAAGAATTTCATAATTGGGTTGCTCTTGTTCATGTGGATAATGAGAAATTAAATTCTACCCCATGTTGGGTGATAAATTCTATGTGGATTAAATTATTATAGATATAGATTCATGAAAATAGGGATGGCAATGGTGCGGTGCGGTGCGGGTTTTTTCTAAACCCACAAGTTTTAAAACCGCACCGCACCACACCGCACTGCATCACCTTTAAACCCGCCCCTCATTCTTACCTGCGCATAACCGCACCGCCCCATATTTTAATTTTTTCTTTTTATTTGAAAAAATCGTAACTCCATTGAAAATCATAATATTTTTAAATCTACATCTAGGAAATAATAACCAATTTCTATTATATCACTTTTCACTAAAAATTATCAAAAAGTATAACGTGTACAAGTAACAGGAAATTGCATGTCATAGAACCAATTATGGGTGGTTTTAGATATTTAACCACAATAAGAAATGTCTTTAAAGAATAACCTTTCTTACCTTTTAAATATAATACAAGTGTCATTTTGCCTTTCTACACCTCTAATATATTTTTTAAACTTTCCATATTTATTTGTCTCTCATATTTTATTTTTTATTTTTTCCTTTAATTTTATTATTCTATTTTTTATTATTTTCACTTTTTTATTTCTTTTCTTTAATTTAATTATTCTATTTTTTATTATTTTCACTTTTTTATTTTTTCCTTTAATTTTATTTTCATGTTTTAATTCATTTTTCTCAATCTTTATTTTTTTTGTTTTTTTCTCAAGCATTATCTATTTCTTTTTTTTCCTTTTTTAAATTAATTTGTCTTTAACCTTTTTTTTTTTTTATCTGTTCTTTTTTTTTCCCTCATTTTTTCTCAAACTTTATTTTTATTTTTCCTCTCATTTGTTATTTTCTCAATTTCTTTTATTCTTCGCTTTTTTCTTAATCATTATTTTTTTCTTGCCTTTTTTTTTCTCACTCTTTTTTTTTATTTCTCTATTTTGTTTGATCGCTTTTTTCCTTTTTTAGTTCTCCTGTTTTCCCTCATTTCTCTCAAACTTTATTTTTACTTTTCTTCTCATTTTTATTTTTCTCAATTTTTTAAATTCTTCGCTTTTTTCTTGATCTTTATTTTTTTCTCAATCTTTATTTTATTTCTCTATTTTGTTTGATCGCTTTTTTTTTCTCAACTTCTATTATATTTTGCTAATAAATAAAAAAATGGATAATTCGCAAAGGTGTCTTCTTCTTTTGACATCAAAGCAAATTTAAGGGCATGAATTGTTGTTATGAAGTTCTTAAAAAATTCTTGAGATAAGTCGTGTCTCTAAGGTGAGAGTTGTAGAATATGTCATAAATAAAGGCATGATGTGGTAGTGTCAACTCTTGCCCGTGGGGCATAATTTATTATTTGAAAGTCCTTGAGCTAAGTCTTGCCTCTAAGGCAAGAGTTATAGAACATCCCATAAATGAAAACAACACGTGGTAATGTCAACTCTTGCCCGTGGGGCATAATTTGTAGCTTGAAAGTCCCTAAGCTAAGTCTTGCCTCTAAGGTCATAGTTGTAGAACATCTCATAACTGAAAATATAACGTGTAGAGTCAACTCTTGCCTGTGGGGCATAATTTATTCTTTGAAAGTACTTGAGCTAAGTTTTGCCTCTAAGGCAATAGTTGTAGAACATCTCATAAATGAAAACATAATATGATAGATTCTACTCTTGCCCGTGGGGCATAATTTATTGTTTGAAAGTCCCTGAGCTAAGTCTTGCCTGTAAGACAATAGTTTTAGAACATCTCATAAATCAAAATATAATGTGGTAGTGTCGACTCTTGCCCATGAAACATAACTTGTTGTTTGAAAGTCCTTGAGCTAAGTTTTACCTAAAAGGCAATAGTTGTAGAATATCTCATAAATAAAAACATAACGTGGTAGAGTCAACTCTTACCCGTGGGGTATAATTTAATATTTGAAAGTCCCTGGGCTAAGTCTTTCCTTTAAGGTAAGAGCTATAAAATATCTCATAAATCAAAATACAATGTGGTAGTGTCGACTCTTTCCCATAAAACATAACTTATTGTTTGAAAGTCATAAGTCTTGCCTCTACAATGTAGTAGTGTCAACTCTTGCCCATGAAGCATAGCTTATTGTTCAAAAGTCGTAAGTCTTGCCTTTATAATATGATAGTGTCAACTTTTGCTAATGAGATGTAACTTGAATGGAAGAAATCGAAGAAAATTAAAAAATAATAAAAATTGTGGAAAAGGAAGAAAATGAAGAAAAATATTAAAACAACAAAATCAAAGAAAATATAGAAGTTGAGAGAGAATAGGAAAAAATTAAAATTTGATTAAAAAAAGAAAGATTAAATAAAAATAAAGGGTAAGAAAATTTTTAAAAAAATCAAAGAAAAATATATAAAAAAGTTTTTCTTTTAAAAGTAGACGTTGAAAGGTGTAAAGAAAAAAAGTAATGGTTGAGAAAAACTAAAAAGAACAAAAATAAAGAGAAAAGAAAAAAGAAAAAAGTAAAATAATATAAAATAAAAAAGAAAAAAAAGAAGTTGAGAGGGAAAAAGTAAGGGTTGAGAAAATTAAAAATAAAAAATAAAAATCAAAGTAAAATTAAAAAGAGAAAAAAAGTAAAAGTAGAAAGATATAAATATGGAGTTGTTATCCATTATGAGGATCATTTATGTAATTTACTCCATTGATCAAGGACAATTTTGTTCAAAAAAATATTAGTTAATAGGTAAAGCCTATTTTAAGAAAGCTTTTTTATTTGTGGCTAAAATTTAAAAGTCACCCTAATTTGGGTCTATTTTTGAGATTCACCCTACAAGGAATGATCAAATAGCATATTTTTATTAAATGAATAGAGTTGTTAAAAAAGATACTATAAAATTATTTATTTGTAGTGTTATATATGTCATTTCAAGTATCATCAATTTTTAAGTAAAGAATACATATAATTTAAGGTATATTCACGAGAACAATAATAATTTTTAGTTTTTTTTAATTTAAACCCGCATATACCAGCAACCCGCACTGCACCACACCATTTAAAAAAAACTTACTTTAACCCACCCCGCACCCGCACCGCACCGCATAACTTAAAACCATCACCTCCCCGTATAGCTTAAAACCCACACCGCACCGCCCCCGCACCGCTCCATTGCCATCCCTACATGCAAACCTATGTCTAAACCCTTGAATGATGAAATTAGAATTGAACCATAATGTTTATTTATTGTACAATGATGTTTACATGTACTATGCCTACAATTTGTTTGATTAAATGCCTAAATTAAGGAAAAGTGCCTAAATAGCATGATACCATGAAATCTCCAGGTATGTACAAGTTTATGCCTATCACACGTTTGATGAAATGCTTCTATAAATGTGGTATGGACTATGGTGTTAGCTATATGTTCAAGCAAGTTATTCTTGGTCAGTTTCCTTCCATCGATCCCTAGGGGTACTTGTACCCGAAACATTAACTATGTGCCTAGAGCCAATGTCATGTTTTCACATTACTCTTAGTCAATCTATGAATCCTTAGACTTCAGACAGTCTTATGACTCAGGAAATCTCCATGATCTCATGAACTCAGTCAGTTGTCAGATATCAATAGTATTCTGTCAGTCAACGAAATTTAGTAATTCAGCCCATGTTCAGTCTAGTAAATCATGTTCAAAGTCTATTCAGATGAGAGTAGGAATTAACACCGAGTGAACCCAAGGATGGGAACACATACTATCAGATGAGGGTGTGATTCTTAAAAGTCATCATTGCGTTCCAGAACTATGTATGCAACATAGGTTGAGACATCAACATCGTCGGATGAGGGTTGATGAGGTGGATAAGCATTGTTAAATAAGGGCCCCACCATTCTCGTATAGGGGACACTATTAGATGAGGGTCGCCCATAATTTTCCCTTACCAGTGGCGCAGTATTGACACCCTTCTAATTGGGGTTACAGATTGGACCCCAACTCAGCCATAATGGCATATCAGGGGCATGTCGGTTAGATAACTACTTCCTATAGTTTCATGTTACAGATTTTAGGACTGTTAGATACAGTCAACTCAGATATAGTATGGAAATCAGATAGTTCCATCAAATTTAAGACTGTCAGATATAGTCACTCATGTTATCAGTTATATTCAGATTCGGTAATCATGTTGTCACAATATTAGTATCAGTTGTTATGTCCCATGCATGTATTCTCACGCACATGATAGTTAGTCAGTTATTATTATTGTTCATGCATATGAACCTCATGCATTCATCTTACCTCACATGCATACCAGTATATTCAAAGTACTGACGTGTTTGCGCTATGGTGTCTTGTACCATAGGTTCAGAGACACGAGCTCCAGAGCAACAGTAGATTCCATATATCCGCAGACAGAGTTATTAGTGAGTCCTCATATTTTGGGGACTTGATTATTTTCCTATTATCTCATTAATTAGTTTATTAGTTATAGTTAATTAGGGACATATCCCATCAAATCCTTACTTAGACAGTTCATCCAATTAGAGGCTTTCTAGACTATCATGTTTTAGAATTCGGTATGTTCAGTTTTGTTTTGGGTATTTTATTGCCTTACACAGATGTTATATCATTTAGATCATGTTCAGTATTGAACCTTATGGCCTTTCAGTGTATGTTTCCGCATTATTATATCTTATTATGTAGTTTACAGGTACAAATATCAGTCATGGGTTAGCTTGTGGTCCTTCAGGATCATGAGCACCATATAGCATTCCGAGGACCAAGCATGGGGCATTTCAAACTTAGTATCTGATCCAGGTTCAATAGAGTCCTAGAAAGTCTAAAAGTCCCATCTAGGAAGTCTGAAAGCCACATTTATGTGCAAGAGGCTATAAGATGTTTTAGGAATAGTTTCCCTTCTTTCAGTATTCATGTCATGCCAGTGAGCATAATCTCAAGTCAATCTCTCAGTCTAATATGTTTCTCCCTTTCTTCTATAGAACATGCCTCATAAAATAAAAAATAGAAATCTGTCAGCCCCTCAGCCCGAAGATCCTTTGGGTGATCATGTTTCTCATGCGGAGTTCAGGGCCACATTCACTACTCTTGCTCAGTTAGTTGCCTCTCAAAATGAATGGCCAGCATTTATTTCGACCAACCCAGTGGCCAATTCATCCGCAGTTAGGATTCGGGACTTCACCCGAATTCCTCCGTCCTTCCCCGGGTCTAAGGTAGATGAGGACCCTCAGGAATTCATTGATCAGGTTCAGAAGGTGACAGACATCATGGGGGTGACTACTGTTGAGAGTGCTGAGAAAGCTGCATATCAGTTGCAGGATGTATCTCATACTTGGTTTAAACAATGGAAGTAAGAGAGGTCAGATGATGCAGGTCCTATAGAGTGGGAGGAGTTTGTCAATTTATTATTAGAAAAATTCTTTCCCCAAGATCTTAGAGAGGCTAAGGTGCTAGAATTCATCAACCTCAGGCAGGGCAATATGACGGTGAGAGAGTATTCTCTTAAGTTTACTCAATTAGCCAGATATGCCCCTCATGTGGTAGCAGATAGCAGAGCTAAGATAAGTAAGTTTGCCTCAGGGATACATGATAGCATAGTAAATGAGTGCAGATATGCCATGCTGAACAGTGACATGACTTTAGCCAGGCTTATGACTCATCCTCAGCATATAGAGGAGAAGAAGATTAAGTAGAAAGAGAAGTAGAATAAGATAGCGAAGACAGGTAGTTTCAACTTCACTCAGCCTAAATCAGAAGGAGGAAACCATTCCCAGTTTCATCCTAAGTCATTAGTTCCAACCCCTTCTTTAACCAGTGCTCCAGTTCCTAAGTTCAGGGAGGGTAACATTCATGGACTTCTTTCGACCATGAAGCCTAAGAATACCTTTTCTAAATTCAAGTTTATGGATTTTCTTAAGAATTTCATAATTGGCCTGCTCTTATTCATGTGGATAATGAGAAATTAAATTCTACCCCATGTTGGGTGATAAATTATATGTGGCTTAAATTATTACAGATATAGATTCATGAAAACCTATTTCTAAACCCTTGAATGATAAAATTAGAATTGAACCATAATTTTTATTTATTGTACAATGATGTTTACATGTACTATGCCTATAATCGGTTTGATTAAATGCCTAAACGAAGGAAAAGTGCCTAAATAGCATGATACCATGAAATCCCCATGTATTTACAAGTTTGTGCCTATCACACGTTTGATGAAATGCTTGTATAAACGTGGTATGGACTATGGTGTTAGTTATATGTTCAAGTAAGTTATGCTTGGTCAGTTTTCTTCCATCGATTCTTGAGGGTACTTGTACCCGAAACATTAGATGTTTGCCTAGAGCTAATGTCATGTTTTCACATTACTCTCAATCAATTTATGAATCCTTAAACTTCAGACAGTCTTATGACTCAGTAAATATCTATGATCTCATGAACTCAGTCAGTTGTTAGATAGCAGTAGTATTCCGTCAGTCAATAGAATTATGTAATTCAGCCCTATGTTTAGTTTAGTAAATCATGTTCAGAGTCTATTCAGATGGGAGTAGGAATTAGCACCAAGTGAACTCAAGGATGGGAACACACACTATCAGATGAAGGTGTGATTCTTAGAAGTCATCCTTGCATTCCAGAACTATGTAGCCAAATAGGTTGAGATATCAACACTGTCTGATAAGGGTTGATAAGGTAGATAATCACTATTAGATAAGGGCCCCACTATTCTTGTATAGGGGACACTATCAGATGAGGGTCTCCCACATCTTGTCCTTACTAGGGCGCGATATTGACACCCTTCCAATTGGGGTTACAGATTGGACCCCAACTCAGACATAATGGCATATCAGGGGTATATCGGTTTGATAACGATTTCCCATAATTTCATATTACAGATTTCAGGACTGTCAGATACAGTCAACTCAGATACAGTATGGAACTCAGATAGTTCCATCAGATTCAGGACTATCAGATACTGTCACTCATGTTATCAGTTATATCCAGATTCGGTAATCATGTTATCACAGTATTAGTGTTAGTTGTTATGTCTCATGCATGTATTCTCACGCTCATGATAGTTAGTCAGTTATTATTATTGTTCATGCATATGAACCCCATGAATTCAGCCTACCTCACATGCATACCCGTACATTCAAAGTACTGACGCATTTGCACTATAGTGGCTCATACTATAGGTTCAGAGACACGAGATCCAGAGCAATAGTAGATTTGAGATATCCGCATACCGAGTTAGAAGTGAGTCCTCATATTTTGAGAACATGATTATTTCCCTATTATCTCATTAATCAGTTTATTAGTTGGAGTTAGTTGGGGACATGTCCTATCAACTCCTTACTCAGACTGTTCAGTCAGTTAGAGGCTTTCTAGACTATCATGTTTCAGAGTTCAGTATGTTCAGTTTTATTTTGGGTATTCTATTACCCCACACAGATGTTATATCTTTCAAGTCATGTTCAATATTGAACCTTATGGCCTTTCAGTGCATGTTTCCGCATTATTATGTAATATTATGTAGTGTACAGATACAAATATCAGTCATGGGTTAGCTTAAGGTCCTTCAGGATCATGATCACCGTGTAGCATTTCGAGCACCAGGCTTGGGGTGTTATAATTTTATAGTGATTAGGTTGTTAGGCTAGCTTTCTTAGGATAGTATCTTCTTATTTGGCTACATATTTAGTACTGTTGTATATCCTTTTCTATTTTAGATACTATTCTTATTTATCGCCTTACTTCTTCGTCACTACTATTATGTATTACCTTTATTCCTAACTATTCATGCAATATATCCCTTTCTTTCCTAGTTACTTGTATAATATAGTGGTTTATCTTTACCTTATGTGTGATTCATACTTGTATTATCTTTAGAGCTCAATTTTTCAATGTCTACTGAGAACCTTATGCTTCTTACTCATACTACACTTCTGCACCCTGCTAATTAAAGTACCACTTCTCACTACTGACCTGTGCTTCGTGCAGAGCATTCATGAATTAGAGATTTAGGGTGAGCTCATGGATTCCAAAGTTGGTCTCTCTCCTTGTCATAACCCAAAATTTAAAACCTTGATGACACCTATCCAACCTTTTATGATAGGTAAACAAAACCTAATCCCAAACATAACATCCCAAACATATAGAAGAAGAAGTAAAGAAGAACAGAATAAACCATGAATAATCTCCAATGTATATTAAAAAACTAGTATATCATAGTTAAAATGTAGATAATCCCAGGTTTGGTAGTTACTAATACAAGCAACTAAAAATGGATAAGTCTGGGCATCTTAAAATTCAAAAAATTTAAAAAAATAAGGGAGGAAGAGATTTCAATCCTCCCTGGAAAAAATAGCATCTACCTAGAACCTTAAAAGAAGATAATACAAAAGAAACAATATGAATTAAATCCTATAGGACTTCGGATCGGTACCTGCATATAATGTGCAGGAAAACCAATGGTTTGTACGGAATCACTTGTACACAATAAACATCATCGATCTATTCTAATTCAAAGTGGTGATGAGTAACACCATGATAACGCTCAACTTACACATTAATTTTAAGTGCAAGGCGGTTGTCATAAATATATTTATCAAACATTTGAGTCGGGTTCGAATCCACGAGGAACAATGTTAGTGGTGATTAAATTAGTTAGAAACAATAGATACTAGCTACATTCAACCCAATAGTACAAAGAGATAAAAACGGGGGGTTTGAAAGGTATCACACTTAATATTACTTTTTGGGTTTTTCGATTTGAAATTCACGGTTATGAATACTTAGAATCAAATAATTAGGGACAGTTCATGGGATTATACTTTCTTAGGGGCAAGATATGCATGGAAACATAATGATTCGGTGCATGTTCTAATTGATGATGATGTGGTAGGATAGGTTGTAAGTCCTTGGGGTTAGATTGTAAATATAGCCTCAAAGATTTCACTCATTAACTCTTTCGAGTACCTAACGAGTGTGTCAAATAAAGCCACCAATACCTCAATTAGGAATCCCTATTTGTAGGATGATACCCAAGGAATAGTAAACTTCACAATCACTCTTACGTCTAAGATAGTGAAAATTTAGCAAATTTTGCCAACAATTGTCTGCTATTGCTTTGGTTCCCACATTCCTCTTCAAGGATGATGTTGGTTACTAATATTCACCCAAACCCTTCTTTCAAAGATAGATTGATCTTTAAAGATCTTGGGATTTTCACCCCCAGACCCATTTGAGTATTTGGAGTTTTCACCCACAAATCCCAACCAATTTAATCAAGCAATAATAGAGCCCATCAATCAACACATTAACTTATGCACAAATAAATCACAACCCACATGTAATTGCACCCTATTCTAGACTAATCCCAAGAGGAAATTCTAGCTACTCATAATATAAATAAGTAAAGATTTTACCCAAAATATCCATTAATTTGATTGGAGAAAATCTAAAGTGAATGTTACTTCAAACTATGTGATCCAACAAATCTTCGATGAGAGTTCACTAATTATTCACTTGGAAGTGACTCCAAAGTATTCTTCACCAAAAATTATTACAATATTGTATTCTTAAAAAATAGAGGCTATAACCCTAGAAAAATGTTTCAAAACTTAGGAAAGATGGAATATATCCAATAATAGGGTTTGAGTCTTCTCTTTTTCAAATTTGGGATCAGCCATATGTATTTACATTTATTCCCTTGGATGCATTTTTCCGTTAGACCGCGATCGAATATACTTGTCCGCGACAGCAGCTACCACGAACGTGGTTACCGTAACCATGATTAGCTCATGCGACCACGGTAGGTTGACCTTATTGACTGACCGCAATTGCAATAACTGAGGTCATGTCTGCTCCAGGTCTTCCATTGCACCTTCTTTCTTCCCTTTTATAATTTGTAGCTCCAACCCACATATTTCTATCTTATCATCTATGTGCTTACAAATTGTGGGTATTTGTTCATTCAATCAGAATTATGTCTCATTTATTCATTCAAAATATTGTAATGTGCATGAATGTTGAGTGCAAATGAATGATAAAATCACCACTCATCAATATCCCCAACTTAAATCTTTGCTTGTCCTCAAGCAACACTACTCCTTATCATGAGACATTAAACTTTTATTCTAATTTTTCATGCCTCAAAGATCACAATGACCTCAAGCTTAGTCACTACCACAAGTAACTCAATGCACATAGGCTAAGATATTCTACTACACCCCTCATCATAAAATGTAATATCTAAGGATGCACAAGACTTTAAAGAGAAACCGAGCAACAACAACCAATACTTTAAAAGTGAATAACTTTTGATCAAAACTAAGCTATACTCCATTTGCATTATTGCTCGAAAGATGCCAAAATCACCTACCTCAACTCATTCACATGCCTTATCACATGAAAGAAAATTCTACACACCAAGCTACCAAATTTTCAACAAGGAATTTAAGTGCAAAAACACTCTCCCCTACAAAAGAACTCTTTATGTCAACAAGTGTTGTAATACCCCGTATTTCCCTAGCATAATTTAACCCTCAGTACATGAGTAACCCAATATAAATTTTTTGAAACACTCATTATTACAAAGTTTAGATACTTCCATAGCATAGGAAATTGAATTATCTTTCCAACAATATAAAATTTTCCTAAGTCCGATAACCGGGTAAGAAGTTATGGCTATTTTAAGTTTCAGTCATTAAACACCGTCATTCACGCCAGTACCGCATCATGGAGGTATTCCATATCCCAATTGTCACTTTTCCAGTATTTGTACGTAATAATGGCTCATCACGCCAAGGCCTAATTACCCATCCAATAAGGCACTGCGATGGCATCGCATCGTGCTATCAACCCAGTTCTCTATTGTCCATTTTCCAGCAACACGAAGCGATAGTGGTGCATCGTGCAAGGTGCCTAGTTCGGAAAATTTTTATGAAAAAATTAAATGGATTCCCAGGGTTAAAATAGTCTTTTCCTATAATTTTATTATGCTGAGATATGAGATTTAATCCCTAAAAATATCCTTAGCTACTCATTATTCAATTTATCCCTGAATTAAAATCATTCTATCTCAAACTACCAAAACCCTAGCTTTTAAGAGATCAAGAACAAAGCTCAAGGATTCACCAAGTACTTCAAGAACTAATCAAATTAAGGTATGTTACGTGTTCATCTGTGGGTCCCTTTCACCCATAAAGCCCAAGAATCCATTTTTAAAACTTCAAGATTTATGATTCATGATTTACATGTATGAAATTGGATTGCATCCATGTTCTTGACATTAATTGAATTTCAATGTATGATTAATGGTATATTTCATGAAATTGAATAGCATGTATATTGAATTGAGTAATCCCCATGTTATAATCCATGAATTTGAAAGTTTGGGCATTGTAATTTCCATGTTTATATGATTATCCATGATTTAAATTCCAAATTCCAAGAATTATTCCTAGTAAGTGTTGATTTACATAATATTCATGATAAACCCTTCAATTTGCAAGATGACTATTCTAACCATGTTAACCATAAGTAATTATGATTTAATGGACCAAGTATGCTTCCCATGTGGTTGATAAATTGTCTATGAGAAAGAAATAATGCCATTATAATATGCTAACATGTAGTCCCCATTCATGTACAAGTTAATGCAGTACATGTGTTTGATTAAATGTCTCTATGAATGAATTATGACCAAGTGAACAATGCTACGTTATTCAATATTATACTTTTCTTTAATTTTTATGCCATCGAGTCCTGGGGGTATTTAATACCCGATAATTTAGTTGTTTACCTAGAGCCAGTGTCAGTAACAAAATCGTATCCATCATGTCACAATCAGTAGAACTTAGGAAAACTCCGTATCAGTCCAGTCCAGTTCAGTATACTCAGTTCAGAGTCTTTCAGTTAGGAGTAGGATTCAGCACCGAGCAATCCTAGGGATGGGGGAAGACCCGTTAGCTAGGACTGTGTCCCTATAATCAATCCATAAGTTCTAGAACTATGTATCCAGCATAGGTTATGAGATGTCACCCGTTAGATATGACCAACATACTCAGGGGTCACCTGTTTGTTTAGGACTAATCTTAGGGGTCACTCGTTAGTTAGGACTAAATCCACAGTAGTTGTTAGGACCCGTGGAACGGTGGTAGCACCCTTTCAATTGGGGTTACAGATTGGACCCCTATCAGTTCAGATTTGGGGCATATCATTTAGATAATTACCTCCCACAGTTTTAGTCTAAGCCTTCAAAATTGAACTCAGTTTAGTTCTACAGAATCAGGACTATCATATATAGTTAATAAGTATGAGTAACTCAGATTATCAGTTACACTGTTATCAAAATTCAATACTTAGCTTCAAAAAAGCTCAGTTACAGTATATATATATTTGTATATGTATGGATTGAATACTCAGTACTTACAGTAGTTTCAGTTATCCCTGTACTCTCATGTTCAGTTACACTATATCATTCAGATAGTTATTGTTCATACATATGAACCCCAACATTCAGCCTTACCCCATCTAGCATACCAACACATTGCATGTACTTACATATACTCTTTATTTGCGTTATTATATCTTATATCATAGGTTTGGATGCCCAGATTCTCGATTGCGCATAGTCAGATTTTGATTCAGCCAGCAGTATCAAACTTAGTAGTGAGTCCTCATCTATCGAGGATATTCCTTATTTTGGTATTTTCAGTAGATAAAGTATTTCAGTAGATGGAGTTAGTTGGGGGATTGTCCCATCAACTCCACTTTCAGAAAATTCCAATTAGAGGATTTTCAGACTAGATTCTCAGACAGTATTTCAGATTCAGATGTTGTTATCAGATAGTATTATTCTTTATTAGTATTTCAGATAATTGAATCTTATGGAATTTTAGCCTATTTCCATATTTATTACAGTATCCTTATGTAGTGCTCACAACACATATAAGTCATGGGTTAGCTTGTGGTCCTTCGAGGTCGTAAGCACTGTGTAGCATCCAGGGTACAGACTCGAGGTATTACAAACTTGGTATTAGAGACTAAGGTTCAATAGAGTCCTAGGGAGTCTAAAAGTCACATCAAGTAGAGTCTTGTACGTGGGTGTGTAGCAAGTAACACTTATGGACATGAGGATATGAGATGTTTTAGGAAAAGTTTCCCTTCTTTCAGTGTTCATGTCAGGCGAGTGAACATTAGCTCAAGTTAAAAACTCTCAGTCTAATCTACTTCTTCCCTTTGTGTACATAACATTTCTCCCAAAAGGAATAATGAAAGAAGAATAGGAAATCAGTCAACACCTCATCCCGTTCAGGCAAATCCCCTGGATGAGCATGTCTCTCATGTAGAATTCAGTGTTGCATTCACTACTCTAGCCAATTTAGTAGCAACTCAGAATGAATGGGAAGTTGTTGTTCCAGCTAATCAAGTGGCCAATACTACTGCAACCAGGGTTTGAGAGTTCACCCAAATAAATTATCCTTCCTTTATGGGATCTAAGTTAGAAGAGGACCCACAGGAGTTCCTCGATCAAGTTCAAAAAGTCACAAATATCATGGGAGTGACTTCTAGTGAAAGTGCTGAGTTAGCCGCCTATCATCTACAAGATGTAGACCATACTTGGTTTAAGTAATGGAAAGTAGATAGGGGTGTTGATGCAAGGAATGTAGAGTGGGAAGAGTTTGACATAGCTTTCTTACAAAGATTTTTCCCATTGGAGTTGAGGGAGGCCAAGGCGCTAGAATTTATTAACTTGAGGAAGGGCAGCATGAGCATGAAGAAATATTCCCTAAAGTTTACTTAGTTAGCTAGATATGCTTCTCATGTAATAGTAGACAATAGATCCAGAATAAGCAAGTTCATATCTGGGGTGTCAGATAGTGTGGTTAAGGAGTGCAGAACTGCGATGTTAATTAAAGAGATGGACATATCTAGGATTATGGTCCATGCTCAACAAATTGAAGAGCAGAAGATTACGAAGAAGGAGAAGGAAAATAAGAGTGCCAAAATAGGTAGCTTCAATTTCAATTAGCCTACGTCAGAGGCGGTACCCGTTCCCAGTTTCATCCAAAGTTTTTAGTTCCATCTCCATCCTCAGCTAGTGATCCAGTCCCCAAGTTCATCAATGACAGTCATGATGGGGCACCAGGCTCCAAAACCCAGGGTAGTGTGAGAATTAGTCATACCCATCTGCTTTGCAGAGAGTGTGGTAGACATTACCTAGGTGTATGTAGAGTAGGCAGCGAAGGGTGTTTTGGATGCGGTAAGCCAGGACACAGGATGTGGAAGTTTAGAGTAGTAGCTCAGAGGGGAAAAGATTTGCGTCAGTAGGGCGCCACTTCCAGTACCACTAGTGGTCAATGCTAGAATAAATTCTATGCACTCCAGTGTCTCCATGATCAGGGAAGTTCTCCAGATATAGTTATGGGTATGTTATGAGTCTTTCATTTTATGTTTATGCTTAGTTAGATTCTGAGGCTTCTCTTACTTTTTAATCCTTATATAGCCTTCAACTCGGTATCAGACCCAAAATATTAGCAAAGCCCTTCTTAGTGTCTACCTCAGACTCTAGAAGTAAAGTGGTGACAATTTGGTTTAGAGTTTATTAAGTGATTCACTAATTTAGAATAATGGCTTTAAGCTAAGGGGGAGATGGTAGAACAAGTCACCAAGTCAAACTTTCAGGTGTTAGTAGTAAGGTCAACATGTTTAAGAAAAATAGTAGGAAGGGATTATGCCCAACCCGTCTTTAGCTCAGTGCAAATTTTTGTACTTCAGCTATCAAAATATCTAATCATTCCTGGCATGTCAGCTCTATGATCATAGATCATATTCATGCACATTATCAAAATCATACATGCTTATAGTTCCTAGTATAAGGAGTTCCAGTTCACTCAGTATTCAGTTCTAGTACAGTCTTAATTATCATCTTAGTTACAGTGTTAGCCCAGTAATCAGATCAGTACGACAGTTTATAGACTATTTTAGAATCATTTTATACATTTGGTCTTGCATTCGCTGATAATACAATTTTCACAAATTTATGCTCAGTTATCTCATATTACTCGGTCAGTCTCTTTCTCATATTCATAATACTCTATAGTTTCAATCCAGTTATTCAGACTAAGTACAGTTCTGTTTTACATGCCTAGTATTTATCCATCAGCATTCAATTAATCAGATAAGTTGGTATGTTTAAGCATTTTTGCTCAACATCTATATGAACATTTTCAGTAGTCACAAGTGAAGTGTTGTACTGAGGTGGACTGTATTGTTGAGAGAGTATTCGAGGAATATGACTAAGATTGAAAATTTATAGTTATAGTGCATAAGATCAGTCACTCTATTTTAAGATGATGTTTCGTAAGCCTCGCCTCATAATACAAAATTTTAGTCGTGCTGCGATTTCTTATTTAGACATTTTACTTAGCTCATGCCAAAACCCCTTGATCCCTAAGGTCATTAGAACTTGATAGAAAGAATGTTGAAGAAATACTCTAGTTAAGAATAAGATTTAAGTATGAGTTAATTTATATTGGTAGAAATTCAGTTTAGCAGTCTTGCAGAAAAGTCCCTATGGTTTCCACCTGTCTAATCAAGGAGGAAAATTCCTGCGCAACTATGCAAGTCATAAATTCAGATCAGATCATGCATTAGTTTCATATCCCAGATATTCAGTAATGATTCAATTTGTAGGTGACTGTGCACCATCTCAGCCTTTCCTTAGTATCTCAGCCAAGTCAGTATTTTTTCGAGGGATATAATGTCCCAAGGGGGAAATACACTATAACCCCCGAGCTTTTGTTTCCTAAACCTTTCAATTTCTTTTCACATAATGAATCTAGTTTGGAGTAATGGGTAATCATAAGTTGACCCTCAAGTTCCAATCTCAGCCGTATGAGATGTATCCAAGAAAATTAGTTCTGTTCATGCATATTCAGTATGAAAATTCAATTTATCAGTAGTTTCAGTCATACATTAAGTGCATCAGATATGTATGTACGGTATGAGAACTTAGCTTGTCAGTAGTTCAGTCATGTAGTTATGTTTCAGTATGTATGTTCAGTGTGTCAGATCTATCTATCAGTATTTCTCAACCTAACCAATCTTATTTCAGGACGAATGTTCCCAAGGGGGAGATATTGTAATACCCCGTATTTTCCTAGCTTAATTTAAACATCAGTACATAAGTTACCAAATATAAATTTTTTGAAACACTCTGTATTTTGCATTTTAGAGCCTTCCATTGCGTAGAAAATTGAATTATCTTTCCAATGATATAAAATTCGCCTAAATTCGATAACTGGGTAAGAAGTTATGGCTATTTTAAATTTCAGTCGTTAAACACCGTCATTCAGGCCAGTACCGCATCGCGGAGGTCTTCCATTTCCCAATTTTCACTTTTCCAATGTTGCTATGCGATAATGGCACATCGCGCTAAGGCCTAGTTTCACAGCCAGTAATGCACCACGATGGTGCTACGTCGCGCCATCAACCCATTTCTCAGTTGTCCACTTTCTATCAGCACGACACGATAGTGGCGCATCGCGCCAGGTGCGCAGTTTGGAAAAATTTTACAAAAAATTAAAAGGACGCCCAGGTTTATAAAAACCTTTTTCCATGATTTTATTATGCCTAGATATGGGATTTAATCCCAAAAAATGTCTTTAGATACTCATTATTCAATTCATCGCCAAATTAAAATCATTCTCTCTTAAACTTGAAAAACCCTAGCTCTCAAGAGATCAAGAACAAAGATCAAAAATTCACGAAGGACTTCGATAACTCATCAAATTAAGGTATGTTAGGTGTTCTTCTATGGGTCCCTTTCAACCATAGAATCAAAGAATCCATTTTTAAAACTTCAAGATTTATGATTCATGATTTACATGTATAAAATTGGATTGCATCCATGATCTTAACATTAATTGAGTTTCAATCCATGATTAATGGTAGATTCAATGAAATTGAATAGCATGTATATTGAGTTTAGTAATCCCCATGTTATAATACTTGAATTTGCAAGTTTGGGTATTGTAATTGCCATGTTTATATGATTATCAATGATTTAAATTCAAAGTTACATGAATTGTTCCTAGTAAGTGTTGATTTACATGATATTCATGATAAACCCTTCAATTAGCAAGATGATTGTTGTAACAACGTTAACACTAAGTGTTTATTATCTAATGGACTAAGTATGCTTCTTATGTGGTTGATAAATTTTCTATGAGAAAGAAATAATGCCATTATAGCATGCTAACATGTAGTCCCCATTCATGTACAAGTTAATGCAGTATAAGTATTTGATGAAATGTCTCTATTAATGAATTATGACCAAGTGAACATTGCTATGTTATTCAAGTTTATACTTTGCTTTACTTTTCATGGCATCGAGTCCTAGGGTATTTAATACCCACTAATTTAGTTGTTTACCTAAAGCCAGTGTCAGTTATAGAATCGTATCCGTCATGTCATGATCAGTAGAACTCAGTGAGTTACAGAACTTAGGAAAACTCCATATCAGTCCAGTCCAGTTCAGTATACTCAGTTCAGTGTCTTTCAGTTGGGAGTAGGATTCAGCACCGAGCGAGCTTAGGGATGGGGGTACACCCGTTAGCTAGGACTAGGTTTCTAAAAGTAATCATTATGAGATGTCAGTCGTTAGATCTGACTGATATACTCAGGGGTCACCTTCTAGTTTAGGACTGATCTCAGGGGTCACTCATTAGTTAGGAATGACTCCACAGTAGTTTTTAGTACCTGTGGCACGGTGCTACCACCCTTCTAATTGGAGTTAAAGATTGGGCTCCCCTATCAGCTTAGATTTGGGGCATGTCGGTTAGATTATTACCTCCCACAATTTTAGTCTAAGCCTTTAGAATAAAACTCAGTTTAGTTATAAAGAATCATGACTTTCAGATACATTCAATCAGTATCAGTAACTCAAATCATCAGTTACTCAGTTATCAAAATTCAGTACTTAGCTTCAGAAAAGCTCAGTTACAATACATATATATGTATATGCACAGATTGCATACACAGTACTTACATTAGTTGCAGTTATCCATGTACTCTCATGTTCAGTTACTCTATATCATTCAGATAGTTATTGTTCATACATATGAACCCCTGTATTCAGCCTTACCTCATCTAGCATACCAGTACATTCCACGTACTGACACATAATCTTTCTTTGCGCTATGATATCTTATATCATAGGTTCGGATGCTCAGGTTCCCGACCGCGCATAGTCAAATTTTGATTCAGCCAGCAGTATCAGAGTTAGTAGTGAGTCCTCATC
This sequence comes from Capsicum pubescens, assembly GCA_030864215.1. NCBI lineage: Eukaryota > Viridiplantae > Streptophyta > Magnoliopsida > Solanales > Solanaceae > Capsicum > Capsicum pubescens. The sequence continues at coordinate 221,336,563 of CM061543.1, read as the reverse complement.
TATTGAGGATATGCCTTATTTCAGTATTTTTAGTAGATAAAGTATTTCAGTAGATGGAGTTAGTTGGGGGATTGTCCCAACAACTCTACTTTCAGAAAGTTCCAGTTAAAGGCTTTTCAGACTAGATTTTTAGACAGTCTTTCAGATTCTTATGTTGTTATCAGATAGTATTATTCTTTATTAGTATTTCAGATAATTGAACCTTATGGCATTTCATCCTATTTCCATATTTATTACAGTATCCTTATTCAGTGCTCACAGCACATATCAGTCATGGGTTAGCTTATGGTCCTTCAGGGTCATAAGCACCGTGTAGCGTCTAGGGTACAAACTCTGGATGTTACAAGTGTCATACCATAGGCTTTCCTCTATTTTAAATCACCACTATAAGAAAGTAAATGGTTGAAGATCTCAAAGGTCTTTTTTAGCTTGTAATGTAGGTTCGGGCTAGGGTAGGATAGCATTTCCGAACAACATGCCTACAACCTTCCTTGAACATCTACATCTGACTACTTAATATTTCTTTTGACTATGGTCCATTCCTCTTTGATCTTTTCTCTTTTCATATGCCTACTTTTTTCTTGCTTTGTTCACCCATTTTCTTCTATTTCTTTTTCTTGAAATTTTCATACAATTTTTTCCTTTGTTTGACCCTTTATTTTCCTATTCATTTGTTTTCAATACTTGGTCACTTAGGCATTTCACTTACAACTTTGTGGCCCCACACTTATTTTCATCAATCTTTACCTCCCCCAACTTAAGCTTTTAACCTTAAGTTGTATTTTAAAGTTCAAGGTGGGTATGGTTAAAGAGAGGGATAAAAAGAATAGTTCACGGCTTGTAATGTGTATGCCAACGAAGGTTCCAAAGGCTCAAAGAGGGTTACTAGGGATTACATTTATGCATGGGTAGCCTTTTTAAGATAAAGTGACTTCCAAAGTCACAAAGATAGCCTAAGATTATTTCTCCAATAAATTCAATAAAAATTAGCCTTGAGAGACTAATGGAGCATGTTTTAGATAACACATGTATACAAAGGATGAATGCAAATAGCTCACCTCACGTGACATGCAAAATTTGACAAGGAAGCTAAATAGACCCTCTCGTTAGAGACAAAATTGGACTATCTATCTCTATTAACAAGTCAAACATTTGTCGAGTCACAAAAAGAGAAAGAGTTTTGTTACAAAGGTTGGATGGTGTAAAATGGGATCCCAAATTTATAATGCAATAGGTACTCAGAATTCCCTTGCATTAATGACTTAGATGCCACGGGTACTCAGAATTCCCTTACATTTATGGATCAAAACCCAAACACGATGCTTTACCCTTAAGAATGTCGACACTCAATCTATCATAGGGAAAAGCTCGTCATGCATCACCATAATCAACACAAAAATAAAGTAAAAAGTAAATAGAAAATAAAACTACATGATAATCCATGAAAATATGGCAACTATTAGAGTGCCTAAATGTTACATCCAAAAATCAAAACAACATCCAGAATGTCATCAGAATAACATAAAAAATATCCAGGAACATATCAAAACAATACAAATTTGGGGTCACACCCAACTCAAAAAAAAGCAGTGTTCTCACTCTATGCATAATAAAGTAATAATAAAAGGGGTCTCCCTGAATCTGCATCAGGAGTTGTCCTTTCCCGCTGACTTTACACTAACACCACCGGCATCATCAACTGACCAAATAGCAGGGGCCTCATCATCACCATCCAACCTAGGTAAAGGTAGTTGATCATTGGGTTTGAGAACCTTTATGATCCCCTTCACCCCTTTCACCACTTTTTGAAGAATTTATCTCTCTTCTTTTCTCTCTTAACCATCTTTTTGTGCGACTACTTAAGGTCCTTATGTGATGTAGTAAAGTCTAAATAAGCTCTCTCCAAGATGGAAACTATGGCTCCTTACTTCTTCTGCTCCTCCCAATATATCTTATAATTTAATTGAGCTGCGTATGAATGGCGAGTAGTGGAGGACTCTCCTAGTCCTGGAGGCAATCTGGACAATATCTCCATAACCACCTATATCTAACCTGAGATGTCATTGAAGAGGTTGGCTGACAAAGTTCTATAAGAGTCTATGAACTCTTGAGCCAACTTTCCTAAGTCCACCTTTTTTTTCTTGCTCTGACCAGGGGCAATCTCACCGCAGAATTTGAGTGGGGAAAAGTGGGGGCCTTGGTGCACCTAGGTATCTACATCATACTCTTCCACCTCTTTCCTCTTTCAAACCTTAGTGATAAGGAAAGAAAAGAGGAAAAATATACCTCCATGGTTATTGAAGTGTTGGCACTCTTAGAGCACAATCTCGCCCATGTTTAGAGTAATGCCATAGAGAATACAAGACACCATCCACTCTCTCAAATCTGTGACAATAGTCATGTGAGTGTAAGGTGATACTCTATTGTGGATGATATTTAGCCAAAGCCTGGCCTCAGCTGTGAAGTCATTCATCAAAAAATCTCTTTTGGTGGTGGCCCAGAGAACTTGCTTGCCTGGACATAATATCTTTGCAATTCAGGTCACTAAGTTGTATTCTTTTACCTGAAATAGCTCCATGTCAGCATCTGAGAGCCCATATATCTCATTAATCCACTCCGCTTGGAAGTTTAATTGCTTACCTCGAATTGTCATCACTGGGATTATGAGAGAAACTATGCTAAGGTTTGTGTAGAACTCACATACCTAATTCTTATTCGCATAGCAGAGGTTTGAGACAAAGAACATTTACCTGGCATAAGTGAGTCGGTCATGGAATCCTGGGATCTTCTCCTCTACTTTATCGAGGCAAATACCCTTCTTTGGGAGTAATTTTATTCTTGGTAGAACACCGTAGTACAACTTTTGGCATTCGGTGGCCATGAACTTGGGATTTTTAAATCCTTCTTAGTACATGTAAGCATTACAATCTAGACCATCATTAGTATTATTACAAAAAATCATGCTAGATTAATCAGATAAACTCATGTGGTAGTGTTGTAGAAGGTTTTATGGTGAGAAATGGGTGTGCAAAAAGTTTGGTTGTTGTAGAGGACTGCCCTCTGGTATAGCAATCACAAATAATTGACTACGATTGTTGTGCTGTGATCGCGGTCATCGGGACCGCAATAACGGTACCTAAGACCATGGTCTATAGTTCTGCACATAACTCAAAACACATGATTTTAACCCTAAATATGTGTTCCAACTATCCACATCAACATAATAATTAGAGAACTTAAGACTAGAATACGTGATTATAGCCCCAAAATTGAAGGAATTCACATTAAAGTCATTAGGGAATTGAATCAAACACATGGTGTACATGTTATGTTCTACAGTTTTAAGCCTCATTTTGGGTAATCAATACTTTCCCATTGGTGTGTACACCAACTACAACAGCTAACAACCATAATACTCATAAACATGTATGCATTTTGTCTTGTAAATGATACTTTAGGCCTTTCCCTAAACTACAAGCTCTAAGCATACAATTATATGAAAATTAAGGGTGTTAAGACAATATACCAAGTTAGAGGATGAAAAGGATTGAGATGAAGACTTGGATACTCTATATTATGCCAATAATTTTGAGAGAATTTGAGAAAAGTGTGTGTTAAGAAATGGAAGTTGAATGTTTATTTAATCTGATTTAACCATTATCGTGGTCCTAATTCTGCGATTGCAGGGATCCAGCCTCCGTAATCGCAGAGGTATGGACCGTAATCGCGTTAACGAAGACCAAAAATTAGGTCTCTTGCACTCCTTTGTTTATCCCACATATGTAAATTTTATAGTTTGCTTGTTTAATTTCAATTAAAATTCCTCATATTACTACCTGTTCATGGATTATGCATGAACAAATGCAAAATTAAAATCTACTCTATCATACATAAAATAAAACAATACAGGAAACTTTTCATGGCTTCATAGGTTTTCTCCCATCTTTTGTGGCGAACTACCCTTCGAAATATCATTTGTGTTTCCACTTAGAAGATTTGAATCTTTGTCCCAACTTTTTCTCATTATGAGTTGAGCGGAACAGGGACAGAAGATTCAAATCTTCCAAGGTGAGACAAGATAGAGAAAAAGGCATGATAGTAATTATTTCATCTCTCTACTTTGAATACTTGAACCTTTTACCAAACATTACATCAAATTTTTTATTGGTCTCCATAGGTGAAAGTGAAAACATCAATAGGCAACTAGTTGTATATCGGAGGTTGAGATCCTTGGCTATTGATAGTGGGGATTCCATGTGCTCTCTTGGAGTGTTAAATTCCAAAATGTAGGGATAGTCCTCCTTCTTACACAATACATCATTTGCCTAGGTGGATGGATTCTCATCATATCCTCTAAGAATAATATTAAGAAGTAGATTGAATTAGGACTAACCCCTAATTCCGAGGTTGCCCCCTCCGAAGCACCTTTACCCCCAAATAGACTAGAGTCATCATAAGATATTTTTTGGGCTTATTATTTTTACTCTAGCACCATTTCCTTTATCTTGGCATCTTCCTCATTATTTGATTCGGTTGGGTGGGAAATCACCGAGGGTTCTTTGTTACCAAGCCCATCATCATAGCTTGGCTTCTCTTCTTGGTTGACCTCCTCTTGGAAAGTGGGCAAGGTAGTTGTGTTTGCAAGATTTATTTTCTTGCCCATTTCCTCAATCATGATAATTTCCATTCCAAATTCCTTGTAGGATTGATGCATGTCTCACATATTCTCCCCTGTTGTAGTTACCCAGTCCAAAATTGTTTGAAGTATTGCTTCAAAACTATTGGACCCGGTATGTTTCTCTTCCTTCTTCTAATCATAAAACCTATCAAACTTATAAGAATAACTAGAATTTTGGTTAGAATAATAAGGAGAGAGGGGGCATTTGGGAAATCACTCCAATGTCCATCTCGACCAGCATAAAAAGAGCAATGATACTCCCAATAGGCTTGAGATGGTGCTTCCATCTCTCTCCGAGGAGCATCTCTACAATTTCTCCCAAAGTGAGGTTCGTTATAATATGGACATAGATCGTCAAGATAGGACTTCCAAATACAAAAGTAATATTTGTCGAAAGATTCCATAGACAAAAGCAAATAAAAACAAAAATCTATCTAACACAAAAATATAAAAGAAAATCATAAAAAAATATTTTCAAGTTTGAATTCATGAAAGTAAGCTAAAATTCCAAACTAACTCAATACATCAAATTGTTCCCCAACAATAACGCCATTTTGATAACGCTCAACTTACACGTCAATTTTAAGTACAAGGCGGTCTTCGTCAATATATTTACCCAATATTAGAGTCGGGGTCGAATCCACGAGGAACAATGTGAGTGGTGATTAAATTAGTTTGAAATTATAAATACTAGCTATATTCAAACTCATAGTACAAAAAGATAAAAATAGGGGTTTGAAAGGTATCACACTTTATATTTTTTTTGGGTTTTTCGAGTACAAATTCGGGGCTACGAATACTTAGAGTCTAAGAAATTAGGCACGGATATTGGGTTTATGCTTTCCTAGGGGAAATATATTCATGAAGACATGATAATTCGGTGTATTTTCTAATTGATGATAATGTGGTAGACTAGGTTGTAAGTCCTTGGGGATATTTTGTAAACATAGCCTCAAAGATTTCACTCGTTGACTCTTTCGAGTACCTAATGAGTGTGTAAAATGAATCCACGCAATACCCCAATTATACATTCCTATATCTAGGATGATACCCAAGGAATAGTCAACATCACAATCACTTTTATGTCTAAGATAGTGATAATTTAGCAAACTATTCCAATAATTATCTACTGTCACCTTGGTTCTGATATCCCATTTTCAAGGATGATGTTGGTTCCTAATATTCACCCAAACACTTCTTTCAAAGATAGATTGAGATTTAAAGATCTTGGAATTTTCACCCTCAAACCCATTAGAGTGTTTGGAGATTTCACCTACAAATCCAAACCAATTTAATCAAGCAACAATAGAACCCATCAATCAACACATTAACATATGAACAAATAAATCACAACCCACATGCAATTGCACAGTATTCTAGCATAATGCATGTGTAATGCATATATTATACGCACACCTATTGAGAAATGGCTTCAACGTCAGGACCTATGTGAGTCTTACAAGGTTCATGCACTTTGGAGGCGTATACTCAAATCCCAATATATATTATGTAGGTGTGGTCTACAATCCTCATAAAATTATTATGTGCAGGCTTGCACTCTGATCCCATGTGAAATGCAATGAACATTGTACAAACATACAATTCCTATCCCAAATCAATAATAAAGTTAAACAAAACTCTTCTTGTCTTAAGCTAGATCAACTATCGATTATAAAATCAACTCAACTTATCAAGTCATGATCTATGGTATGTCTTAAGCTAGATGTAAGGCATGATACTCTTCCTCTACTATTATGTTATCAAAAACATATGTTTATAATTGTATCAATGTGATTAAATTTTGGTTGTGAATATGGATTTGAGGGTTTTTGAATTAATGCATCTTGAATTAATTTTCCCATGGATTTAATACAATTATTCATGCATTGTTTTTTATGTTTTGAACTAATGCGGTGCATAGGTATCGGAATTGGAATGGGGATCAAGGTATTCCACAAATTTGATGATTTTGGTATTGAATTTGGTTTGGAAATTATGTTCCCTCAGCCCATTTGTGTAATTATTTTTGAAATATGATTTGTTACTAGGTTTGACTTTCTCATCTATACTATTGCATTGCATATATGTTAAAAGATTAAACATGGATTTTAAAGGAATTTTTGGCCATATTTTGATTAAAATCAAAACCTCAAGCGTTGAGGCATTCCCCCGAGTGGATTTGATAACCAAAAAGGGGGTCGAGGCATTCCCACAAGTTAATGGAATTGTAAAGTCATAATTATAATCTTGAAATCAAATGGTATATTGATACCTATGGTGTCCTTTAATGTATAATTCTATGGTTAATGAATGGATTATGTAAAACTTATTTTAATTTGAGGTTAATGGGGGTTATGTAGCTAGGAAGTTATGGTGTGGGTCTTGAATGACTTGTATTGGAAACTCATGTTTGGCAATGTGATGTTTGGTCCTAAAGAATATGTGCCTAGTTTACACTATTGATAATATTTTTATCTCTGATTGACTTGAGGTCGCAACACTCTCTAATCTTCCTTAATATCTATGGTTCATGTGGCTAACACTTGTTGATGCCCTTTCAAAAAGGGGAGCTAAACCCATATAGCCTGTAGGTACCTATTTATGATGGTTGTGATACATAGTCTAGGATAATGTTATACTTCATGCTCAGTCTTGTTCCCTATCCCATCAATGTAATATATGTATATATATACATCTGATTATTTACATTGGATTTGAATGATCTTAAATTATTGATCATGGCATTGTTTTATCCCTTTCCTGAGGTAGATGCTAGTGCTCATCCCACTAATCATCTTCGAATGTTGTATCCTCATGCGATGTAGGGTCCGAAGGCACTTCTATTTTTCAATACAGTGATAGATTTTTGAGTTGTCAGTTGTCAATTTTGAAGTGGTGAGATTCTATTCTCCATAAGGGTTATAATTTAAAGTCATGTTTCATTGTTTCATAGACTGCCATTTAGCTTCTTTTTTTGGCTAATATTTGGGGCATGTCCCAACTTAGATTGATTTGGTTTTGGTTAGAGTCTTTGTGGATTACTGTGGACTTGGTATTAGTTGTTGAATTCTTAGATTTCTTTTGATTCATACTTATCTTTATTGTGATATGTTCAAAATTCTGCTGCTATATTTATATTGTGTTCCATTTGACTAGGCAAAGGGGTTGGTCTCCGATCCTTGTTAGACTTAAGATACCTATTATCACCAGGCCATTATTTAAGTCATGCCAAAGTTGGTATCAGAGCCTAGGTTGAGTGTCACTGAGTGTCCATAAAGACGGGCCAAGTAGAGTCTCTTGTATGGTTTTGTAGTGTGCCACACTTATATGGGAGAGGCTATGAGGCATTTACAAAATGTTTCTCATTCATTCATACTCTGTATTGTGCTATTGTGTTGTCCACATGAAAGTTATCCAACTTTCTTCCTTTCTCTAATTCCTATGTTGTCTCATTATTAAGGTGATACAGGTGTGAAGTCTTACTTCCCATTACTGTGGTCCTTTTTGAATGAGTTATTAAAAGTTTTACAATTGTGCAAGGAATTTAAAAGATTCCATTAGCGCATCAAGGTGTATTGATTCAAACATGTACATCTAACATCCCGAATCATGCTTGTCAGCCTGAGGTAAGATATGTAATTTGTCCTTTTCAAGAACCTTATTACAGATGTCTCACTTAAGGGAAAAGATTTGTATCCAAATGTTGGGATAGTATTTCTATCCTATAAAGAGTATAATAGGGTGTGTTATGACCTATCAATACTAAGGTGATCCCAAGGTTAGTGATATGAAGTCTTATGTTTAGGTGTCAAAGTGAGGGTAACTTACAGTGAAAAAGATATAGTTGTAATTGCATGACCTTTAAGTGAGTTTTAGGGTTAATATCCTCTTATGGTAATCAATAAAAAAGAGTGGTTAGTTGCAATATTTTCATCTTTAGTTTAAATAATGAAGGAGATCATAAGGACTAGATATTATAGTAGTGAAATAAATCATAGGTTGTGAATGAAGGATTGGTCGGCTAATGATTTATGAATTTAGCATTCACTTGGGGAGATTTTAGAAAAAGGGGACTCGGTGGTGTTTATAGAAATTATTTAAGATAGTTAGGGTGTTTACATAGGTAAGAGAATGTAAAATAAGGAGGTGAATGTTCCATAGAGCATAAAGGATTAGGTGATAAAATTAAGATCGATTATCCTTATTAGGGGGTTTTAACACACTAAGGGTCCCTTGATTTTTACCTAGTAGTTGTAAGTCAGTTTAGCAGTGGGGAGATACTGAAAAACCTTAGGTTTTGACCCTTAGAGTATTTCCTAAATTTTTGGTTTTAGGAAATTATATGACTAAGGGGTACTAGTCGTATGATAGGGTACGGGTGGTATGGTATAGTCGTACCCTATTGCCGGAAATTAATACAGTTTAAGTTGGGGGTATTCTGGACAATACCCATTATAAATACTTGGAATCCATGACTTAAAACAAATTTTTGGGGCTTTATAAAACTATTAATCAATAAAACACTCTAAACTCTCTCAAAATCTCTCAAGGCTCTTGGGTAAACTAAAAGCTAGGGTTTCCTTCAAAATTTTCAATTGGGGCTTATAGGGGTGATTTTGTCTTATCTTTTTCTCAATCTAAGGCATTTTACTCCTCCCTCATAGTTAGTTCCAACTAAAAGCATGTTTTATGAATTGTTTTCATAGGATAAATTTTGTATGGTTTTGGATTTTCAAATGTGTTAGGGATTTTGGTTATAAAGGCTTGGTTATAGTTTTACCCATGTTTTAATTATGGATTTACATGTTTTAATGGTGATTTTTACATTTGCTTGCATGGAAATGGTTAATTGGTACTTGGTTTTTGTTTTGGAAAGACTATGCCTCCTATTTATTTGATAAAATGCCTATGACAATGCTTTTACTATATTGTCAGACTTTTAATGGAACTATTTTATTGTATAACTTGGAAATGGAACCCTAAATGGTGTAAATTGTTTAAATGGTTTAGAATGGTTAAATGGTATGGTTTTGATAGTTATGGTTAGCCTAATAGAAATCCTTGTGGGGTACAAAGGAATCCCCCAAGAAAACATAATAATGATCAGTTGTGGGGTACATGGTATTCCCCAAAATCAACTTGGTAATGTAATCTATGGGTACATGGGAATCCCTTCTCCTTAAAAGAATGGATAAGGACATTGCTTGCAATCTATATTCAGTATGACGATACCACTACTTATAGACATGGTTAATAATAAATGGAATGGTGGTTTAGTTGTGTGGTAATGGTTTAATTTGGCAATAATGGCGGTGTGTCATAGATAACTGTGAAGGTGTAAGTCCAATGGATGGACATTGGAAATTCTTTTTTGCAGACATAAGTATTGGTCATGGCGACCATATATGATACTTATGAGGTACACTGGAATTTCGAAATTACACTTGTACATATGTATCATGGAGAGTGAAGGGTACTCGGGAATCCCCTACTCCTATGGTATCTCTGGTTCATGCGGCTACACGCATCGGTGCTATTTTAGGGGGTAACACTGGACCCATATATCCCGTGGGTGGTTCTAGTTTGGTTAAGTTGCACATACTATTGTGACCAAGCGCACACGCAAATGTGCATGGCCTCACAAGTAGTAAAGTGGCCCTTTTACAAACCAAGTATCGATCCCATAGGTACTTGTGTTAATCAACTATCAAAATTCAGTCCAACAATTAAGATTAGAATGGTGCAACGTAACCAATAGAGTTTTGAATAATTGATAAACTAAAAGTAAAGAAAAAAGTGTGTAAAATAAAGACTTGAGACAATCAATAGAGGAAAGCCCAGGATAAGGCACTTCAACCAGTTATACTATGCTATTGAACTTCATTTGTTAGATTGCTTATCTTAGTTATTGATTCGTAGGGTTTATCGCATGATCATGGTCTTCCGACCTCTAATCGTGTACCTAACTTGGAAATTACAACTACATCATTGAGCATGGATGTAATAATATAATTAAGTGCTTAAAGCTATCATCCTACATGTAAACCAAGCAAGTCTTCTAGGTATATCCCTGTCCAAGATGCTAATTCAAATTCCTTATTTTATATAAGAATAAGAACCTTACTCTATTCATCCCCATATTCTATCTTCCTATTCCCCCTCCTGAGATCACAAGATCGATAATATATATTTTAAGGGTAGTGAATCCTCAAAATAGTTAAAACAAGGATGAAAAAACAACCAAATATTATAAGAAATCCAAACAAACTTAATTCATAACGATAGCAAACATGTTCTTGGCCATAGCCATGTAATAGGGGTGTTTAGCCACCAATCGACATAACCATAATCCAAATACTTGAATACATGATTAAATCTATGAATGAACTAATTAAAAGAGAGAAAAACCTTAAAATTCATGTGTAGAAGCCTCCTCAAGCTCCCAAAGACGTCCAAAAGTCTCCATGGTAATTACAAAGTATGCAAAGTATTCTATTTATAGAGGGGGAATTTTTTCCGTGTATGAGAAATGATCCACGTCGTGTTGGATATATTGTGGATATAGTGGAATGCCATGGTGTATATCATGTGGTAAGATCTCCGCGAGACATTCATTATCGCGTGGGAATAGTTCTGCGATGCAGCCAATTATCGTAGGCTCACTGGAATATTCCTCTTGACGCCTAATTTTGTCTGTGTTTCTCCTTCCATAACTTGACTAACGGTGTTGTATCCACTAAATTTACAGATTTTATTGTATAAATATATCACCATAATCAACTTACAAAGCATCCCACATGATCAAAATCTAAAGATTAGAGCTCAAAACAACAAAACATTCATAAAGATGAACTAAAAACTCGTTACGAATGGAGAGTGGCATGTAATAGTGGATATAACATGGTAAGATCTCCTAGAGGTGTTGTTTATCACATGGTAAGAGTTCCGCGACGCGGCCAATTCGCGTAGGCTCACTGGAATGTGCCTCTTGATGCCTAATTTAATCTAAGTGTTTCTCCTTCCATCCTTGCCTTGCAGTGTTGTTTCCACTCAATTTCCATCTTGTATAGCATCAATATATCACCATAATAAAATAACCAAGCATCCTACATGATCAAAAACTAAATATTAGATCTCAAAACAACAAAGCATTCATAACGATGAACTAAACACTCGAGCTAAGACTAGGCTTGCCACATTGATCTTTAACTTATGGCTTCAACTCTTTTCATGATCCATTTGAACTTATCTCATTATGAACAAATTTTTTCAAATAAAGTTACACACTCAAACCATTAGGAACTCATTCAACACATTATAATCCACCATGATAGACTAGAACAACACCTAGCTCAAGCTAGTAAAACTAGTTTTCTCGTTACGTCTCTAAATGATTAATTTGAATCCAAAATTGTTTGAAAACACCTTTAAAAATTGTAATTCACTATTTGGAAACTTAGATGCTTATTTATATCAACATCAATACCTAAAGCACAAAAACAATCCTCAAAACAAGGCAATATGAGATAGGAAAGCAACACTAAAGTGCATAAATACACCCAATATCACCACCCCACACATAAAGCCTTGTTCATCCTCGAGCAAATATTTGCTCAAAGAATTATGAGTTGAGGATACTCTAAAATTCTACTACAAGAAATACACTCAAGCTAGTACTATAATGAATACAGAGAATGCATGTTTCTACACTAAGCATGTTACGTACACAATTGAAAGTTGAAGAACACTACTTAAAAACATCCTAGCCTTAAGAATTGACTCACTTAGCTGGAAAAATTATAAATATTGTTCAATCAAATAAATCATACAATTCACCCAACTATAATCAAACATGTTTCTTCACAACAAGGGAGTTACCCATAAACACTCACATAAATGCAATTTATACCAAAATAGGTACAAGAATCAAATTGTGTTAACTCTCACAAGGAATTCACAAGTTACACATAATGAAACATAGGTATTCTCTTAGTGTAGTACTCCACCAATATAAGAATGATGATGCTTAGGATCATATAGGTCTTTAATGGTTGTAATGTAGGCTAAGGGATGTGTAGGAACTATTTTGGCCAGTAATAGTGACTATCTTCCCTAAGCACTTTAATACATCACATAATTTCAATTAAGACCAATCTCTAACAACCAACTTATACCACTTTTGTCTACCCATATCTTTTGTTTTGCCACGTCTCATTGAGCTCATTCACATATACTATGGTTGGAGTATGTTATGTACATATCATTCAATTTTACCCATTTTCACACCTATTATATCCTACACATCTCTAAGATAGCCACCCTCAACTTAAGCAATTGCCTTAGTTGAGGTGCACAATGTCTAAGGAAGACCAGGGCCAAAATGGGTTTAGTGTACCATGACATGGCTAAAAATGGGAATTTATTTAGTATAAATTTCTTAACTCCCAACCCCAACACAACAAATTTTACACACCAATAACTATCACTTTGGGGTTTAATTTCACCTTTCTCTTACTTGAATTTTCAACTCCTTAACTCAATTAAATTTACCCTAAAGCGCTTAGAAACTTTGGATCAAATTATGGTCAATCAATGAAGGGGATTAGGATACATGTGAGGCTACCAAAGAATAAGCTAAAGGCTTAATGGGTTTAACTAGGATAATGCACAAAGGTAGGTAAAAGAAGGTATAAAAAAAGGTTGTTATAGAAATGCATATATCATGTCCTGAACCACACTCTTTATTTTGCTTTGCACATACACCATGAAAGTGCTAGTTATCATATGCAACATGAAATATTCAACGACCTTACACTCACATGGCACATGCCCAACTCAAATAGGAGCATCATAGACTATCAACCAAACAATAGCATAAATTCAACATTAAGACAACAAGTATAAATGTCATAATCAAGAGCATAGGAGTCTCAAAAGTTGTTATTCACAAAATCAACATGCCCTTAAGACCAAAACAAACTTGCATTATGTAATCAACTATATCACCAAAAAGAACATCTCACACTTATTCCTAACCTAAAAAAATTAAAATTACCCTAAAAATAGGGAATTTCCCCACCCTACACTTAAAAATCTACTTTCTCCCAAAAGTATAATTTAAAAGTAGAGATATAAAAAATCCTTGAGGCCTTAAGTCCTAGCTAGTACCATCTATAAACATTAAAAGGTTTGGGGGAACCCCACACTTAGTCTTTTCCATGCTCCTTAGCTCAGGTTTTTTTATACTCAGACTTCCCCTCAACCTGTGACGCAACAAAAACAAAAACTAGTGAAGTAAAAGCTAAAATACTAAAAACAAATAAAACATACCTACTTAACAGATTTAGTGTCACGGCATGACCCAATATCTAAATCAACCATTTTCCTTCATCCTCTTTCTTGCACTAAGACGCCATCTCCTTATTCATTTTGACCTCTTGAGTGTGAACTGTAAAAGTCAATAACTTCTTCAGCTTTAGCCTTTTCAGGCTTATCAATCTTTATCATGCCAAGATTTGATATTGAAGTCTTAGCCTGCTCAATGAGGAGTCCAAAGAGGTCTTTTGTAGAACAAATACCACCACCCTACACTTATCCCCTTTGATAATAGTAATCATGCATAGATCTTTGTAGTGGGATAGTGTCTTGAGTGGTTTGTACACTTTAAAAACTGCCTCTTCATTATCTAACCTCATTGTAAGTGTGGCCTCTCTCACATCAATCAATGTTTCTCCCGTTGCTAAAAATAGATGTCCCAAGATGACTGGTACTCTTTCATCTACCTAAAAATCTTAAACAATAAAGTATGTTGGAATAATAAATTTACCAACCTTTATAAGAACATCCTCTATAATTCTTTAAGATGGGCTAGGGTCCGATCTGCTAACTGAAGTATCACCGTTCTTGGTCTCGGCTTCCCTAGGCCTAATGTGTTTAACCAGGAGAGGGGCATCAAATTGACACCTGCCCCTAAATCACCGATGGCATAGATCACCATACTTCTTTCAATTTGAATGGGGAGAGTTAAGCTCCTAGGATCTTTGAGTTTTTGTGGCATCTTCTCCATCACTACAGAAGTACACTCCTTAGTGAGTACTACTGTTGCAACATCACATAGATTAACTTTGTTAGTGACCACGTCCTTCAAGTACTTAGTGTACTTGGGAATTTTATCCAAAACATCTAAAAGTGGTAATTAATATGCAGCTCTATAAATGTGTCAATGAACTTCTTGAAGCATGCATCCTCTTTTGCCTTTATATGCTTCTATGGGAAAGGTAGCGGTGGGATCTTCTTCAACTCTTTAGCAACTTTTTCATTCGAGTACTCAGAATTTCTCAAACATTCAGCAACTTTCTCAAATACATTTGGGGGAATCAACTCTACATCAACCTCCTTAATTTTCCTTGGAGGTTCTTTATTCTGCTTCTTACAACTTCTCTAAGAGATTGTCATGACTTGTTTAGGATTTTCAATATCACTTGGCAATCCACCTTGAGGCCTGGTATTATGTACCTGTTGTAGCTGACCATTCTATAACTCCAATATCCTTGTGGACGTTTGTTAGCTTTTCATCTCTGCGTGTTGACTTTTCATATCTACTGCCAACTGTGCTTCACCAACTATAATTTGTTTTAGCATCTCTTCCATATTTCTTGTGGCATGATTTCTTTATTCCTATGGTTGCTGAAACTATTGCTGGTTGTTCCATGAGGTATTTAGTGACTGAGTCTACCACTTTTAATTGTAGGTATTACCATAATTTGGCCTCTAAACATTGACCACATACATCACAGACTCAGGATTTGCAGCACACATAGCCGTTGAATGCCCATTATTACTATAAACCTCATACCAACCTGCAGTCTTTTGGATTGCATTAACTGTGGCTGCAAGTTGTGCAATACCCAACTTCATATTTCTTATTTGATTCTATAGAGAAGAAAGTTGAGCAGATAAGGTAGTAAAATGATCAACCTCCAATATACATGCAACCTTCTTTGTCTCACTTCTCAAGTCAGAATGCCATTTAGGATTCCCTTAAGCAATACATTTCAATAAAGTATACAACTCATCATACGTCATCTCCAGAGCTTGACCACCTACAGCTAAATCTTATAATTTTTTTCTATTATGGTCAAGTTCTTCAACAAAAGTATAAGCCAATACCTTATTGGACTACAGATGGTATGGACGGTCATGCAGAAGAGATTTTAATCGATCCCAAGCATGATATAAATTCTTATTTGGATTTTGTTTGAAGAACATAATCTCACTGCAAAGTCTCACAGTCTTGCCAGATGGAAAGAATATGATGAGGAATCTCCAGGCTATGTCATCCCAGATAGTAATTGAATTTTCTAGATCAACATTCAACCACTTCTTCACTTCCCCTAATAGTGAAAAGGGGAATAGTGTCATCCTAACATAATTAGTTGACACGCCCGTAGGGATGAATGTGTCACTAATATGCAGAAATTTCCGCATATGGACTTGTGGATCTTTATGCGAAAGCCCAATAAACTGTACACTGCTGATCAGCAGCTGTACCATATTCATCTTCTGGTAAAAATTACCTCTAGGACCTGGTTTCTAAAAATGGGAGGTTAAATTTATTAGAAGTGGGATTGTCACTTCTCTAACTGTCTTACAGGCTAGTTGTTCTTTAGCCATGAGAGTATGATTATCTCTATATTATTTAATTTATGAAATATGGGGGATAAGGATTGTTTCTCTCCTTCTTTTATGGATGCATTGCTCAAGTTTGGGGCTTGGTTCAACCAAATACCTATCCCTTGCCAGCTTACTATTCTATAAACCTATTTCCTGCAAATACAAAACCAATACAGAGCATAAAGCATCAAAAAAAATCTAAAACGTAAAACTAAAACACAAATAGTTTTCAATTTAAAAGTCCCTTGCAATAACACAAAAAAACTTGTTGCGCCCAAGTGCACACGCAAGTGTACGTAGCCTCACAAGAAGTAAAGTGGCCCTTTTATGTAATTTCTCAAAAATACAAACCTATATTAGAGCCATGTTTCAAGATCATGCAAAGTGCATTGAAGTTCTTTGGTAGTTTTACAAGTGATTTTGGTGTAACTTAAGGCCTAAAATAACTCCTAGCTACTTGACGAATCAAAATATTCTTTACCGATTGAGTTTTTGGGAAGAATGTTGCTTTACCCAACTTCAAACGATCATATATTTTGATCTACTTAGAATTTTCTATCTCAAGACCTACCAAATTGTAGAGAATGGATTTATCTTTCCAATGATATAAATTTCACCTAAATCCGATAATTGGATGTGAAGTTATGGAACTTTTAGTGCAAAATAGTAGCCCAACGTGATAAGGCCACATCGCGGTGATGGATGAAATCACATTCGTCCTTTTCCAGTGGACCACTATGATAACACCACATTGAGCCAAGGGGAAATTCGCGTTCAGTGAGTCACCACAATGGCGCCGCATCGCGCCAAGGTTCCAGTTTGGAATTGTCTATTTCCAGTGGCGCAACGCGATAACACCGTATCACACCATTGGAAATAATGAGGATTGTCCTTTTTCCAGTGGACTGACGCGATAAGCACCGTGTCACGCAGAAGCCGAAAATTGGGATTTTCCAGTTTCATAATTTTAATTTCCAGGGACTATTTGGTCTTTTCCCATGGCCTCAAATCCATCCAAAACACGTAATTACAACCCTAAAGGGGCATTATGTGCCCCATTACTCATAATTCCTCCAAAGAATCTCATCATCTCTCAAGAACAAAACCTTAGCCTTCAAGATTCAAGATCAAATCTCAAAGAAAACCCCAATAACTCTCACAAATTCATCAGCCCAGGTATGTTTAATGTCCATCCATGGGTCCCTTTCACCCATGGAGTCCAAGTATCCAATTTTAAATTCAAAGTTGTTATATTTATAAGTAATTGTGATTTTTAATTATAATTTTAACCATGAATTGAAACTCTATACCATGTTTACATGAAATTAATGTTGTTATCAAACCCCACGTGTTTGAATAATGTTATTTTCTGATTTAAACCATAATTAGTGATGTTGATGTTGAGATCATGCTTTTTTCACAAGCTTTAAAATACTTCCATGCTTAGGTTAAACTATGAATATCAAGTGTTTGAAGAAATGCCTACAAGAATGGATTTTGAATAAATTCTTTCATATTATGTCCCCAAAGTTTTAGTACTATTTTGCTATTATTGCTATTGAGTCCTGGGGGTTGTGAATACCCAAACACTTAGCTGTTTACTTAGCCTCAATACCTTTAGAATAGTTTTATACATATTATAATTAGTATCAGTTCAGTCATTTATCATAATCAGTTAAACTCACAACAGTTCAATATTCCGAGTCAGTTTAGTTATTTGTAGGATTTAGCACCGAGCGAGTTCAGGGATGGTGGCTTCCCTGTCAGATAGATAGAGTCATTAGTAGCAGTCCCTGTACTCCAGAACTACATGGCCAATATAGGATTTGAGGAGTCACCCGTCAGTTCAGGCTTGACAACCTTCCAGGGGTCACCTGTCAGTTTAGGCTTGACACCCTTAGTCCTTTGAGATATTATTTCAGTGGATCCACATAGCCAGTGTTAGTACCCATGTCATAGTACTGACACCCTTCTAACTAGGGTCACATGTTGTTCCCCAATTTTTTCATTGGGGTATGTTGGTTAGATTATAGCTCCAAATATCTTAGAGCAGTGCTCAGTATACTTCAGTTAAGGTTTATATAGACCATAGAATACAAATATCTATAATTCAATTATTAGATTTAAGTATTTCAGTTTACAAATTATATTCAGAATAGTTTTATGCTTGGTCATTCATTCTCAGTATTTATAGATTTCATGCATTCTATTTAGTACTTCATGCTATTCATTCAGTCAGTTATTACTCCTGTACATGATACCATGTATATCAAACTACCTAATTTAGCATACCAGTACAATCCAAGTATTGATCGCATACTCATTTCTTGCGCTATGATGTATCATATCATAGGTTCGGATGTTAAGTTCCCAGATCACACATAGACTCTCTGGATTATTAGGCGTAGTAGTGGTGAGTCCTCATATTTTGAGGACATGGTTAGTCAGTCTTCAGTTTTTAGTTTTCAGTTGTCATTAACAGATATTTTATTAGTATTATCAGTATTGTTTTATAGATTTTGTCAGAACTATGATTTAAAATCATATGGCATTCCTTAGCTAAATTTTGCATTTAATCTATTATTATCAGTTTTATTCAGTGCTCAAAGCAGGTACTATCTCACGAGTTAGCTTGGGGTCCCTCGAGACTATAAGAACCGTGTGACACCAAGGGTGTACTCTTGGGTCTTTACAAACTTAGTATCAGATCCTAGGGTTTTAAAGTGTCCTAGGAAGTCTTAAAGCCGCATCAAGTAGAGTCTTGCGCATGGGTGTAAAGTGCGCCACACTTACGGACAAGAGTCTATAAGGTATTTATGAAAAGTTTCCCTTCTTTCAATGATCACATCGTGCGACTGAGAATGAGCTCATGTTAAACCCTCTATATAATCTATTCTCTCTTTCATTTATAGAACATGCCTTAAAAACATAAATGAAAGAAGAAATGTGATCTAGCCAGTACCTTTTCCCGTTTAGGAAGATTCACTAAACGAGCATGTTTCCCACGAAGAGTTTAGAGCTTCAATTACTACTCTAGATCACTCTATAGCTGCTCAAAATTTTTAGCCAACCGTTATTTTAGCCTTCCTAGTGGTCGATACTGCCATAGTTAGGATTCAGGACTTTACCCAAATGAATCATCCTCTGTTCTCGGGATCCAAATATAAAAGGATCCATAGGAATTCCTAGACATGGTGCAAAAGGTGAAAAATATTATGGGGGTGACTTCTATTGAGAGTGTTGAATTAGCTGCTTACTAGTTGTAGGATATAGCCCATACCATGTTTAAGTAGTGGAAAGGAGATAGAGTCGCAGATGTAGAGCCTTTAGAGTAAGAGGAGTTTGATACAGCCTTCTTAGATAGATTCTTCCTATTGGAGCTGAGGGAATCCAAATAGTTCGAGTTTATCAACTTGAGACAGCACAACATAAGTGTGAAAGAGTATTCCCTTAATTTTTACTCAGTTAGACAGGTATGCTCCTCATGTGGTGGCTAATAGCAGGTCTAGGATGAGTAAGTTTGTGTCTGGTAATCTATCAGTGTGGTCAAGAAGTACAGGATTGTGATGCTTATTAAGAAGATAGACATATCTAGGCTTATAGTCTATGCTCAAAAAATTGAGGAGCAGAAGAATAAAGAGAAGGAGAGAGAGAACAAGAGGGATATAATAGGTAGCTTTAATTTTACTCAACTAAAGTCAGAAGGTGGTAATCGTCCTTAGTTCTATCATAAATCTTTAGTCCCAACTCCATCTTCAGCTAGTGCCCTAGTACCAAAATTTAGAAATGGTAATAGGGATAAAATGCAAGGCTCTAAGTCCCAAGGTAGTGTAAATAGTGATAGTACAAATCCTCATTGCCAGAAATATGGTAGAAACCATCAGGGTGAGTGTACAGGTGACAATGATGTATGCTTTGGGTATGGAAAGCCAGGTAATCAGATTCAGAAGTGTCAGGTAGTTGCTAAGAAAGGTAGGTATTAGCGCCAGTAGGGCCAGTCCCACCAGTTATCAGTTTCAGTCTGTTGCCCGGCTCAGCAGGGCGCCACTTCTAGTGCTACTAGTGGTCAGCATCAGAATATGCTTTATGGACTTTAGTTCCATCAAGATAAGAAAAGATCTCCTGATGTAGTTACTGGTACATTACAAGTCTTTCATTTGCATGTTTATTCTTTACTAGACCCTAAAGCTTCTCTTTATTTTGTAACCCCTTATATAGTCGTTAACTTCGAAGTCATTCCCAAAATCTTAGTAGATCCTTTCTCAGTGTCTACCCCTGTGGGTAAGTCTATCGTAGCCCGACGGGTATACAGGAACTGGCTAGTTATAGTATCTTAGAAAGTTACTTCAATTGATCTCATGGAGTAAGAGATGATGGATTTTGACATCATTCTAGGCATGTATTAGATCTACTCATGATATGCTTCAGTTGATTGTAGAAATAGAGTAGTTCATTTTTAATATCCAAATGAACCAGCTCTTGAATGGAGAGGTAGTACTACAGTGCCTAGGGGTCAACTTGTTTCATACCTTATAGAGAGGAAAATGATATCCAAATGATGTATTAATCATCTTGTTCGGGTCAAGGACTCTAGTTCTGTGACTCCAAATCTTGAGTTATTTTTAGTAGTGAGGGAATTTCCAGATGTGTTTCCTGAAAATCTTCCTGGAGTTCCTCCTAAAAAGGAAATCGACTTTGGGATATATCTTCTTCCAGATACCTAGACTATTTCTATTCCGCCATATATAATGGCTCCAGCCGAACTTAAATAGTCGAAAGAACAATTTAAAAAATTCCTAGATAAGGAATTCATCAGGACCAATATTTTCCCGTTGAGAGTACCAATTCTATTCGTGCACAATAAAGATGGTTCTCTTATAATGTGTATTGACTACCATTAGTTAAACAAAGTCACAATTAAGAACAAATATCCACTCCCCAGAATTGATGACTTGTTCGGCCAACTTCAGGGTGCCATTTATTTTTCTAAAATAAACCCTAGATCTGGCTATGATCGGCTCAGAGTAAGAGAATGTGACATTCTGAAAATAGCTTGCAGAACCTTGTATGGTCACTTCGAGTTTCTAGTCATGTCCTTTGGTCTCATAAATGACCCAGCAGACTTCATGGACTTGATGAACCGAGTGTTCAAGCAGTACTTGGACATGTTCACCATTGTTTTCATTAATTTCATTCTTGTCCCGTAATGAAAATAATCATGCAGCGAACCTCAAAATAGTATTGTAGACTCTTTGAACCTATCAATTGTTTGCTAAATTCAGTAAATACAAATTTTGTCTAACATCAGTAGCTTTACTTGGAAATATTATTTATGGTAATGGCATTAGAGTTGATCCTCAGAAGACTCAAGCAGTGAGCAATTGTCACAAACCCATCTCTCTATCATATATCAGAAGTTTCTTAGGCTTTGCTAGCTATTACCAATGGCTTTTTGAAGGGTTCTCTTCTATTGTATCCCCCATGTCCAGATTGACTCTAAAGAAGGTTAAGTTTCAGTGGTCAGATTGTTATTAGAAGAGTTTTCAGGAATTGAAGACTCGTCTCACCACAACCCCAATTTTGATGTTGCCAGATGGTTCAAACAGGTTTGTTGTGTACTACGATGCTTCCAGAGTTGGTTAGGGGTGTGTCTAGATACAAATGGGTAAAGTTGTGGCCTATGCCTTTAGACAACTTAAGCCCCATGAAAATAATTACCCTACCCATGATCTTAAGCTTGTAGTTATTGTTTTTGCCTTGAAACTTTGGAGGCACTGTTTGGGGTGTATGTTGATGTGTTCACAGATCAAAAAAGCTTGTAGTATGTGTTTTCACAGAAGTATTTGAATCTGCATCAGAAAAAATGGTTAGAATTGTTGAAAGATTATGATATAATCATTTTGTATCATCCGGGCAACGCCAATATAGTGGCAGATGCCCTAAGTAGATTATTTATAGGTAGTGTTTCTCATCTTGAGGATTATAAGAAGAAGTTAGTTCAGGAAGTTCATCAAATTGCCAGATTAGGTGTTCGTTTGGTTGATTTAGCTGAGGGTAGTGTTTGGGTTTAGAATAGTTTGGAATCTTGTTTGGTTGCCGAAATGAAAGAAAAGCAGGATTGGGACCCTAGTTTTGTGAAGTGGAAGGAGTCAATCAGAGATCAGAAAGTAGAGGTTTTCTCCGAATGGGTAGATAGTATGTTGTATTGCTAGGGTAGACTGTGTGAGCTGGGTATTGATGAGTTGAGACAATAAATTTTTATAGAAGCACAAAGTGCGTTTTACTCGATTCATCTAGGGGCCACGAAGATGTACCATGATTAATGGGAAATCTATTAGTGGAGTGGTATGAAGAGAGATATTATAGAGTTTGTAGCTATGTGCTCCATTTGTCAAATGGTTAAGATTGAGCATCAGAAGCCTAGTTCGTCTATGCGGGAGTTCAGTATTCCCACTTAGAAGTGGGGAGAAGTGAACATGGATTTTATGACAGGTGGACCTTGTTCTCATCAACAACATGATTTAATTTGGGTCATTGTGTATAGGATGACAAGTTCTGCCCATTTCTTACCAGTCCATAATTCTTATTCAGCCGAGTACTATACCAAGCTCTATATTAGAGAGTTAGTTAGGTTAAATGGTGTTTCTTTGTGTATCATCTTTGATAGATATACTAAGTTTACCTCTTACTTTTGGAAATCTTTTTCAAAGACTCTTGGTACCCAAGTTTACATAGTACATCCTTTCACCCTCAAATAGATAGTTAGGCAGAGAACACCATTCAGACCCTTGAGGACATGTTGAGAGCAAGTGTTGTTGACTTTAAGGGAAGTTGGGATGACCACTTTCCTTTGATTGAATTTACGTATAATATCAACTATCATTCTAGTATTCAGATGACTCTGTTTGAGGTGCTATATTGAAGGAGATTTAGATCTCCGGTTGGTTGGTTTGAGATAGGTGTACCCACTTTGATAGGGCCTGATTTAGTGTTTGATGCTTTGGAGAAAGTTTAGGTAATCCGGGAGAGGCTTAAGGCAGCCCGAAGCCGACAAAAATCTGATGCAAATGTTAGGAGAAAGGACCTTGAGTTTGAGATTGAAGATTTCGTTTATCTAAAAATCTCTCCCATGAAGGGAGTGAAGAGATTTGGTAAGAAGGGGAAGCTTAGTCCCCAATATGTTATGATCATGAGTTGCCTGCTAACTTAGCATAAGTGCACCCAATATTCCATATTTCTTTTTTGAAGAAGTGTATTGGTGACCCAGCTGTAGTAGTTCCTTTAGAAAGCGTAGTTGTTTAGAACAACCTTTCATATGAAGAAATTCCAGTCGAAATCCTTGACCGACAAATTCGTAGACTAAGGAACAATGAAGTTCCCCTAGTCAAGGTTCTTTGATGGAATCAGTCCGTTGAGGGAGCCACTTGGGAAGTAGAAGAAGCTATGCCGACCAAGTACCCTCATCTTTTCTTTGTAAACTCAAATTCATCTTAACGTAACAATTTTCTTAGAATTTCTTTTTCTCATGCTCAGTTTCAGCTGTATATCATTCTCATATCACTCATGTATTCACAGAATCATTTCAGTCATGTTTTGCGACTCAGTCATGTAATCACATTTTCATCACATATATTCAATATGTAATCTCAGTCCCTCAGTGCTTTCAGCTTAACAATCTAATTCGAGAAAGAGTGTTCCCAAGGGGGAGATATTGTAATACCCCAAAAATCAAAACCGCCCTTAGAGCCATATTTCAAGATCATGTATAGTACATTGTAGTTCTTTGGTAGTTTTACGAGTGAGTTTGGTGTATATTAAGGTCTCAAATAACTCCCAACTACTTGATGAATCAAAATATTTCTTACCGATTATGTTTTTGAAAAGAATATTTCTTTAGCCAATTTCAAACAAGTAAATATTTTTCTCTACAAATAATTTACCATATCTAGACCTACCAAATTGTAGGTAATGGAATTACCTTTCCAACGATACTTATTTAGCCTAAATCTAATACTTAGATGAAAATTTATGGCAATTTTAGTGAAAACAATAGCCCAACGCGATAAGGTTGTGTCGCGGTGATGGCCAAAATCATGTTCGTCTTTTTTAGTGAACCAACGCGATAATGTTGTGTTGCTTCAAGGGGAAAATTTGCATTCATTGAGGCACCACAATTGCGCCGGGTAGCGCTAAGGTTCCAGTTCAAAATTGTCCATTTCCAGTGGCACAACGTGATAGCACCACATCATGTCATTGGACAAAATGAGGATTTTATTTTTTAGAGTTCCCCTACTCGATAAGCACCGCGTCACGCCGGAGCCAAAAATCAAGATTTTACAATTTGACGATTTATTTTCCAGGGACCACTTGTTTTTTCCCCATGTCCCCAAATCTATCAAAAATACGTAATTACAACCCTAAAGGGGAATTATGTGACCTATTACTCATAATTTGTCTCCAAGAAACTCATTATCTCTTAAGAATAAAACCTTAGCCCTGAAGATTCAAGATCAAATTTCAAGGTAAACCCCAAGAACTCTAATAAATTCATCAACCCAGGTATGTTAAATGTTCCTGGGCCCCTTTCACCCATGGAGTCCAAGTATCCAATTTTAAATTCAAAGTTGTGATCATTACAAGTAATTGTGATTTTTAATTGTGATTTAAACCATGAATTCCCATTAATTAAAACTCTATGCCATGTTTACATGAAATTGAGGTTGTTATTAGACCCCACATGTTTAAATAATGTTATTTGTTGATTTAAACCATAATTAGCGATGTTTATGTTGAAATCATGCTATTTCCACAAGCTTTAAACTACTTCCATGCTTAGCTTAAACTATGAAAATCAAGTTTTTGATATAAAGCCTACAGGAACAAATTTTGAATAAATGCTTTCATATTATGTCCCCAAAGTTTTAGTACTATTTTTCTATTATTTCTATCGAGTCTTGTGGGTTGTGAATACCTGAAAACTTATTCGTTTACTTAACCTCGGTATCTTCAGAATAGTTTCATACATGTTTTATAAGGAGTATCTGATCAGTTAGTTATCATAATTAGTTAAACTATAAATAGTTCAGTATTCTGAGACAGTTTAGTTGGGAGTACGATTTAGCACCGAGTGAGTGCAGGGATGGAGGTTTCCCTATCAGATAGGCAGAGTCGTTATTAGCAGTCCCTAAAGTCCAAAACTATGTGTCCAGCGTAGGATTTGAGGAGTCACCCATCAGTTCAGGCTTGAGTAACTCCTAGGGGTCGCCCGTCAGTTTTGGCTTGACACTCTTAGTCCTTTGGGACAACATTTCAGTGGATCCACACAGCCAGTGTTAGTACCCGTGGTGTGGTACCAACACCCTTCCAACTAGGGTCACAGGTGGACCCCAAATTGCTTATTGTTATATGTCGGTTAGATGATATCTCCCACTTACTCAGTTCAGTATTTAGTATACTTCAGTTCAGGCTTGTATTGACCATAGCATACATATATTAGTTATTCAGTTAAATGATTTTAGTACTTTTGGTTTATAGATTATATTCAGAATATGTTTATGTTTGGTCAAGCATTCTCAGTTTTTATAGATGTCATGCATTCTATTCGGTACTTCATGTTATTCATTCAGTCGGTTATTACTCCTGTACATGAAACCATGCATATTAGACTACGTTACCCACATTCTAAGTACTGATCACATACTTGTTTCTTGAACTATGATGTATCATATCATAGGTTCGGATGCTCAGCCCTCGGATAACGCATAGACTCTCCTGATTATCAGGCGTAGCAGTGGTGTGTCCTCATATTTTGAGGGCATGGTATATTTACCTCAAATTGTTCATTCATTTTCAGTATTTCCTATTCAGTTTGAGTTAGTTGGGGGTTTGTACCATCACCTCCACATTCAGTCAGTAGAGGCTATTCAAACTAGTATAGACAGTTAGTCTTCAGTTTTCAGTTGTCATTATCAAATGTATTATAAGTATTATCAGTATAGTTTTACAGATTTGTTAGAACTATGATTTAAAACCTTATGGAATTCCTTAGTTAAATTTTGCATAAGATATATTGTTATCAGTTTTATTGACTTCTCACAGCAGGTACCAGCTCATGGGTTAGCTTGTGGTCCCACGGGACTGTAAGAACCTTGCGATGCCCAGGGTGTAATCTCAGGGCGTTATATTTTATAAGACAAGTATTGATCTCATAGGGACTTTTGTTAAAAACTATCAAATTTCAGTCAAACTATTAAGATTAGAATGGTGCAACATAATCAAAAGACTTTTGAATAATTGATAAACTAAAAGTAAAGTAAACAGTACATTAAATAAAGACTTGAGACAATCAATGGAGGAAAGACCAGGGTTAGGACACTTCGAACAGTCATACTACACTATTGAACTTCATTTGTTAGATTGCTTATCTTTTTTATTGAGTCATAGGGTTTATCACATGATCATGGTCTCCTGACCTCTAATCGTCGACCTAAATTGGACATTACAACTACATCATTGGGTGGGGATGTAATAATCCAATTAAGTGCTTAAAGCTATCATTCTACATGTGAACCAAGCAAGGGTTCTAGGCACATCACTGTCCTAGATTCTAATGCAAATTCCTTATTTTTTATAAAAATATGAACCTTACTCTAATCATCCCCACGTTCTATCTTCTTATTCCCTCTCCTGAGATCACAAAGTCGACATATATGTATTCCAAGGGTTGCGAATCCTCAAAATAGTTTTTAAAAGAATGAACAAACTAAGAAAATATAATAATCAATCCACAAAATAATTCATAACGATAGCAAACATGTTGTTGGAATCAATCCCAAAATAGGGACGGTTAGCTACTAATCGACATAATAATAATCCAAATACTTGAATACATGATTAAATCTATGAATGAACAAATTAAAAGAGAGAAAAATCCTAAAATTCATTTGTAGAAGCCTCCTCAAGCTCCCAAAGAGGTCTAAAAGTATCCAATAATATTACAAAAGGTTCAAAGTGTTCTATTTTTAGAGAGGGAATTTTTTTCGTGTATGAAAAATGGTCTATATCGCATTCGATATCTCATGGAGAGAGTGGAAGGTCATGGTGGATATCACATGGTAAGTGCTATGATAGGTGTTGGTTATCACATGGTAAGAGTTCCGCGACGCGGCCAATTCGCGTAGGCTCACTGGAATGTGCCTCTTGATGCCTAATTTCATTTAACTGTTTCTCCTTCCATCCTTGACTTGCGGTGTTTTTTCCACTAAATTTCCATCTTATATAGGATAAATATATCACCATAATAATATCACCAATAATCCTACATAATCAAACAATAAATATTAGAGCTCAAAACAACAAAACATTCATAACGATGAACTAAACACTCGAGCTAAAACTAGGCTTTTCACATTGCTCTTTAACTTATGGCTTTGACTCTTTTCTTGATCCAATTGAACTTTGCAAATTATTAAAAAGTTTTTCCACATATTATTATATACTCAAACCATTAGGAACTCATTTAACACATTAGAATCCTTCATGATAGACTAGAACAACACCTAGCTCAAGCTTGTAAAACAAGTCTCTTGTTTCATCTCTAAATGATCAATTTGAATCCAAACTTGTTTGAAAACACCTTTAAAAATTATAATTCACTACTTGGACACTTATATGTTTATTTATATCAACATCAACACATAAATCACAAAATATGTCCTATAAATAAGGCTAAATAAGCTAGGAAAGCAACACTAAAGTGCATAAATATACCCAACTTCACATACTCAAGTTAATGGTTTTAAAGGCTTTCTAAACCCATTTCCCTATCCCAACATGGTTATATATATGTATGTCTGGTTATGAATGCACATAGTTGGTTTACTTGGTTTTAAAGGTTGCCATTATTTTATCCTTATTCTGAGTACTTGCTAGTGTCCATCTGCTAACTCATCTTCTGGAGACTATATCCCCACACAATGCAGGAACCATCCATTCTACTCCTCTTTCTTCGTGATCTTCCATATTACAGAAGGATCTATTTCATGTCATGGATGTTTTTACATACTTTGTTCATTTTATATAAATTGGTTTTGGCTAAGGTTGGGGGAATGTCCCAACAAAATATTGTTTTACTTTCGGTTAGAGTCTTTGTGGAACTATTATGGGTTTGTATGGGTGTTGTTAATTGGTTCCAGCCTTAGTATTGGCATTGGTATTGGGGCTGATACCATTTGGTTGTATTTATGATTTTTCCGTGCTTTAATGTTATAGACTAATACTTGGTTATTGTTTTGGTTATTGGTTGGATGGACTTTCTTGGGTTTTCCATGGTTATAGACCTATCCCATTGTTTTGAATTGTAATAAATGTTATTCTCTTTTACGTTCAGAATTCATCTGACTTAGGTTATGTATTTGGAGGTTGGGTTGGGTAATGGGGGTGGTCCTCTATCTTGTTTAGACTTGGCATGCCCATTATGAAAAGGCCTTAGTTTAGGTTATGTCATGAGGTGGTAATCATCCTCAGTTCCATCAGAAATCTTTAGTCTCAACTCCATCTTCAGTTAGTGCCCAGTTTCCAAATTTAGAAATGATAATAGGGATAGAGCGTAAGGCTCTAAGTCCGAAGATAGTATAAATAGTTATTGTACAAATCCTATTTGGAAGAAATATAGTAGAAACCATCAGGGTGAGTGTATAGATGGAAATGATATACGCTTTAGATATGGCAAGCCAGGAAATCAAATTCAAGAGTATTTGGTAGTTTCTCAAAAAGGTAGGGATTTTCTCCAACAGGGCTAGTCCCATCAGTTATCTTCTCTAGTCGGTCGCCCGACTCAGCAGGGCACCACTTCCAGCGCTACTAGTGGTCAGCGTTAGAATATCCTAGTTACAGTGTCTACCCCAGTGGGTAAGTCTATCGTAGCCCAATGGGTATACAAGAACTGGCTAGTTACAGTGTCTCATAAAGTTACTTAAGTTTATCTCATGAAGTTAGAGATGATGGATTTTGACGTCCTTCTTGGCATGGATTGGCTCCACTCATGCTATGCTTCAGTTGATTGTAGAAACAGAGTAGTTTATTTTCAATTTCTAAATGAACCAATTCTTTAATGGAGGGGTAGTACTATAGTGCTTAGGGGTCAACTTGTTTCGTGCCTTAGAGTAAGGAAAATGATATCCAAAGGGTATATTTATCATCTTGTCAGAGTCAAGGACTCTAATTTTGAGACTCTAAATCTTGAGTCAGTTTCAATAGTGAGGTAATTTCTAGATTGTTCCCTGAAAATCTTCCAGGAGTTCTTCCTGAAAGAGAAATTGACTTTAGGATATATCTTCTTCCAGATACCAAGCCTATCTCTATTCCACCATATAGAATGGCTCAAGCCGAACTTAAAGAGTTGAAAGAATAGTCAAAAGATCTCCTAAATAAGTAATTTACCAGGCCTAGATTTCCCTGTGGGGAGCACCATTTCTGTTTGTGCATAAGAAAGATAGTTCTCTTAGAATGTGTATTTACTACCGTTTGTTGAACAAAGTCACAATCAAGAACAAATTTCCACTCCCCAGAATCGATGACTTGTTCGAACAACTTCAGGGTGCTAGTTATTTTCCTAAGATAGACCTCAGATCCGGCTATGATCAACTTAGAGTCAGAGAATATGATATTCTAAAAATATCTTGTAGAACCCGGTATGGTGACTTCGAGTTTCTAGTCATGTACTTTGGTCTCACAAATGCCCCAGCAGCCTTCCTTGACTTGATAAACCAAGTGTTGAAGTAGTTCTTGGACATGTTCGTCATAGTCTTCATTAATGTCATTCTTTTCTATTCCCATAATGAAATTAATCATGCAGACCACCTCAAAATAGTATTGCAGACTGTTAGAGCCCATCAGTTGTTCCCTAAATTTAGTAAGTGACAATTTTGGCTAATATCAGTAGCTTTACTTGGAAATATCATTTCCGGTGATGGCATTAGAGTTGATCCTTAGAAACCAAAGCAGTGAGAAACTGGCCCAGACCCATCTCTCTGTCAAATATCTGGATTTTTTTAGGCTTGGTTGGCTATTACCGATGGTTTGTTGAAGGGTTCTCATATATTGCATCCCCCATGTCCATATTGACTCTGAATAAAGTTAAGTTTCAGCAGTCAAAATGTTATTAGAAGAGTTTTTAGGAGTTGATGACTCGACTCACCACAATCCAAATTTTGACGTTACCAGATGGTTCAGACGAGTTTGTAGTGTACAATGATGCTTCTAGAGTTGGTTAGGGGTGTGTTTATATGTAGAGGGGTAAAGTTGTGACCTATGCCTCTAGACAACTTAAGCTCTAGGAAAATAATTACCCTACCCATGATCTTGAGCTAGCAGTTGTTGTTTTTTCCTTGAAACTTTGGAGGCACTATTTGTTTGGGGTGTATGTTGATGTGTTAACATATCACAAAATCTTGTAGTATGTGTTTTCGCAGAAGTATTTGAATCTGCGTTAGAAGAGATGGTTAGAATTGTTGAAAGATTATAATATGAGTGTTTTGTATCATCCGAGCAAGGCCAATGTAGTGGCAGATGACCTAAGTAGATTATTTATGGGTAGTGTTGCTCATATTGAGGATGATAAGAAGAATTTAGTTTAGGAAGTGCATCAGCTTGCCAGATTAGGTGTTCGTTTGGTTGATTCAGCTGAGGGTAGCATTTTGGCTCAGAATAGTTTGGAATCTTCTTTAGTTGTTGAAATGAAAGAAAAGCAGGATAGGGATCCTAGTTTTGTGAAGCTGTAGAAGTTAATCAGAGATCATAAAGTAGAGGTTTTCTCCTAAGGGGTAGATGGTATGTTACATTTATAGGGTAGACTGTGTGTGTCGTGTATTAATGAGTTGAGACAATAATTTTTTGTAGAATCACATGGTGTGTGTTACTCGATTCATCTAGGGGACACAAAGATGTACCATGATCTATGGGAAATCTATTGGTTGAGTGAGATGAATAGAGATATTGTAGAGTTTATAGCTATGTGCTCCATTGGTCAACAGGTAAATATTGAGCATCAGAAGCCTAGTAGGTCTATGCAGGAGTTCAGTATTCCTACTTGGAAGTGCGAAGTAGTGAACATGGATTTTGTGATAGGTTTGCCTCATACTCGTTAGCAACATGATTTAATTTGGGTCATTGTGTACAGGATGACCAATTCAGCCCACTTATTACCACTTCTTATTCAGCCGAGTACTATGCCAAGATCTATACTAGAGAGTTAGTTAGGTTGAACGGTGTTCCATTGTCTATCATCTCAACTAGAGTTACTCAGTTTACCTCACTTTTGGAAAGATTTTTAGAAGGGTCTTGGTACCCACGTTCACCTCATAACAACCTTCCACCCTCAGACAGATAGTCAGGCAGAGAATACCATTCAGACCCATGAGGGCATGTTGAGAGCGGTGTTGTTGAATTCTAGGGATGTTGGGAAGACCACTTGCCTTTGATTGAATTCATGTATAATAACAACTATCATTCTAGTATTCAGATGGCTCCGTTTGAGGTTATGTATGGAAGGATATAAATATCTCCAATTGGTTGGTTTGAGATAGGTGAACCCGCTTTGATAGTGCCTGATTTAGTGTTTGATGCTTTGGAGAAAGTTCATCTAATCCGGGAGAGGCTTAAGGCAGCCCGAAGCCGACAAAAATCTTATGCAAATGTGAGGAGAAAAGATCTTGAGTTTGAGATTGAAGATTTCATTTATCTAAAAATCTCTCCCATGAAGGGAGTGAAGAGATTTTTTAAGAAGGGGAAGCTTAGTGCCCAATATGTTGGACCTTACATAATTTTGATCCATTTTAGAAAAGTGGCTTATGAGCTTGAGTTTCCTGCTGACATAGCATCAGTGCACCCAATATTCCATATCTCCTTGTCGAAGAAGTGTATTGGTGACCCATCTATAGTTGTTCCTTTAGAAAGTGTAAATGTTCAAAACAACCTTTCTTATGAAGAAATTCCAGTCAAAATCCTTGATCGACAAATTCATAGACTAAGGAACAAAGAAGTTCCCTTAGTCAAGGTTGTTTGATGGAATCATTCCATTAAGGGAGCCACTTTGGAAGTTGAAGAAGATATGCGGACCAAGTAACCTCATATTTTCTTTGTAAACTCAGATTCAGATTAAGGTAACAATCTTCTTAGAAATTCTCTTTCACATGCTTAGTTTCATCTTCATATCGTTCTCATATTAGTCAAGCATTCACAAAATTAGTTCAGTGATGTGTCATGTTTTAGACTTAGTCATGTAATCACATTTTCATCACGTATATTCAACATGTAATCTCAGTTCCTCAGTTCTTTCAACATAACCAAACTAATTCGAGGAAGAATGTTCCGAAGGGGGAGATATTGTGTAATACCCCGCATGTTTCTAAGCTAGGAAGTGAATAAGTTTTCCTATGTATGAAACCTCCTATCCTGTGAGTAGAATTTTAGTGCATGACTTAGAATAAATATCCTAGCGATAGGATAGCTTGCGATGTCTTAAGCATGCTCATATGAGTCGCTTAGAGTGATGCAAACTAAGAGTTTTTTAATCCATCAAGTCTTAGTGTTCGATTTTGAAAGGGTCATCTTTGAACAATAATAACGTGATTGATATGTGACATTTTGGAAGATTTAGACCCACCAAATTTTAGAGAATCGAATTATCTTTCCAACGATATCAATTTCATCAAAATCTGACACCTGATCAAGGAGTTATGGCCTTTCAAAGTGGAATACGTCACCTAACCAATAGCATATGGACACTGGAAAGAATAGGAGATATCATATGCGGAGACTATGTCAATATAGGCAATATCATATGTGGCACCTATGTAAATATAGGCGATATCATATGCGGCGCCTATGTATGATTTCAGCCATGAAAACACTTAGTTTTTGAGTTATTTCGAGGGTAGTTAAGTCTTTTAACACTCCTTACATGTCCCTAAACCTAACCTCACAAAATTTATAGCTTATAAACATATTACAACCCTATTAACATCTCAAAGTTCATTATCCAATAGAACCATAGGAGAAAAACAACTAGGGTTGCACAATCAAGCTTGAAGATCAAATTTCAAGGAAATTCCTCCGTCAATCATCAAGAACCTCCCTTCCAAGGCATGCATAGTGTTCATCCATGGATTCCTTTCATCCGTGGAGTTCAAGAATCAATCTTTAAAATACCAAAGATTATTTGGTTGTGGTAATATAATCATACCCATGTTGATGCTTGTTTGTTTTGCTATATAATAGTATCGTGACTGTATATCTCATGAAAGTTATGTTGTTAGTTGAAAAACATGATCTTTAGATGGATTGATATAATGCAATTATTAAATCCACCTATGCCTTAAAAAATGCATGCAAGGTGTTCGATAAAATGCCTAGTATGTTAGAACTTCATATTTACATGATTTCATGATATCTAAATACCAAGTTCATGTTAGTCATACACTCCAATATGAATTTTCATGCAAATTATGTGTTGTTATTGTTGTGGTATAAATCATGTATAATAATGGAGATATAAATTATGTACACAAAATATATCCATGCTTTTCCTATCATGTTTGAAATGTTGAATAAATACATGAAGTATACTAACCCCTGTTTATGATATTGTGAATTGTGGACTCCAATCTTGTGATCAAGTCATGTCATGTGTGTCAGTTTCCTCCTATCGAGTCCTGGGGGTATTCTTACCCGAAAACAATAGATGTGTTATTAGAGCCATGTCATGTTTCATGATATCCGAACTTAAGCAATGATTCCATAGACTTCAGTCAGTCATGTGACTCAGGAAAACCTCATGATCTCAGTCAGCTGTCAGATATCAGTAACATTCCACCAGTCAACGGAATTCAGTAAGATTAGGTCATGTATACTCAGTTATTCATGTCCAATCCCTCCATGTGGGAGTACAGGTTAGCAGCAAGTGAACCCAAGGATGGGAACTCCCCCGCCAGTTCAGGGTGTGATTCTTAGAAGCAGTCCTTGTGTTCCAGAACTATGTAGCCAGAGTAGGTTGAGATATCTTAACTTGTCAGATTAGGGTTGATGAGGTTGTTTAACCTCTCAGTTTAGGGTTACCACCATTCTCATTGAGTACCTGTCAGATAAGGGTCACTCACAAGTTGTCCTTACCCATGGCACGGTACTGACACCCCTCCAGTCGGGGAAGATATTGGACCCCAGCTTAGCCATAACGGCATACATAGGGCATGTCAGTTAAACACTACCTCTCACAATTTCAGTATCATTCTCAGTAAAAGAACTTAGGGTGTTCTTCAGATTTCAGTATATACAGCACTGTCAGATACAGTCGTTATGTTCTTCAGATTTAAGTATATACAGGACTGCCAGATACAGTCGTCCATGTTATCATCTTACAGTATCAGTCATGATAGTTATCAGTAAATGATGTATTAGCTTACAGGTCTTTCTATAATGCATTCACGGTCCCAGTTTTTATATATGTATGTTTGCACTCCCACGTTCATATTAGTCAATGAGTGTTGTTCATGCATGAAACCCTTTATGTTTAGCCTACCTTTCTCTTATACTCAGTACTCCAGTTGTACTGACACATTTGCTCTATGGTGCTTTCTTTTCATATTACACCATAGGTTCTGAGACTCAAGCTCCAGCCCAGCAGTAGCGGTAGCATTCCAGTTGCAGAGACACAGTAAATGCTCATTGATTCGAGGACAATATGATTTGATACATTTATTTATTTCTCCAGTTCAATTTTACGGAGTTAGTTGGAGACATGTTCCTTCAACTCCATATTCAGATAGTTTAGAGGCTTTCAGATTTATGTTCATATTTACGTTCAGACTTAGCTTTCAGATTGAGTTATTTTGGTTATTTTCACCCACATGGACGTTATGAATTTCAGACATGATTTTATTCAGTTGAAACTTATGGCCTTACAGTTTTACGTATTCCATATTATTATGTCATGATTTGCAGTATACAGGTACAAATATCAGTCATGGGTTAGCTTGTGGTCCCTCGGGGTCATGAGCACCGTGTAGCATTCCGGTTCATCAAATCGGGGCATTACAAACTTGGTATCAGAGCCTAAGGTTCAATAGAGTCCAAGGAAGTCTGAAAGCCGCATCTAGTAGAGTCTTGTACATGGGTATGTTGCGCGTTACATTTATGTACAGGAGTTTATAAGATGTTTTAGGAAAAGTCCCCTTTCTTCAGTATTCATGTCATGCTAGTGAGCATAATCACAAGTTAAGCTCTCAATCTAATCCATTCTTCTCTTATTTCGGACCATGTCCCCAAAAGAGAAGAAACCAACCAGCTCCTTGGCCCGAAGATCCTTTGGGCGAACATGTTTCCATGCGGAGTTTAGAGTCGTATTTACCACACTTTCTCAGTCTATGTCTGCACAGAATGAATGTCCACCATTTATTCCGGCCAATCCAGTGTCCTATCCCATAGCATCTAGCATTTAGGAATTTACCCAGATGAACCCTCCATCTTTCCATGGGTCTAAGTCTGATGAAGACCCTTAGGATTTCATTGACCAAGTCCAGAAGGTCATTGACATCATGGGTGTTACTTTTATTGAGAGTGCTGAGTTAGCTGCCTACCAATTACAAGATGTTTCTCATAATTGGTATAAATAGTGGAAGTCTGAGAGGTTAGATGATGCAAGCCTTATCGAGTGGGAGGAATTTGTCACGGCCTTCTTAGATAGATTCTTTCCCCAAGAGCTGAGGGAAGCCAAAGTTCTTGAGTTCATCAACCTCAGGCAGGGGAATATGACGGTTAGGGAGTATTCTCTCAGATTTACTCATCTAGCCAAGTATGCTCCTCATGTGGTTGCAAACAATAGGGCTAAGATGAGCAAGTTTGTGTCCGGGGTCAATCATAGTGTGGTAAATGAGTGTAGGTCTGCGATGGTGATCGGTGATATGACCTTAGCCAGACTCATGACCCATGCCCAGCAAGTAAAAGAGCAGAAGGTTAAGACTAGGGAGAGGCAGAACAAGAGAGCAAGGTCAGGTAACTTCAACTTTGCTCACCCCAAGTCAGATGGAGGAAACCATTCACAGTCTGGCTCCATGTCAGCCGTTCAAACCCCTTCCACTGCCAATGCTCCAGTTCCGAGGTTCAGAGACGGCAACAAAGAAAAAGCGCCAGGCTCTAAATCTTAGGGAAGTGTTAGCAGTGCCCGAACGAATCCCCTTTGTCAGAATTGTGGTAAGAACCATAAGGGCATTTGCAGAGCCGGTAGTGATGTCTATTTTGGTTGTGACAAGCCAGGCCACAGGATTAGGGAGTGTCTGCAGTCAAGTCTTCAGGGTCGGCAAAATCATTCTGCAGCTCAATCTAGTCGCCCAAACCAGCAGGTTGCCATTCCCAGTGCTACCAGTGAGCAACTCCCAAATAGACTCTATGCTCTTCAGTCCCGGCAGGATCAGGAAAATTCTCCTGATGTCGTTACTGGTACGTTATAGATTTTTTATGTTCATGTTTATGCTTTGCTATACCTAGGTGCATCCTTGTCTTTTGTTACTCCATATATAGTAGGCGATTTCGGAATTAGTCCTAAAATTCTAGCAGAGCCCTTTTCAGTAGCTATCCTAGTGGGTAAAACCATCATAGCCCGGCGGGTATACAGGGACTGCCCAATTATGATATCTCAGAAATCCACGTCAGTAGATTTAGTTGAGTTAGAGATGACTGATTTTGATGTCATTCTCGACATGGATTGGCTTCATTCCCGCTATGCCACAGTCGACTGCAGAAATAGGATAGTTCTATTTCACTTCCCGAATGAGCCCATCCTAGAGTGGAAGGGTAGCATTTCAGCATTTAGGGGTCAACTTGTTTCTTACCTTCGGGCAAGGAAAATGATTTCTAAGGGGTGTATGTATCATCTCGTGCATGTTAAAGGTTCTAGTTCTGAATCTCCCAGTCTCGAAATAGTCCCAGTTGTTAATGAATACTCAAATATCTTTCCCGAAGATCTTCCAGGCATACCTCCCGAAAGGGAAATAGACTTCGGCATAGACCTTCTTCCGGATACTCAACCTATTTCTATTCTGCCATACAGAATGGCACCAGCAGAACTCAAGGAACTGAAAGATCAGTTGAAAGATCTCTTATATAAGGGATTCATCAAACCCAACATTTCCCCATGGGGTGCGCCAATATTATTCGTGCGCAGGAAAGATGGTTCTCTCAGGATGTGTATTGATTACCGTCAACTCAACAAGGTCACGGTCAAGAAGAGTTATCCTCTTCCCAAGATTGATGATCTATTCGACCAACTTCAGGGTTCCATTTACTTCTCCAAGATAGACCTCAGATCAGGCTATCATCAGCTCATAGTTAGAGAATGTGACATTCCGAAGACAGCTTTCCGTACTCGGTATAGTCACTTCGAATTTTTAGTCATTTCATTTGGTCTTACCAATGCCCCTGCAGCTTTCATGGATTTGATGAACTGTGTGTTCAAGCAGTACTTGGACATGTTTGTCATAGTTTTTATAAATAATATTCTGGTGTATTCTCGCACAGAGCGTGATCATGCAAACCATCTTAGGATTGTTCTTCAGACTCTCAGGGATCACCAGTTATTCGCTAAGTTCAGCACGTGCGAATTTTGTCTAAGATCAGTAACATTCCTTGTCCATATTATTTACGGTGATGGGATTAGAGTAGATCCTCAGAAAACTGAGGTAGTAGGAAACTGGCCTAGGCCCGTATCTCTATTAGATATCAAGAGTTTCTTGGGTTTGGCTGGCTATTACAGATGGTTTGTCAAGGGATTTTCTTCTATTGCATCTCCCATGTCCAGATTGACTCAGAAGATGATTAAGTTTCAGTGGTCAGATTCATGTGAGAAGAGCTTTCAAGAGTTGAAGACTCGACTCACCTCAGCTCCAGTTCTAGCTCTTCCAGATGGTTCAGATGGTTTTTCAGTCTATTGTGATGCATCCAGAGTGGGTTTAGGTTGTGTCCTCATGCAGCATGGTAAGGTCATAGCCTACGCCTCCAGACAGTTAAAAAAACATGAGAAGAATTATCCTACTCATGATCTTGAGTTAGCAGTGGTAGTTTTTACCTTGAAGAGTTGGAGGCATTATCTCTATGGAGTTCATGTAGATGTCTTCACAGACCAAAAAAGCCTCCAGTATGTCTTTTCCCAGAAAGATCTCAATCTTTATTAGGGATGGTGGTTAGAGCTCTTGAAGGATTATGACATAAGTGTTCTTTATCATCCGAGCAAGGCCAATGTTGTGGCCAACGCTCTCAGTAGACTCTCCATGGGTAGTATTTCTCACGTTGAGGGTAGCAAGAAAAAAATGGCTCAGGAGATCTATCAGCTTGCCAGACTAGGCATTTGCCTAGTCGATTATTCAGAGGGTGGTGTATGTGTTCACAGTAGTTCAGAGTCATCTCTATTTTTCGAGGTGAAAGAGAAGCAAGATAGGGATCCTAGCCTTGTCAAGCTCAAAAAGTCAGTTCAAAATTAGAAATTCGAGGTTTTCTCCCAATGGGGAGATGGTGTTCTTCGTTGTCAGGGTAGTCTATGTGTTCCAGGTGTAGATAAATTGAGGAAGAGAATTCTTACAAAAACGCATGGTACACGATACTCTATTCATCCAGGGTCCACTAAGATATACCGCGACATGCGCGAGATCTATTGGTGGAGTGGGATGAAGAGAGATCTTGCAGAGTTTATGGCTAAGTGCTTTACATGTCAGCAGGTTGAGGTAGAGCATCAGAAACCTAGTGGTTCCATGTAAGAGTTCACCATTCCTACTTGGAAGTGGGAAGAAGTGAACATGGAATTTTTGACGGGTTTGCCTAGAACTCATCATTATCATGATTCAGTCTGGGTCATTATAGATAGAATGACCAAGTCAGCTCATTTCCTTCCTGTTCGTACTTCTTATTCCACTGAGGATTATGCTAAACTCTATATCAGGGAGTTAGTCAGGTTTTCTGGTGTTCCACTATCTATCATCTCAGACAGAGGTACCTAGTTCTCCTCTCACTTTTGGAAAGCATTCCAAAAGGGTCTTGGTACCCAAGTCCATCTCAGCACAGTGTTTCATCCTCAGACAGATGGTCAAGTAGAGAGAACCATTCAGACTCTTGAAGATATGCTAAGGTAATGTGTAATTGACTTTAAGGGGAGTTGGGATAACCACTTGCCTTTGATTGAGTTTGCATACAACAATAGTTATTATTCTAGTATTCAGATGGCTCCATTCGAAGCTCTCTATGGTAGGAGATGTAGATCTCCGATTGGCTGGTTCAAAGTTAGTGAGGCCTCATTCATTGGTTCTGACTTAGTATTCGACACCTTAGAGAAAGTTTAGTTGATCAGAAAGAGACTCTGGGCTGCTCAGAGCCGACAGAAGTCCTATGCAGATATTCGTAGAAAGGATCTCGAGTTTGAGGTCAATAACTATGTCTATCTTAAGATCTCTCCCATGATATTAGTGAAGAGGTTCGGAAAGAAAGGGAAACTCAGTCCCCAATATCTCGGTCCCTTCAGAATTCTCTGTCGCTTTGGTAAGGTAGCTTATGAGCTTGAATTACCTTCAGATCTAACCTCAGTCCATACAATCTTCCATGTCTCTTTGCTCAAGAAGTGCATAGGCGACCCAGCAGTTGTTGTCCCCATTCAGAGCATCGATATTTAGAACAACCTCTCTTATGAAGAGATTCCATTCGAAATCTTAGATTATCAGACTCATAGATTGAGGAATAAAGAAGTCCCTCTAGTCAAAGTTCTTTGGCAAAATCAGTCTCATGAGAGAGATACTTGGGAAGCAGAAGCAGATATGCGTACCAAGTATCTTCACCTCTTCCCCGCCAATTTAGATCAAGCTCAAGGTAACAATTCTTCTTAAGCTTATTCAGTTTCATGTTCATGTTTACAGTATAAACTTGGTACCTATTAACGGTTGCATACTCAGTTATGCATTCATGTATCAGTTGTCCATTCATCAGATATGCATGAGCTCAGTATGTTTATTATGTCAATCATGAGATCAAGTTTTAGTTCTTCATTTTCAGTTCAGGTTATGTTGCCTTGTATCCCTTCTCAGAAAATTCTCATTCGAGGACGAATGTTCCCAAGGGGGAGATATTATAATACCCCGCATGTTTCTAAGCTAGGAAGTGAATATGTTTTCCTACGTATGAAACCTCCTATCCTATGAGTAGAATTTTAGTGCATGACTTACAATGAATATCCTAGTGATATGATAGATGGAGATGTCTTAAGCATGCTCATATGAGTCGCTTAGAGTGATGCAAGCTAAGAGTTTTTGAATCCATCAAGTCTTAGTGTTCAATTTTACAAGTGTCATCTTTTAACAAGAATAAAGTGATTGATATGTGACATTTTGGCAGATTTAGACCCACAAAATTGTAGAGAATTGAATTAGCTTTCCAACGATACCAATTTCATCAAAATCCGACACCCAAACAAGGAGTTATGGCCTTTAAAAGTAGAATGCGTCGCCTAACCACCACACATGGCCACTGGAAAGCATAGGTGATATCATATGTGGCGCCTATGTCAATATAGGAGATATCATATGCGGTGCCTATGTAAATATAGGCGACATCATATGCGGCGCCTATGTATGATTTCAGCCATGGAAACACTTAGTTTTTGAGTTATTTTGAGGGTAGCTAAGTCTTTTAACACTCCTTACATGTACCTAAACCTAACCTCACGAAATTTATAGCTTCTAAACACATTACAACCGTATTAACATCTCAAATTTCACTATCCAAGAGTACCATAGGAGAAAAACAACTAGGGTTGTAGAATCAAATTTCAAGGAAATTCCTTCGTCAATCATCAAGAACCTCCCTTCCAAGGTATGCGAAGTGTTCATCCACAGATTCTTTTAGTCCGTGGAGTTCAAGAATCAATCTATAAAATACAAAATCTTGGTTGGTTGTGGTGATATGGTCATACCCATGTTGATGCTTGTTTGTTTTGCTATATAATAGTATTGTGACTGTATATCTCATGAAAGTTATGTTGTTAGTTGAAAAATATGATCTTTAGATGGATTAATAGGATGCAAGTATGAAATCCACCTATGCCTTAAAGAATGCATGCAAGGTGTTCGATAAAATGCCTAGTATATTAGAACTTTATATTTACATGATTTCATGATATGTAAATAACAAGTTCATGTTAGTCATACACTCCAATATGAATTTCCATGCAAATTATGTGTTGTTATTGTTGTGGTATAAAGCATGTATGATAATGGAGATATAAATTATGTACACAAAATATATCCATGCTTTTCCTATTATGGTTGAAATGTTGAATAAATACATGAAGTATACTATCCCCTGCTTATGATATTGTGAATTGTGAGCTCCAATCTTGTGATCAAGTCATATCATGTGTGTCAGTTTCCTCCTATCGAGTCCTGGGGTATTCGTACCCAAATACTATAGTTGTGTGCCTAGATCCATGTCATGTTTCACGATATCCTAACTCAAGCTATGATTCCATAGACTTCAGTCAATCAAGTGACTCTGGAAAACTTCATGATCTCAGTCAGTTGTCAGATATTAGTAACATACTGCCAGTCAACGGAATTCAGTAAGATTAAGTCATGTATAGTCAGTTATTCATGTCCAGTCCCTCCAGATGGGAGTAGAGGTTAGCACCGAGTGAACCAAAGGATGGGAACTTCCCCGCCAGTTTAGGGTTTGATTCTTAGAAGCAGTCCTTGTGTTCCAGAACTACATAGCCAGCGTAGGTTGAGACATCTTAACCTCTCAGATTAGGGTTGATGTGGTGTTTTAACCTGGCAGTTTAGGTTTCCCACCATTCTCATTGAGTACCTGCCAGATAAGGGTCACTCACAAGCTGTCCTTACCCGTGGCACGATATTGACACCCCTCTAGTCGGGGTAGAGATTGGACCCCAGCTTAGCCATAATGGCATACATGGGGCATGTCGGTTAAACACTACCTCTCATAGTTTCAGTAGCAGTTTTAGTAAAAGAACTCAGGGTGTTCTTCAGATTTCAGTATATACAGGACTGTCAGATACAATCGTTATGTTCATCATATTTCAGTATATATAGGACTGTCATATACAATCGTTATGTTCTTCAGATTTCAGTATATATAGGACTATCAGATAAAGTCGTCCATGTTATCATCTTGAAGTATCAGTCATGACAGTAATCAGTAAACTATTTATTAGCTTACAGGTCTTTCTATCACGCATTCACGGTCCCAGTATC
The DNA here is from genome assembly GCA_030864215.1 of Capsicum pubescens. Lineage (NCBI taxonomy): Eukaryota > Viridiplantae > Streptophyta > Magnoliopsida > Solanales > Solanaceae > Capsicum > Capsicum pubescens. The sequence continues at coordinate 221,293,918 of CM061543.1, read as the reverse complement.
TATATATGTATGTTTACACTCCCACGTTCATATTAGTCAGTCAGTGTTGTTCATGTATGAAACCTCTTATGTTCAGCCTACCTTCCTCGTATACTCAATACTCCATTTGTACTGACGCATTTTTGCTATGGTTCTTTCTTTTCATGTTACACCATAGGTTCCGAGACACGAGCTCCAACCCAGCAGTAGCGGTAGCATTCCAGTCGCAGAGACACAGTGAGTCCTCATTGATTCAAGGACAATATGATTTGAAACATTTATTTATTTATTCATTTCAATTTTACAGAGTTAGTTGGAGACATGTTCCTTCAACTCCTTATTCAGATAGTTTAGAGGCTTTCAGATTTATGTTCAGATTTACATTCAGACTTAGCTTTCAGATTGAGTTGTTTTGGGTATTTTCACCCACATAGACATTATGATTTTCAGACATGGTTTTATTCAGTTGAACCTTATGGCCTTACAGTTTTATGTATTTCGTATTATTATGTCATGATTTGCAGTATACAGGTACATATATCAGTCATGGGTTAGTTTGTGGTCCCTCGGGGTCATGAGCACCGTGTAGCGTTCTGGTTCAGCAAATTGGGGCGTTACATATGGTAATTCCCCAAAAATCTAAACCTATATTAGAGCCAGGTTTCAAGCTTATTCAAAGTATGTTGTTGTTCTTTGGTAGTTTTACAAGTGAGTTTGGCGTATATTGAGGCTTAAAATAACTCCCAGCTACTTAATGAATCAAAATATTCCTTACCGATTGAGTTTTTAGAAAGAATGTTTCTTTAGCCAACTTCAAACAAGGATATATTTTTCTCAACAAATAATTTTCCATCTCAAGACCTACCAAATTGTAGGTAATGGAATTAGCTTTCCAATGATACCTATTTTTCCTAAATCTAATACTCGGATGAGAAGTTATGGCAATTTTAGTGAAAAACAATAGCCCAACGAGATAAGGTCACATCGCGGTGATGGCCAAAATCATGTTCGTCTTTTTCAGTGGAAAACCGCAATAATGCCACATGCTTCAAGGGGTAAATTTGTGTTCATTGAGGCACCGCGATTGCGCCGGGTCACGCTAAGGTTCGAGTTTGAAATTGTCTGTTTATAGTGGCACAACGCGATAGCACTGCATCACGTCGTTGGACAAAATGAGGATTTTTCTTTTTACAATGGCCCGATGAGATAAGCATTGTGGCACGCCGGTGCCAAAAATTGTGATTTTATAGTTTAGCGATTTAATTTCCAGGGACCATTTGTTTTTTTCCCATATCCCCAAATCTGTCCAAAATACATAATTACAATCCTAAAGGGGCATTATGTGACCTATTACCCATAAATCATCTCTAAGAAACTCATCATCTCTCAAGAACAAAACCTTGGCCCTCAAGATTAAAGATCAAATCTCAAGGAAAACCCCGAGAATTCTCATGAATTCATCAACCCAGGTATGTTAAATGTTCATCCATGGGCCCCTTTCACCCATAGAGTCCAAGTATCCAATTTTGAATTCAAAATTGTGATCATTACAAGTAATTGTGAATTTTAATTGTGATTTTAACCATTAATTTCCATGAATTGAAACTCTGTGCTATGTTTACATGAAATTGATGTTGTTATCAAACCTCACACGTTTGAATAATGTTATTTGTTGATTTAAACCATAATTAGTGATATTGATGTTGAAATCATGCTATTTCCACAAGCTTTAAACTACATCCATTCTTAGGTTAAACAATGAATATCAAATGTTTGATGAAAAGTCTACAAGAATGAATTTAGAATAACTACTTTCAAATTATGTCCCCAAAGTTTTAATACTATTTTGCTATTATTCCTATCGATTCCTGGGGGTTGTGAATACCTGAAAACTTAGTTGTTTATTTAACCTCGGTATCTTTAAAATATTTCCAGACATGTTATAAGGAGTATTAGTTAAGTTAGTTATCATAATCATTTAAAATAAAAACAGTTCAGTATTTTGAGTCAGTTCAGTTGGGAGTAGGATTTAGCACCGAGTAAGTACAGGGATGGCAGATTCCCCGTCAGATAGGTAGAGTCGTTAGTAGCAATCCCTATTGTACAGAACTATGTATCTAGCATAGTATTTGAGGATTCACCTGTTAGTTCAGGCATGACTACCTCCCAGGGGTCGCCCGTCAGTTTAGGCTTGACACTCTAAGTCCTTTGGGACAATATTTCAGTGGATCCACACAGCCAGTGTTAGTACCCGTGGCACGGTACTGACACCCTTCTAACTGGGGTCACAGGTTGGACCCTAAATTGCTCATTGGTGTACGTCGGTTAGATGATAGCTCCCACAGTCTCAGTTCAGTATTCAGTATAGTTCAGTTCCAGCTTATATTGACCATAGCATATAGATATTAGTTATTCAGTTAAAATATTTTATTATTTTGGTTTATAGATTATATTTAGAATATGTTTTATGCTTGGTCATGCATTCTCAGTAATTAAAGATTTCATGCATTCTATTTGGTACTTCATGCTATTCATTTAGTTGATTATTACTCAAGTACATGAAACCATGCATATCAGGACTACCTCATTTAGCATACCGGTACATTCAAAGTAATGATCACATACTTGTTTCTTGCACTATGATGTATCATATTATAGGTTCGGATGTTCAGTTCTTGAATCGCGCATAAACTCTCCAGATTATTAGGCGTAGCAGTGGTGTGTCCTCATATTTTGAGAACATGGTTTATTTACCTCAAATTTCTCATTCATTTTTCAGTATTTCTATGAAACCCCACAAAGTTCCGTCATAGTCTAAGATATTTGAGCCTGTCAAGTGAAGCCTAATTTCGCTCTTAGAAGACTAAGGAATGGCTTCCAAAGTGATTATTGTTTAAACCATATGGAATTTTCCTAATTTTCACTTTTTATCGTGTGGGAAATTGAATTATCTTTCCAACGAGACTCATTTCATCAAAATCCGACACCAGAATAGAAAGATATGGACGTTTTACATAAAGCAGTCGAAACTGCCCAGGTGCGACGGAGAGGGCCGACGGAACGTCGAGATAGCGATGAACCATCGCAGAGTAGGCAGTGAGACCTCATTCTAGTTAGGCGTGATGGTAAGTCCTATGGAACGTCAATCTAGCGATGGACCATCGACCCAGCCGTCGCAGGCAAGGCAGAAAGTCCAATTCTGGCCCAGGTGCGATGGTCAGGGCCGACGAACCATCGGGCCTTCGACGGATCATCGCACCCACCGTCGTCTATTTTGTTCTGTGATTTTTTTCATTTTTAAAAGGTCTTTTTGGTCTTTTCTAACTTTTTTACATTCAGATATAGCCAAAATGAAGCACATAGCTTCACATTCATCATAGACATCAAAAACTAAGATTTTAACTCAAGATTAACCCTCTAGAGTGAATCCAAATCTTCCTCTAAGAAATTCAAGAACTCACCATTGATTTTACAAATTGAGTTAAGATTCAAGGTCCCCAAGTCAAAGGCTTCAACTACCCTCTCTCAAGAGTTCCAAAAAGAGTCTCAAGCAAGCTTGTTCATCCAATTTCACAATCTAAGGTATGTGGGGTTTGAACAAGGGTAATCCATTCACACTTGAGCCCAAAGGCTTATTTTAAATTACAAGTTTTCTGCAATTTATGAGATTTTACATGAAATCGAGTTAGGGTTTTTCACCCATTATCATTAGTTGCAAGGTTTTGATACTTCCCATGAATTGAAAGTCAAATAACATGATTTTGCATATGTTTCTATGCTTATTGATGAGACTTACAGATTTCAAGATACCTTATGAGTAATTGCATTCCTAAGCATGAATTTTAAGATAATGACTTGAGATTTACTATTTGGGTCAATTGACCCCTATTTTAAGATTTATTGTTCAGGACTGTTTGAGTCATGAGTACCCCATAACTAAGCTATTTTCATATTTTAGTTAAATATTTGACCCCTTGGGTCTAAGATAAGATAGGAATCCATATTTGATTATGATTTAAAGCAAAGAGTAATATATTATGGTCTTCATTATTGACCCTTGAGTTATTTTAATGTGGATTTCCTAAAAGTTCTGAACTGAGTAAGTGAGTAGTATTTAGCACCGAGTTAAGTATGATTCCAAGGTTTCATGCTCCAGAACTACGTGCCACCATAGGATTGAGAATTATGGGCCTGAGGTAGAGATAGTGATCACTTAAGTTAAGGTTCTATTCTGATGGAAAGGGTAATAAAATACTCCCCAATGTGGGCAAGACGTTTATGCCAGTTAGAAGACTCCCGAGTCTAAAAGAGTTCCAGAGTTCCTAAGTGTTAAAAGTTCCTAAAAGTTCTAAGTCCTTAATTTTTAAATGAGATTTACTCTCTATAAGATAAAAGCATGAGTTTGAAAGTATTGTTTAAAGCTTTCTTTAGCCTTCAAGTACTGAGAATAAGAGGAGAGTATGGATTTTAAAGTTAAGTAGAATGAATCACGAGATTTGTGTTACATGTTTCACTATTCATGATTTATGACTTTTATATTTTAGACTTACTCCAGCCATGTGAGTCATTCCAATTTGCATGCATGATTTTATTAAAGAGTATTGATATTATTTTATGTAAATTCGTACACCCCTATATTCTCAGTACATTTCCAAAGTGCTGATCCACATGTACGTCTGTGTGCTACATTTTCTTATAATATAGGTTCAGGTGCTCAGTCTTAGCAGTGACCATGATTCTCGACTGCCTTTGCCTACAACCAATATTTGGTGAGTTCTCATAGTTTAAGGACCTACTTTCTCATATTTTTAGTTGTTATTACTTTCATATCAGCTCGAGTCAGTTGGGGGTCTGTCCCAATGGCTCTCCAGTTTGAGTAGTAGAGGCTTTGTCAGACTAGACTAGCAGTTGTGTTTTAGACTTTCAGTATTTGATATTTCAGAATATGTTTTCCAGTTATTCCAATTTAGAGTTAATATATCATGGTATTATTATTTGGTTTGACATCCCAAAGTGAGAGATAGAGAAGGTAACAGGCTCAAAGGATTAGCTTGGGGCTACTTGTAGCCTTAAGCACCGTGTAACACTCTGAGATGATATTTTTGGGTGTTACAATTTCTGATTTAGTCAAAGTTAGTTTGGGGTTTTTCCCATTACCTCCACAGTCAGTCAGTTGAGGTTTTTTAGACTAGTACAGACAGTTAGTCAGTCTTCAGTTTTCAGATGTCATTGTCAAATATATTATAAGTATTATCAATATTATTTTATTGATTAGTCAGAACTATGATTTAAAACCTTATGGAATTCATCAGTTAAATTTTGTATATGATCTATTGTTATTAGTTTTATTGAGTGCTCACAGCAAGTACCAACTCATGGGTTAGCTTGTGGTCCCATGGTACTGTAAGCACCATGCGACGCTCAGGGTGTAATCTTAGGATGTTACATTTTATAAGCCAAGTATTGATCCCACAAGGACTTCTGTTAAACAAATATCAAATTTTAGTCCTACTATTAAGATTAGAATGGTGCAACATAACCAAAAGAGTTTTGAATAATTGATAAACTAAAAGTAAAGTAAACAGTACATAAAATAAAGACTAGAGACAATCAATGGAGAAAATCCCAGGGTTAGGACACTTCGAACATTCATACTATACTATTAAACTTCATTTGTTAGATTTATTATCTTGGTTATTAATTCATAAGGTTTATCACATGATCATGGTCTCCCGGCCTCTAATCGTCGACCTAAATTAGACATTACAACTACATCATTGAGCGGGGATGTAATAATCCAATTAAGTTCTTAAAGCTATCATTTTACATATGATCCAAGAAAGGCTTCTAGTCACATAACTGTCCGAGATACTAATTCAAATTCCTTACTTTATAAAAGAATAAGAACCTTACTTTAATCATCCCCACGTTCTATATTCTTATTCCCCCTCCCGAGATCACAAGGTTGACATATATATATTCCAAGGGTTGTGAATCCTCAAAATAGTTAAAAACAAGGATGAACAAAAAACCAAATATGATAAGCAATCCAAACAAAAATTAATTCATAACCATAGCAAACATGTTTTTGGCCTCAATCCCGGAATGGGGACGTTTAGCCACTAATCGACATAATCATAATCCAAATACTTGAATACATGATTAAATCTATGTATGAACTAACTAAAAGAGAGAAAAATCCTAAAATTCGTGTGTATAAGCCTCATTTTTCTCCCAAAGATGTCAAAAAGTATCCTAGGCAATTACAAAAGGAGCAAAGTGTTCTATTTATTGAGGGTGAATTTTTTTTGTGTATGAGAAATGGTTTGGATTGCGTTTGATATATCATGGAGAGAGTGGCATGTCATGGTGTATATTTCATGGGAAGAGCTCTGAGAGGTGTTGGTTATCACATGGTAAGAGTTCCGCGATGTGGCCAATTCGCATTGGCTCACTGGAATGTACCTCTTGATGCCTAATTTTATCTAAGTTTTTCTCCTTCCATCCTTGCCTTGCGGTGTTGTTTCCACTTAATTTCCATCTTATATAGCATGAATATATCACCATAATAAAATCACCAAGCATCCTACATGATCAAACACTAAATATTAGTGCTCAAAACAACAAAACATTCATAATGATGAACTAAACACTCGAGCTAAGACTAGGCTTGCCACATGGATCTTTAACTTTTAGCTTCGACTCTTTTCTTGATCCAATTGATCTTTGCACATTATGAAAAAGTTTTTCCATATTTAATTACACACTCAAACCATTAGCAACTCATTCAACACATTAGAATCCTCCATGATAGACTAGAACAACACCTAGCTCAACTAGTAAAACTAGTTTCTCGTTACGTCTCTATGTGATCAATTTGAATCAAAACTTGTTTGAAAACTCCTTTAAAAATTGTAATTCACTACTTGGATACTTATATGCTTATTTATATCAACATCAACACTTAAATCACAAAAGAAGTCCTCTAAATAAGGATAAATAAGCTAGGAAATCAACACTAAAGTGCATAAATACACCCAACTTCACCTACCCTGGTTAATTGTTTTAAAGGCTTTCTAAACCCAGTTCCCTATTCCAACATGGTTATTTATATGTATGTATGGTTGTGAATGAACATGGTTGGTTTACTTGGTTTTCAAGGTTGGCATTATTTTATCCTTATCCTGAGTACTTGCTAGTGTCCATCTGCTAACCCATCTTCTGGCGACTATATCCCCATGCAATGCAGGAACCATCCATTTTACTCCTCTTTCTTAGAGGTAAAATACGAAATTATCTCTATTCAATTAAAGTGTTGATCTTCCATATTCTACAAGGATTTATTTCATGTCATGGATGTTTTCACATACTTTGATCTTTTTATATAAATTGGTTTTGTCTATGGTTGGGGGCATGTCCCAACAAAATATTGTTTTACTTTCAGTTAGAGGCTTTGTGGAACTATTATTGGTTGGTATGGGTAGTGTTGGTATTGGTTCCAGCCTTAGTATTGGCATTGGTATTGGGGATGATACCATTTGACTGTATTTAGGATTTTTTCATACTTTTATGTTATAGACTTATACTTGGTTATTATTTTGGTTTGGTTTTGGTTATTTGTTTGATATTATTTGTTGGACTTGCTTGGGTTGGCCATGGTTATGGACCAATCCCAGAGTTTTGAATTTTAATAAATGTTATCCTCTTATGCGTTCAGAATTCATCTGACTTAGGTTATGTGTTTGGAGGTAGGGTCAAGTAATGGGGGTGGTCCTCGATCTTGCTTGGACTTGGCATGCCCATTATGACAAGGCCTTAGTTTAGGTTGTGTCAGAAGGTGGTATTCGTCCTCAGTTCTATTAGAAATCTTCAATCCTGACTTCATCTTCAGCTAGTGCCCCAGTACCTAAATTTAGAAATGATAATAGGGATAGAGCGTATGGATCTAAGTCCCAAGGTAGTGTAAACAGTGGTCATACAAATCCTCTTTGCCAAAAATATGGTAGAAACCATCAGGGTGAGTATTGAGCTGGCAATGATATATGCTTTGGGTATGGCAAGCCAGAAAATCAGATTTGGGAGTGTCGGATAGTTTCTCAGAAAGGTAGGGATTTGCTCCGACAGTGCCAGTCCCATCAGTGATCAGCTCCAGTCAGTCGCTCAACTCAGAAGGGCACCGCTTGCAGCGGTATTAGTGGTCAGCGTCAGAATATGCTCTATGGACTTCAGTCCCATCAAGATAAGGAAATTTCTCCTGACGTAGTTACTAGTATGTTACAAGTCTTTCATTTACATATTTATGATTTACTAGACCCAGGATCTTCTCTTTCTTGTGTAACCCCTTATATAGACGTCAACGTCAAAGTCTATCCCAAAATCTTAGTTGAGCCTTTCTCAGTGTCTACCCCAGTGGGTAAGTCTATCGTAGCTAGATGGGTATACAGGAACTGGCTAGTTACAGTGTCTCAGAAAGTTACTTTAGTTGATCTCGTGGAGTTAGAGATCATGGATTTTGACATCATTCTAGGCATGGATTGGCTCCACTCATGCTATGCTTCAGTTGATTGTAGAAACAGAGTAGTTCATTGTCAATTTCCAAATGAACCAGTTATTGAATGGAGGGGTTGTACTACAGTGCTTAGGGGTCAACTTGTTTCGTACCTTAGAGCGAGGAAAATCATACCCAAAGGGTGTATTTATCATCTTGTCCGAGTCATGGACTCTAATTCTGAGACTCCAAATCTTGAGTTAGTTTTAGTAGTGGGGAATTTCCAGATGTGTTGTCCGAAAATCTTCTCGGAGTTCCTCTTGAAAGGAAAATCAGCTTTGTGATAGATCTTATTGCAGATACCCAGCTTATCTCTATTCTGCCATATAGAATGGCTCCAGCCAAACTCAAAGAGTTTAAAGAACAGTCGAAAGATCTCCTAGATAAAGAATTCATCAGGCCCTGCATTTCCCCATAGAGAGCACCAGTTTTGTTTGTGCATAAGAAAGATGGTTCTCTTAGAATGTCTACCGTCATTTTAACAAAGTCACCATCAAGAACAAATATCCACTCCACATAATTAATGACTCGTTCGACCAACTTCAGGGTACCAATTATTTTTCTAAGATAGACCTCAGATATGGCAATGATCAGCTCATAGTCAGAGAATGTGACATTTCAAAAATAGCTTGCAGAACCCAGTATGGTCACTTCGAGTTTCTAGTCATGTCCTTTGGTCTCATAAATGGCCCAGCAACGTTCATGGACTTGATGAACAAAGTGTTCAAGTAGTACTTGGACATGTTCATCATAGTCTTCATTAATGGTATTATTTTCTATTCCTGTAACGAAAATGATCATATATACCACCTAAAAATAGTATTGCAAACTCTTAAAGCCCATCAGTTGTTCGCTAAATTTAGTAAGTGAAAATTTTGGATAATATCAGTAGCTTTACTTGGAAATATTATATTCGATAATGGCATTAAAGTTGATCCTCAGAAGACTAAAGAAGAGAGAAACTGGACAAGACCCATCCTCTGTCAAATATCAGGAGTTTCTTGGGCTTTGCTAGCTATTACTAATGGTTTTTTGAAGGGTTCTCAACTATTGTATCCCTCATGTCCATATTGACTTAGAAGAAAGATAAGTTTCAGTTGTGAGATTGTTATTAGAAGAGTTTTTAGGATATGAAGACTCAACTCACCACAACCCTAATTTTGATATTTCCAGATAGTTCAGATGAGTTTATTATGTACTGTAATGCTTCCAGAGTTGGTTAGGGGTGATTTTATATGCAGAGGGGTAAATTTGTGGCCTATTCCACTGGATAACTTAAGCCCTATGAAAATAATTACCCTACCCATGATCTTGATCTAGCAACTATTGTTTTTACCTTGATTCTTTGGAGGCACTATTTGTTTGAGGTGCATGTTGATATGTTCAGCTATCACAAAAGCTTGCAGTATGTCTTCTCGCAGAAGTGTTTGAATTTGCGTCAGAAGATATGGTTAGAATTATTGAAAGATTATGATATGAGTGTTTTGTATCATCCAGGCAAGGCCAATGTAGTGGAATATTCCCTAAGTAGTTTATTTATGGGTAGTGTTGATCATGTTGAGGATGATTGGAAGATGTTAGTTCAGGAAGTTCATCAGCTTTCCAGATTAGGTGTTCATTTTTTTTATTTAGCTGAGGGTAGCATTTGGGTTCAGAATAGTTTGGAATCTTCTTTGGTAGCCGAAATGAAAGAAAAGCAGGATAGGGATCCTAGTTTTGTGAAGTTGAAGGAGTCAATCAGACATCAGAAAGTAGAGGTTTTCTCCCAAGGGATAGATGGTGTGTTGCATTGCTAGAGTAGACTGTGTGTGCCATGTATTAATAGTTGAGATAACAAATTTTTGTAGAAGCACATGGTGCATGTTACTCGATTCATTCAGGTGCCACGAAGATGTACCATAATATGTCTGAAATCTATTGGTGGAGTAGGATAAAGAGTCATATTGTAGAGTTTGTAGCTATGTTCTCTATTTGTCAACAGGTTAAGATTTAGCATCAGAAGCCTAGTTGGTCTACGTAGGAATTTAGTATTCCCAGTTGGAAGTGGGAAGTAGTGAACATGGATTTTGTGATAGGTTTTCCTCATACTCATCAGCAGCATGATTTAATTTGGGTCATTGTGTACAGGATGACTAATTCAGCCCATTTCTTACCAGTTTATAATTCTTATTCAGCCGAGTGCTATGCCAAGCTCTATATTAGAGAGTTATTTAGGTTGAACGGTGTTTCGTAGACTATTCTCTCAAATAGAGGTACTCAGCTTACCTCTCACTTTTGGAAAACTTTTTAGATGGGTCTTAGTACCCAAGTTCATCTCAGTACAACCATTCACCCTCAGACAAATAGTCAAGCAGAGAAAACTATTCAGACCTTTGAGAAGATATTGAGAGCGTGTGTTGTTGACTTCAAGGGAAGTTGGGATGACCACTTTCCTTTGATTGAATTTGCGTAAACTAACAGCTATCATTCTAGTATTCAGATGGCTACATTTGAAGCACTATATGGAAGGAGATGTATATCTCCAATTGGTTGGTTTGAGATAGGTGAACCTACTTTTATAGGGCCTTATTTAGTGTTTTATGCTTTGAAGAAAGTGTATCTTATCCGGGAGAGGCTTAAGGCAGCTCGAAGCCGACAAAAATCTTATGCAAATGTGAGGAGAAAGGATCTTAAGTTTAAGATTGAAGATTTCATTTATCTAAGAATCTCTCCCATGAAGGGAGTTAAGAGATTTGGTAAGAAGGGGAATCTTAGTCCCCAATATGTTGGACCTTAAAGAATTTTGAGCCATTTTGGAAAAGTGGCTTATGAGCTTCAGTTGCCTGCTGACTTAGCATCTGTGCACCCAATATTCCATATCTCCTTGTCGAAGAAGTGTATTGGTGACCCAGGTATAGTTGTTCCTTTAGAAAGCGTAGATGTTCAGAACAACCTTTCTCATGAAGAAATTCCAGTCGAAATCCTTAATAGACAAATTCGTAGACAAAGGAACAAAGAAGTTCCCCTAGTCAAGGTTCTTTGATGTAATCAGTCCATTGAGGGAGCCACTTGGGAAATATAAGCAGATATGCGTACTAAGTACCCTTATATTTTCTTTGTAAACTTAGATTCAGCTTAAAGTAACAATCTTCTTAGAATTTCTTTTTCCCATACTTAGTTTCAGCTGCATATCATTCTCATATCAGTCATGCATTCATAGAATCAGTTCAGTCATGTGTCATGTTTCAGACTCAGTCATGTAATCACATTTTCATAACGTATATTCAACATGTAGTCTCAGTTCCTCAGTGCTTTTTGCTTAACCAATCTAATTCTAGGTAGAATCCCAAGAGGGATATATTGTAATACCCCGAATATCAAATCCTACATTAGATCCATGTTTTAAGCTCATAAAAATAACATTGTAGTTATTTGGTAGTTTTACGAGTGAGTTTGGTGTATATTAAGGCCTCAAATAACTCCCAGCTACTTGATGAATTAAAATATTCCTTACCGATTGAGTTTTCAGAAAGAATGTTGCTTTAGCCAACTTCAAACAAGAATATATTTTTCTTTACTAATAATTTTCCATATCAAGACATACCAAATTGTAGGTAATGGAATTATCTTTCCAACGATACCTATTTTTCCTAAATCTGATACTTGGATGAGAAGTTATGGCAATTTTAGTGAAAACAATAGCCCAACGCGATGAGGTCGTGTCGCGGTGATGGCCAAAATCATGTTCATTCTTTTCAGTGGAATACCACAATAATTCCGCATCACTTCAAGGGAAAATTTTGCGTTCATTGAGGCACCACAATTATGCTGGGTCGCACTAAGGGTGCAATTCAAAATTGTCCATTTACAGTGGCTCAATGTGATAACACCTCATCACGTCGTTGGACAAAATAAGGATTCTCCTTTTTACAGTGGCTCAACGCGATAAGCACCGCATCACCCCAGAGACAAAAATCAAGATTTTACAGTTTCGCAATTTAATTTCCAAGGACCATTTGGTCTTTTCCTATGTCCCTAAATTTGTCCAAAATACGTAATACCAACCCTAAAGGGGCATTATATGACCCATTACTCATAATTCCTCTCCAAGAAACTTATCATCTCTCAAAAATAAAACCTTAGCCCTCAATATTCAAGATCAAATCTCAAGGAAATCCCCAAGAACTGTCATGAATTCATCAACCCAAGTATGTTAAATGTTCATTCATGGGCCCCTTTCACCCATAGAGTCCAAGTATCCAATTTTAAATTCAAAGTTATGATCATTAAATGTAATTGTGATTTTTTACTGTGATTTTAACAATGAATTCCCATGAATTGAAAATCTATGCCATGTTTACATGAAATTGATCTTGTTATCAAACCCTACACGTTTGAATAATGTTATTAGTTTATTTAACACAGTATTTTGAGTTTGTTCAGTTGGGAGTAGGATCTAGCACCAAGTGAGTGTAGGTATAGAGGCTTCCTTGTTAGATAGGCAGAGTTGTTAGTAGCAGTCCCTATAGTCCAGAACTACATAGCCAGCGTAGGATTTGAGGAGTCACCCATCAGTTTAGGCTTGACTACCTCCTAGGGGTCGCCCTTCAGTTTAGGCTCGACACCCTTAGTCCTTTGGGACAGCATTTTAGTGGATCCACAAAGCCAGTATTAGTAACCCGGGCACAGTAATAAAACCCTTCCAACCGGGGTTACAGGTTAGACCCCAAATTTCTCATTGGTGTATGTCGGTTAGATAATAGCTCCCATAGTCTCAGTTCAGTATTCAGTATAATTCAGTTCAGGCTTGTATTGACCATAGCATACAGTTATCAGTTATTTAGTTACAAGATTTTATTATTTTAGTTTATAGATTATATTCAGTATATGTTTTATTCTTGGTCATACATTTTCAGTATTTACAGATTTCATGCATTCTATTCGGTACTTTATGCTATTCATTTAGTCAGTTATTAATCTTGTACTTGAAATCATGCATATATGACTACCCCATTTAGCATACCAGTGCATTCAAAGTACTGATCACATACTTTTTTCTTGCACTATGATGTCTTATATCATAAGTTAGGATGCTCAGTTCTCGGATCACGCATAGACTCTCCAGATTATGAGCCGTTGCAGTGGTATGTCCTCATATTTTGAGGACATGGTTTATTTACCTCAAATTGTTCATTCATTTTCAGTATTTCCTATTCAGTTGGGGTTAGCTGGGGGTTTGTCCCATTAGCTCTACAGTCAGTCAGTAGAGGCTTTTCAGACTAGTACAGACAGTCAGTCTGTCTTTAGTTTTTAGTTGTCATTGTCAGATGTATTATAAGTATTATAAGTATTATTTTACGGATTTGTCAGAACTATGATTTAAAACCTTATGGAATTCCTCAGTTAAATTTTGCATATGATCTATTGTTATCAGTTTTAATAAGTACTCACAGTAGGTACCAGCTCATGGGTTAGCTTGTGGTCCCACAGGACTGTAAGTACCATATGATACCTAGGGTGTAATATCAAGGCGTTACATGTTATAAGCCAAGTATTGATCCCACAGGGACTTCTGTTAAACAACTATTAAATTTTATTCCAACTATTAAGATTAGAATGGTGCAACATAACTAAAAGAGTTTTGAATAATTGATAAACTAAAAGTTAGTAAACAGTAATTAAAATAAAGACTTGAGACAATCAATGGAGGAAAGCCCAGGGTTAGGACACTTCGAACGGTCATAGTACACTATTGAACTTCATTTATTAGATTGCTTATCTTGGTTATTGATTCATAGGCTTTATCGCATGATCTTTGTCTCCCGACCTCTAATGGTCAACCTAAATTGGATATTACAACTATATCATTGAGTGGGGCTGTAATAATCCAATTAAGTGCTTAAAGCTATCTTTAAACATGTTAACCAAGCAAGGCTTCTAGGCACATCACTGTCCTAGATTCTAATTCAAATTACTTAATTTATAAAAGAATAAAAACCTTACTCTAATTATCCCCACATTCAATCTTTTTATTCCCCCTCCCGGGATCACAAGGTCGACATATAGAAATTCCAATGGTTGCAAATCCTCAAAATAGTTTTAAAAAGGATGAACAAACAACCAAATATTATAATCAATCCAAACAAAATTAATTCATAATGATATCAAACATGTTCTTGGCCTCAGTCCGGGAATGGGGACGTTAAGCCACCAATCAACATAATCATAATCCTAATACTTGAATAAATGATTAAATCTATGAATGAACTAATTAAAAGAGAGAAAATCCTAAAATTAATGTGTAGAAGCCTCCTCAATCTCCCAAAGACGTCCAAAAGTATCCAAGGTAATTACAAAAGGTGCAAAGTGTACTATTTATAGAGGGGAAAATTTTTTTGTGTATAAGAAATGGTCTGCAGTGCGCACGATATCTCATGGAGAGAGTGGCATGTCATGGTGGATATCATGTGGGAAAATCTCTAAGAGGTGTTGGTTATCACATTGGAATAGTTTTACGATCCGGCCAATTTGCATAGGCTTACTGGAATGTGCCTCTTGACACCTAATTTCATCTAATTGTTTCTCCTTCCATCCTTGTCTTGTGGCGTTGTTTCCACTCAATTTCCATCTTGTATAGCATTAATATATCACCATAATAAAATCACCAAGCATCCTACATCATCAAACACTAAAGATTAGAGCTCAAAACAACAAACCATTCATAACGATGAACTAAAGACTTGAGCTAAGACTAGGCTTGCCACATTGATCTTTAACTTATGGCTTCCACTCTTTTCTTGATCTAATTGAACTTTTTACTTTATGAAAAAGTTTTTCCACATATAATTACACACTCAAACCATTAGGTACTGATTCAACACATTCGAATACACCCAACCTCACATACCCAAGTTAATGGTTTTAAAGGATTTCTAAACTCAGTTCTCTATTCTAACATGGTTATTTATATGTATGTATGGTTTTAAATGCACATGGTTGGTTTACTTGGTTTTAAACCCAGTTCCCAGAGTTTTGAATTGTAATAAATGTTATCCTCTTATACATTTAGAATTTATCTGACTTAGGTTATGTGTTTAGATGTTGGATTGGGTAATGGGGATGGTCCTCGATCTTTCTTTGACTTGGCATGCCCATTATGAGAATGCCTTAGTTTGGGTTGTGTCAAGTTGGTAGCAGAGCTCTAGGTTTATGGTTAATTGGGAGTCCACAAAGCCATGTTGAGTAGAGTCATTTTTAAGGGTATGATCGCACCACACTCATATGAGAGAGGCTACAAGGAATTTAGGAACTATTTCTCTACTTTGTATTCTATTTTTAAGCCTTAAGTATAAGGTATTGTATTCTTTTAATTTTTATTTTATTGTCTTTCAGATAATGCCTCGATGATCTGAAGTTAACAAAAACTCCTTTGTCCCAACTGGGGATAATATTGATTAGACATGCTCTTCTTAGGGGATCCATACTTAATCTAGGGGTCCAGTCCTTGATTATTGTGGAGTTCTATCGGTTCATTATAGTCCTCCTCAGGCTCCTCAAGCAGGCGTGATGAATGTGAAGCTTCTTCACTCGATTCATGTAATTACTCAATTGGTAGTTTCTCTAGATAAGCAATATGTATCTCATATTCCATCTTTTAAGGCGACAAGGGTTTTCTAGTTTATGAAGTTTATTCCTCCAACCTTTTCTAGTGTTAAGGTAGAGAAGGATCCTCAGGGTTTTCTAGATAAGATAAAAAAGATATTTAGGATTATGTATGCCACAAATATGTAAGGGGTTAAGATTGCATCTTATCAGTTCATGGATATGACGTACCAATGGTACAAGGAATGGGATAGGGCAAAGGGTGATGTTAAGGAGTCGTCTTTGCGAGAGACTTTATCCAATGCATTTCTGGACTGCTTTTTTTCTAAGAGAAGCCAAAGCATAAGAATTTGTTAATCTTAAAAAGTAAAAGATGTCGATCAAGGAGTATGCCTTAAAATTTCACCATATGTCTATCTATGCTACAAAAATAGTGTCGGATATGAGGGCTAGGATAAGAAAGTTTGCTTCAGGAAATTTTTTGGAGTAAGTTTGCTTAAGGACTATTCTGTGAGTTGATCCTTAAAAGCAAGCCTACATTGCTGATCAAGGACACGAATATCTCTAGGTTGGTTTTTCATATGCAATAGATGGAAGAGGAAAAGATACACAAGAATGAGGTAGGTTAGAGAAAGGGTAAGAGGTTCAGGTTGTCTGAGCAGGGTGGTAAAACACAATATGGATGGGATGGTAGTAAGTGGCCAAAGAAAAACTGGAAGAGTTCTGGTTCTTACTATATATCTAGTGCTCTTTACCAGAAGCAGTACAATGATAGGCTTCAATAGTATGGCAATAACTTCAGGGAATAGGGTGCCTAATCTCAGGCTAGTGGGGCTTTGTAGGCCTCGTCATGTCCTCCTTGTAGGTTCTGTTATCGGTTGCCTCAGGGGTTCTTTAATGAGGAGAGGGATAGGTTCTTTAAATATTGTCAGCCAGTCCATATCTTAGAAATTATTTGGTTGGTAAAGTTGCTTAAGGAGTAAATAAGGTTCTGGTTTCCTCTTTATCTGTTTTTAAATAAAAGGGTGTTGCTTCAGTATCTGTTTCTGCTTTTGGTACCGGTATAGGACGAAATAGGTTATATGCTCTTACTACAAGACAGGAGTGTGAGGTATCTCCAAATGTTGTGAAGGGTACATTAAAACTCTTTTCTTGTGATATGTATTGTTACTTGATCTGGGGTCTACTCTTTCTTATGGGACCCCATTTGTGTCTGTGTTTTTTGGTTTTGATCTTGAGGTTATTTCAGATCCTTTTTCTATTTCTACTCTGGTAGGTGAATTTATGGTTGCTAAAAAATTCTATAGGGGGTGTGTGATATCTATTATTAGTAAGAAGACTCTAGTGGATTTTTATGTCATTTTGGGGATGGATTGGTTAGTCTTGTGCTACGCATCCTTAGATTATTGGACCTGTAAGGTTTCTTTTGGTTCCCTGATGAACTAGTTATTGAATGGAAGGATGGTTCTCTAGCTCCTAAGGGGAAGTTTATATCATATCTTAGGGCTCAAAGTTTAATCTCAAGAGGGTGTCTCTATCATTTGGTCTGTGTTAAAGACTGTAACTCAGAAAGTCCTTCTTTACATTTCGTTTTGTTGCTGAATAAGTTTTTTAAGGTCTTTCTAGATGATTTTTCTGGCATTCCTCCTGATAGGAAGATTGATTTTGGGAATTATTTGGTTCCGGACACTCATCCAATTCCTCCTTATAGAATGGCTCCAGCTGAGTTGAAGGAACTCAAGAAAAAACTTATGGATCTTTTGGATAAGGGTTTCATCTTTCCTAGTGTGTCCTTGTAGGGTGCACCAGTGTTATTTATGCATAAGGATAGTTCCCTTTGGATGTGTATTAACTATCGGGAGTTGAATAAGGTGAAAATTAATAATAAGTATTCTCTTCTAAGGATAGATGACTTGTTTGATCAGTTGCAAGGTGCCCAATTCTTTTTAAAAATAAATCTTCTGTCTCGGTATCATCATCTTAAGATTAGGGAGATGGATATCCCTAAGACAAATTTCTATACTCGGTATGGGCACATTGAGTTCTTGGTTATATAATTTGGTTTGATTAATACCCCAACGACATTAATGGATTTGATGAATAGAGTATTTGTCAGTTTTTGGATCTGTTTGTCTTTGTGTTAATTGATTACCTTTATTTGGTGTTGCAGACTTTTAAAAAGCAATAGTTGTATGGTAAATTCTCAAATTATGAATTCTCATTGAATGTTGTCACTTCTCTAGGTCATATTATTTATAGTAAGGGGATAATGGTCGATCTACAAAAGATGGAGGTGGTTAAGAAATGGCCTAGACCCACTACTTCAATTAATATTTGGAGCCTTTTGGGTTTGGTTGGGTACTATAGGAGGTTTGTGGAGAGTTTTTTTATGATAGTTTCCCCATTGACTAAGTTAACTCAGATAAAGGTAAAGTTCTCTTGGTGGGATACTTGTGAGGGTGGTTTTGAGAAACTGAAGGATTAGCTAATTTGGCTCTATTTTTTTACTTTGCCTGAAGGTAATAAGGGGTTTTTTATGTACTGTGATACATCTTGGGTGGGAGATCATTGCATTTTGATGTTGCATGGTAAGGTGATTTCCTATGCTTCTAGACAGTTGAAGGTGCATGATTGAAACTATCCTACTCATGATTTGGAGCTTTTAGCGGTGTTGTTTGCATTGAACATCTGGCGGCACTATTTGTATGGAGTGCACATGGATATCTTTTTCAATCATAAGATTCTATAATATGTGTTCACTTAGAAAGAACTTAACCTCAGAGAGAGGACATAACTTAATCTCCTTAAGGACTATGACATGAGTCTTCACTACCATCCAGGTAAGGCTATTGTTGTTGTTGATACTGTTAGTAGGTTGTCCATAAGGAGTTTATCTCATATGGATTAGGAGAGGTGAGAGTTGGTGAAGGATATTCATCACTTGGCTAATCGTAGAGTTCTTCTTTTTGTATCCGAGAATGGTGGTGTGTTGGTACAAGAAGTGGTTTTGTCATCTCTTGGTGTACAGATCATATAGAGGAAAATACTTGATCCTGTATTAATAAAAATCAAGTGTGA
This sequence comes from Capsicum pubescens, assembly GCA_030864215.1. NCBI lineage: Eukaryota > Viridiplantae > Streptophyta > Magnoliopsida > Solanales > Solanaceae > Capsicum > Capsicum pubescens. The sequence goes on along the minus strand of CM061543.1, from coordinate 221,274,732 downwards.
TGTTGGAGGGAAAAAGTTAATGGTATTTGAGATCAGTGGTAGTGGTACCTTATGGTAACAAGAGAGGTTATGTGTTCCTGATGTCGATGGGTTGCGAGAAAGGGTATTGGTTGAGGCTCATGAATCACGCTACATTGTTCATCTTTATTTGACTAAAATTTATCATGATCTTATTGAGATGTGTTGGTGGAATGTTATGAAGAAGGATGTGGCTGATTTTGTGGCCAAATGTTTGGTCTGTCAACAAGTGAAAGTTGAACACATGAGGCTTGGGGGCTTGTATCAGGAGATTGAATTTCCTAAATGGATATGGGAAGTGATCAACATATATTTCATTACCATTCTTCCTCAGTCTCGGAATCAATTTGATTCAATTTGGGTCATTGTGGATAGGATGAAAAAGTCAGCTCACTTTTTGCCAGTAAAGACTAACTTTGCGGCTTAAGATTATGTGAAGTTGTCTCTTTATGAGATTGTGAAGCTGCATGGGGTACCTTTTTTTATTATCTCTAATCATGGTATGCAGTTTTCATCTTACTTTTAGAAGTTGTTTTAGAAGGGTTGGGTACTAAGGTTAGTCTAAGTACTTTTTTTCACCAACAAATTGATGGGCAAGTAGAAAGGACTATTCAGATATTAGAGGATATGCTTCGTGCATGTGTGATTGATTATGTTGGTAATTGGGATGAGCCTCTACCTCGTATAGATTTTTCTTACAATAATAGCTATAATTCTGGCTTTGGAATGGCTTCTTTTGAGGTGTTGTATGGTAGGAGGTGTAGATCTCTTATTAGGTGGTTTGATCTTGGTGAGGCAGATATGTTTGGCTTATATTTGGTTTAACAGGCTATACAGAAGGTAAAGGTGATTCAGGATAGGCTTAAGGCTGCCCAAAGCTTCCAAAAGTCTTATGCAGATATAATGCATATGGACTTGGAGTTTGAGGCTGGGGATAAGGTGTTCCTAATGGGGTCTCTCATGAAGGGAGTAATGCAGTTTGGGAAGAAAAGGAAGATCAGTCCCTAGTACATTTATCCTTATGTGGTTTTTCGGAGGCTTGGTAATGTGGAGTATGAATTGAAGTTTCCTTCTTGTTTGAGCTCCATTCATCCAATATTCCATGTCTCAATGTTGAGAAAGTGTATAGGTGATCCTTCCTCAGTTGTTTCTTTGGAAATCTTGGTTATCTCAGATTCTCTATCTTATGAAGAAATCTCGGTTGAGATCTTAGATCGACATGTTTACGGTTTCAAACCAAGTATGTAGCTTGGACTAAGGTTCTATGGTGGAACCACAAGGTGGAAGAAGCTACTTGGGATGCGAAAAAGGACATGAAATCCAAGTATCCACATTTGTTTTCTTCTTTTGATATCCGTGCAGAAGGTATGTGTTCTTGATCACATCTTTGTTTCCTAACTTGGTTAAATGAAGGTTTTTTTTCTTGCATCTTTATTTTCTAACTTAGTTAAAGGTTAGAATGGTTATTTTGGGGGGTAATTCATGCTCTTATTACCTTATTCGTTACTCGAGGATGAATGAAACTAGTGGGGGAGACTAAAACACCTTGGGTCTTCACCTTTAGAAAATTTCTTGGTTTTTGGTTTTTGGATATCATACGACTAAGGGGTACTAGTCGTATGATAAGTTACGAGTATTATGGTAGAGTCGTACCCTCCTACTGGAAATTAATATAGTTTAAGTTGGGGATATTCTGGATATTTCCCCTTATAACTCCTTGGGACCCCATGACTTAAAAACCCTTTTTGAGGCTTTATTAACCTATTTGCAATCAATAAAACATTCTAAAATCTCTCAAGGATCTTGTGCTAAGAAAAAGCTAGGGTTTTCTTTAAAGTAGTCAATTGAGGCTCATAGGGGTGATTACTCCTCCCTCATTGTCAGTTCCAACTAAAGGCATGTTTTATGTATTGTTTTCATGGCATGAATGTTTTATTGTTTAGGATTATCAAATATGTGTTGTGGGTGTTGGATATCAATGCTTGGTTATGGTTTTTCCTATGTTTTAATTATTGATTTACATGTTTTAATGGTGATTTGGAAATTTGGTTGCATGGGAATGGTTAATTGATACTTGGTTTTGGTTTTGGACTTTTAATGGAACTATTGCATGGTATAACTTGACAAAGGGACCCTAAATGGTGTAAATGGTTTAAATAGTTTGGAATGGTTAAATGGTAAGTTCTTAGTGGTTATGTTTGGCAAAATAGAAAGCCTTGTGGGGTACGATGGAATCCCCCAAGCAAACATAACAATAATTACTTGTGGAGAACATGGGATGTGGCGAACATGGGATTCCCTCAAGTCAACTTGGTAATGTAATCTATGGGTACATAGGAATCCTTTTTTCTTAAAAAGGATGGCTAAGGACATTGCTTGCAAGCTATAGTTGGTATGACGATACCACTACTTATAGCCTTGGTTAATAAGAAATAGAATGGTGGTTTAGTTGTGTGGTAATGGTTTTAATTGGTAAATAATGGTAGGGTATGATAGCTAACTAAAAAGGTGTGAGTCCAATGGATGAACACTGGAAAATTATGTTTGCTGACATGAGGATTGGTCTTGGTGACCATATATGATACTTATGTGGTACATGAGAATCCCCTAAGTAGACATGTACATGTGTATCATTGAGAGAGAAGGGTACTCGGGAATCACATACTCCTATGGTATCTCGAGTTCGCGCGGCTACACCCATCAAGGCCCGTTCAAGGGATTACGCTGGACCTATATAAACCGTGGGCGGGTCTAGGATAGTTAAGTTTCACATTCGCAGTTTAATGGTTTTAATGGAATTCTAAACCTAGTTATCTTTCAAAGCATGGTTATATATATTTATGTATGGTTGTGAATACATATGGTTGGTTTACTTGGTTTTAAATATTTGAATTATTTTATCCTTATCTTGAGTACTTGCTAGTGTTCACCTACTAACCAGCCTTCGGGTGACTGGATCCCCATGTGATGTAGGAATCGACCATTCTACTTCTCCTTCTTAGTGATCGAATTAAGGATCAAATCGGTTAGATTGAAGTGGTGAGCTTCCATATTCCAAAAGGCTCCATTTCATGTCATAGATTTTTTTCACATATTTTGTTCATTTTATAGACATTGGTTTTGACTATGGTTGGGGGCATATCCTAATCGCATATTGTGTTACTTTTGGTTAGAGAATTTTTGGAACTTTTATAGGTTGATATGGGCGGTGTTGATATTCGTGTCAGCCTTGGTATTTTCATTGGTATTGGGGTTGATACCATTTGGTTGTATGTATAATTGTTCCATCATTTTATGTTATGGACTCGTACTTTGTTATTGTTTTGGTTTGGTTTTGGTTATTGGTTAGATATTAGTTTGTTGGACTTGCTTAGGTTAACCACGGTTATGGACCTATCCCTGAGTCTGGATTTGTAATTAACGTTATCCTATTATACGTTTGGAATTCATCCGACTCAGAGTATATGTTTGGAGGTTGGGTTGGGTAATGGGGGTATTTCCTGGTCCTGTTTGGAATTGGAATGGCCATTATGACAAGGCCCTGGTTCGGGTCATGCCCATTTTTGTCTTGTATCAATCTTAATCAAGCCGAGGATTCCTGGAAATATTTTATGCCTTACGTTGTTATGATCACATTTCAGATAACTTATGCCCATTAGGGATGTTGAAAAGGAGGGTCTCTTGGAAAAGTTTTGAAATATTTAAAAGTATTTCAGAGCAATTTTAGGATTTTGAGGTAGTAAGCATCTACGATAGTGCCGTGTCACGGAGGAAACTCTTTGTGATAAGCAGTGTGGCATGTAGGTTAGCCTTCACTATAGGTAGTGTGCCACGGTGAGGTTTAAAATTTCATCCAATTTTGATTTACGCACTTGGGGTGAGGGGATTTGGGTCTTTTACCCTTTGTACGACCTTAGTCTCGTTGTCTCATGATTTGTGGTTTCATAATTCAGTTGGAGATTTCATAAAGCCCTTTTTATTTGATTCCTATACGTGTTTTGTTGAGGTATAATTCTTAATGTGAAGTTACATACTTTGTTCCATACTTCGAACGCTTTAAAAGATTTCATCATTCAAAGATGAATGATTCTAGGGGGAGATAATGTAAGAGCCCACATTTTTGGGCTAGAATTTGAACAGTTATTCCTACGTGTATAAACTCAAATCCAATGATACCTATGTAAATATAAGTGTCATGATCATTTACCTAGTATGTATAGTGCTTTTGAGGTGAAGAATCTTCATAGGAAACCCTTAGAGCAATGTTGTGTTAAGAACTTTTGATTCGACCAATTTTTTTTATTTGATCCTTCAAGGGTCAACTTTAAATGTATATAACATCTAGAATATATTTAATTTAGGGTATTAAGACCCACCTAATTAAATATAATTGAGTCCTCTTTCCAATGCATCTAATTTCTCCTTAATTTGATACCCAAGCAAAAAGTTATAAGTATTTTTTAGAGGAACCAGTGAGGGTCCATGATTTCAGCATGTCACGAAGGATAATCTTTGCGATAAGCAACATGGCATAGAGGTTATCCTCCATGATAAAGTACGTGCCACTCCGCTATGTAAAGTTCGTGTTGTCTTGTTTTTTTTTCCCTTAGGATGAGGGGTAATTAGGTTATTTCACCTATGAACGACATTTAAATACTATATGAATCTATTTTCATTATTTTTCACGACATAAAAGCTATTATAGCACCATTCAACACAAAACCAAAAAAAGCTTAAGAGTTTCATCGTACGTTTATCTTCCATGTTCCATATTCAAAATTGTTTACCAATCCTTGTATGTCTAAGGCATGTTACTCTTCCCTCACTATTATTTTATCAAAAGCTTTTGATTGTAATTGCATACATGTGATTAAATTAAGGTTTGTGAATATGGGTTCGAGGATTTTGGAATAAATGCATCTTGAATTGATTTTCCCATGGTTTTAATACAATTGTTAATGTTTTGTTTTCATGTTTTGAACTAATGGGGTGAATGGGTGTGGGAATTGAAATGGGGGTCGAGATATATCCCCAATTTGATGATTTTGGTATTGAATTTGGTTTGGAAATTATGTTCCCTCAACCCATTTGTATAATTGGTTTTGAAATATTATCTGTCACTAGGTTTTACTTGCTCATATATACTATTGAATTGCATAAATGGTTAAAAGATTACGCATGGATTTTGAAGGCCTTATATCCCGTGTTTATACTGAAATTAAAACCTCGGGGGTTGAGGCATTATGCCGAGTGGATTTGATAAACAAAAGGGGGTCGAGGAATCCCCCAAGTTAACGGAATTGTAACAGCAAAATTATAAGCTTGAAAGCAAATGGTATGACGATACGTGTGGTGTGACTTAATGTATAATTTTGCGGTTAGTGAATGGGTTATGTCAAAGTTGTTTTAATTTTGTCTTAATGGGGGTTATGTAGCTAAGTCGTGATGGTGTGGGTCTTGAATAACTTGTACTACAAACTCATGTTTGCCGACATGAGAGTTGGTCTTGATGACCGTGTGCCTAGTTCATACTATTTATATATTTGTATCTTTTATTCACGTATGGTTACGGAATTCCCTCTTCTTCCTTGATCCCTCTGGTTCATGTGGCGGCTAACATGTGATGGTACCTTTCAGTAGGGGGAGCTGAACCCATATAGCCTGTTGGTGCATGTTTTTTACGGTTGAGCTACACAGTCTGGGCTAATATTTTACTTCGTGCTAAGTCTTATTCCCAATCCCAGCATGTGGTATATGTATGTATATGTATCTAATTATGTGCATTGGTTTTGAATGAATTTGAACTATTGATGTTTGCATTATTTTATCACTTTCGTAAGTTACATGTTTGTGCTCATACTACTTATCATCTCCATGCGATGTAGGGTCCTAAGGCACTTTGATTTTTCTTGCACAATGATATATTTCTGAGTTGCCTGATTTAAGCTTTGAAGTGGTGAGCTTCTATTCTCCAGAAGTGTTATCATTTTAAAGTCATGTTTCATTGTGTCATAGACTAGCATTTTTCCTTTTTTTTTGCTATCATCAGTGGCTTGTCCCGAATTAGATTGTTTTGGTTCTAGTTAGATTCTTTGTGGAATACTGTGGACTTGTTATTGGTTGTTGAATTCTTAGAATTCTTTTGAGTCATACTTATCTATCTTGTGATATCTCGTTATAAGCAAAGTTTTCAAACTATAAATTTCAACATATCACAAGATAGATATGTTTGAAAACTTTGCTTATAAATTCTCATCCCTCAACCTCTAGTGTACAATCTCATATGTTTTTCATGATTTGTATCATTCTTAGAATACACCACAGTGTGATCAATGAACCATGGCATAGTTGAAAACTTTTATTATAAATTCTAATCTCTCAACCTCTAGTGTACAATCTCATATGATTTTCATGATCTGTATTGGTCATAGAATACACCACAATGTGATCAAAGAACACAATCACTAACGAATCAATTTAAGGATGAAACGCCTTATTTATCATCTCCATGAACGTTGTTGGGTGATATTCCGTTGTTTCATGTTACTTTTAATTCTTAGAACATGGAAATTCAGTAAGTACTTAGGTATTTTAGTTAGATGTGATGTGTTTTTAGGTTGGTTTTGCAGGGAAATAGAGTTTGGAGTAGAGAAGGATAAAAAAAGTATGAAAAGAAGTTAGAAGGCTACCTACACGCCTACCTAAAACCTGTAGTTAGGGCATGTAGGTAGGGTGCTACAAGTTTTGCAAGCTGTCAGCTTCCTCTGATTCCTACGATTAACACCTACAAGGCGTAAGTGGTACCTAAAACACTTCACAGGTAGGTAATCTTAAGCATGAAAAATCCTCTGATTCATTTAAATCTACATATAGACCATAGATGCTACCTACTTCGTTGGTGCTGACTCTATTTTCCTACTTTTAATTTAATATGTTTTCTATGTTTTTCGATGTCTCTATAATTACCCATGGGTTGTTTCATAAATATTTTTGCACTTTATACACTTATTACATTATTTTGATTTCAGAGATATAGTTTTCATCTTGGAGTTCCTGTTCTTGGGTTTTAGGGTTTGTTATAAAGTTGAGATTTTTGTTTTCATTCTTACTTATTTGTGAGATCGTTCATATGCTTTCAATTACGAATTATATGTGTGTCTTATGATTATGAGAAACTAAACTCCCTAACTAGGGTTGTGGGAACCCTAAGGATTAGCGAAGTAGAGGAAGTTCAAAGTCATTCCTTTTTAGTATTCTTGCATAAACTTTAGTAACCCACCTATATTCAGTACTAACTCAAGAGAGATGTTGAGATTAAGAAAAGAAGATCACAACAGTAATTTAAAGCTACTAACTATCATTTGATTAACTCAAGACCTAGTGGAGATAGTTAATTTGGTATCCAGGAAAAGCATTTGTAGTGAGACATTTTGATACCGAGAGGAGATAAAGGAAATTCACCCAAACCAAGGTCAATAGAAATCTTGGTGATACATAGCTTGTTAGATTCTGAATGCAAGACACAAAGATACTTTGACAAGCACGATAAGTTGACAGAGTTAAAAAGTCAATAGGAATAATATCCTAGTGATTATCTCATACTGATAACAATCCAATTTGCCTACGTTGTTGTGGTTACTACTATTCTTACAAAATGTCCCATTTACTTTTTATACTTTCTTATGATATTCTATGTGGGTTCATCCCCAACCTTTTTCCGTTCCATATTTTACAAGCAACCGCGTTATACTTTTTAGGAGGTGTAATTTAGCGACATCAAATTTTGATGACATTGTCGGGGAATATGGTTATAAATTAATTGATTAAGTTTGTTAAGGCCGTTAGTTTTCTATTTTCTATGGTTTTTTAGGCATACACTAATGTATGCCAAGCACTAGAAGTCAAGGCAATCCCATGACATTTTATCCTGAGCTTGAATAGACCTTACAACATAGTTTTAAGACTGAAGATTATAAGCATGGATCCTGGCATGAATATGTTCAAGATAATCGAAAAACATTAAATCGGCCACCTCAAACTGATGTTCATGAAACTACTAAGGAAACCACTGCCTGATTAATATTTGAAAAGAATGCAAGGTTAGCACTTGCCCAACATGTTGATGAAACGGCTCGATATGAGGCAGCAGGTCGTCGAGCAGTTCTCGACAGGGACAAACTAAAAAGATATAGAGTTCAACCAAACATTTGTCATTACTTGCTTTTTTATGATAATACGAAAGATTATTTGGGGTATGTTGAATAGGTTGGGATAGGTGCTATTATTTCTAAAGAGTTTCCCCAAGAAACAAATTTCGACATTAGTAGTGCAATAATTTAGTTGCTTTTTATGAAGGGTGTATTTTTTGGTTTGCCTATTGATGATGCAAATAAGTATTTTATGATTTTTTTTGGAATTTACTCTTTGTATAATCTACAAAAGTTATTTAGGTATCTTTAACACTCAGGTTGTTCCCATTCACTCTTACAAGAAACGGGTTTTTATAGTTATGGGAACTAACTCGTCAGTGCATTACCACTTGAAATGAGGTGTAGACCTAATTCTTAAGTAAATTTTTCCTGGGATCTGTAATGTTGCATTTGAAGTATATGACCTTAGAAAATTGTATTCAAAGGCACTGCACGACACATTGCTAAGGTTAAAAAAAAGCTGATTATTATGCCCAATCACAAAAATTTTGGGAGGAACTTGCTAGAGATATTATATAGATCTCTGAGTGTAAACACTAATGTTATTGTAGGTACTATTACTAGTGGGGATTTCATGAGTCTTCATTGGGAGCAGGCTATAGAAATCTTAGATGAAAACACCAAAACCAATCAAGGATGGCATACTCATAAGGCAGATATGGAAGCTTCCACATATGCTATTAGTGCTTCCAGTGGGCAGAGAACCCTAGATGAGACAGTGGCTCAAGAGTTTACACAACTAAGTATAGAGATTGGATTGATTTTGGAGTAATTTTCAACTATAGGAGCAAAAAAGGTGAATGTATTTAGATGCATGAGGCAAATGTTTTAGACATGACAAGTACAACTCAAAGGAGGAAGCAAAGTACATGGAGAGAGAGATGGATGGTATTTTATCCAAGGGACAAGGGTAAATAAAGACACTTAGAACTTGATGCTAAGGAATAAAATTCAAAACTATTTTAGAGATAGGTATAGGGAAAGTACTAGAGAGTGAGATGGTGACTGTCGGAGAAAGGATGATTATAAGTAGAAGAGTAGTTTGTATGTTCCATCAGGGAATTGTGATGCTTACTTTAGGATAGAAGTATTGTATGCTAACCTAGTGAAGTGTTTAGAGATCTAAGAGAGTTGTCGTAAAGGGATTAAGAAAGACATTTCAGGATTAAGAAATAAAGTAAAATCGCATAGCACCGCAATTTATTAGCTTGAGCAACAGTTTTTATCAATTTTCGACTATAATGAATCAGCATTAATTGAGCACTTTTCTGAGAAATATAATTTAGAATCCAAAAATATTCTATCACTACCTAGCCATCGCCACTTAGAGTGGTAAGGCTACTATTGATCCACCTATGTCTATAGCTAATGAGGTAATGGATGATACTATTGATATTAATGATGCACCCAAAGATGAAATTGAGAAGTTGGTGAGTAATGGTGAGAGGCCACAGAAATAGATAGGTGTTTAGAAAATAGCTTATACTAATAAAGAAAAGGGTAAAGAGGTTGAATCAATCTTGAAACCTATTCAACGACCTCTCCCTTCTTTTCATATAAGGTTGAGGATTAAAAAAAAAGAAGGAAAATATAAGAAATTTATATCGATGTTGAAAGAATTGTCTGTGAATATATCACTTATGGAATCTTTGGAGCAGATGCTTGACTATACAAAGTTCATGAAGGATTTAGTGATTAAGAAGTGGATGGTCAGTTTTGAGCTTGCAAATAGTATGCACCAGTATAGTTCTATTGCTTCCTAAACTTTGGTTAAGAAGAAGGAGGATCCAAGATCTTTCACTATTCTTTACACAATTTTGACCCTAAATATTTCATGAGAATTATGTGACTTAGGAACTTGTATTAATCTTATGTTCCTAGTTGTATACAAGCAATTAGGGTTTGGGTTACCTACGCCGACCTCTATGAGACTATTGATGGCTGATTATACTGTGAAAAAATTGGTTGGTATATTGTGTGATGTTTTTGTGAAGGTATTTTTTTTAATATTTCAAGATAATTTATGATTCTTAATTATGAGGTAGATTTTGTCATCCCTATAATCTTGGGAAGGCCCTTACTAATAATGAGTAGGGCATTGGTTCACATAGAGATTGGACAAATAAAACTAAAGCCCAATGATGAATAAGTTACTTTCAATGTGTGTTAGTCTATGCAACAGTAAAAAGATATATGGGTGGTATCTATGATAGATACTATATATGAAGATGCATTTATTGCATTCTTTAAGGGGAGACTTGGTGTAGAAGCATTAGCGACAGTGATAATGAACTTTAATAGCAATGGTATACTTGAATATGATAAAATGGTCAGCGATCTTGTTGGAAGAGGTTCTTATTCTTTTGTTCCAAAGAATTTGGGTCTTAATTTGAAGAATAGAGAGGCTCCACCAGCTCGGCCATCTATTGAGGAGCCACCAGTCTTGGAATTGAAGTCCTTCCCCACTCATTTGTGTTATGCATTCTTTGAGACCAACAATACCTTGTCGGTTATTATTGCTGCAAATTTAGTGGATACACAGGTTGAGGCCTTGATTTACATTTTACAGAGGTTTAAATGGGAAATTGGTTAGACTACTGTGGATATTGTTGGGATACCACCCAAAATTTACACTCATAGAATATAGCTAGTTCTAGAATGTGTACTTAGAATTGAGCATCCATGTCATCTGAATCCACGTATGCAAGACGTGGTGATGAAAGAGATCATTAAGTGGATAGATGTAGGTAATGTTTACCCTATTGTCAAAACCATGTAGGTAAACCTGATTTAGTATTTCCAAAGAAGAGTATGATCATTATGGTCACTAATGATAAGAATGAGTTATTTTCTATGAGACCAATCATGAGATTTAGATTCTGTATAGATTACTGGAAGATGAATACTTTGACGTTGAAGGATCACTTACCTATGCCCCCGAGGACTTAGAAGGATCTCTTTGTTATGCCCCCGATATTTGATCGTCTTTCAAGTAGAGGATGGTATTTTTTTCTTGATGGTTATTAGGGGTATAATACAATTTTTATTGCCATCGAGGACAAAGAGAAAAACACTTTTAGATGTCCATATGGTACATTCACATTAAAGAGAATGCCTTTAGACTTAGAATGCTCCTATTACCTTTTAATGTTGTAAGATGTTTGTCTTTTCTGATATGGTGAAGGATATAATAGAAGTATTTATGGATGATTTCTTGATTGTGAGAGACTTGTTTGATGACTATTTTTCTCTCTTGGCTACTGCATTTTGTATACGTGAGGAGTGTAGCTTGTTCTGAATTAGAAGAAGTGTCATATCATAATTAAAGAGGGATATTTCTAGGACACAAGCTTCCAAAGAATGGAATAGAGGTCGACAGGGTAAAAATTATGGTGATTGAAAAATTGCCTCCATCAATTTCTTTAAAAGGTATTTGGAGTTTCTTTGGTAATTAAGGTTCTATAGGTGGTTCATTAAGGAGTTCTTTAAAATTGCAAATCCAGTATGCAAGTTATTAGAGACGAAGGTGAAGTTTGTGTGATTATGTCTGTCTCATGGCCTTTGAGTTTCTCCTATCATTGTTTCTCCAGATTGGACCCTTCCATTTTAGGTGATGTGTGACACTAGTGGTAGGTCCCTAGGAGCTATCTTAGGATAAAGACACAAGAAAATACATCATCCCATCCATTAGGGCATCACAATGCTCAACCACGCATAGAAAAATTATACGATCACTAAATAAAAGTTGCTTACAGTGGTATTTGTGTTTGAGTAGTTTCTGTACTATTGGATTGGGACCAATGTCCTTGTTCATAATGACTATGTGTCTATTAGGTACCTTATAAAGAATAAATATGTGAATCCTAGATTGATTCGATGGGCACTATTACTGTAAGAGTTTGAATTTGAGGTTAAGGATAGAAGAGCCCAAAAACTTAGATTGAAGGACATATATTCCACCTATAAGAGGAGGTAATGTTTAAATTAAGGGATGAGCTTGAGATTGTTAATACCTATCTAGATGAGAATTTCTTGGCAGTATCAAAAGTCATAATCCCTAGGGTTGCTGATTTTGCCAATTATTTGTCAAGTGACCTCTCTCAGAAGATATGTCATTTTAAAATGTAAAACAATTTATGTATGAGGTACCATAGTTCTTATAGGATGTGTCTTACTTATTTTAAGTGTGTGTGGATGGTGTGATTTAGAGGTGTATTCCAACAGTTGAGATAATGGGAATTTTTAAAACTTGTCATTCATCTCCAGTTGGGGATCACCATGGAGGTACTCACATGACCCATAAGATTCTGCAGTGTAGTTAATATTGGCCGATTATTCATAATGATTCACATGGCTATGGTCAGGCCAGTGACCAATGCCAGAAACAAGGAAATATCTCACAGAGGCAAAAGTTGCCCATGTCATTTATTCATGAGCTTGAGTTATTTGATGGGTGGGGTATTGATTTAATTAATCCATTATTGAGTTTTCAAAGCATGAAATACATTCTGGTGGTAGTCGACTATGTATCCAAGTAGGGGGAAGCAGTTGTGCTTCCTAATAATGAAGGTCGACATGTCACAACATTTTTAAAGAAGAACATTTTCTCTCAATTTGGTTTTATTATTAGTGATGGTGAGTCTCATTATTGAAAACATCTATTCAAGGACCTACTTTTGAAATATGGTGTGAAACATGAGGTGGCAACACCTTACCTTCCAAAAATATGTGGGAAGTTTGAGGTTTCTAATCGTAAGATCAATATTATTTCAGAAAAAACTGTGAATTCCAACTACTGGTTGAGGAATTAAATAATGCATTTTAGGCATACCAAAATGTTAGGAAAACTCCCATAGGTTCCTCTTACTATCGTCATATGTACGGCAAGGCATTCCACCTTCCAATCGAAGTTGAGCATAAGGCACTTTGGGGATTAAATAAGCAATTTTGAGTGTTGTGATGCCACACATTTTAGAATGGATAAGATGAAATATTTAGATAAATTCAACCTCCTTTCATATGAATGTTCAGACCTATATAAGGAAAATATAAAGTTATAACATGATAAGAAGATTGAGAAAATAGTATTCCAGCCCGATGATGTGGTCTTGTTCTTGTTTCCTGGAAAGTTGAAGTGTAGGTGGTCTGCATCATTCACCATTGTTACAGTATTTCCACATAGTTCTATGAATCCAAAATGAGATTGTTATTCCCTATTTAAGGTGAACGGGATCCTTGTCAAACATTAAATGGGAAGCATGGAGGAATTAAAAGTGTGCGGGGATGTTAGACTTGGTGAAGTCTGAGTATCCAAGGTAGCTAATTCGTGTTGCACCATTAAATTAGGTGCGGCATAGGATGCAAACCATGGGCTTCTTGGTGAAGTTTTAGTACTCAACATAGGCACATAATGTCGTGACTCTTAAATCAAGCATTGGCTGGGAGGCAACCTAAGGTTTTTGTGTTCACTTTGTTTTGTTTTGTAGGTTAAAAGAATGAAGGAAAAACTATAGAATGGTCAAACTTACAAAATTTCTAATAAGTCTAGGTAAGTGGACCCACGACCCTTCCTACGGGGTTGCAGGTCCAACCCAGAAATTGTAAGTTGAGTTGTTTGAATTAGAAGAAAATTTAGGTCTCTAAGCTTCAACCAGTGGACCCAACCTACTGATGTGTCATGGTTTCATGGCACTTTCGATGCTTATATCAAGGAAACTATGCATTAAATTAGGTCGATTTAGTTAGATATGATGTATTTTTGTCTATAATTTGCAGGAAACTAGGTTTTGGAGCTTTAAAAAGGAAAAAGATTTGAAGTTTGTAGAAGATCCTACTTACTAGACCACTTACAGGTCGTAATTTCCACTTACATCCACCATAATTGGCCTCGTATGTATCAGAGAAGGCATGTACTATGAACCTAAATGCTAAAGTTTGTTCTGATATTGATGACGAGCCATTTCTAGAAAGTAGGTGGCACTTATAGCCACCGTAAATGGCCAATAATTATCATAGGATGAAGGTTATGATATTCTAAAGTAAAGATTTAGGCTAAAAGTTATGGGAGGTCACTTATGGGGCATAAGTACCACTTATACCATTGTAAGAACCATAGTAGGTAGCATCCTAAATATTTGAACAATTTATGACACTTATGACATACTGAGGTGTCCGTATGTACCATTTACAGCCCGTAAGTATGTCCATAAGTGGTCACCTACCTAGTTTTTCATTATTTGTTTCGCTTAGGATTCTTGGGATTCTGATGTAATCTATATGCACTCTTTACATTCACAAATATATATTGATTTAAAGATTCGACTTTTGATCATGGAATCCTTTGTTCTTTATTATTTGGTTAATTATTTATTTTGCATTTTGGGTTTTCTTCTTAGATTATTATACTACTAATCTTATGCTTTTATTTATGAATTCCATGGATATTCTTGCAAACATGAGAGGATAAACCACCTAACTAGGCTTCTATGAACCCTGAAAAAATAACTAAGTTAAGGAAGTGTAAGGACCTTCTAAATATTTGTTTATGCATGTATTGTGATATTTTTTAGTTTGTTTGCTTTCTTAAATACTATAGAGGTTAAGAAATTGTATGTATTTGAGATTATCTTCACAAAAGGGGTTAATATTAGGAAAAGAAAATTTCAATTGTAATCGAGGATACCAAGCCTTCTGTAATTAACTTGACACCTAAACAGAGATAGTTAATTTGGGATTAAAGATAGGGGTTAGTAAGGCGACACTCTGAGACTCATATGGTGAAGAGTGAAAATCACCAAAGGCATTCACAAGATGGTCGATGATGCATATCTTGTCAGATTCTGCACGCAAGTTATTGTGATAGTTGGGTTGAGCACCATAAGTATATGGAGTTATGAAGCTAGGGGTAACATATTCCTAGTATTCATCTCGGATTGATTTCAACCAAAGCGACCAAAAATTGTTACTAATTGATATTTTTCTAACCAAATACCCTTATTTAATTTCTTCCATCATTCAAGCACTTTCGTCAAATTCTTGAGATGTATTCAAACTATTTTTTATGGGTTTGACCCCAACCTCTATTTGGTTACTCGATTTGAGATCGGCCACGTTGTACTTTCTTTGGAGGTACATATTGTGCGACATTAAATTTTGGAAACATTGATGGGGAATACAATTACAAATTAAATGATTGAAATTGTTAAGGTTTTTGGGTTTTAGTTTTCTATTTTTCTTAGGGTGTACACCGGTGTATGCCCAGTACTAAGAGTCAATAAAATACCTTGATACCAACTAATATAGATCTTTAAAGAACCCTATGATATAATTGTAGGATTACGAAACACGATCATGAATCTCGTCATGAGCTACCTCAAGATGATCCACGTAAGGTGAATCCTCTACCTTCATTTGCTTCTCAAGAGACAACTGCACAAACCACTATGTGGTTATTAGATAAAGAAAATATGAGGGGTATGTGGCTTCCTATTGTGCATCCTAACATAAATGATAGAGATATAAAGTTGAGCATCGAGTAGAACTTGATATAGGTAGAAAAATAAAAGAGTTCAAATGCCCCTAGCTTTTTAGTACATAATAGAATACGATGATCCAAAGGATGACTTAGGGTATATTGATCATATCGAGATAGGATCCAATTTTTCTCCTGATTTAGCCCAAGGGGTGAAGTTTTATATCACGAGTTTTATGATTCAACTACTCAATTTGAAGGGTGTGTTTTCTGATTTTCTGACTGATGATGTAAATATGCACATCATAAAATTCATGGGAATCTGCACTTGGTATAATTTACCTTAGTGAGTTAGGAAGATTTAAGTCTCAGATTGTTCCCATTTTCTCTAATTGGTGAAGTAATATTATGGCTAGGGGAACTACCTCTTGGGTTCATTACTAATCGGAATGACTTGTGAAAGCAGTTCTTGGACTGACTTTTCCCGCCTTGTAAAATATTATAATTGAAGGACGAGATCTATAATTGTAGGCAACTGCATTCTGAACCACTATAAAAGGCATGGTTAAGGTTCAAGAAGAAGTTGTTAATGGTGCCCATTCACCAAATTTCTGGAAGAATTTTTCTTAAGATATTTTATTGTGCCTTGAATGCAAACACTAAAGCTAATGCAGATACTATTATCGGTGGATCTCTTATGAGCCTGCATTGGGAGTTAGCTTCCAAATTTTTTGACAGGGTCTCTATGACCAACTTAGGTTAGCATACTCGGGAGGTCCAATAAGGATCCAATACTTATGTTATTGGTTCTTCTAGCAAGTAGAGATTTTTCAATGATACAATGGCTCAAGAAGTTTCATGGCTGAGGATGGGGATTGAGTTGTTGACCAATTAATTCACAAGTTTCACTTTAGAAAAGGTGAGTGCAGTGGGCACACACAGTAAAGTTTTAAAGCTTTATGATTTTGATATTAAATAAGAGACAAAGTACCTGGATAGAGAGATAGAGGGCTTTTGAGTTATGGGTCAAGCGTCTTATAAAGACACCTTGAACTCAAGGTAACACAATCAAAGTTGAAACTACTATATGGAAAAATATAAGTATTGAAGTAGAGAGAGATAGTGACTGGAGACGCAAGGACAATTATAAGAAGAAGAGTGGTGCATATGTTTCCTTGGGGAACTGCAAAATTGATTTAAGAATGGATGCATTACTGACTAAGATAGTTAAGGGTTTAGAGAATTAAGAGAGTTGCCTTAAAGTGATTAAGGCAAATATTTTGGAACTAAGCCAAAAAGTTGAATCACATGCTACCGACATTAAGCAACTTTTGCAGCAGTTTGGTCATATGTTTGCTACTATGAATCAACATCAATCGGACATTTTTTCGAGCAATACTGTGCAGAAATCAAAAAATGATAGTCACTATTTGGCCATCACCACTAGGTGTTTTTAGTCCACTATTTATTCCCTAATACTTGTAGTTGATGAATTACGAGATGTTTTTTATGTTAATGATGCACCCAAAGTGAAATCTAAAAAGCTGGTGATAAGTGGCTAGTCATCACAAAAATTAACAGGTGTTGAAAAATGAATTGACAAGAATAAAGGTAGGAATTCAAACCTGTATTGAAGACCATTCTATGACCTGCCAAACCTTTTTCTTGGAAATTAAAAAAGAAGTAAGAGAAAGGAAAGTGTCAAAAGTTCATGTCAATTTAGAAGAAACTATTTGTTATCATTCCTCTTGTCAAAGCCTTTGAGCATATGGTAGGCTATGTGATGGTTATGAAAAATCATGTTACTAAGAAGCGGGTTATGACTTTTAAACCCATTAATAATATGTACCATTATAGTTATATTGCTTCTCGGTCATTGGTAGAGAAGAAGTAGGACCTCGAAGCATTCACTAGTCCATTACCTATTGGGTCTTTCAACTTCTCTCAACCATTATGTGACTTAAAAGCTAGTATAAATTTGATATCATTGCTAGGATACAAACAGTTGAGGTTGAGGGAACCCAAATCGACATCAATGAGATTATTGATGATAGACCACAATGTAAAGAACCCAGTTGGCATATTATGTGAGGTGTTAGTGAAGATGGCCTATTTTAGATTTTTAGTTGATTCTATGATCCTCGACGGTGAGGTAGATTTTGATATTAATGTTATCTTAGGAAGGCCCTTTCTAGCCAAGGGTAGGGTGTTGGTTTATATGGAGATGGGGCATATTATGTTTAGCCTAAATTAATAATAGGTTACTTTTAATGTGGGATAGTTAATACGATAGATCAAAGACATTAAAGTGGTGTCTATGATAAACACTTTAAGAATGAAGAAGTGAGTGCGCCCATTGAGGAGAGACTAGGAGTTGAACCACTAGCGGCGGCTAACATGAACTTTGATAGAGATGGTACCAATGAGTATGATAAGAAGGTAAGCACACCGTATGGAAGAGGTTCTTATTTTTTTACTCTAGGGAAGTTAGATCTTGATTTGAAGAATAGAGCAAATCGGACAGCTTATCCGTCTATTGAGGAAACACCAGTTTTTGAATTGATGGCCCTTCCATATCACTTGTGATATGCATTTTTGGGAGCCGACAATACATTTCCGGAAATTATTGCTTCTTATTTATTGGATACACTAGTCGAGGAATTAATTTTAGTCTTTCCGAAATTTATGAGGGAAATCAAATGGACTATTATATATATTATGAGGATTCCACATAGGATTTGTACTCATAAAATTTAGCCTAAACAATATTTTGTTTCCAGCATTGAGCACCAACATCATTTGAACCCACCTATGCCAGATATGGTGATGAAAAATATCATACAGTTCTTAGATGTAAGTATGTTTTATCCCATTGCGGACAACAAATGGGTGAGCCCAGTTTAATATGTACCCAATACAGATGGGATCACTATGGTTCCAAATAAGAAGAATGATTTGGTGCCCATAATATCGGTTACTGGATGTAGAGCGTGCATGGACTATACAAAGTTGAACTCTTGGACACAAAAAGGAATATTTTCCTATGCCCATTTACAAATTAGATGCTAAATAGACTTGCAGATAGGGTTGGTACTATTTTCTTCTTGCTTATTTTGGATACAATAAAATCTCTATTGCCTTCGAAAACCAATAGAAGACTACTTTTATTTACCCTTATGGTAATTTTGCATTCAAGTGGATGTGTTTCATACTATGCAATCTGCCACCTTTCAGTGTTGTATGATGTCAATATATTCTGATAAAATTAAATACACTATAGAGGTCTTTATGGATGACTTTTTTATTATTGGGGACTCTTTTGATGACTGTCTTACCTATTTTGCCAATGCACTTCAAAGATATGAGGAGTGCAACCTAGTTTTTAAATTAATAAAGGTGCCACATTATTTTGAAAGAAGGTATTATTCTCCAACACAAGATTTCAAATAGGGGTATTAAGGTTGGTAGGGCGAAGATAGAGGTGATTGAGAAATTACCTCCTCTAGTTTCAATTAAAGGTATAAGAAGTTTATGTGGTCATGTTGTCTTTTATATGAGATTAATCAAGGAATTATCTAAAATTAAAAATCCAACTACAAATATTTTAGATAAAAAGGTGAAGTTTGTGTTTGATTATGCATATCTCAAGGCCTTTGAGTGACTTAAGGAGCGTTTAATCCCGGATCCAATTATTGTGTCTCCGGACTGGTCCTTGCCTTTTAATGTGATATGTGATGCTAGAACTATGTATTTAGGAGATTTCCTATACCAATAACGTGAGAAGATTCTTCACTCAACATGCTATGCCAGCAAAGAATTAAGCCCCATAAAAATAATTATACAGTCATTGAGCAGGAGTTATTCATGGTGGATTTTTCTTTTGAGAAATTCTGGTCGTATTTTATAAGGACCAAAGTCATTTTTCACACTGATCATACAGCATTAAGGTAACTTGTGTCGAATAAAGATGATAAACCACGGTTGATAAGTTGGGTACTCTTATTGCAAGAATTTAACTTGAGGTAAAAGACTGAAAATACACTGAAAATAAGGTTGCAGATCACCCATCTCTCCTCGAGTATGAGGCAATGCTAAAATTAGGGATGAGATTGATATAGATAATTTAATACCCTGGTTTGCTGATTTTACAAAGTCATCTTATCCCGGATGATTTGTCATTCCAGTAGTGATTCATGTATGAGATGAGAAAATTTTTATGGGATGAGCCTTATGTTTTTCTAGTATGTGCTGATGGAGTTATTCAGATGTGTAATACCGAGGTAGAGATGATGAGAATCCTTGAGGCTTGTCATTGTTTGCAAGTTGGGGGTCATCATGGTGGCACCTGTACAACCCAAAAAAATTTCATTGTTGGTACAATTGGTTGACTATTTACAAGGATGTTCATGATTTTTCTTATGCCTATGATCAGTACCAGCGGCAAGGAATATTTTGCAAAAACATAAACACCCCATGACACCTATTATAGAGTTAGAGTTTTTTTATGGGTGGGTAATTTATTTCATGGATCTATTTGTGAGCTCGTACGGAATAAAGTATATACTAGTGGCAGTCGACTATCTTTTGAAATGGGTAGAGGCAGTTGTGCGTCCAAACAAAGAGGGTTGAAGTGTCACTGCATTCTTGAAGAAGAACATCTTTTCTCAATTTAGGACTCCACATATTATTATAAGTGATGGAGGGTCCTACTTCTATAATCATCTTTTGAAGCTACTCTTAAAAAATATTTTGTGAAGAAAAAGAAGGTTAAAACACCTTACAATCTGCAGAGAAGTGGACAGGTTGAGGTCTCCAATCATGAGATCAAGTCCATATTGGTGAACACTGTGAATTATAAGAAGAATTATTGGTCAAGAAAGTTAAGTGATGCACTTTGGTATTACTAGACATCTTTTAAAACCCCCATAGTCGCCTCTCTATATCAGCTAGTGTATGGAAAGGTGGATCACTTGGTAGTCAAACATGAGCACAAGGTACTATGGGCATTGAAAAAGCTCAATTTTGAGTGGTGTGATGCAACAATTTTGATGTTGAGCAAAGTTAATGAGATAGATTAATTCCAACACCGAGCTAATGAGAGTTCAGCTTTGTACAAGGAGAAGATGAAACTATATCATGACAAAAATATTGAGAAAAAGGTGTTTGAGCCGGTGATATGGTCCTGCTGTATAGTTCGAGAATTTGCTTGTTTCCTAGAAAGTTGAAATATAAGTGGTATGGACCATTCACTATTCTTAGAGTCTTCCCGAGACGATAAAGCCCCGTGTAAGGTGAACGGGCAGTGTGTTAAGCATTATATGGTAAATATGTTTAAAGTGAAAATTTGTGTTGATGTACTCCTTGTCAAAGTCTAAGTAGACAAGGAAACTGAGTCATGCTGCAATGTTAAATCAGGAGCTTTATGGGAGGCAAATCATGGGCTTATTGGAGAAATTTGAGTATCCAACATTTCCACGTCATGCTGTGAAATTAAATCACGCATTGGTTGAGAGGCAACACAATATTTTAGTATTCACTTTGTTTTCATTGTTGTATATTTAAATCTTGGGAAAACACCTAGAAGCTAGTAAAAATTGAAAATTTATGTCAAGTCCAAGTAAGAGGACATATTGACCTTCTTACAGGGGTTGTAAATCAAACCTACGTCAGGTAAGTGATGTAGTAAGTGTCAGCATGTAAATTTTAGAATTATCAAGTCTCTGAAGTTGTACTTATGAACCCACTTACAATGGTCATAAGTACAACCTACGACCCTGCATGTAGGGTCATTGAAATTAGAGGGTTACTAAATTTTTGGGCCACTTACGGGCTATAAGTGGACACGTAAGTGAACATAAATTTTAGAGTTGAATTTTTTAAAACTGGGTTGGTCCAAAGTAACTTGACCCGATCCGACATGACCATCACATTTAAAACCTAAAAACTCGATCCATGTATTCCACTTTCTCTAATTTTTTAAATTCCCCCTCAAATTCAAACTCTTTATTTTTCGCTTCTCACTATAAAGGCAAACAAACCACCCTTGCCATCTCACATGCATGCATAGAGTACAAAAAGTTAGGGTTTTATTAGGCTTAGACAATTTTCTACTTCCATAATTTACATCTAAGGTAATATTTTTCTCTTTTACTAGGTATGAATTATGCCTTTTGGAATGAATTTGAGTTGGTACTTAAATAATGATGATAATTTAGTGAATCTCATTAGTTTTTATAGTTGGGATCCTAGAATGGTTAAACTATGAACTTTTTGCATTGTTCTTCACTGGATCACATGTGATCATGTCCTTCATGGAAGTAGAAGTTTAATAAGCAGATAAAAATCCAAAATTCTTGTGCAATACCTGTAAATTATAACTTGACATATATTGTTGTCTACAAAATTGAACATAATAATTAACAATACGCTCTGTGGGATAAGAATAATATGGGAAAATTTGAAGTACCCTAAGGATAATACCTACATAGGTACTTACGAGCCACGTAAGTGGCACTTGTCTGACACTTATGAGGGAACCTATGACCCCCGTAAATGAAACCTACGACACATTACTGGGGTCGTAGGTACCCTACCTTGGATGTTTTATTTTGTTCAAACATTTTTCTCTTCTTCTATTTCAGGCACTAACAACTATTTTTTAATGTACAATGGTACCAAAAGTAGCCCAGAAGAAGGGAGTTCAATCAAGGCTCTTTGTCGAGTCCCCAGAACAGACTGGATCTGTAAAAAGGTACCCCGTGAGCCAAACCAAATCCTTGCTCCTAAGGAAGACTAGCGGAAGATCTTTGTGACCGGATATAACTGCAGTAGTTGTAGCTACATTAGGTGTTTAGCCTATACCGTACCAATTGGCCCTACTAGCACCACAGGAAGAGGCCTAACCTCCATCACCCATGGTTTTCAGGATAGGACCTTGGATGTATAATCAGAGTAAGACACCACTGCCCTCTTTCCAGTCTTAAAAGAAAGATGATGATGCAGAGGATGAGGTAGATTTGTTGTTAGGGTTCGGATAGGAGGTTGAGTCTGTATAAGAACCAAGGTATTTAGAGGAGGTGGACACACATGGATTCTAGTCTGTGGAGGGGTCAAAGGATTCATCCGGTTAAGCTATTGACTTGGCTTTGGGCTAGGTTTCACCCATTCTGAGGAGGGTCCAAATTAGGTTCCACTAGAGATTTCTTCATCATCAGCACAAGATGCTCTGCTGGTTAATCAAGACACCTAGCCATATGTTCCACCAAATGATGCCTTAGGGTCTAACTCTACAAATTTCTTGTTGTGCCTATAGGTAAGATAAACCTGAGATGGTGTGTAGAAGGGATATAGTATATCTTTGATCGAGACATCCTCATCATAGAGTAGGGTCGACCTAAAAGAAGTATTACAAATTTTAGAAGGATTGATCTAATTGGGCTAGTAGGGTCACCAGACTGTAGGCCTCTTTTGATCGTTATTATTTGGAGTGGATGACTCGACCCCAAGGATCATATATCCCTGCTTTGATTTATAATTTTTATTCATCTTACAGCTCCATGATCTATTCTATTACTCCACGTGAGTGTAGATGTATAGAGAAGCCCTAGCTGGATCACAACTTAGTATGTGGGGTAAGAATAGACATTTTTGTGGTAGATATATGTAGGCTAATATTAGGTCTTGATTTTCTGGCACCGGCATCGACGTTAGACTTTGATTTTATCATGATACTATCATGAGATCGATGTTCTAAAAGAGATGCAGATTACAGATGGTAGAGGCTTGACTTGGCTAGGTAGATAGCCAGCCAAATTTCTGGTCTAGGCATTGATACCTCATCGATAGATAGAAAGATGGAAATAAAGAAGGCAGTACTAAATTTTATAGAAAAATATTGATGGACCATGGTACGATTTAGGGTGAGTCTGATAGTGTCAGGCAGTATACTTACATGGGAGAGAGATGCTTTTCCTTCAAGTAGTCTTTCTGGATATAATATTGATTTTACGACACTAATTTGATTGGAGATTCATGTTTGAGCATTCAGTGAGAGCACCAATCCCCTCTTCCTTGTCTTATCCAGCAGTTATATTATGCATCTAGCATGCCTAATATTCTCAGTGTTTATCATAGGATTTATTTATTTGAACTTTAGATACTAGTTTGATCAATGATCTGGCAATCTCGATCCTTGTATAGAGAGCATAACCACCTCCCGCTGCTATTTTGGTCTATTTTGATGGACCTTTAGATTGTGTGCATTCTTAGGGACCTTTGACTGAGCCTGTTGAGAGGACGACTATTGAAGTTGATATTGAGATGGGTGAGCAGAGAGCTGCACTTGAGATTTTTACAGGCAGAGAAAGGGCTCGACTATATCTATGGCAACCCCAGCTTCTACTTCTGAGTCGGCTAGGGCATCTACTCTTCCCTCTCACCCCATAGTTTTTGGTTTGGTTAGCATGTTGCATGAGTTTCTTCAGTGCATAGTTTAGAGAAAGATGAGGTTACCATATGCCTCACCCATACCGAGTCTCACTTGGCTGCATTATTTGGATAGATCCGACCTTGGGTCTTGACTACACTTGAGACTATTAAGAGCTAATTTGAGGCGAAGTTGAGGGCAGAAATAGTAGATTTTATTCAAGAGTTGCATGCCTGGATTGATGCTTTTAAGGTTTTGGTGAATGAACGATTTACTTTTCAGGAACCTGATATATCTTGGATCCAAGATATGATGGCTACATTATGCACTGAGGTGTGATCACTGGTAGAGAGCCAGTTTCTAATCGTTCCATCTTTCATAAAGTCATTGAATCCACCTCTACCTATGTGATTTAAATTATCTGATAAAGAGGAGACAGTCTTGGTGCTTAGGGACAAGAAAGGTTAGGAGGAAGACTTATAGGACCCCACTTTACCCTCTTGATTTAGCCCTTAAGAGTATGGGTGTCCTCAGTAGTTGATGGGCAGAGATGAGATATGATAGCAGCAAACTTGGTTTCGGGCATCGGCCAATGCGTCGAGATGCATCCGCAGTCCATTTCAAGCAAATGAGATATCTAACCACATAGTTTTTGACATTTTGGACGCATTGGCAAAGTTAAATTTTACATGTAAGGTCATTTTATTAAAAAAAATTCTCGGTGGTCAATTAGAACCAATGAAAACTTCAAATTGGGGAAAGTGGTTCTAAAAACAAACAAACGCCAGGTAACCGATCTATAGGTTCCAACAAGTCACTAATGACTTGGGCAACTAAGCAGAAACTCTATCAGCAAAAATAAGATAGAACGCGGTCAATGACCTGAAGGGTCATTACATATAATCAATATAAACCTACCAAGGTATACAATCATTGATGGGTACGAGAACCCTAAACTAAAAAATGAAAAAAGTTAAGGTAGGAAATAAAAGCCCAACTATCATGGTGAAATTCAAAGTCATTTACCTGATGTACCCGAGGGAGAATGATGTAAACAATCCATACTCAAATTGACTGACTAAATCATCAACCAAGGCGCTAAGTGCACTGCCTCTAACTGACGATGTCACAACACTATGAGACTGGTGTGAATGTGATGAATAACTAATAAACCCACACTTAGGGAGACTATCTATACTAGTCTTTGATCTCTCTACAGTCGTAGCGAACCCTTAAAGCCCTAACCTAGTGATAAACATGATCTGACCCCAATTTGCTGACCAACAAACAATGAGGGCACTCCCTACTAAAATGACCATCCACCCCGCAATCATAACACCTCTCAGAAACTATAGGCTAGTTAGGAATACAAGCTAACTCTATCTGAACAACCAACTAATGTGTGGGGCACTCTCTAGACCAATGTCCTATCTCGCCACAACCAAAAAAAGCTCATCGAATACTATGAGATACTGCCCCTCCTATTCTAGATTGACCACCATGGCCCAAAGAAAAATAATAAAAACTCTATAAGGTCTAATGAGAACTCAACCTATAGTGATTACCATGACTAATCTGAGAGCCACCCATACTCTGAAATACTACATACATAGAACTGATAGGCTTCAGCAAAGATGTCCTCATCCAGAGAATCCTCATTCAAGAATGAAATACAACTAGCACTTTACTGATGACATGGCCTCATACCGCCACTTCCATAAACCTTAATACAAGTTCACTCTCTGGGTCTCACGTGATCAACAACCTGAGAGAAAGAAGACCCAGCTGCTATCAAGTGCTCTGATGCCAAATGGTGTAGCAATGTTAATTCTCTAATACATCCATGCACCATGTCATGCTCTAAATGATATAACATAAGAAAATTTCTGGACTACTTAAGAAACCCAATCTCGTATAATGAAATTGACAAAGAACCCTACTGAACACCAATAAACACAATTGTGGCCTAAAAATTACTCAAACAATTGGATGTTAAGTCTAGTTGTTAGGTATCCACAAAAATGACTTGGGATTACCAATGTTAAATCTCAAAAGGCTGAAGCGGTCACAAATTCTCCTGGAGCCTAGGATGGACACAAATCCTCCGAACAATGTTGAAGATCTTTGACATACATCTCTGACTCCTAGTTCTGGCACTACACTAAGCTCTGGAAACACGTGCCAAAGTCCAATCCGCATATATCAACAACCTCGCATCATCCATCTGGGATAGAATAGAGTCAAAGAATATATTTGAGGCTCATAGAGATATGAACACACGATAAGGAGTTAAGAATGTAATTTCCTAATAATGCCCAATAAACTCTAGAAGATAGGATACAAACATTTCTGCCCTAATCTGTAGGACTCTACTTGACACTTAGCTCTTGTACTGATACAATGGTAAGCTTGGCCTCTGATACCAATTTTTCATGACCTGATATCTTAGGTCGTGCTGGCACCTACTATAATCCACTAGTAGGTAATGGACTACAAAAAGAAAAGAAGGAAGAATGAAAAATAAATGACATAAAAGACTAAAATACATAAGATAGTCCTAAAACATAGTGGAATTAGTACAAGAGATTCTAATAAAATAAGCCTACAAAATGAAGTACTGAAAGAATATACTGATACAACCCATATTTAAACACAACAAAGAGACTAGTACATAATAGGGAAAATAGCAATACTTCGTATGTCAGGAGCTCACCCTATGTCTCTGAACCATAGTTGCCCCACACAATGCACAAAACAATGGAAAGAAAACATACTATGAATAACGGGCTATAAAAATGTAGTATGAGTACCAAAAAACATGGTACTCAATAGGCAACTATCGACTAAGCTCCAAAGATAATGAAAATATAATTGATGCAAGCAAAAATGTAAACTACACCTAAATATCCAGCAAACTAGATTATAATGCTACTGAGAAAATAAGGATAAACTATGTATTTCATATTCATTTAACTAAAATAATAAAGCTAATAAGACAATAAGGATAAACTATCCTATTCTATCCACACTCAAGAACTCAAACACCATACCGTATATCACTGGCTAATATACGAATATAGAGTAGAAGAAAGATATGTAATAGTTTATAAGGCCAAGAAATGGATATACAATATGAATAAATTAAGAAAGACGGGATATAAGGTAATAACATCACTACATATAAATTATTATACATATATATATATATACACACAAGGATAACTCAAGGTACAATCTAAGATAAAATTCTAACTGAGGTAAATCTAAAAACTAAGGTTACACCTAAGCTCTACATCTCCAATCTAAACTCTTAAAAGCAAGGTTGAACCGCTCGATTTCCACTACTCAAGCCATACCTAAAGATAGGCAAGCATACATATTCCAAATCCATCACAAAGTCAAAATTTCCATTCCAAGGCATCAAATCCAAAACTAAGGGAACAAGTTTGAACTAAGGTCAAATACTCAAATCAACCTGCCTATCCAAATCAGACATACCCCCCCACACACTGGATCATGCTTAGCCAAAATTGAAACATAGCTAAAAAAAATCACAACAAAGTATAAATCACAAGTGGAAAACACAAGCAACCAACTCTATATCCACTTGAGGGCACAAAATATAGTTGGAACATAAAATAACAAGATGAAAACACACGCAACCTACTCTATATCTACTAGGGAATACAAACCATCAAATCATACTCAATAACACACCAAAGCTACAAATCATACTAAAGATAACCAAAACTCTAGCAACTTGAAGAAATTCAACTTTACTCAAAGGCTAATGAATCTATTACCCTATCTCGACACTGAACACCCAATTCAATAAATTTGTAAATAGTCACAGAAAACCTATCTCTACCTTTTGAAAACCCATAAAGACATAAAGCGCATCACAACAAAAATAAAGTATCCAACTCAACTCTAATACCAAGAGCAAACCACGACTAGGAGACGAAATCAACAAGCTTAAAGATGAATCCAAGACTTCACAAAATCAACATCAAAACCATAATTGTGCGATGAACGAGCCATAAAAGAAGAACAAAACCCAAGCTGGTCAACCTCAGAAATGGTTTGCATCAAGATGGATAGCCAATGCTAAAACCACTACAAACCAAAAGGCAAGTACAAAAATCTCAAACCCAGAAAAATGGATAGTATAGCCAATTGCCATCTCTAGAACCATAACAGAACCATAGAAGGTCAACATGACTTCACAGCCATAATCCACTGCAAAAAAAATCTAGAAAACTCTAACAAAGGTGGAAATTGACCAAATTCGCCTCACTATAAGAGAGAAAGCATCAAACAAATCTAACTGTACAATCCAATGAATGAGAACCATGGGGAAGGGAATTCTAACCAGATACTAACAATCAAACCATCTACAAGCAATAACCAATCAATGTAAGAAAATGAAAATAATAACAAAAGTGATATAACTATTAATATAAAGGATAATTTGTACAAAAAATGAAAATCAATAGCAAGTACCTCTATTGGGCCAGAAGAAAGCTAATATTCCAAAGTAAATAGGACTCGAACCCAAATGCTACACCCATAGAGGAAAGTATCAATACTAATCCACTCCATCCACTACTAAAACAAATAATCTATGGGGGTAGTCATATAATAATGAACTCTATCTCAAGGCATACCATAACCAATAGAAACTTACCAAGGTATACAATTATCAATGGGTATGAGAACCCAAAACTCAAAAACTAAAAAGGTAAAGGCAGGAAATAAAAGCACACGTATCATAGTAAAATTTTAAGTAGCATGTCTGACAAGAAATAAAAGTGCACCTATCATGGTAAAATTTGAAGACATATACTTGACGTGCCTGAAAGAGAATAATCTAAGCGATCTAAACTTGAACTGACTGGCTAAATCATCAAAAAAGGAGATAAGCACAATGTCTTTGACTGGCAGTGCCACAACACTATGAGACTAATTGGAATTAGATGAATAGCTAATAATCCCACACTCAAGGACACTCTCTAGACTAGTGGTTGATCTCTCTAAAGTTATAACAAACCTCATAAGACTTAACCTAGCAAGAAATATGAGTTAACCCCAACTGGAAAACCAACTAATACTGAGGGTACTCCCTACTAAAATAACCATCCTCCTCATAGTCAAAACACTCCTCAAGAACTCTAGGTTGGCGAGGAATACATGTTAACTCTATCTAAACAACCAACTCACATCTGGGGCACTCTCTGGAATAATGTCCCATCTCACCACAACAAAAACAAGTTCCTAGAATACTCTGAGAATTGACTTTTCTAATATAGATTGGCCATTATGGCTTGAAGACCTATATTGAAAACTCTGCAAGGTCTGATGAGAACTCTACCCACCGTGATCACCATGAATAATCTAAGAGCCACCCATATTCTAAAATAGAACTTTCATAGAAGAAATAAGCTGCAAGTGAAGCTTACCACCATCAAAGGATCCTCACTTTTGAATAGATACTAATAGTACAATACTAATGGCATAGCCTCTTACGACCACCTCCATAAACCTTAATACATATTATCTTTATGGGACTCACGTGATCAACAACTTAAGAGAAGAAAAAACCTATTACTATCAACTGCTCTGATGCAAAATAGAGTGGTAATGCTAATTCTCTTATAAATCCACAAACCATTTCATTCTCTAAAATATTTAGCATAGAAATATGTATGGCCTACTAAAAACCCAATATCATACATTGACATTGACAAGTAACCCCATTTAACACCAATAAACCTAACTCAGGCTTGATTATAACTTAAAGAGTCAGATGCCAAGTCTAGTTGTGAGGTATCTACAAAAAGACTTGGGATCCACAATGCTAAATCTCAAAAGGATGAAGCAGTTGTAAACTCTACTAAAGCCGATGCTAGCCCCAAATCCTCTAGCTGATGCTAAAGATCTTCAGAAACCATCCCTGACTCCCTTGTTCGATACTACACTAAAGCCCTGGAAATGCATTCTGAAGTCCCCACTATATCTATCGAGAACCATGCATCATCTATCTGGGGGAAAATTGAGTTAAAGAACGTACTTGAGGCTCGTAGAGATATGGACACACGATAAGGAGTCAAGAATGAATTTCCTAAGAATTTCCTATATCCTCCATAAGATAGGATATGGAAGTATCTACCATGATTCGTGGAAGTCTAATAGACACTAAGTTTTTATAACAACACAGAGGTAAACTTGGGCTCTAATATAAATTTGTCAAGACTTAATTTTTTAGGTCATAATGGCGCCCATTATAACCCACTAGTAGGTAAGACAACCCCTTAGTCGGAAACTACTAGTAGTGGACTACCAAGAGAAAATATAGAAGAATGAAGAATAAATAACATAAAAGAAAAAAATACATAACATATCCCTAATACCTAGTAGAATCAGCATAAGATATTCCAATAAAATAATGCTACAAATTAAAGTACTGAAGAAATATATTGATACAACCCATCTCTAATGACAACAAAGAGACTACTTGACATAACCCAGAGCAGGGCCTAGTCGTATCGGGCATCTCAAGTCCAACCAAGACTGGAGACCACCCCTAATACCCAATCGTAACCACCCTGCACCCTATGTTGGATGAATTTTGAACATTTAACTAGATGAAATAATAATAATTTAAAGACATTAAATAAAGTATATAAACATAATATAACAACCTCAATCAAATATCCAATCGGTGCTAATACCAATACCAAGGCTGACACCAATACCAAAACTGCCCATGCCTATAGTTGTCTGACAAAGCCTATATCAATAATCAGTAACATCTGGTCGAGACATCTCTCAAACCATAGCCAAAACTAACCCATGGAAATAAAAAAAATGAAGTCCATAACAATGAAATGGATCCTTTCATACTATGGAAGCTCACCACTTTAGTATAACTCAAACCTGTCCCCAAATTCAAGTCACTAAAAAGGATGAATAGTAGTATGGTTGATTCCTGCATTGAGTGGGAATACAACCCATGAAGATGATTAGCAGAGTGAACTCTAGCATGTACTTAGGAATAAAGATAAAATAATGCCAATAATTTAAAACCAGAGTAAATAACCATATACAATTAAATAGATAAATACATACCATGCCAGGAAACAAAATTGGGTTTAGTGTGTGATTAAAACCTTTTCCAAGGTTATGTATATTTACTGTCATAATTTATCCATGGGCTATATTTATCTAGTGTTTCCCCCTGAATGGGCCTCAGTGCATGTAGCCACACGAACCAGAGATATCATAGGGGCCGAGAATTCCTGTGTACCCTTTGCCCTCCATGATACATATATAGAAGAATAGACTTGGGGGATTCCCATGTATACCACAAGCCTAAGGTCACCGATACAAACCCTCATGTTGGGAAACATAAGTTTCCAGTGTCCGTCCTTTAGACTCACACCTTCATGGCTAGCTATCACAACCCCTATTATTGCCTAGTTAAAAGATTTAGCACATTACCAAACTAATTTAGCTTCCATTACCATTTATTCAATGCAAAGATTTAAAGAGTAGTCAAACTATGTGACAAAATAATTGTCATTGCCATTTTAACAAGCATGTTGAGGGCATAAAATTTCTGAAACTAAAACCAAGTATAAATTAACCATTCTCATGCAACCACATGTTCAAACCATATTTATAACCTGAAACCATAAATTAAGCATGGGAAAACATTATCCAACCATTAACAACCAAAACCCCCAACATCTATCAAAACCAGAAAAAAATCCAAATTGATATCATGAAAACCATACATTATAACATGAGCTTTTTGTTAACTAATAATGAGGGAGGAGTAACATTGAAACACCTAGGCTTTTGAACCTTGGAAAAATTCCCTTAATTGAGGATTTTGGACTAGGTATAACTAAGGGTACTAGTCGTACCCTTATGTATGACTTTAGTGGCCTCTCTCATACCGTAGGTAGTATGGAGAGAGTTACTCACTATAATATATATGAATTAGCCTCTCCATGGTTGTATGTTAGGGTACGAGTCATATCTTACCTAGTCGTATAGAGTACGAAACTTGAGATAGAGTGAATTGTTTTTGGTATGCGTTAGGGTACAGTTTAGGGTACCAATCATACCCTTGGATATGATTCAAGTGTGTGTGTTCATATCTTTTTAAGTGTATGGGTCCTTGGCGATGCCCTAGGTATGATTTGGGGAACTACTTCTACCCTAAGGAAGGATTGACTTGAGAGAATTGTACCTTCCGTGAGTTCATTTTCCAGCTTATAGATAAGGGATCTATGGTCATTTCCCACCCCAAAAACCTTAAGTAACCTTACTATATAATGTGTTACGTCCTAAAAAAACCTAATTTTGCCAGAAAAAAACATTCCAAATCCTCTCTGCACTTCTCAAAATAAGATTGGAGGCTAGTATTTCAAAGGTGTTCATCTAGAGGCAAAGAGGAGTCAAGTTACTTGGTGGATCATCTTGGTTAAGGCATGTAACTCTTTCACTTGTTAAATAACTCCAAAAACATGTATTTTAAACATGGATTAATAATTTAAAATGGTGACTTTGAAATCAAACGATAAAGGTTTTGTTTCCTAATGATGAGTAATGTTTGCTTTTTCTTAAACTTGTGTTTATACATGTTATTGGTGATGATTTGCATATGTGGGTGATTATTTTTTGTTTATTAACAAATGGATCTTGAGTAACCCTAATATTGATGAAATTTAGTATGAATTTGGCCTTGATAAAGGTATGCACACAAAGTATTTACAAAAATATCTAAGTGAAATAACTAGTCACATATTGATGATGTTTTACACTAGGTAAATGGACCAATGAGTATGAACGGCGGATAAATTATATGGTAAAGATATTGTTAGCCATGTAATGGGTTAAATTATGACCTTGTTGGTTTTATGGATAAAAAGGTGGTTAAAGTCCAAAACACGAAATTGGATTGTGGTTGAACTAAAATATGGTATGTGAGTGCTAATGTGGAGTGAAAGGCTTGTAAGTGTCTTGGTGACCATAAATTAAATTGAATGATGAATCAAATAAAGGAATTGACCTATTGAATTGCTTAAATGACAAATTCTTCCATGAAGACCTTATGGTCATATGTGGTGTTGAAATATATCAACCAATGATAGTCACAACGGCTTATGGTTAAAGTACCTTGCCTACAAATGTGGCTTGATATTAGAGTCCCTTTCCTAATTAAAATTCTTGAGGTTAAAGTCCCTTGCTTAGTAAAAATGAGTGTGGTTAGAGTCTCATGTCAAATGAGCTCACTTTGGGTTAGAGTCCCTTATTTAATATGGCTTAAGGTTAGAGTCCATTTCCTAATGAAAATACATGAGGTTAGAGTTCCATGCCTAATGAAAGGACCTAAGGTTAGATTCCAATGGCCCAACAAAGATGTGGATGGTTGAAGTCCCTTGTCTAATTAAAATGCATGTGTGGTTAAAGTCCCTTGTCAAATGGGAATGTATGAGGTTAAAGTCATTTGAATAATAAGAAACGTTTGAATCTATATGTGTGGAAGATTGAAGATCTCCACCACCTGACATGTGAATGAGTAGATTGAGAGTGTTACTAAGTCTAGTTTTCTCGTGACACATTATAAATATGTTATGTATATCTACTTGTATGATACCGTATATAAATATGGTTGAATATGATGTATTGTCTTGACTTTACATGATAATGCTATTTTATACTTATCCTTGAGTTACAAGCTAGCGCTCCAACTATTAACCATCTCCAGACGCTATGTCCCCATGTGACATAGGGGCCAAAGCTTCTTCTTCTCTTCCTGTATAATGACATTTGTTCAAGCAGTTTGTGTGCTTGACATTGAAGTAGTGAGCTTCCATACTCCAAAATTCATACATTTCATAGTCTTTATCTTATGGAATAGACTCATCTTAGATTTGGTTTTGGCTATTGATAGAGGAATATCCCAACATATACTTATACAGACTTCAAATTTGTGTAGAGGCATTGCGAATGACTGTGGACTTGGGTATGTTGGTTAAAAATATTGGATTTAATGGAATGTTAGATATTGTTTAAGTTAAGACTGTTAGTCTTATTTTTTTGCTACTTTGATATATGGTCAGAGTTCATCCAACACTTATGGTTTGATGTGATAGTTAGGTTGGGTTAATAGGGTAATATCTGATACAAGTTGGGCTCGAAATGCCCACACGACCTGGAAAATTTTTGGACCATGTAAAGTTGGTATCATAGCCTAGGTTCATGGTCAGTTAGGTGTCCATAATGTCCTATCAAGTAGAGTCTCTTTTATTGGTATGAGGCATGCCATACTTGTAAGAGAGGGGCTATGAGACATCTAGGAATATTTCCCTTTCTTGTGTGTTAATATCGTGCTATAGAGTTTAAGGTCTTGGATTCATCTAATTTTTATTTTCTTATCTTTCAGATCATGCCTCCAAGGAGATCTGATACTCAGGTAAACACATCGACCCTATCTAAGAGCCTTATAGACGAAGCTCATCTAATATTTGAGGTCCAAACCTAGGCTAGGGTTGCGGTATCTATCCATCCTCATAGGGTTCTACCTGTCCCCACTAACCCCAACTATAAGAGTGACCCTCCTATTCCGTTACCTTAAGGGGATGCTACCAATGCTAGTTTTGTCGCTTTGTCAATCTTTTGACTCAATTGGTAGCCTCTCAATTGGAGCATTGCGCTCCAATTACCATTTCTTTTGAGGACACAAAATTTGGCCAATTTATGAGGTTGAACCCTCTTATGTTCAAGGGTACGTAGGTTGAGGAGCATCCTTAAGGCTTTATTGATGAAATAGAGAAGATTTTCTAAATCATGCATTCTTCAGAGGCTGAGGCCATTGAGTTTGCTTCCTACAAATTAAAGGATATAGCATACCAGTGGTACGAAGGGTGGGAATTGCCTATAAGTGTGGATTCTAGTTATTCCATATGGGAAGATTTCTTCAAAGCTTTCTTGGACTACTTCTTTCCTCAGGAGTTGAGAAAAGCGAAAGTGGAGGAGTTTGTGAACTTAATATAAGGGAGGATGTCTATTCAGGAGTATGCCTTGAGATTCCATCAGTTGTCTAGGTATGACCCGAAGATGGTTTGTAGCATAAGGTTTAGAATGTATAAGTTTGCCTCAAGATTTTCCCGTGAGTTGGTGTGTGAGAGCAAGGTGGCTTTGTTTATTGAAAACATAGACATCTCTGGGTTGATTTTGTATATACAACAAGTATAGGAAAGAAAAGGAAATAGGCTAAGTTTAGTGAAAGTCAAGGAAAGAAATCTAGGCTCTTCGACCAAAGTGGTAGAGGCGGTGGCAAGTGGCTAAGAAAGAAGTGGGGGAGTTCGAGTTCTTTTTTCTCGGGTAGTGTTCCTTAACCAAAGTCATTGGATGATAATCAGTCTCAGATTAATGGTGAGTTCCGGTCACTGGAGTCTCAATCTCAGATGAGTGGGGCTCAGTCGGCTCCATTCTATCCACCTTGTAGATTTTGTGGTCAGCCTTATGATGGTCAGTGTTAGAAGAGGTGGAACATATGTCTTTTATGTGATCAGATTGGGAACTTACAGTGAGAGTGCCTCTTTTTAGTGGTTTGTTGGTCCAACAGGGCCCCTATTGCTACTTCACCTACTTCTGCACCAAAGGGGGTTGTTTCTGTTTCAGCTTCTATTTCTGGCACTGGCGTTGGCCAGAATCACTTGTATACAGTTGCTACTCTCCATGATTTTGAGGTATCTCCGGATATTGACACGAGTATGTTAAAACTTTTCTCCTGTGATATGTATTGTTTCCTTGATCCAAGGTCTACCATATCTTATGTGACCCCATTTGAGGTTGTGTATCTTGGTTTTGGTCTTGAGAGTCTGTCAGTACCTTTTTTATTTCTACCCTGATAGGAGACATAGTGGTTATCAAAAGGGTCTATGTGGGGAGTGGGGTATCTGTTAGTGGTAGAGAAACTATCATGGAATTGGTAGAGTTGGACATGGTTGATTTTGATGTTACTATGGGGATGGATTGGTTACATTCATATTATGAATCCTTAGATTGTCAGACTCATAGGGTCATGTTTAATTCTATAATTAGCCAATCATTGTATTGGAAGGGGGTTCTTTAGTTCTTAAGAAGAAGTTCATTTCGTATCTTAAAGCTCAAAAGTTGATCCCAAAGGGGTGTTTGTAATATTTGGTCTGAGTTAAAGATTTTAACTTAGAAAGTTCTTCCCTAGAATTTGTTCATGTGGTTAATAAGTTTCCCGAGGCTTTCACCGATGATCTTCCTGGTATTCCTCCCGATAGAGAAATTGATTTTGGGATTGATCTTGTTTCAAAAACTCTTCTAATTTCTATCCCTCCTTAGAGCATGGCTTCGGCGGAGCTCAAAGAGCTTAAGGAGCAATTCAAATACCTTTTAGATAAAGGTTCTATCAGTATTAGTGCGTCTCCTTGGGGTGCTCCCATGTTTTTTGTGCGCAAAAAGGATGGTTCCCTTCGTATGTACACTGATTATCATCAGTTGAACAAAGTGACCATAAATAATAAATATCCTCTTCCTAGGATCGATGATTTGCTTGATCAACTTTAAGGTGCGAAGTGTTTCTCTAAAATTAATCTTATGTCGGGTTATCATCAACTTAAGATTAGGGAAGTGGATATCCCTAAAATCACTTTTCGAACCCGGTATGGTTACTATGGGTTTTTTGTTATGTTTTTAGGTTGACCAATGCACCGGCGGCATTCATGGATTTGATGAATAAGGTCTTCTATCCGTTGTCGGACTAGTTTGTCATTATTTTCATCTATGATATCTTTGTCTATTCTAAGAGTGAGGCAGATCATGTTCCATATTACAAACTTTGAAGGACCATCATTTTATGTCAAGTTCTCTAAGTGTGAGTTTTGATTGAAAGTTGTGACCTTTCTTGGTCATGTTATCTCTAGTGAAGGGATTATGGTAGATCCTCAAAAGGTTGTAGCGTCGAAAAAGTGGCCTAGACCTATGACTCCAACCGATATTCAAACCATCTTAGGTCTAGCCAGTTATAATAGGAGATTTATGGAAAGTTTTTTTACTATAGCTTTCCCATTGACTAAGTTGACCCAGAAAAAGGACAAGTTCTTGTGGTAGGATGTGTGTGAGGGTAGTTTCAAGAAGTTGAAAGATAAATTAACTTCAGCTCTGGTTTTGACCTTGCCCGAGGGTAATGATGGTTTAATTGTGTATTATGATGCTTCTCGTATTGTCTTGGTTGTATATTGATGCAACATGGTTGGGTGGTGACCTATGATTCTAGGCAATTGAAAGTTTATAAAAAGAACTACCCTATTCATGATGTAGAGTTGTTAGCCGTGGTTTTTGCCTTAAAGATTTGGCGATATTATCTCTATGGAGTTTATGTCGATATATTTTTCAATCATAAGAGTCTTCAATATGGTTTACTCGAAAAGAGTTGAATCTCTGACAAAGAGGTGACTTGAGTTGTTAAAGACTATGAATGAATCTTCATTACCATCTGGGTAAAGCTAATGTAGTCTTCAATCCTCTTAGCCGATTGTCCATGGAGAGTTTAGCCCATGTGGATGAGGATAAGCGGTAATTGGTGAAGGACATTCACCATTTGGTTAGTCTTGGAGTTTGTCTTATGGACTCCGAGGAAGGTTGTGTGTTTGTGCATCTGGTATCTCAATCGTCTCTTGTTGTTGAAGTAAACGAAAAGCAAATATTAGATCCCAATATGATGAAGATCAAGGGTAATATGGATAAACAAAAGGTTGTTGACTTTTTAATCATGGGTGATGGTATCATGAGGTACCAAGGTAGGTTATGTGTTCCCGACGTCAATGGATTGAGGGAAAAAATTATCACTAAGGTTCGTGAATCTCTGTATGCTATACATCCCGATTCTACGAAGATATATCATAATCATAGAGAGTTCTATTGATGTGGTAATATGAAATGAGATGTGGCAAGTCATCTGGCTAAATGTATGGTGTGTCAACAAGTGAAAGTTAAACACATGAGGCCCGAAGACTTGTACAAAGAAATTTCATTGCTCGAATGGAAATGGGAGGCAATAAATATAGATTTCACCACCGGTCTTCCCTAGTCTCAGAATCAATATGATTTTATTTGGGTCATTATCGATAGGATGACCAAGTCCGCTCACTTCTTGCCCATAAGGACTAATTATTCGGTGGAGGATTATGCTAAGTTGTATCTTGCGGAGATTGTAAGGTTGCATGGCGCTCCGATTTCTATTAATTTGGATTGTGGTATGCCAACTTCATATCACTTTTGGAAGTCGTTCCAAAAAGGTTTGGGGACTAAGGTGTGCCTTAGTACCGCTTTCCACCCACAGACGGATGGAAAAGCAAAGAGGACCATCCAAATGTTGGAGGATATGTTGCGTTCTTGATTTTGGTTGTAATTGGTACGACTATTTTCCTTTGATTGAATTTTCCTATAATAATAGTTACCAATCTAGCATTGGCATGGCCCCTTTTAAGGCATTGCATGGTAGGAGATTTTGATCTCCTATTGGGTTGTTTCAAGTTGGTGAGGGCAAGTTGCTTGGCCCCGATTTAGTTCACCAAGCCTTAGAAAAGGTGAACGCGATTCGTAATAGGTTGAAAACCCCTAAAAGTTGCCAAAAGTCCTATGTGGATATGAGGCGTATGGATTTGAAGTTTAATATTAGTGATTGGGTATTCTTGAAGGTGTCTCCTATAAAAGGAGTTATGCGATTTAGTAAGAAGGGGAAGCTTAGTCCCCAGTATGTTGGTCCCTATTTGATTTTGAAAAGGGTTGGCAATATTTCCTTTGATTTGGAGTTGCCATCTAGTTTGAACTCCATTCCCATGGTTTTCCATG
The DNA here is from genome assembly GCA_030864215.1 of Capsicum pubescens. NCBI lineage: Eukaryota > Viridiplantae > Streptophyta > Magnoliopsida > Solanales > Solanaceae > Capsicum > Capsicum pubescens. The sequence goes on along the minus strand of CM061543.1, from coordinate 221,235,704 downwards.
TCTCTATGTTGCCTAAATATGTGGGTGATCCTTCATTGCTTGTTCCCTTAGAGGATGTTGGTGTATCAAACTCTTTATCCTATAAGGAGGTCCCGGTGAGGATCTTAGATCATCAAGTTCACCGGTTGCAAACAAAAGAAGTGGCTTCGGTGAAGGTTCTATAGAGGAACCAAGAGTCCGAGGAAGCTACTTGGGAGGCGGAAGAGTACATGAAGTCAAAGTATCTGCATTTGTTTTCCATTCTAGAAACTTGTGATTCAGGTATGTGTAATACTTTTTTTCTTTGATTTATGTCTTTATTAGACAATGGGTTGGAGTCCCTAAACTTTGTATTGAGCAAGTGTGATGATAGATGATGGGTGAAAGTCCCTAATCTTTGAATTAAACAAGTGTCTTTGATAAATAATGGGTTTGAGATGAATAGTTGATTGATGATGATTGTGATATGTGTTTTATCTTTGTTGTGTTCCTTGTTTTCTAATAAAAGGTTTGTTGATGTGTATTAACTTGTTTTTATGCTTGCCTTACCCGTCATTCGCGGATGAATGATCCAAGTAGGGGAGAATTGAAACACCTAGGCTTTGGACCCTTAGAAAAATTTCCTTGATTGAGGCTTCTGGACTAGGTACGACTAAGGGTACTAGTAGTACCCTGTTATACGACTTTAGTGACCACTCTCATACCCTAGGCAGTGTGGAGAGAATTACTCACTATCCTAGAAAATACTTAGCCTCTCCATAGTCGTATATTAGGGTACGAGACGTTTCCTACCTAGTCGTATAGAATATGGAACTTAAGATAAAATGGACTATTTTTTTTACGGGTTAGGTTAAGGTTTAGGTAACCAATCATACACTTGGATACGAGCCGAGGGTATGTGTTCGTATCTTGGTGAGTGTAGGGGTCCTTGGTAAATCCTTAGGTATGATTTAGGGTACCACTCATACCCTAGGGTATGATTGACTTGAGAGAGTCATACTCTCCTGTGGGTTCATTTTCCAGCTTATAGCAAAGGGTTATATGGTCATTTCCCACCCCAAAACCCTTAAGTACCCTTACTATATAAATTTTTGTGGCCTCCTAAACCCTCATTTTGCAAGATAAAAACATTCTAAATCCTCTCTACACTTCTCAAAACAAGATTTGAGGCTAGGGCTTCAAGGGTGTTCATCTAAAGGCAAAGAGGAGTCAAGTTTCTTGGTGGATGATTTTTTTAAGGCATGTAGCTCTATACATTGTTAAATAAATCAAAAACCATGTATTATACACATGGATTAACAATTGAAAATGGTGATTTTGAAATCAAATAAAAAGGAATTTGTTGCCTAATGATGAATAATGTTTGTTCTTGCTTAAACTTGTGTTTATACATGTTATTGGTGATGATTTTCATATGTGGGTACTTGTTGTTTGTTTTTTAACAAATGGGTCTTGACTTACCCTAAAATTGATGAATTATACCATGAATTTGGCCTTCATAAAGGTATGCACACAAGGTGTTTGTGAAAATATCTAAGTGAAATGACTAGTCAGATGTTGATGATGTTTTGAACTAGGGAAATGGTCCAATGAGTTTGAATGGTTGATAAATGGCATGGTAAATATATTATTAGCCATGTAATGGGTTAAATTACGACCTTGTTGGTTTGATGGGAAAAAAGGGTATTAAAGTCCCTAAACCTGAAATTGGATTGTGCTTGAACTAAAATGTGGTATGAGAGTGCTAATGTGGAATCAATGGCATCTAAGGGTTTTGATGACCATAAATTGAATTAAATGATTAATCGAATCAATACATTGACCTGTTGAATTGTTTAAATGCAAATGCTTCCATGAGGACCCTGTGGTCATGTATGGTGTGGAATTAGTCAAATAGGTTTGAGTACCTAAGTGTTGAAGTGAATAAATGTTGATATATGGACAAATAGTTAGAGTCCCAATGTCAACCAATGATAGTAGTGATGGCTTGTGCTTAAAGTCTATTTCCTACTAAAGTGGATTGTGGTTATAATCCCTTGCCTAATAAAAATGCTTGAGGTTAAAGTTCATTGCTTAATCAAAATACGTGTGGTTAGAGTCCAACGCCGAATGAGCTCACTTGGGATTAGCGTCCTTCATCTAATATGGCTTGAGGTTAGAGTCCCTTTCCTAATTAAAATGCATAAGGTTAGAGTCCCATGTCTAATGAAAGGCCATGTGGTTAGAGCCCCTGGCCCAATGAAGATGTGTGTGTTCAAAGTCCCTTGTCTAATGAGAATGCATGTGTGGTTATAGTCCCTTGTCTAATGGGAATGTATGAGGTTAAAGTATTTTTCCTAATAAGAAATTTTTGAAACTATAAGTGTGGAAGGTCGGAGTCCTCCACCACTTTACATGTGAACGAGTACATTGAAAGTGTTTCTAACTCTTGTTTCATTGTGAAACATTATGAACATGTTATGTATCTCTACATGTACGATTGTGTATATAAATATGGTTGAATACTATGTATTTACTTGGACTTAAATGATAATGCTATTGTATCCTTATCATTGAGTTACATGCTAGCTCTCCAGCCGCTAACAGTCTCTAGATGATATGTCCCCACGCGACAAAGGGGACGGAGCTTCTTCTTCTCTTCTTGCACAGTGACGGGTGTTCGAGAGGCTTATATGGTTGAAATTGCAGTGGTGAGCTTCCATACTCCGGAAGTCAAACATTTCATAGTCTTTAGCTTATGGCATAAACTTGTCTTGGATTTGGTTTTGGCTATTGTCGGGGGCATGTCCTGACATATACTAATATATACTTCAGATTTATGTGGAGGCATTGCGGATGACTGTGGACTTGGGTATGTTGGTTTAAAAAGTTGGCATTAATGGAATGTAAGATATTGCTTAAGTTATGAATATTAGTATTATTTTTCTGCTACTTTGATATATGGTCGGAGTTCATACGACACTTGTAGTTTGATATGATGGTTAGGTTGGGTTAAAATGGCAATATCTAGTCCAAATTGGGCTCGGGATGCCCACACAACATGGACAGGTTTCGTGTCGTGTCAAACATGCCTTAGACAACAAAGGAAATGGGGAGAATTTGATCTTTAAGCCTCTAGATGACCACCTTGAAGAAAAACTAGCCCAATATTTCTTGAGAAGTTTTAGAGAGAGCTTAGAGAATGTTTGATCTTATAAAGTGTAGAATGAATGCTTAATATATGTTATAAGACTTGGTGTCTTAAGGGCTTGGGGTGGGAAATGTCAAAACTACCCTCAGCTTAAAAGTTGTTGAAACACGCAGGTGGGTACGATTATTCCCTCCAACTCGTCACCATATATTTTGAGTGGTACCCTCAAATCATCACAAGATCATAAAGTTGGGCACCACATTCTATTCAACATATGACTCCCTTTACCAACTCATCACAACACCATGCGACTAGTACCATCAAGTTGTATCCTAGGCAGAACATCAAGGTCTAGATACTGGACAACATACAATTGGACCCTACCTTCTTGTCACATTTCCATATGATTCGTATGGAGTCTGTCGTACCAAGGATAGAACTTGGCAAGAAAGACATTGACCAACATACAACTAGGGTCACTAGACCCGTCACCACACCATACAACTTGTGGTGTGAGTCGTATCATGAACAGAAGGCTCAACACTCAAGAAATTTTCAAGGGACAAAATTTGGGGTGCTTCAGTCTCCTCCACTTAGGATCATTCGTCCTTGAATGATGTGACTAGGCAATACAAGAACTATTTAGGCTACACACACCTCTACTCTTACCTTATCCAAGTTATTAAACAAAGATATTGCAATACCCCATATTTTTCCTAGCTAATTTTATCTCAATAATGTTGGTATTAGCTTATAAATTGAATTATGGTTATTCCATAAGGAATTCTCAAAATTTTCCCTTTTCGTCGTGTGGGAAATCAAATAAACTTTCCATCGATATAAGATTCTCCCAAATCCGATAACCGGGTCCAAAGTTATGACTATTTCAAGTTCCCATCGTAAAGCAGCGCCATATTAGTTAGTGGCGCGCTGCACCACAAGAGGAAATGGCATTTGGAAAATTACAGTAGGGGTCCTCTATTATAGTGCGTCGCGCCAGGGCCCAAATTCCGAATTGTCCTTTTCCAGTGTCTTAGCGTGATTTCCTCCGCGTCGCGCCAACGTTCCATGCCACAAACGAAGGGGCAACGCGGTGGCTCCACGTCGTGCCATCCCTCAGTTTCCCAATTGTTAAATTCCAGTGACACGTTGTGATAGAGCCACATCGTACCAGGGATTCAGTTTGGAAAAATTTCACTAAAATTAAATGACGCGTCCAAGTTTAAAAGGGTCAACTTCCCAGCCCTATTTAAGCCCTTTAACACGTGATTCGACTACTTTTCACCCAAAATACACTCTCTTCTCTCAAAAACCTCTCAAGAACAAGCTAGGGTTTTCATAGAAGGTTTAATTTCAAGGGAATTCACTGTCAAATTTCAAGAATCTCTCCGTCAATCTTCATAGAATCACAAGTTAAGATATGTGTAGTGTTCATTCATGGACTCCTTTCGTCCATGAAGCTCAAGAATCTCTTTTCTAAGTTTAAGTTTATGGATTTCTTTATGAATTTCTTGTTGGGTTAGTTTTGTTTATGTTGAGAATGATTAATTGTTGTATAATGTTGTCTAAATGTGCTATGCCTACCATGTGTTTGATTACATGCCTAGATGAAGGAACAATGCCCAACTAGTATGATATCATGAAATGCCCATGTATGTACAAGTTATTCCTATCACATGTTTTGATGAAATGCTTCTATAAATGTATTATTGATTATGATGTTTGCTATATGGTTAAGTAAGTTATGCTTGGTCAGTTTTCCTTCCATCGAGTCCTGGGGGTACTTGTACCCAAAATATTAGATGTGTGCCTAGAGCCATATCATGTTTCCACGATACTCTCTGTCAAGACATGAATCTTTAGACTTCAAACAGTATTATGACTCAGGAAATCTCCATGATCTCATAAACTCAGACTGTTGTCAGATATCAGTAATATTCTGTCAGTCAACGGAATTCAGTAAGTCAGTCTATGTTCAATTCAGTAAATTATGTTCAGTGTCTATTCATATGGGAGTAGAAATTTGCACCGAGTGAACCCAAGGATGGTAACTCACCTGTTATATGAAGGTGTGATTCTTAGAAGCAATTCGTGCGTTCCAGAACTATGTAGCCAGCATAGGTTGAGACATCTTAGCCTGCTATATGAGGGTAGATGAGGTGGCTTAGCCTGCTATATGATAGTTCCCACCGTTCTCACTAGAGTTACCTGTTATATTAGGGTCACTCATATGTTGTCCTTACCTGTGGCGCGGTATTGACACCCTTCCAATCAGGGCATAGATTGGACCCCAATTCAGCTATAATGCATCATTTGGGGCATGTCGGTTAGATGACTACCTTCCACAGTCTCAGTATTAGTCTTTGTAAAAGAACTCAGATAGTTCTTCATAATTCATGATTGTCAGATACAGTCAACGCAGATACAGTATGGACTCAGCTAGTTCCATCAGATTCATGATTGTCAGATACAGTCACTCATGTTATCAGTTATATTTTGATTCAGTAATCATGTTATCACAGTATCAGTATCAGTTGTTATGTCTCATGAATGTATTCTCGCGCTGATGATAGTTAGTCAGTTATTATTATTGTTCATGCATATGAACCCCATGCATTCAGCCTACCTCACATGAATACCAGTACATCAAAAGTACTGACGCATTTGTGATATGGTGTCTTATACCATAGGTTCAGAGACACGAGCTTCAGATCAGCAGTAGATTCCAATTTTAGCAGTCGGAGTTAGAAGTGAGTCCTCATCATTCGAGGTTATGATTATTCCATATTATCTCATTAATTAGTTTATTAGTTAGAGTTAGTTGAGGACATGTCCTATCATCTCCTTACTCAGACAGTTCAGTAAGTTAGAGTCTTTCTAGACGATCATGTTTCAGACTTCAGTATGTTTAATTTTGTTTTGGGTATCCTATTACCCCACACAGATGTTATATCATTCAGAACATGTTCAGTATTGAACCTTATGGCCTTTCAGTGCATGTTTTCACATTATTGTGACATATTATGCAGTGTACACGTACAGATATCAGTCCTGGGTTAGCTTGTGGTCCTTCGGGGTCATGAGCACCGTGTAGCATTTTGGGTACCAGATTTGGGGCGTTAAAGATACCAAGGAAATCAATCTTTCCTTTATCAAAGTCAAAAAACAAAGATATTAATATCAACATATACCTCAAGCACGAATTTCCGAAATTGAGACTAGGAACAGATACTTGAACTTCATGTCCTCCTCAGCTTACCAAGTAGCTTCCTAGAACTTTTGGTTCTGCCATAGAATCTTCATCAAACCCACGTCTTTCATTCGAAACCGACGAAATTTTTGATACAAGATCCTCACCAGGACCTCCTCATAGGACAAGAAATCTGAAATACCAATGTTGTCCAGGGGAACAACCAATAAAAGATCAACCGACGAATTTCTGCAAAATGGACACATGGAATACCAGATTATTGGAACTCATGTTAGTGGGCAAATTCAACTCATATACAACACTGCCAACCTTTCCCAAAACCAAGTACGGGCAAACATACCCTGGACTGAGCTTCCCCTTCTTCCCAAACTGCATTACTCCCTTCATGGGAGATACCTTCAAGAACACCTAATCTCCAACCTCAAAATCTAAGTCCCTTCGCCTCATATTTGCATATATCTTCCGACAATTTTAGGCAGTTTTAAGCCAATACAAAATCACCTTTACCTTCTCCGTATCTTGGTGAACCAAATTTTGGCCAAAAATCTCTACTTCACGAACCTCGAACCACCCAATAGGAGATCTACACCTTCTTTCATACAATGCCTCAAATGAGGCCATACTAATGCTAGAAAGGTAACTATTGTTTTATGCAAAATCAATGATAGGAAAGTGGTTGAACCAACTACCACCAAAGTTGATTACATGAACTCTCAACATATCTTCAAAAGTCTGAATAGTCTTTTCAGCTTGCCTATCTGACTGTGGGTGAAAAGTCATACAAAGACTCAAATTGGTCCCCAAACCATGCTGAAAAGAGTGCCAGAAATACGACAAAAACTATGTACCATGATTGAAAATATTTGAGATAGGCGCACCATGCAACTTCATCACTTCCTGAAGAACAACTTCGCATAGTCCTCGAAAGAATAATTAGTCCTCACTTGAAGGAAGTGAGCAGACTTAGTCATCCTATCGACAATGATGCAAATAGAGTCACACTGATTCCGTGATCACAGAAGGCCGATAAAAAAATCCATACTAATTACCACTCACTTCCACACTGGTAGTTCAATATGTTAAAGTATCCCACCGAGCCTTATGTGTTCACCTTTACTTGGTGACAAACCATACACTTATCCACAAAGTCGTTTACATCCCATTTAATATTATTCCACCAATACTATCCTTGAGATCATGATACATCTTTGTTGAATTGGGATAGACCATATACCGCGATTCATGGGTCTCGTCCAAAATCCAACCTCCCAATCCATAAACGTCGAGAACACACGACCTCCTTTGGTACCTCAAGATACTATCACCACCGATCTCAAAAGCCATCGCCTTTTTCTTACCCACATCCTCATTGATTTTCATCTAGAGAGAATCTAATACCTAATTCTCCTTTATTTTAAAACCAAAAGATGATTGTGCCACCTGTTGCACAAATACACCACCATCCTCAAATTCTAAGAGACGAACTCCAAGGTTAGTTAGATGGTGAATATCCTTCAAAATTTTCTGCTTATCCTCATACACATGAGCTAGACTCCCCATGGATAACTTGATAAGAGCATCAGCAACTACATTAGCTTTACCTGGACAGTAGTGAAGACTCATGTCATAGTCCCTCGACAACTCTAGCCAGCTCCTTTGCTTAAGATTAAGCTCTTTCTGAGTGAACACATACTGTAGGATCTTATGATCAAAAAAGATATCCACATGGACCCTATTCAGATAGTGACGCCAAATTTTCAATGCGAACACCAATACTAATAATTCTAAGTCATGAGTTGGATAATTCTTCTCATTAACCTTCAACTGTCTAGAGGCATAAGAAACCACCTTGCCTTGCAGCATTAACACACAACCTAAATGAACCCGAGACATATCACAATATATGACGAAACCCTCGGTACCCTCAGGTAGATTCAAGATCGAAGCTGGAGTCAACTTATCTTTTAGCTTCTTAAAACTACCCACGCAAGCGTCTTACATCATGAACTTTACCTTCTTCTGAGTCAACCTATTCAACGGGGTAGGAAGAGAAGAAAAACTCTCCACAAACCTCATATAATAACCGGATAAACCCAAGAAGCTCTGAATATCGATTGGAGTCATGGGTCTAGGACATTTGTTAACCCCAAAATCTTTCTGAGGATCTACCATGATCCCTTTACTAGAAACAACATGACCCAAAAATGTAACATCATTCAACCAGAATTCATATTTAGAGAATATAACATTAAACTACCAATCTTTCAAGGTCTGCAACATAATGCGAAGGTGATTGGCATGATCCACCTCGATCTTAGAATACACAAAATGTCATCTATGTATAAAATGATGCACAAATCCAAAAATTGATAAAAAAAAAACCCTATTTACCAAATCCATGAATGTCATTGGGGCATTGGTCAACCAAAAAGACATAAATAGAAACTCATAAGGCCCATACTAGGTATAGAAGGCAGTTTTAGGGCTATTCGCATCCCTAATCTTTAACTGGTAGTACATGGACTAAATATCAATCTTTGAGAAGAACTTAGCACCCTAAAGTCGATCAAACAAATCATTTATCCTAAGAAGAGGGTACTTATTCTTTACTGCCACCATATTCAGCTACCGGTAATCAATACATATCCGAAGGGAACCATTCTTCTTACGTATGAATAACACGAGTTCACCCTACGGGGACACAATAGGATGGATAAAACCCTTATCTTAATGATCCTTAATTGTTCCTTAAGCTCCTTCAACTCAGCTGGAGCCATTCTATACAGGGGAATAGTTATTGGACGAGTGTCGAAAACAAGATCTATCCTAAACTCAATCTCACTATCTGAAGGGACACCAAGAAGGTCATCAGGGAAGACCTCAAGAAATTCATTCACCACCATGACAAAATAAAAAGAAGCACCCTCTGAGTTAGAATCTTTAACTGGACCAGATGATAGAGACAACCCTTGGAGATTAATCTTCGAGCTTTAAGATATGATATGAACCTTTTATTAGGGTATAGGGAACCACCCTCCTACTCAATAACTAGCTCATTTGGAAATTTAAAGATGACCTTACAGGTTTGACTGTCTAAAGAAGCATAGCACGAGTGCATCCAGTCCATCCCCAAAATAACATCAAAATCAACCATGTCTAATTCAAACAAATCCACAAAGGTTTCCCTACCACCCAAAGACACCACACAACCCCTATAGACTTTCCTATCCACCACAGAGCCACCCACCGGGGTAGAAATAGAGAAAGGATTTAAGATTTACTCAGGACTAAAACCAAAATATACATCCATAAATGGGGTTATATAAGAAAAAGTGGACCCTGGATCGAGTAAATAGTAAACATCATGGGAAAAGTATTTCAACATACCAGTCATGAAATTAGGAGATGCCTCAGACTCTTGTCTAGTAGTAAGAGAATAGAGACAGTTTTGAACAGTGCCGAAACTAGATGGTGCACCCTTTGTTGTCGGAGCTTATGAAGAGGCAACTAGAATCTTGTTTGCCCTAGAGGCAACCTTACCAACAGAAGAGTTTTTAAGCATATGCCCTTACTGACCATAGTTGAAGCACCTGTCCCTTCCCTCATCATAGAAACCCCAATGTAAACTACCATAAAATCTACAGAAAGGATATGATGAAGCTGACTGGGGCCCACTATCCTCAGATTAGGCACTTTGTACCCTAAATTATCTTTACCATAGAAATGCCTGCCACCCGACGGCTTTGGATAAGGAGCACTAGCCGCAAGTAATACCTATAATTGCCCCACTTCTTCTTGGGACACTTACCACCATCCTTGCCACTCTACTATTGGCTACCACCTTGCTCAAAGAATTAAAACTTTTTGCCCTGTCTCTCCCCTATCTCATCCTACTTACTCTTCTCTTCTACTACCTGCTTCATGTACATAACTAACCTAGAAATTTCCATGTCCTTTTTTAAAAAAAGCAGCCTTAATCTCTAGAATTATGTCTCGACATAACCCGAAAGCAAACTTACTTATTCTAGCCCTCATGCTAGAAACCAACTTCAGAGCATACCGAGATATCTGATGAAACATCAAGGCATACTTCTTGACTGTCATCTTGCCTTACTTCAGGTTAACAAACTATTCCACCTTTCCTTCCCTGAACTCTTGAGGAAAGAAGCGGTCCAGAAAAGCACTAGAGAAATCATCCTACATGGTTGACTCAGTATCATCACCACTAGTATTTTTTCATTCCTCATACCATTTGTATGATACATCCTTCAGTTGATAAGAAGCCAATCCCACACCCTCTGTATTAGTAGCATGCATAACACAAAATATCTTTTCCATCTCATCCACAAAATCTTGAGGTTTCTTCTCAGCCTTAATACAAGTATACATAGGAGGTTTAAACCTCGTAAACTGGCCAACCCTTGTGGCCTTAAAATATAGAGTAACAGAAGTATCACGCTCACACTGAGAAGCTACCAATTGCACCAGCATATGAATAGTCTAACAAAACTCAATATTTATCACATCAGACTGAGGAGCTTGATAACGCTCAACTCACTCCACTAATTAAAGGGTGAGGCACTCGTTGTCAAGTAACCTAATTTGAATTAGGTTAGAATCTCAAGGAGTAAGTTATAGACATCAAACCCTATGGATGCTCAAATTAATACAAGTTTACCTGAAATGATAATAAACAAGACATGTAAAATAAAGTGGGGGGATGTGGTTGGAAACTTTTCATACAATCTTCTGCAAATGATCAAGAAATGAAACTTTTGTTTTAAGCCATAATGTTTGGGGAAATCTTAGGATTATATCAACCTAAAGGTAATGCATGTGGGTTGATGTTAGTTCAACATGGAATTTAGTTGTTAACTAAATGATAGGCTAGGTTGGAGATCATTGGGGTTAATCTTTCAACAAAATTACAACAATTTCACCCGTTGGCTCTTTCGAGAACCTAACAAGTGTGCAATTTTTCATGATCACCCAAAACCTTAATCAAGCATCCCTATTTCTAAGATGATGCTCTTTACAGGATTTACACTCCCAATACACTTATTTTTAAGATTGCAAAAGGTAGTAAACCATAGGCTCAATTCTTCACCATTACTTTGTCCCCCTATAACCCCTTTTCAAGGATGTTATGGGTTACCTGGTGTTCATATTTATCCCTCTTTCGAGGATGATAAAGGGTTTCAAGAGTTTGGGGTTTTCACCTATCAAACCCATTTGGAGATTTGTGGTTTTCACCTATCAAATTCCAACCCATAAACTCAAGCAATGGTTGAATCCATACTCAATAACTAAAATCCACGCAAACACAACAATACCCACACACAATTACACTTTAGTTCAACAAAATCCCAAGACTAAATTGCTTAGCTACTCTTGAAGAAAGTAAATATAAATGTACCATGAGGATTATCCAAAACATTCATTCTTCTCAAAATAACTAAGAAATTAAGCCTCCAAGAGTAATTATGCACATTCCCAATTGGGTTTCTTCTTATCAAATCAAAATTAGTTATGAGGTAAGAAATGCCCAAAGAAGAAAAGGTTTTTTCTTATATATTATGTAGGATTTGTCTAAGTGCTTTTATAGATCTACCCCTGGGCATATTCCCATTGAACCATGATTGCGCATGACTCTCCACGACCGCATCCATGCGAGTGCAGTTATGTACTATGACCGTATTGGGTTGACCATCTTGATTGACCGCAAACGCGGATAGAGGACTGCAGTGGTAGTAACTGAGGCTGATGTAGTAAAGGTCTTAGTTGCACTCTTTGCTTTGTTTTTATCATTTTAAGCTCCAATCAGCATCTTTTTATCTCCTCAACTCTATGACTGCAAAGAGTGGATATTAGCGCATTTGATAACCCATTTATCTTATTCATTTATTCAAAACAAAGTAATGTGCACAAATATTTAGTGAGAATAAGTGGAAAAACCACCCCTTATCAACACCCCCAACTTAAGACCTTGCTTGTCCTCAAGCAACACTACCTCTTATTATGAGACAATTTCATATGTATGCCCTCATTCTATCACTCAATGATCATGATGAATCAAACTTGATTGCTACCACCAAAAGCTTTTTACACATGGGCAAGTAGGATTTTAATGACTCCCCTAATCATAAAACAAAATAGCAAAGAATACATACAATTACACTCTAGTTTAACATAATTCCAACACTAAATTACTTAGCTACTCATTAAGAAAGTAAAGAGAAATATACCATAAGGATTATCCAAAACATTCATTCTTCACAAGATCACTAAGAAATTAAGCCTCTAAGAGTACTTACATACTTCCCTAATTAGGGTTTTTTCTTCTCAAATCAAAATTAGTTATGAGGTAAGCAATGCCCAAAGAATAAAGGGTTTTTGCTTATATATGGTTTGGGATTCGTCTAAATGTTTTTACAGACTGCCCCTAAGCATATTCCCGCTGAACCACGATCGCGCATGACTCTCCGTGACCGCTTCCACAAGATCGTGGTTGTGTATTGAGACCGTATTATGTTGACCATCTTGACTGATCACGACCACGGATTGAGGACTGTGGTCACAGTAATTGAGGCTGATGTAGTCCAGGTCTTCATCTACACTCTTCTTTGCTCCCTTTTTATCATTTTTAGCTCCAATACACATCTTTTTATCTCCTCAACTCTATGCCTGCAAAGAGTGGATATTGGTGCATTTCATCACCTATATGTCTCATTCATTTATTCAAAACAAGGTAATGTGCTCAAATGATTAGTGAGAATAAGGAGAAAAATTAACCCTCATAAATACCCCCAACTTAAGACCTTTCTTGTCCTCAAGCAACACTAACCCTTATTATGAGACTATTTCATATGTATGACCTTATTGTATCACTCAATGATCATGATGAATCAAACTTGACTGTGACGTCCAAAAACTTTTCACACATAGGCAAATAGGCTTTTAACGACTCCCCTTATTATAAAATAAAATCACAAAGGATACAATAGACTTTAGAGATGAAACCATGGAACAACTACTAAAACTCTATAAATAACTCACATGTTGACTATAATCATGCTATACCTCTATTTCCCTCATTGTGAGAAAGATGAATAAATTGCCCATCTCAACTTGTTCATATGCTTCCTCACCAGAAAGGAAAAATTCACACACCGATGATACGCCCAAATTACAACTCTCGTTAGAAAGTGTAAGCGTTGCTGTCAAATATAGAACCCAACTGGGTTGGGTGTCGAATCCCACAGGTAATACTATGATCACTAAGTATTGCGATTATTATTAGACTGTTGGTCGAAGGTTCCAAGATAAGGGGGTTTTGGTTTAAGTGCACAATAATACTATTAGTGTAACGAATAAGACGATATAAGTAATAAGATTTTATCACAGAGGATGATAAGTTAGGGGTATGTCCACCTTGTAGTTTCTACTTCTCTTTTAACTATGAGTAATGCGGAGTTTATACATGCATGCACTTATAGAGAGTCGTATTCTAATTCTAAATCCAAGTGTTTTTCAACCATCAAGGATTTATTCACCTTAGCTCTCTCGAACCTAAAGTGTATAACAAATGGTACGAATTCTCCAAGAAGTTAATCCTGCTAGGGCATTAACATGTAAAATAGAGGTTGGAATCCCTATTTTCTCGTCACACTCTCTTTTCCAAACAGTAATTTTTCTATCGAACAAATTATCGTTATAATGGCGCATTCTCTATGTTTGCAACCACAAGAATTCAATTATAATGAAGAGAGTAATGATATAAGTGCATTACACATCATAAATTCACAAACCCATACCAATAGAGAGTATACTACAAGGTTTTCATAACCCTAACAGATAAGTTTAGCTACTCATGAATACAACGGAAATCAAAATAGACATAATCATCATACCAAAACTTAGAACAATCTCGGCGATGGAGATGACTAGCGACAATAAGAGAGGAACGTGTTTCTCTCTCTCCGTTGCTCAAGCTAAGCCATTTTCTGCTTTCAAAAAATATTACAGAATCTCCATTACGAATATTGGCTGAAAATTCAGCAATAAGGTTTTTAATAACAACCTTCTCTACTAAGTTGCTACTGCATCCTTAACTATTTAAAAATATTGAGTTTGCCCGGGAAAAAGTTCCCATGCATCACATTTAGTCCAACAGTTGCCTTCCCTTTTATGTGAAGTTTTCCTTTGCTGTCCACAGGTCCCCAAAGTGCTGAAATCGTCCGCATTAGTACCTGAAAAGCATGTTAATCACATAGGTCAGCTCACTTAATTGAAAGTAGACTAAAAGTGCAGGAATTATGTATTTTATCCTCAAAACTTAGCTAAAACATGGGTAAGTTATGGTGCTTAGACGTATAAATACTTCCAACATCAACCGAGTTACCAGTCATGCAACAAGGAATTTTAAGTGTAAGAACTCACTCTCTCAAGAAATTCTCCATGTTAAAAAGTACCAATCCATAATCTTTCCCCTATTTTCAATCCCCACTATAATGACCACACTTGATTGGGAATCACAAAAGGATTTTATGAGCTTGTAATGTAGGTTTAGGGTAGGGTAGTACATTATCTTTGGAAGATAAAGATACACCCTACTTGACATTCTACATTATAATCCTTTTATGCATTGGTCTTTGGATCACTTCTTATTCCTTTACTAATTTGAAGATTTTTCCATTTTTTCTTTACGAAATGCCCTTCACCTCTTTATGAATGCATTTAAAATCTATCCATTACATTCTTTTAATGGATTTTCTCTTTCTTCAAAGAAAAATACTTAATTTCTTAAGCTTGTGGGAACCTTCTTACGAATTTGTGGCTCAACTATACTTCTTTCTATTTCCACCACCCCCAACTTAGGCTTTTAGCCTAAATTTGTATTCTTAAGTTCAAGGGGGATGGGGTTCAAGAGGGGATGAATAGAAGGGTCATGGGCTTATAATGCATTTGCTAAGGAAATGTCCAAAGGCTCAAATTGGGTAACTAGGGGTAACTCCTATGTATTGGTAGGCTCTTTAGACTAAAGTGAGCTTCCAAAATCACAAGATGGAATATGATCATTTTACCAACAAAGTACAGTAAAAATTTAGCCCTGAAAGAATAATGGGGTAAGTTCTAGATAGTACAAGTACACATGAGATGGAGAAAATTAACCTCACACACATGGCATGCGAATGTCGTTAAGGGGGCTCAATTGTTCTACTCATTCGAGACAAAGATGGATTATTCACTATTTTTCTGAATTCAATTTTAAGAGTCATAGAAAGAGGGAAAAAAAATTCACCAAGTTGCTCACGTCCATGACTTTGAATTTTGTAAAATTTTTAGACGGAGAGGGTTGTTTTCTTTTGTATCCGCACCACACATAATTTTCTAATCATGGAAACCATCCAAGCTATAGTCTCACATTGAAAATCATAGTATGGGGGACCCACCATATGGTTTCTCAGACTTCACCAATGGATATTAATGTAATCCCAGATCATCAATGCTACATGTACTCAGACATCCCTTGTATTCTATGGCCTCGGTACCATGGGTACTCAGACTTCCCCTGCACCCATGGATAGAAACCCAATCACAATGGAAAAGTTTGTCTACTAAAACTAAAATAAAGTAACCAACCCAAAACCAAATAACTAATCCATGCAAATATAGGCACTATCAGAATGCCCGAATATTACAACCAAAATAAAAATAAAGATAAGAATTATCCAAAAGAGCAGAAAAGTATGCAGAAATATCAATAATATAGGTCCAAATTAAATGAATAAGAATAAGGAGACACCCTCAACTAAAAAGGTAGCAGTGTCCCTACTACATAAATAATCAAGGGTAAAAGATATAAGGGTGCTCCCTAAAACCACATCAAGGGCTACTATCACTATCAAACTTTGCATCATCACTATCTTCCTCAAGATTGGACCAATAGGGTGGGGCCTCATACACACTGTCCACCCATTAAGAAGGAAATCTATCTCGAGGCCTTTGGACCTTCCATAGGCCCTTCACGCCCTTCCATATCCTGATAAACAATGCATCCCTCTTCTTCTCCTTTGTAACATTTTTTTCATGCATGACATGGAGGTCTCAATGTGACTCCGCCAAAGAGGAGTAGTTTTTTTCAAGCTTATAAATGGTAACTTTTTGCTTCTTTTAGTCCTCTTTGTACTTCTTATAATTGGTATATAACAGATAAAAATGATGAGTGGTAGAAGGCTCTCTCGGTCCTTGGGGCAAACTAGACACAACTCTTTAATGGTTGCAATATTTACTCCGATCTCCTCAAGAGGTCCTGTGGTGGTTGGCCTATGAAACTTAGGCTCAATGCATGTTGGCTTTTCCAAGTGGATCTTTTTTATTACTTTTTTCGGGTGCACCCGCACCTCTATTCCTCAATGAGTAAATGGGGGCATTAGGGCACACCTATGTATCACTAGCATACTCTTCCATCCCCACTCTTTTGCAAAGATATGTAATCAAGGAGGGGGAGAATAGATGTGTACTATCTTGGTTCTTGAAATGATCTATTTCATTAACCACAAATTGACCAACATCTAGAGGAATGCCATCTAGAATACACCCAACCAACCTAGCACACAATTTAAGGACTGTTGTCATATGGGTGAAAGGAAAAACTCTGCCACAGATGATGTCAACCCATATTCGAGCCTCAAAAGTGAAGTTGTTCATGGAAATATTGCTTTTTTGTGTTGGTCCACGAGACTTCCTTTCTGGGACATAGTCGTTGTGCCGATCAACTCCCTGATTTACACCCCTTCACTTTGACTTCACTCATTTAGCATTCTTAAGTCCATAAATATCATTGATTTATTTACCCCTAACTTTCACCGGTTTTCCCCGAATTTCGATAATCTCATTAAGTGGGTCTGAAAAAGAGACTTCACTGATGTTTGCATAAAAATTAATGGACCTATTGCTCTTTTTCAATGCATAGATTTGGGGTAAAGCACCTCCACCCTATGGCTTCTAGTTTTTCATGAAGTGTCGATAATTTCTCTTACATATTTTCCAAGAAAATTTCTCTCTCCGATAGTTGTTTTGTCTTTGGAAGATCACTGTAGTAATGAGTGTGGCAATTGGATGCCATGAATCGTATGAGATCATACTTATCCATGAGGTTATCCTGAAAGCACTAAACACACACTCTATCTTTTGATGTTATTTTAATCATGCAAGTTGTGCTATATTGATAACTAGAGTTCATGGGACTAGGTGTTTGGTGTTGCTTGACTAAAAATTTGAAGTGCAGGATTTTTGGCATGGTAGAAAACTGTCCTCAATTACCGTGATCGCGAGTCAAGACCGCATTTGCATTTTCACGATCGCGGTCTATGACTACGGTTGTGATACTTGAGGGCGGTTCTATTGTCAGCTCTGCATGTTTATATTTTTACCAATTTTAGGCTTCTAGCATTATCTACAAAATGGGTGAATATGAAGATCATTTGAATAATGCTAATAGGTGGATGGATGTTCCCTTTAGAAAACAAATATCATTAGTAAAAGTTCATTTGGGAAAATTATCAAACACTTGGTGTGCACATATCATTTGTCTATATTTTCCAAACATATTTGGGTACTGAAGATTTCCCTCTTGTATGCACACCTTGTTCAAGAAGCCAACATCTCACCAATATCAAGTAATACAACATAGAAAGAATAACAATCAAAACTTTAGGCCATCTCTTAATTTTGCATTCTAGGGCCTATTCTCATAAATAAAAGAACAAATTCATGACAGTTACCGGAGTTGTGATGCAAGAGGGATGTAAGGATGTTGTTTGAGAGATCACAAACTTGGCTAGAAATCAACCAAAATTATAATGAACAAATTTGAAAGGGAGTGTGAGGGAAATGAGGGAAACTAGGGGTTAAATGATTGAAGTGGCTGCGACTACAGTCAAGGGACCGCGATCGCGGATATTGCATGACCGCGATCACGCTTGCGGACCGAGATCACGCTTGCGGACCGCGATCGCAGTAACTGGGAGCAATTCTGCTCCCATGCTTTCCCCTGTTAAGCATTTTACTCAATTTTGTTCCCCTTTTTAAGAACATCCAATGCACCCCATATTCCCACAAATTATTGGGTTATTCATAGGCAAAAGATAATATCTACCCTTCAAAAACATAACAAAAAGGATACAAGACACTCTCGTGGAATTGGTGGGTTGCCTCCCACCTAGCGCCTTAGTTATCATCGTGGCATGACATATTCCTTCCTTTATTCTCAAGGTGGGTCTTCAAACACCTCCTCATTCATCTTCTCATTTTCAACATCCACCACGGATACTACTTACAACTTCGGGGTTTTCTTCTTTGATTGACTTGCAAATTTTGAAAGAGACCACATTCTCTTTCACTCTAAATTTAATCTCCACCAGCTCTAGGTCGATAATGGCTCTCCCGATGGCCAATAAAGGATGACCAAGAAAGATAGGCATTTATTGGTCCATTTCACAATCCAATACTATGAAATCCGTCGGGAGAATGAACTTGTCCACTTTCACAAGGATGTCAAGAAATATACCCACCAACCTTTTTATAGACCAATCTACCATCAAGAGAAGTATAGAGGTTCGCAATGGGGTATCCAAACCAAGTTTCTCGTATATGACAAAGGCATTAAGTTAATGCTCGTACCAAGGTCACATAGAGCTTTTGCAAATTTATGCATCCCAATTATGGAAGGAATAGTGAATGCTCCGGGATCATATTTATTTTCCACAACATTGATATCCATGATAGTGCTTCACCCATGATGACCACAAAAATATCACCTTCAAAAAGTTTCTTCTTTGACATCAACTTAGCATATCCCGAGATCTCTTGGATAGCTTTAAGCAATGGGATATTTAATGTTAGATTGCTAAGTTTTGCCATGAATTTCCTCAATTTGTTATTTTTCCTCATTTTTATGCAATTGCTAAGGTAACAGTAGAGGCACTTGGATGGTTGGTATTTCTTCATCTTGTGGCTTTTCAACTTTAACCTTTTCTTTATCATTTGCTTCTCTTCCTTGATGCTGCACCTCCTTGGTCTTAGATTTGGGAAAATTTTCTCTCAAGTTGCCCCTAACGGGTTCATAAAGCATTTTCCCACTTCTTGTGACAATTGCTAGAACTTTTGTGAAATTCTTTGGGTTAGCAATTAAGTCACTTAGAAGTCCACCTCTAGGCCTCACATTTAATTGTGTAGAGATTTGCCGACTTGGGTCTCCAATTGCTTGATAGAGGCAGAGTGAGACACCACTGTTCGCCGTTTAATTCCCAGACCATTTTGTTTGTACCTTCCACTCTACTAAAGACCCTTTCCAACACATCCTTGATGTTGAACTTTTTGTGTTCGATGATATTTGACTCTTTGGATTTGTCCCGATCATGAGGAGGAACAAAATGGTCATAATCATGTTCCTGATCCCTCTAATCTTTATCCTTCTCACAGTCCATCCAACCTTGATTCCCACCCTGTCTTTGATAGGCGGGGCGCGAACCCCCTGAGTAGTTGGCCTAATAGCGGATTTAATCATCTAACTTCTTTGCCTCTTTATAATCTTTATATTATTTTGATGCTACGACATTGACCGCTTTCGTGGGTGCGCCCATAACATGTTTTGTCAAGATTTTGAATTGGGTCATCATTTTTGCCATGTTCTCCTCCTTTCTTCATTCCACTTTCTTTGTTCATTATCAACTATGGAAGTGGTATAAGGGATCTTTGGATCTTCAATTTCTCAGATATGCCAACCCTAATTTTGTTTAAACATTTCTCCAATCAATAGAAAGGCCGCGTGGTAGTGCAACATCACTAGGGAACCACCCGCCGTATTATCTACCCCATGTTTTATTTAATAGATCAAGGGCGCAGTAGAAGATATCAAGAAGCAATTTTTTTGCTAGGACTTCATGATTTGGGCATTGATCAAGATTACTGTTTAACCACTCCTAAGCTTCAAACAACTATTCTCCATTCATTTTCCAAAAATTTACAATCTCATCCCACTTTTGAAGCATTTCTTATGGCGAGAAATATATATCAAGAAACACCTTAGTAATCTCTCCCCAAGATGTAATTAAGTCGGGTGGAAGTGAGAGGATCCATAACCACCTCGCCCTTAATAAGAATGGGAAAAGGAAAAGCCGAATGGACTCTTAAGTAATTTGTGCTATATTGAACGGTCCACACACTTCCACAAAATTCTCAAATGGAAATTTAGGTCCTCAAAGGATTGACATCCATATAATCCTTTCATTTGAAACATGTGAAGTATGATGCAAGTCACATAGAAGACTCTGTTGCAGTTAGTTGGTGGGATGAGGATCACACTTGTTTGCCCCATTTCATTAAGTGAGCCCTCATCGTCTAAAGGGGCATCAAAGGTGCCCATGTTTCTTGAGATAACACTCATTTCTCTGTTAACACTCCAATCACCTTAAATAAGAATTAAAAACAACAAATAAAGTAAATGATATCATTTTGGGTATTCCCAAGTAAGAATCACACCGTATAAGTGAAATCTATATTTCATTCCCCGGCAATGACACCATTTTGATAATTCTCAACTCACTCCCATAATTGAGAGGTGAGGCAGTCATTGTCAAGTAACTCGATTTGAATTGGGGTTGAATCTCAAGGAGTGAGTTATAGACTTCAAACCCTATGAATGCTCAAATTACTACAATTTTACCCAGAATGATAATAAACAAAACATGTAAAATAAAATGGGCGATGTGGTTGTAAACTTTTCATACAAACTTTAGAAAATGATCAAGAAATGACTCTTTTGTTTTAAGCAACAATGTTTGAGGAAATCTTGGGATTATGTGTACCTAAAGGTAATGTATGTGGGTTGTTGTTGGTTCAATATGGAATTTAGTTGTTAACTAAAGGATAGGCTAGGTCAAAGATCATTGGGGTCAATCTTTCAACAAAACCCCAATGATTTCACCTGTTGGCTCTTTCGAGCACCTAACAAGTGTGCATTTTTTCATGATCACTAAAACCTCAATCAAGCATCCTTATTTCTAGGATGATACTCTTGAAATGATTTACACTCCCAATACAATTATTTCTAAGATTGCAAAAGGTAGTAAACCATAGGCTCAATTATCCACCTTTACCTTGTCCCCCTATAACCCTTTTTCGAGGATGTTATGGGTTACCTAATATTTATCTTTATCCCTCTTTCGAGGATGATAATGGGTTTCAAGAGTTTAGGGTTTTCAACCATCAAAGACATTTGAATATTTGGGGTTTTCACCTATCAAATTCCAACCCATAAGCTCAAGCAATGGTGGAATTCGTACTCAAAAACTAAAATCCATGCAAACACAACAATACCTACACACAACTACACTCTAGATCAACATAATATCAAGACTAAATTACTAAGCTACTCATGAAGAAAGTAAGGAGAAATATACAAGGAGGATTATCAAAACATTCATTTTTCTCAAAATCACTAAGAAATTAAGACTCCAAGAATAGTGACACACTTACCCAATTAGGGTTTCTTCTTCTCAAATCAAAATTAGTTATGAGGGTAGCAATGCCTAAAGAAGAAAGGGTTTTTTCTTATATATGGTTTGTGATTCGTCTAAGTTCTTTTATAGATCTTGCCCTGGTTATATTCCCATTGAACAACGATCGCTCTTGACTCTCCGCGACTACATCCATGCAACTGCGATTGTGTGGTGCCACTACGTTGTGTTAACCGTCTTGTCTGACTCTGACCATGGATTGAGAACAGAGGTTGAAGTAACTAAGGTTGATGTAGTCCAGGTCTTAGCTGCACTATTCTTTGCTCCTTTTTATAATTTTCAGCTCCAATCCACATCTTTTGATCTCCTCAAGTCTATACCGACAAGGATTGGATATTAGTGCATTTTATCACCCATATGTCTCATTAATTTATTCAAAATAAGGTAATGTACACAAATGTTTAGTGAGAATCAGTGGAAAAATTATCCCTCATAAACACCCCTAACTTAAGACCTTTCTTGTCCTCAAGCAACACTACCCCTTATTATGAGACAATTTCTTATGTATACCCTCATTCTATCACTCAATGATTGATGTGTGAGCAAAAGCTAACATATTTAATGCTTTTTAGCTCAAAATAATTGTGAATTCTGAAGAAACTCTTGTTGTTTTGATGTGTTTTCTCATGATATTACAGTAAAAGGTTGAAGGAATGGAAATAAATAACAATGGAGCAAAAGAGCTGAAAATCTGAGCAAAAGAGAAGAAAACATAGCTGACGATATCCATGATAAGTCATCAGCCTTGTGATGGCCTATCAGAAGCATCGTCAACCCTAACCAGGGAATTGAAGCTGAGAAGCAGTTCTAATGACATCTGTGATGTGGCATCTAGGGGGTGATAAGGCATTAAGAATGGCGTCAACCTTAAGTAGAAAATAAGCTATAGGAGAAGACATCTGATGATGTAGGTGATACGTTGTCAAATCCTTGATGAGGCGTCAAAGTCATCGTCAGCCTAAGGCAGAGAATTGATGAAACTGGGGCAAGTCTGACGCCATTCGTGATAGGGCATCAGACTCTTGACGCGGCGTCAGCTTGGGCGTCACCTAATCCGAGAATTAATTGAATTTGTTATTTTATTTCCTTAATTAGGCTTTAGTATAAATGGCATCTTTTAGGGTTTATTCAGGGAGTTCTTTTTTTTTAGTCTTGGGGAGAGTTTTATTTTCTTCAACACTTATCAACTATTTGTGGATTCCTATTTTCAGGATTAAATTGAAGAAACTACTTATTGCTTTTTATCCGTTCGTAAGTTTATCCTTATTATCATGAATTCAACTTTGTATTTCGTTCATCAAATCATGAGTGGCTAATTTCATTAGCCAGAGTTATGGGATCCATAGACTAGGGTTTGATAGTTTACTAGGTATTTAACGGATTTAAAGAGTAGTAGGAAGTCTTGAAATTCTATTATTTTAAATGAAATCTACTGGTTGCAAATATTAGGTTATGCCTTAGGTTTTATTTGCTTCTAACGGAGAAATAGACTAGAGGTCGTGAATTATCAACAGGGACTCGGAAGCTACCAACCTTCTATTTAATGATCAATGCCATAACTGGATTGATCTACCTGAGATAAAATCCTATTGGAAATAGATAAGTTATCTAAGTTCGAGAGAATTAGATAATAAATTATCTGGTGAGGTCGAGAGATAAGTCAGATAGTATCGTCGTCAGGGATATTCTGTTGTTTCTACTTACTTCAAGAATCCGAAGCACTACCTAGTATCTATCAATTCCCAAAACCCATGGTGAACATAACTCTACTTTCCCATTTAGACTGATTTCAAACACTGAAATTAAAGTGACCAAAAAAAATATTTGCTAATCTCCAAAACCCCCATTTTATCTTTTTATATCAATTTTTTGAATTTAACTTGTAGCTTTAGCTCCAAACTAGTTTAATCGCCACTCACATTGTTCCTTGTGGGATTCAACACCAACCTAGTTGGATTTTATATTGACAACTATCATTTACACCCAATCAAGAGTGTAATTTGAGCGTTATCAAAAATGGCGCCATTGTCGGGGAATAATTTGGCGTATTGAGTTGGTTTGGAATTTTAGCCTACTAGCTTAAATTCAAAATTTTAAATATTAATTTTTAGTTTTCTTTTATTTCTTGTGTTAGGTAGATTTTTATTTTAGTTTACTTATTACTATGGCATCGTGGAATGAACATGAGTTTGGTGGTTCGAAATCTTATCTTGATGATCCATGTTCATATTGTGATAGACCTCACTTTTGGCATGATTGTAGCTATGCTCTCCGGAGAAAGATGTGTGCACCATCTCCATCCTACCTGGAGTATGATTGTTCTTTATGGGGCGGTTGAGATGGGCATTGTAGTGATTGCCCAAATTCCCCCTCCCCCTATTGCGCTAACCCAAGTTCTAGTTCCTCTTATGAGTATGACAGGTCTTATGGTTAAGAAAAGGAAGAACGAAGCACTGGAAAGAGTGACATTGAAGCTATGCTTCAACTAATGTTGGATCATATAGACACAACGAATGATACCATATGTTACATACGTCAAGACATTAGGGCATTTAAGGAGGGAAAAGAAAGGATAGAAGAGATGGATATTGAGGTCAATCATCCAAAACACTTTTCTACATTATGTTTAGATGATATCTTATCTGTGGAATTATTTAAAATAATGAAAGAGTGTGAGGATGAAGAGAAAGAATCCTATGTTGATGATGGGCTTGATGTTGAGAAACCCTCGGTGATTTCCCAACCAACCGAACCATTCATGAATAAAAATACCTAGGATAAGGAAATGGTATTAGAGTCAAAAGAAGAAATCAAGCACAAAACTCATGAAGACTCTAGTCCATTTCGGGGTAAAAATATTAATAGGGAAATTATACTAAAATTGAGGGTTAGTCCTCATTCGAATCACTTTTCAACATTATGCTTACTGGATGTGATGAAAGTCGAATCATCCAAGTAAATGATGAATTTTGAAAATGAGGAGGAAGATCCTTACATTTTGGAGTTTGTCCTTCCAAAAGGGTTTAATACAACCCCAATATTAAAGGCCAAGAAGCTTAAAGATCCATGTCCATTTAGTGGTTGTTTAAGATTCTCAACATTGCCAAATGACCCACACGAAAGTTTGATGCAAAATTGGGCAAGAAGTTCAAGTCTTCGAAGTAGCGTGATAGAACATTTCTCATCATGCCCTCACATTTTCCCAACACACCCCGAATATGTATTGATCAAAAGTTGGGCCGGCGTTTCAAATTCTCCAAGTGGAGACATAAATAATTATCAACAAGGTATCTTGATGAATTCTGAATAGTCAAGATAACAGAGTCGCGCCACAATGTTAAACCAGGTGCTGCTTGGGAGGCAACCCAAGGTTTGTTGTTTGTAGTTGTCTTATGTGATTGACATCAGATCTTTGCACCCATGGTGCCACAGGTATGTTTCTAACTCTCTTTTTTTGGTTTGACGCATTGAGGACATTGCAAGATTTTAAGTTTAGGGTGTTGGCACTACTTGTGGGTGTTGATGTCCTCCTGAGGTTTTTGTTGCCGTGCCTCTTTTCCCCGGAGTCTTGATCCTAGTAGAGCCGATATGTTTAGGCGTATTGTGTCTTGTTTTGTGATGTGTTTTAGTTGACTACTAGAAATACAAGTAACTAAGGCAGTTAACTTTTTTTTGAGATTTTTGAGCACCTCTCCATTGGTCTGATATATTACTATGTGAATTGCATCCATTTGTGACCACGGAGTATCTTTTTGTGGCATTAGTATGGCAACTGAATCACCTTTGTTAAACAAGTGCATGAACTGGATATGTAGTGATATGCGAGATACTTGTGTACCTTATGTGTGTAAGGTCTTACTTAGTTCCCGCTGTGTGTTGAATCTAGAACTTGCCCTGTTATCCTTGCCATGGTCATAGGATAGAAGTTAGGAAAGGATCTGAATTTACATACATATAAACAGGGATAACCACAAAACTCACTCTCAGAACAAAGTTCCAACATTGCGCATCAAATGCCATAGGCTTGCCCTTATAGTCAGTACCCAAGTCGTCAGACAGGTCAGTTAGGATCACTATAGGGCTTTTCTTAAGCTTGTAACGTAGGCTAGGGGTTGGTATGATATTCATGGATATTTCAGAGTGACTATGCCTCCTTGACACTACACTAAACTCTTGGGGTTTCAACTCCGAACCTTCTTTTCTTCCTCTCTTTTATTGATCACAGATGCTTAAGATGGATGTGGTCTTTTCAATTATCATATTATTTTTTATGATCTTTTACACAACTTTCTCATTACTTATTCCTTTTTCACCGCACCCAACTTTTTATTCTTTTATTTTTCCTCTCTTCATACTCATTTTGTATCACACACCCCTATGATAGCCACCCTCAACTTAGGCTATTTGTGTAAGTCAGGGTGCACAGTGTCCAAGGAGGACCAGGGCCAAAACAGGTTTATTGTGATGTAAACGGGAAGGTAAGAGGTGTTGTAGAAAGAAATAGGCTAATTAGACTCAAACAGTGATCAAGAGATATTATGCACATAGGGAAGATCATTTTGGCTAAAGTGGGCTAAAATAAAAAACGGCCTATGATCCCTTCCTAACTCCTATCCTACGACCATGGCAAGACTAACAGGGCAAGTTCTAGATTCAACATACAACGGGAACTGAATAAGAACTTACACACACAAGGCACACAAGTATCTCGCATATCACTACATATCCAGTTCATGCTCTTGTTTAACAAAGGTGATTCATTTGCCATACTAATGCCACAAAAAGATACACCGTGGTCACAAATGGATACAATTCACATAGTAATATATCTGACCAATGGAGAGGTGCTCAAAAATCTCAAAAACAAGTTAACTGCCTTAGTTACTTGTATTTCTCCTAGTCAACTACAACACATCACAAAACAAGACACAATACACCTAAGCATGCCGGCTCTACTAGGAACAAGACTCCAGGGAAAAGAGGAACGGCAACTAAAACCCCAAGAGGACATCAACACCCACAAGTAGCCCCAACAAAGAGAGGGGGAGTTGGAAAATCACTCCAATGTCCATCTTGATCACTATATAAAGAACAATTATACTCCCGGTAGGATAGAGATGGTGCACACATCTCTCTCCGGGGAGCATATCTACAATATTGCCAAAAGTGAGGTCCATCATAATATGGACATGGATTATTTAGATAAGATTTCCAACCATCAAACTCGCATTCATTCCATGATGCCATTGTAAGAAATAAACAAAAATAAAGAAAATCTACCTAACACAAGAAACAAAGGAAATCACAAACAAATATTTACAAGGTTGAATTCAAGCAAGTAAGCTAAAACAATATCATGATCAAACACATCAAAACAACAAGAGTTGCTTCATAATTCAAAATTATTTTAAGCTAAAAAACATTAAATGTGTTAGCTTTTACTCACACATCAACACCCTCAACTTAAAACAATTGCTTGTCCTCAAGTAACAAACTAACTAAGAGTATACAAAGTACAAGTTGGCAGCTAACTATTCATATCAGTCTAGAATACATGCCCCATCTCAAAGGTCAGTAAAATTAAGAGAAACTGTGTCTATTATTGAAAACACCCATGCAACTCACGAGGATCAATATATGTCAAGAATTTTAGCAATAACAACCCAGCACATACCCAAATCACACTATCTGAATAAGGAAGTGATTAGAAATATACCTAGTGTGCCCTCACAACAAAGAAATCCCTTTTTCACTTATGTCAGAATTTACATACATAAACACAAGGATAAACACAAAACTCACTCTCAGAATGAAGTTCTAACATTGCGCATCAAATACCATAGG
The DNA here is from genome assembly GCA_030864215.1 of Capsicum pubescens. Lineage (NCBI taxonomy): Eukaryota > Viridiplantae > Streptophyta > Magnoliopsida > Solanales > Solanaceae > Capsicum > Capsicum pubescens. Next base: position 221,207,959 of record CM061543.1, on the reverse strand, counting down.
CTTTTCCTTATAGTCAGTACCCAAGTCATCAGACAGGTCAGTTAGGATCATTATAGGGCTTTTCTTAAGCTAGTAACATAGGCTAGGGGCTGGTATGATATTTATGGATATTTCAGAGTGACTATGCCTCCTTGACACTACACTAAACTCTTGGGGTTTCAACTCCAAACCTTCTTTTCTTCCTCAATTTTATTAATCACACATGCTTAAGATGGATGCGGTCTTTTCAATTATCATATTATCTTTTTATCATCTTTTACACAACTTTCTCATTTCTTATTTTTTTTCACCGCACCCAACTTTTTATTCTTTTCTTTTATTCTTCCTCTCTTCATACTCATTTTTTATTATGCATCCCTATAATAGCCACTCTCAACTTAGACTGTTTGCCTAAGTCAAGGTACACAGTGTCCAAGGAGGACTAAGGCCAAAACAGGATCATTGTGATGTAAAAGGAAAGGTGAGAGGTTTCATAGAAATAAATAGGCTAATTAGACTCAAATAGGGATCAAGAGATATTATGCACACAGGGAAGATCATTTTGGCTAAAGTGGGCTAAAATAAAAAATGGCCTAAATGGGATTTCTTTGTTGTGAGGGCATTCTAGGTATATTACTAATCACTGACTTATTTGGATAGTGTGATTTAGGTATGTGTTGGGTTGTTATTGTTAAAATTCTTGTCATATCTTGATCCTCGTAAGTTGCATGGGTATTTTCAATAATAGACACAGTTGCTCTTAATTTAACTGACCTTAGAGATGGTGCATGTATTCTGAACTGATATGAATAGTTAGCTGCCAACTTGTACTTTGTATACTCTTAGCTAGTTTGTTGCTTGAGGACAAGCAATTGTTTTTAAGTTGAGGGTGTTGATGTATGAGCAAAAGCTAACACATTTAATGCTTTTTAGCTCAAAATAATTATGAATTCTAAAGCAACTTTTGTTGCTTTGATGTGTTTTCTCATGATATTGCAGTAAAAGGCTGAAGGAATGGAAATAAATGACAATGGAGCAAAAGAGTTTAAAATCTGAGCAAAAGAGAAGAAAACATGGCTGATGACATCCGTGATAAGTCTTCAGCCTTGTGATAGCCTATCAGAAGCAGTGTCAGCCTTAACCAGGGAATTGCAGTGGAGAATAAGTTCTGACGACGTCTGTGATGTGGCGTCAAGTAGGTGATAAGGCATCAAGAATGGCGTCAGCCTTAAGCAGAAAATCAGCGATAGGAGAAGACATCTGACAACATTGGTGATACTCCATCAGATCCTTGACGCGGCGTCAGAGTCATCGTCAGCCTAAGGCAGAGAATTGAAGAAACTAGAGCAAGTCTGATGCAATCCGTGATAGGGCGTCAGACTCTTGATGCGGCGTTAGCTTGGGCGTCACCTAATCCGAGAATTAATTGAATTTGCTATTTTATTTCCTTAATTAGGTTTTAGTATAAATAGCATCTTTTAGGGTTTATTCAGGGAGTTCTTTTTTTAGTCTTGGGGAGAGTTTTATTTTCTTCAACACTTTTCAACTATTTGTGGATTCCTATTTTCAGGATTAAATTGAAGAAACTACTTGTTGCTTTTCATCCGTTCGTAAGTTTATCCTTATTATCATGAATTCAACTTTGTATTTCGTTCATCAAATCATGAGTGGCTAATTCCATTAGCCGGAGTTATGGGATCCATGGACTAGTGTTTGATAGGTTACTAGGTATTTAATGGATTCAAAGAGTAGTAGGACATCTTGAAATTCTATTATTTTAACTGAAATCTATTGGTTGCAAACATTAGGTAATGCCTTAGATTTTATTTGCTTCTAACGGAGAAATAGAGTAGAGGTCGTGAATAATCAATAGGGACTTGGAAGCTACCAACCTTCTGTTTAACGATCAATGCCATAACTGGATTGATCTACCTGAGATAAAATCCTATTGGAAATAGATAAGTTATCTAAGTTCGAGAGAATTAGATAATAAATTATCTGGTGAGGTTGAGAGATAAGTCAGATAGTATTGTTGTCAGGCATATTCTGTTGTTTCTACTTACTTCAAGAATCCCAAGAATTACCTAGTATCTGTCAATTCCCAAAACCCATGGTGAACATAACTCTGTTTTCCCATTTAGACTGATTTCAAACACTGAAATTAAAGTGACCAAAAAAATTATTTGCTAATCTCCAAAACCCCCCATTTTATCTTTTTATATCGATTGTTTGAATTTAACTTGTATCTTTAGTTTCAAACTAGTTTAATCGTCACTCACATTGTTCCTTATGGGATTCGGCCCCAACCTAGTTGTATATTGACAACGATCACTTTCACCCATTCAAGAGTGTAATTTGAGCGTTATCAATGATCATGATGAATTATACATGATTGCTACCACCAAAAGCTTTTCACACATAGGAAATAAGTAATATCATTATCCATTGTCTAGCATCTTCCATATCTGCTTGTCGTAGTTCTTTTGAATTTGAATAAATTATCTGATGATCTCTTGAATAATAGCTCCATATTGGGTTTCCATTTGTATAATTATTTGCTAATTCTTGAATAATTGTAGCTAGCCCAATAAGTCATTTATTTGCATAGAAATCAGGAATTTCATTTCTGGATATCTCTGGCTGCTGCACAATATCTTCTGGTATAATCATATCTCTGGTTAATCCTATTTTTACAACTTGTATAACTGGTTTTATTTCATCGTATAATATCTCTGCTGGTGCAGTATAACATTTTATATAAAATAGATTTCCTTTGGTTATTCTTTTATAGGTGGTGAATATTTTATGTAATTCTTCCATAGCTGTTAGCTCTTCTCCGTCTTGGGTATATATGGTATTTAATAATCCATAGCTAAAACAAGTTTTTATTAAGCTTGGGTTGGTTTTGGGTAGTGCAATTAGCTTGTTGTAACCTTGTAATTTTTGGGTTATATAGTTTGTGTTTGGCTCTTTGATATCTGTGGCTCTGGGGTTAAGGTTTAGGAAAGTTTGTATTCTGTAGATATTTTCTATGTATGTTTGGGTTGTATAGTTGTAAACTTTTTTATCTTGGTTCAGACTATCTCGGTATGTGGTAATTTGTGGGGGTATGAAATAGGGGTCTTTTTGTGTTTTTGGTATAAATGGGTTCTCAAATATCTTATTCATATTCATATTCTGATATCTTTGTCTACTAACTCCTCTGTTTGTACCTGCAATGGTAGATTGATTAACATTATGGGTTTTATGGAGTGTCCCAACGTCTCCTTCTAGATCTGGAATTGTAATGTCTTCCGATCGACATAGCTCTTCACACTGCTGAGTTAGTTGATTTGTAGCTTTAGACTTCAGTTTATCTTCATTAGTCTTTAGCTTTTCTATTTCATTACCCATACTGTCCACTTCCATTGAAAGCGTAGTTAGGGTTTTGAGTATCTTTTCTAATGCATTGTCTTCTATTATATCAGTCTGTGTAGCTTTGTCTTGATATGTAATCTGCAATAACATTTTTGTTAGTACTAATTACTTCAATTGTAAATGTAAAATTTAATATATTCAAGACTAATCTCCGATTTCTTTTGTTGTAACTGAATTTTGTATTTTCTTTGTTAACCACCGGCGTACCTGTGTATTATCTGTTGTACAATAAACTTATTATATACAATATATGGCTCAAATGCTAATAAACATTTATATAATGAACATAATTCTTTTCTATTTATTTCCTATTTTATTTTTGTTTCATTAAACGTTCCTGAATAATATCTACAATGATGTTCTATTTTTTCATTTTCATATCTATATTTAAGTACTCCTCCATAACTACATTCACTAGCATCTGCTTCTACTATATATATAAATTTTTTATTTTCATCTGAAAATTGTAATTTTGGTAATTCTTTACAAAGTATTTTTATTTTCTGAACTTGTTTTTATCTTCTTCGTTATAATTATATTCTACATCCTTTTTTAGTTTTTTTTGTAAGGGATTTAGATTCTCTGCTAATTTTGGTATATATTCTCTTACTTGGTTCACTAATCCTAAGAATGATTGTAATTTCTTTTTTGTATCTAATTCTTCTTTTGAATTTATTATTTTTTGTACTATATGTTGTTGCATTTTTACTCCACTTTTATCTATTTGTATTCCTAAAAATTCTATCTGATTTTTCATAATTTCAGCTTTCTTTTCACTTAAACTTATTCCCGATTTTTCTATTATATCTGTAAATTGTTCCAATAATTTTAAATGTTCTTCTTTAGTCTTTGTATATAATAGTATATCGTCTATGTATACTATACAAGTAGGTAGTTGTTTAAAATAACTATCCATAAAATGTTGATATCTACCTGGTGCATTTTTATATCCAAATGGTAGTACATTCCATTCATAAAATCCTTGTGTTACCGTAAATGCGGTTAATTCCTTAGATTCTTCTTCTAACTTTAGATGGTAAAATCCTGATTTACAATCAAATTTACTAAAATAATTATATCCTTGTAGTTGTCTTATTTTTAATATCTTATTTGGTATTGGGTAATTATAAGTCATTGTTTTTTCATTTAAATTTCTATAATCAATAACCATCCTACTTTTTCCTCTTTTTTGTTCACTATGTTTATTAACTATAAATGCTGGGCTATTATGTTTACTATTACAATAGCCCCTCATAATAAAATGAAATAGTGAAGTATACACACAATTACACTCTAGTTCAACATAATTCCAAGTCTAAATTACTTAGCTACTCATAAAGAAAGTAAAGAGAAATATACAATTAGAATTATCCAAAACATTCATTCTTCACAAAATCACTAAGAAATTAAGCCTACAAGAGTAGTTACACACTTTACCAATTAGGGTTTCTTCTTCTCAAATAAAAATTAGTTATGAGGTAAGCAATTCCCATAGAAGAAAGGGCTTTTGCTTATATATGGTTTGGGATTCATCTAAGTTCACTTACAGATATGCCCCTAGGAATATTCCCGCTAAACTGTGATCGCACATGACACTCTGCGAAAACATCTACATGACCACGGTTGTGTACTGCGACCGAGTTATATTGACCATGTTAACTGACCGCGATCGTGAATTGAAGACCACAGTCGCAGTAACTTAGGCTGATATTGTCTAGGTCATTACCTACACTCTTCTTTGCTCCCTTTTTATCATTTACATCTCCAATCCACATCTTTTGATCTCCTCAACTCTATTCCTACAAAGAGTGTATATTGGTGCATTTTAGCACCCATATGTCTAATTCATTTATTCAAAAGAATGTAATGTGCACAAATGTTTAGTGAGAATCAGTGGAAAAATCATCCCTCATCAACACCCCCAACTTAAGACCTTTCTTGTCCTCAAGCAACACTATCCCTTATTATGAGAATTTCATATATATGCCCTCATTCTATCACTCAATGATCATGATGAATCAAACTTGATTGCTACCACCAAAAGCTTTTCACACATGGGAAAATAGGATTTTAACGACTCCCCTAATAATAAAATAAAATAGGGAAGGATGCAATAGACTTTGGGGAGCAACCATGGAATAACTACTAACACTCTAGAAATGACTCACATGTTGACTATAATCATGCTATACCTCCATTTACCTCATAGTACGGAAGATGACAAAATTACCCACCTCAACTAGTTCACATGCTTCCTCACGAGAAAGGAAAAATTCACACACCTAGTTACCAGTCATGCAACAAGGAATTTTAAGTGAAAACACTCACTCTCTAAAGATATTCTCCATGTTAACAAGTGCCATGCCATAATCTTGACCCTATTTTTAAAGACCACTACAATGACAACACTTGATTGGGAATCACAAAAGGACTTTATGAGCTTGTAATATAGGTTTAGGGTAGGGTAGGACATTATCTTGGGAAGATAAGGCTACACCCTCCTTGAACTATGCATTATAATCCTTTCATCCATTGCTCTTTGGGCCACTTCTTATTTCTTTGCTAATTTTCCTATCTTTCCCTTTTTTTCTTTACTCACATGCTCTTCACCTCTTTTTGCATGCATTTAAAATCTATGCATTTCATTCTTTTAATGGATTTTCTCTTTCTTAAAAGCAAAATGTTAACTTTCTTAAGCTTGTAGGCACCTTATTACAACTTCGTGGATCAACTATACTTCTTTCTCTTTCCACCACCCCCAACTTAATTCTTAGCCTCAATTTGTATTCTTAAGTTCAAGGAGGATGGGGTTCAAGAGAAGATGAATAGAAAGATCACGTGTTTGTAATACGTTTGCCAAAGAAAAGTCCAAAGGCTCAAATTGGGTGACTAGGGGTACTTCCTATGTATTGGTAGGCTCTTTAGGATAAAGTGAGCTACCAAAATCCCAAGATGGCCTATTATCAATTTAACAACCAAGAACAATCAAAATTTATCCCTGATTGACTAATGGGTCAAGTTCTAGATAGTACAAGTACACATGAGATAAAGACAATTAACCTCACATACATGGAATTCGAATGTCGTCAAGGGGGTTCAATTGTTTTACCCACTTGAGACCAAGATGGAGTATTCACTAGTTTTCTAAATTCAACTTTCGGAGTCATAGAAAGAGGGAAAAATTTCATCACCAAGTTGCTCACGTCCACACCTTGGAATTTTTCAAAATTTTCAGATAGAGGGGGTTGTTTGCTTTTGTATCCACACCACACATAATATTCTAATCATGGAAATCATCCAAGCTATCATCTCATATTGAAAATTATAATATGGGAGAACCACTATATGGTTACTCAGACTTCACCAATGGATATTAATGAAATCCCAGATCATCAATGGTATAGGTACTCAGACTTCCCTTGCATTCTATTGATTTTATGCCATGGGTACTCAGACTTCTCCTGCACCCATGGGTAGAAACCCAATCACATTGGAAAAGTTTGTCTTCTAAAACTAAAATAAAGTAACAAACTCAGAACAAAATAACTAATCCATGCAAATGTGGGAACTATCAGAGTGCCCAAATATTACAACACAAATAAAAATAAAGATAAGAATTATCCAAAAGAGAAGAAAAGTATGAAGAAATATCAATAATATAGGCCTAAATTAAATGAGTAAGAATAAGGAGAGACCCCCAACTGAAAAGGTAGCAGTGTCCCCACCGCATAAATAATCAAGGGTAAAAGGGATAAGGGTGCTCCCTAAAAATCGCATCAAGGCCTTCTATCACTATCAGACTCTGCATTATCATCATCTTCCTCAAGATCGGACCACTCGGCTAGGACCTCATAGTAACTGTCCACCTGAGGAGAAGGAACTTTATCTCGAGACCTTAGGATATTCCATAGGCCCTTCACTCCCTTCTATATCCTAATAAAGAATTTTTCCCTCTTCTTCTCCCTTGTAATAATTTTGTCATTCACGATCCAGAGGTCTCAATGTGACTCTGCCAAAAATGAGTAGGCCTTATCAATCTTATCAGTGGTAGCTTCTTGCTTCTTTTGGTCCTCCTTGTACTTCTCATAATCGATACATGACACATAAGAATGATGAGTGGTTGAAGGATCTCCCGGTCCTTGGGTCAAACTATACACAAGGTCTTTGATTGTTGCAATATTTACTCCAATCTCCTCAAGAGGTCCTGTGGTGGTTATCCTATGAGACACAGGCTCACTGCACGTCAGTTTTTCCCTGTCGATCTTTCTTATCTTGATTTTGCTGGGTACGCCCTTACCTCTAATCCTAAAGGGGTAAATTTGGGCATTAGGGTGCACCCATGTATCACTAGCATACTCTTCCACCCCCGCTCTTTTGGAAAGATCTGTAATTAAGGAGAGGGAGAATAGATGCATACCACCTTGGTTCTTAAAATGATCTATTTCATTAACCGTGAGTTGACCAATATCTAGTGCCATGTCATATAGAATACACGCAACCATCCTAGCACGTAATTTGGGGACAAGTGTAATGTGGGTGCAAGGAGAAACTCTGCTATAGATGATGTGCAACCATATTTGAGCCTAGAAAGTAAAGTTGTTCATGGAAATATTACTTTTATTCTTGGTCCACGAGACTTCCTTTTTGTGGCATAGTTGTTATTCCAACCAACTCTGCGATTTACGCATCTTCGCTTTGAATTCACTCATGTTAGCTAGCTTGAATCCATAAACTTCATTGATTTGTTTACCCCCAACTTTCTTCGGCTTTCCCTTAATCATGAAAGTCACATTAAGTGGGTCAGAAAAAGAGACTTCACTGATGTTTACATAAAATTCACAGACCCATTGCTCATTTGCAATGCATAGATCCGGGGAAAAGCACCGCCACCCTATGGCTTCTAGTTTGTTATAAAGTGCTGGTAGTTTCCCCAGCACATTTTCCAATAAAATTCCTCTCTCTGGGAGTAGAATTCTCTTTGGAAGATTACTATAGTAATGAGTGTGGCACTCGCGTTCCATGAATCGAATGTGATCATACTTATCCATGAGGACGTCCTGAAAACACTAAGCACACACTATATCTTTTGATGATATTTTTTTGATGCAAGTTGTTCTATATTGATCACTAGAGTTCATTGGACTAGGTGTTTGGTGTTGCCTGACTAAAAATTGGAAGTGTAGGATTTTTGTCCTGGCAGGAAACTGTCCTCAGTTACTGCAATATCGAGTCGAGACCGTATTTGTGTTTTCGCGATCGCAGTCTATGACCACAGTCGCGATACCTTAGGGTAGTTTCGTTGTCATCTCTGCATGTTTAGATTTTTCCCAATTATAGGCTACTAGCATGTTCTACAGAATGGGTGAATATAAAGATCATTTGAATAATGCTAACAGGAGGATAGATGTTCCCTTTATAAAAAAAATATCATTAGTGAAAGTTCATTTGGGCAACTTATCAAACACTTGGTGTGCACGTCGCATTTGTCTACATTTTCCAAACATACTTGGTTACTCAAGATTTCTGATTTGTATGCACACCCTGTTCAAGCATCAAACATCTCACCAATATCAAGTAAGACAACATAGAAAGAATAACAATCAAAACTATAGGGCCTTTCTTAATTATGAATTCTAGGGCCTATTCTCATAAATAAAAGCACAGGATCATGACACTTATCGGAGTTGTGATGCAGGAGGGATACAAGGATGTTGTTTGAGAGCTCACAAACTTGGCTAGAAATTATCCAAAATTATAGATTACAAATTTGAAAGAGGGTGTGACGGAAATAAGGAAAACTAGGGGTTGAATGACTGAAGTGGTCGCGACCGTGGTCAAGGGACCATGATCATGGACACCGAGTGACCGCAATCATCTTGGGTACCGTGATAACGATAACTGAGAGCAATTTTGCTCCCCTATTATCCCCTATTCAACATTTTACTCAATTTTGTTCCCCTTTTTAAGCTCATCCAATGCACTCCATAGTGCCACAAATATATGGTTATTCATATACAAAAGATAACATTTACCCTTCAAAAGCATAACTAAAAAGATACGAGCCACTCTCCTGGCATTTGTGGGTTGCCTCCCACCTAGCGCCTTAGTTATTATCGTGACACGACGTCTTCCTTCCTTTATTCTCAACGTTGGTCTTCAAAATCCTCCTCATTCATCTTGTCATTTTCAACATCCACCATGGATACTACTTGCAACTCCGCGGTTTGCTCCTTTAACTTATAAATTTAGAAAGAGACCGCATCCTCTTGCACTCTAAATTTCATCTTCCTCAACTCTAGGTCGACAATGGCTCTCCTGGTGGCCAATAAAGGATGACCAAGAATGATAGGAACCTCTTGGTCCATTTCACAATCCAATACCATGAAATCCGCTGGGAGAATGAACTTGTCCACTTTCATAAAGACGTTAAGCAATATACCCACCAGCCTTTTTTATAGACTAATCTTCCTTGAAGACTCACATAGAGGTTAGCGCCAGGGAATCCAAACCAACTTTATTGTATATGACAAAAGACATTAAGTTTATTCTTGCACCAAGATGACATAGAGGTTTTGAAAATTTATGTGTCCCAATTATGCAAGGAATAGTGAATGCTCTGGGTCATCTTTCTTTTCCGCAACCTTGCTATCCATGATAGCGCTACACCCATGAGTGACCTCAATAGTATCATCTTCAATAAGTTTCTTGTTGGACATTAACTTAGCGTATCCCCAGATCTCTTAGATATCTTCAAGCAATGTGATATTTATCGATTAGTTGCTAAGTTTTGCAATGAATTTCCTTAATTTGTCATTTTCCTCATTTTTTATGCAATCCTTGATGAAACGGGGGAGGCACTTGGATGGTTGGTCTTGCTTCATCTTGTGGATTTTCAACTTCAACCTTTTTTTCATCATTTGTTTCTCTTCCTTGAGTCTGCACTTCCTTGATCTTAGATTTGCGCATAGTCTTTTCCCTCAAGCTACCCCTAACGGGTTCATCAAGTGTTTTCCCACTTCTTGTGACAATTAGAAGGACTTACGCGACATTCTTTGGTTTAGAAATTGTGTCACTTGGAAGTCCACTTCTAGGCCTCACATTTAATTGTGTGGAGAATTGCCCAAATTGGGTCTCCAATTTCTTGATAGAGGTGGAGTGAGACACCACTGTTTGAGAGAGTTGGGAAAAATAGCCCTTCAATTTGCAGACCATTTTGTCTGTACCTTCCACTCTTCTCAAAATCCTTGCCAACACATCCTCGGTCTTGAACTTTTCGTGGTCGACGATATTTTACTCTTTGGTTTTGGCCCGATCAAGCGGAGGAACATAACAAACATAGTCATGTTCCCGATCCCTCCAATCTCTATATTTCTCATGGTCCATCCAACCTTGATTCCCAAGTAAGAATCACACCGCACAAGTTAAATCTATATTTCACTCCCCGAAAATGGTGCCATTTTGATCACACTCAACTCACTCTCATAGTTGAAGGATGAGGCCGTCATTGTCAAGTAACCCAATTTGGATTGGGGTAGAATCTCAAGGAGTGAGTTATAGACATCAAACCCTATGGATGCTCAAATTACTACAAGTTTACCCGGAATGATAATAAACAATGCATGTAAAATAAAGTGGGGGATGTGGTTGGAAACTTTTAGTACAATCTTTAGAAAATAATTAAGAAATGACACTTTTGTTTTAAGCAACAATGTTTGGGGAAATCTTGGGATTATGTCTATCTAAACCTAATGCATATGGATTGATGTTGGTTCAACATGGAATTTAGTTATTAACTAAATGATAGGCTTGGTCGAAGATCATTGGCGTCAATCTTTCAACAAAACCACAACAATTTCACCTGTTGTCTCTTTCGATCACCTAACAAATGTGCAATTTTTCATGATCACACAAAGCCTCAATCAAGCATCCCTATTTGTACGATGATGCTCTTGACATGATTTACACTCCCAATACACTTACTTCTAAGATTGCAAAAGGTCGTAAACTGTAGGCTCAGTTGTTCACCATTGCTTTATCCACTTATAACCCTCTTTTGAGGATGTTATAGGTTACCTAATGTTCACCTTCATCTCTCTTTCCAGGATGATAAAGGGTTTCAAGAGTTTAGGTTTTCGCCCATAAACCCATCTAGAGATTTGGGGTTTCACCCATCAAATTCCACCCCATAAGGCCACGCAATGGTGGAATCCATACTCAACAACTAAAATTCATGCAAACACAATAATACCCATACACAATTACGCTCTAGTTCAACATAATCCCAAGACCAAATTACTTAACTACTCATGAAGAAAGTAAAGAGAAATATACCATGAGGATTATCCAAAACATTCATTCTTCACAAAATCACTAAGAAATTAACCCTCCAAGAGTAGTTACACACATGACCAATTAGGGTGTCTTCTTCTCAAATCTAAATTAGTTATGAGGTAAGTAATGCCTAAACAAGAAAGAGTTTTTGCTTAAATATGGTTTGGGATTCATCTAAGTATTTTTATAGATCTGCCCCTAAGCATATTCCCGTTGAACCGTGATCACATATGATTGTTCACGACTGTGTCCATGCGATCGAATTTATGTGTCGTGACCGCAATGTGCTGACCGCCTTGATTTTCTGCGACCGCGAATTGAGGACCACAGTCAAGGTAATTGAGGTTGATGTAGTCCAGGATTTTAGTTACACTCTTTTTCTCCCTTTTTATCATTTTTATCTCCAATCTACATCTTTTGATCTCTTCAACTCTATGCCTGCAAAGAATGGATATTAGTGCATTTTATCACCCATATGTCTCATTCATTTATTCAAAATAATGTAATGTGCACAAATGTTTAGTGACAATGAGTGGAAAAATCACCCTTCATAAGAGCTCGAGAAGGGCTGAAGGGAACCGGTGGAACTCCAGGAGGATAATCAGGAACTGGACCCCTAGACCAGGTCTTTACCCCATAAGTTGAATGAGTCCTATCAAAATTATCCTCGGGTAGGACAGAGGATTTTTTGTGTGCTTCAGATCATCGAGGAGGAATGATCTATAAAGCGAACAAACAATAATTAGAGAATATTTTAGCACCTTAGACTCTATAGCTTGAAAATAGAACACAAGTAAGACAAATATTCCTAAATGCCTCGTACTCTCTCCCTTATGAGTGTGGCACGCTACATACCCTTAAAAGATACTCTACTCGACACGGCTTTGTTGGAAACCCAATTGACCATAAACCAAGTGCTTTGATACCAATCTGACATGACCTGAACTAGGGCCTAGTCGTGTCAGGCATCTCAATTCCAACTAGGATTAGAGAATACCCCCAATACCCAACCATAATTGCCCTGCACCCTATGTCGGATGAATTCCAAACATATAACAAGATGAAAAAAGAATAATATAAAGATACTAAATAAAGTCTATAAACATAATCCAACAAACTTAATCAAATATCAAACCAGTGCCAACCCCAATGCTAATAACAATACCAAGGCTAACAACAATATCGACACTGCCCATGCCTATAGTTGTCTGACAAAACCTCTATCCTGAATGAATAACATACGGATGTGATATTCCCCCAACCATATCTTAAACCAACCCATAGAAATAACAAAAATAAAAGAAGTCTATAGCAATGAAATGGTGTCTTCCTAAGTATGGAAGCTCACCACTTCTGTCTGACTTAAAGTTGTCCTCGAATCCAAGTCACTGAGTAATAGTAATGATAGTATGGTGGTTTCTGCATTGCGTGGTGATATAGAACCTGAAGACGGTTAGTAGAGTGAATGCTAGCATATACTCAGCAATAAAAATAAAATAATGTCAGTAATTCAAAACCATTGTAAATAATCATATGCAATCACATAGATACATATATACCATGTCGGGAAAGGGAATCGGATTTAGAATATCATTAAAACCTTTACCTAGGTTGTGTGGTTGTACTGTCATAATCCACCCACGGGCCATATGGGTCCAGTGTTACCCATTAAATGGGGACCCGGTGTGTGTAGCCGCACGAATCGAAGATATCATAGTGTTTAGGGATTCTCATGTACCCTTACCCCTCAATGATACATATATACAAGAATAGACTTACGGGATTCCCCTATACCCCACAAGCCTAATGTCATCGAGACCAACCCTCATGTCAGCAAACATGAGTTTGTAGTGTCCATCCTTTGAACTCACACCTTCATGGCAAGCTATTACAACCTTCATTGTTGCCCAATTAAAAGATTTAGCACATAACTAAACCATTTCAGGTTCCATTACAATTTATACAATGCAACGATTTCAAGAGTGGTCAAACTATGTGATAAAATCATTCTCAATGGCATTTTAACAAATATGTTGAGGGCATATAATTTCTGAAACCAAAACAAAGTATCAATTCACCATTCTCATGCAACCACATGTTCAAACCATATTTATAACATTAAAAACCATAAGTAAAGCATGGAAAAATATTAGCCAACCATAAACAACCAAAGCCCCTAACATCTATTTCAAAACCAAAACAAATCCATAATGATATCATGAAAACCATGCATTAAAACATAAGCTTTCTGTTAACTAACAATGAGGGAGGAGTAACATTCCTTAGACACCAAGGATGACAGGGAGAATTTGACCTTTAAGCATTTAGATGACCACCTTGAAGAAACCCTCGCCCAATCTTTCTTAAGAAGTTTTAGAGAGAGTTTAGAGAGTGTTTGATCATCTAAAGTGTAGAATGAATGCCCAATAAGTGTTATAAGATGTGGTGCCTTAAGGCCTTGGGGTGGGAAACATCCAAAATACCCTCACTTAAAAGCTGTAGAAAACTTAAAGGTTGGTATGATTGGACCCTCCAACGCATCACCACATCATATGAGTGGGACCCTAATACCATCAGAAGATCACAAAGTTGGACTCCAGATTCTATTCAATATATGACTCCTTTTCCCAACTCAACACAACACCATATGACTAGTACCATCAAGTCGTATCTTAGGCAGAACATCAAGGGCTAAACATTGGACAACATATGATTGGACCCTACCTTCTCATCACATTACCATATGACTCGTATGGAGTCTATTATATAAAGGATAGAACTTGGCCGGCAACACACTGGCCTACATACGACTAGGGTCCCTAGACCCATCACCATACCATACAACTTAGGTATGATTCGTATGGTGAAAAGAAGTCTCAACACTCAAGAAAGTTTCAAAGGCCAAAGTTCTAGACGTTTAACTACTCTAGTACATAAGAGGGAGAATTACAATAATTTGAACACTAGGAGCTCACCCTATGTCTCTGAACCATAGTTGTTCCATGCAATGTACTCAACAATGGAAAATAACACATACTATGATCTGTAGGATGTAGAAGTGTAGTATGAGTACCAAACACGTGGTATTCAGTAGGAAACTTTCTACTAAGATCAAGAGATAATGCAGATATAATAACATGCAAGCAGAAAATTAAACTACACCCAAATATTCAATAAAGTACACAATAAATCTATTGAGACAATAAGGATAAATTATCCTATTCATATTCATTAAACTATCATAATAAAGCTAATGAGACAATAAAGATAAACTATCCTATTCTAGCCACACTCAAGAACCTAAACACCATACCATATATCACAGGCCAATATACAAATAAAGGGCGAAAGAAAGATATACAATAGTATACAAGCCAAGGAATGGATATACAACATGAATAAATAAGGAAAGGATGGGATATATGGTAATACCATTGCTATACATAGATAGATATGCATATATAATTTACATAAGGATAACTCAAGGTACAAGATAAGTAATCACACTAGCGTCTCAAGGTCTCCTAATCATAGTAGGAAATATTACTAACATAATAAGGGTCTTAAACCATACTACGTAACTATGGGATAATGATGCTTAATACTTTAAACATATGAATAAGGAGTCAAAATCATACCTCGAATATCGATAATAGTCCAATAGTCAACATGTCATGAACTAATCATAATAACAATAATTTAAAGTAACCGACTAGACTGGAGAAATAATATCTAAATTGAGCCCCATAACCCAAAAGGTCAAATTAGCACACACAATATACCACAATCAATAATTATCAATATGCCTATGCAATTCCCTATATGGTTGATAGATATAGGCGCTAAATAGTGATAGGCAATGTGATTGAAAGGATGAATGCAAAGAGAATCCATAATATTATAACTAATTCAAGTACCTTAATGTAAAATAGTGTGTACAACTCTTCTATCTCGACAACTCACAAAGACAGTACTAGTGATGACCCCTCTTCTCTAGCACGATGGCTCACGGATGAAGGAGCCATTAATGGTTCAGGAGTACTCACATATGAAGAACTTTTCCCAATCAAGGATTTCAACAATCATAATCATCAATTCAATCTTTCAAGTTCCCATATATATGTACTTAAGAAATACACATGCTAGAACTGTGGCTAAAAAAGTGTAAGTTCGTAAATCCATTGCCTGAGTTAAACTCTTAGACCAAATCATCATAACATTGTAGAAAGGGTTGGAATCTCTCACAGTAATAGTAGTAACAAAATTGTGGATTGGAATCTATCATGATCAAATCTCTAAAACATCATTTTTAGTCTCAAAAGATAAGATATTCATTAAGATTGAATGATTCCCGTTATGATAGAATCTATTTTAAAAGTTAAAAGTGTGAATAAACACCTTTTTGGAATAAGAGTAATAATATCATATTTTAGTCTGAATCATGCCATTTATAGTTTTAGTGAGCATGATTGTACCGCATCTACGCATGTCGTCACGAGTATCCAAACAATGTGATCAAAAGCATCAAAACATCTATAAACTACGGCCATATCCTTTATTAGGACAAACTACCCCAGAATCAAACCAATATCATAAACACGGCCTTGGTCCCAATGATATGTATCCCACATAACCATACCATCATAATCATGGGGAAATAGACTACAAACCACCAAGTTAAATCGTAACATTATAATAAAGGTTCATTCGTCTCAACTATGCCAAACATGCTAGTAACCTGAGGTAATAGGATTCCAAAAGCATAATAAGCATTTAACCTTAAGGGTCAATTACCCTTCTAGTATCCAAACTCATAAATTATACTAAGTCACGGTGTTCTACCCACAATCACATCCTAACATCCCTATTTAAAATGCAGCATATATAAAACTCCATCTCAAGAAGAGTAGATAGAATTATATCTCAATGTCAAATCCAAATCATTTAATCATCCTCAAATCATTTGACTTCACTCCATGATCTCAAAATGCTATCACACAATCAAAATAGTAATGTACACATCATTAGGAGTAAATCGAGATCCAAATTGTCATAATAAGGGTTGGGTCAAATTTTGAGTCAAGTATAGGGCCTTCGGGCCTATATACAAAATCAAAAATTAAACCCGTCATGAGGTCCTTGAAAGTCAAGGAATGTGTGATTAAAAGTTGAGCACAAATGGGGAACAAATCAGGTCTCAAAGCAACCCTCCAAATTTAGGAATTTAAGACCTAATTTCTAAGAATTTATCATGAATTAGGATGGGAATTGAAGGAAAAATTAATGGAAAAGGACCAAGAATAGTTATATTAGCTTACCTTAACTTATGGGGATGATTTCCCACTTTTTACCCTCTTTGAGCTCTCAACCTAATGTAAAAACAGTTGAAGAATTGATAGAAAATCGGGTGGGGAAAGGGGATTTTAAAGCCACTAGATTCTGCTTAATTTTTCACCTTGATTCTTAAGCGGCTCACCTATCACTAACATGATCTGGTGTATGGGATTGGAAATTACTTAGGCGACCCATATGTGCTTAAGTGATGCCCTCTTAAGTAGAAAAGGCATCGGCTGAGCGGACATTGACCAGATGTCAATGTCATTTATGAGACATTGTCGTATACGCAATGACTGCTTAAGTGGTCTTATGATCTCTTAAACCGTTGCATCAACAAATTGATGCACCAGATTTTTCTAAGAACGGAATAGACTATGACCGGGTGCTCGAGATCTCTTGTGACTCTATCCATGCAAGAAAAATATGCTACCATACAAAATTCACCATTTCAAACACAATAGAACAATTGGAACTTTCATCCGAGATTGTTTTTACTAAATATGGGGGCCATACCTAGAGTTTTATTCTTAGCATATTCTACCTAATAACCCAAAATGAGTTCAAAAGCATTGGGACCTAAACCAAGGAAACTCCTTAGCTTAAAATAAATTCTCTAAGTTAATAGCGTTGTTGGAATTTTTATCTGAGGTGACCTACAAATATTTTTTGTCCAAGACCAAATCCTAAATTGCAAAATCTTTAAAATAGGGAAATGAACCTAAAATCCAAATGAATTGTTAAATAACAAAACCGATAGTTTTGGCAAGTCATAAATGACCTATAGCAGCTATGGGTAGTCTTAAAATGCCAGAATACATAAAAAGTAAGGAAATAACCTAGAGGGTCATTACATCTGGTTAGTTGAGATCCAGCCTAAGAAGGTAATATAAATGAAGGCTAAACTATTGATCAAGAAAACCATACTCGGATGCAGACACTAAAAAGGAACAATACTCAAAGTCTATGGAGTACCATAAGAAAATATTGAGGATCCACACTTATAACTAGAGAAAAAACATAGGCAGACTCTTATACAGACAGAGGTACAAAACTCAAAGCTGGAGGAATACCAGGTGCACTCAAAGGAGAACCTCCAAACAAGTCAGCAAATGAATCAATAACCCTTCAAAGATTAGGGTAGAAGAACTTTGTGGGACTGGAGTAGGCACTATATCTCTAGCCTACTCAACCTGAGGCTCAAAGGAGAGCCACCTAGTACTACCTCTGGACGTGGAAAATCCCTCTGACCATCCTCTACCTTGGACTAGTCCACAACTTGCAACTCACCCTCTAGACTAAGCTCTCTCCTTAGATGATGGCTTCGCATCTCTAGCCTTATGGGATTTACTCTTCACCATTTGTATAGAATAAAGTAAATTAGAACATAAGGTATGAAAGAATTTGGATGATAAGGAAAAAAATAAGGAAATTTCCTTAAAGATATCTTATAGCCTCTCAAAGATAGATACGAACGTCTACGTACCAATCTATGAGACTCTACTAGACACCCCATTCTTACACTGATGAGACCAATGAACCTAGCTACTCTGATACCAATTTTTCAAGACTTAAAAACTAATGGGCATGATGACATTTGTCGCAGAAAGCCGTGAAAAGTAAGACTATCATCCAAACTATTATGAAAGGAGAAAATAATACCAAACAAGGCTAGACTCCTAGAATGGAGCTGAACCACACATATCCAATAAATATGAAGAAATACATAACCAAAGATACCATAAAATATCCAAAAACCTAGTGTCATAGTGTAAGAACTACTAAATGCATGTCGAATATCAAGAATATACAACTAGTAGTCAAAAAGGATCACAATTTGTCTCTAAATATGAGAATAAGAGATAAATTAAATAACAGGTAGTATATCAACTATAGAAGCATAGACCGAGTGCTACCATAAAAGTGCTTCAACTGTCACCCAAATCACTTACTATGCGGCATATTTGTACCTAGGCCTGCATCAAAAGGGTGTACTAGGGGTGACTATGGTCCACTTGTACTCAATAAGTATCATAGGCCGACTAAGGAAAGTAGAAAATAAAGAAAATAAAATACAGACTATGGGAACATCACCTACTATCAAAAACTGTCCCAAAAGGTGGCCCACACCATCTCTACAACCAGTTCTATAATATACACAAATACCATACAGAAATACAAGAAAGTATTATAAATATACACATTCACCAAATACATTACTGAGAAATAAATGAACATAGATAGATAACACATCATGGATGATAGCACAACACAGATTGAGCATAATATATGAAATGCAGTGAAGAAGAAGATGGTGATGATATGTGATATGATGTGATGCACGAGGTTGTTGTAAAACCTCCGTATACATTTGTGAGTTGTGCTCCCACGGTAGGATCCTAGGGGGGTCATAAACCCATATACAATCCAATAGCCAGTACCAACCTAATATTCATAACTCCTCTCTAGCACATACATTGATAAAGGGTTTTTTAAGATATCATATTTTCTATCAAAATAAGCCAGTATATCAAGTATTTCAATGGCGGAACCAATGTTTCATAAATTTATATGATATGAGGATGTAATGCTCACAACCAACCAAAATGAGAATTTCCAAATCCAACAAATATACCAATCCAAGTGAGCCAAAATCCACTCAATAGGCCAACCATCAAAGATCCAATATAATCCATATGACAATAGTGTAAAATATACAAAAAAAGGCATTAATACTGCATTAATTCCAATTTAGGCATTTTTACTAGAAAAAATACAACCAAATATATGTACACAAGGCCAACAATATCATATAAGACCCCACAAGGTCATACATAGTAAATAATATCACAAACCCCCAAAATAACAACAACATAGGTCCCCACACAAGAAAAACAAGGTAATAAGGCCATTTTCATGATGAGTTCTCACACCCATAACATTATTTTATACCAATATTAGTTACCCAACCTTGTCTGAAGAAAGCTAAGCTGTAACCTATTTTGAATACCAAAAACTGATCAAAAAAGCCTTCAACATAGATTTTTCTCCTCACGAATAGAATTAGGATCAACTAAAACACCTAAATATAGAATCTACATGTTAAGATTAAGCAAAAAATACCCTATTTTTAGGTTGGGGTCAAATTGGACCATACAATTAATTTTTGAAAAAAAAAGGTAAAATTGGAATTTCCGTTCAAAAATATATCCCCTATGATTATATGAATCCATATATGAAAACCCAAATGAAATTGGTTTAACATTGGGGTTTAAGTCATAATATTATTAATTTAGGCCTTCTAGGCTAAAATCCCCAAATTCAACTTTTGTAATGACCTTACGAGTTATTTTCTGTATTTAGACTCACTTGTGTTGTTCAAAGCTTTCCTATATCCATCCCAAGTCATTTATGATTTATTAGAACTAACATCTTGATTATCGGGCTATTCGTTTGGTTCTTAGAGCCAACTTCTTCTTTTGAAGTCTTCACTAGTTCTAATTAACTACCGGGCAAAAACATTAGTCAAACAACCTTGTATACTAATTCTAATGGCTCCAATAGCTCAAAAATATCGATTTAGGTTCAAAGAACTCTTGTTTTGGGTCCCGAGGCTCCCAAAATCATTTTGGGCTATTGGCCGAAGGTTAAGAAAAATGAAAAATAGGTGTAGGACCCATTTTATGGTGAAACAACATCAGATTGAAATTTTAACTACTCCATTAAGTCTGAAACATCAAATTTGATAGGGTAGCATTATTTGATTTCATATACGAGATTTTAAATAAATCCCGAGGGGTTTATGGAGACTTGGAAAATTCTAAGTCTCAGCTGGTACTGGTGCATCATTTAAGTGCTCGTGAGGTTTCTTAAGAGAATGCCACTAAAGAGTCATGGTGATTACTTAAGCAGCCTAGCATAACCCATTAGGATTCACTTAAGTGATGAAAAAGGTCGTTTAAACGGTATCTTTACTAACACCAGATATTGCTAAAGCAATACGGTGTCGCTTAGGAGGTGACCATTTAAGAAGCCCATGTGGACCTATGAGAGGTCTAAATACCCCACTTAGCCCAATTTTCACCATTTCTCATCCATTCTCTAGAATATTGAACCCTAAAAAGTTGAAAAACTTGGGTGAATCATTTGTGGGTGATTTTGAAGCTTGGGTAAAGTTAATTTATGTATTATTTCTTTAAAATTGTCGTAATCCTCCATTATTTTCATGGTTACTTTCTCCATCTTCTTCTAAAATCCCTAGAAGCTTGGTGGCTTTGTTATAGCACCATTGGAGCTCGGAATTCACCTTTTTTTAGGGTAAATATTCTTTGACCATAGAGGAACATTGTGTTGGTTTTGAAAGTGCAATTTAAGAAATGGACCCCACATGGAATTTTTTACATAATTTTGGACCTGAAGAAAAATAGTTCAATATGGGTATAATTGTTCTATTTTTGATGAGTTGATTATGATTTTGATAGAGTGGCATATTGTGGAAGCTTCTCAAAAAATAAAATTAGTGGCTTAGTTGATCGATTGGTCTTTTCTTTGGCATCCAAGTAGGTTAGGCTTACCCTTTTCATAGTTTAAGCTATTTCATAGTATTATTATTATATTATGCTAGATATGGGATGGGATTTAGGTGTTGGAGGTATGATTTAAATTATTTGAGTTAGTTAGATTATTTGGGATATCTTGAAATCGAATTTAAATGTTATTGGCTCAATTGCTTGTGTTATTGGGAGAATTTATACCTTAGTTCTAATTATGTCTTAATGAACTTCTAGAAATGATTTTAGATATCTTAGCCTAGTCTGGTGTAGAATTTCCCTAAAATAGATTTTTGGGATAAGAAATAGGCCCTCTAGTCCACCTTAGACTAGGACTCATGTTAGCCTTTGTAAACTTAATTACACATAATATACCTTTATTAATTATTGTTTTGGGACTTTAAAGAGATTATATTCTTATTAATTACTCTAGTTAGGTAGATGAGAGTTATTGCTAATTTTAGCTAAGTTTCTATTGATAATTATTGTAATTTAGTGATATAGCTTATGATTATGGTTTAACTACATGGTCTAATGATATGGTTTAATGATATAAAAGTTCTAGTTTGATTTTGGAAATTGATAATGATAATGATAGATGAGTTCTGGTTTGAGTCTAGTATTTGATGATGATGTTGATAATATGAGTCTTGGTTCAAGTCTGGCGAATGATGGTAATGATGATGATACTATTAAGTTCTTATTCAAGTCTGACATTGGGAGTTATTTATGATATGATATAAATCAGATGGATTCTTGGTTTTGGCATGATAGTTGGTAATTTATGGTTAATGGGGTTATTTACTTTCCTGGATTGTACCCTCGAGGCTTACGGGGGCCTAAATTGGGTTATATATTTTTTCACATTTTAGCTTATGGGGGCTAGTTTAGTAGTCATAATGGTGTGATCATTAAATTAATTTTAGTATTTATTATTTACTTATGCATAGTAATGTTGGAGCTTATTTCTTAGTTTGCCCTTTTAGCTTGACTTTGTTATTTTATCTTGTATCTTTAGTATTTATATAAAGATTTAGCTTAGTTGACCGATGATGCCTACTGATTACCCATGGTTTGGTACTTATACTACACTTTTGTACCTTCTTAGTGAAGATTCGAGTACTAGTTATCATTGTTGAAGTTACACTTGGGTTGGGTTGATTTTAGAGATTGGGTTAGCTATTGGAGTCGGAGCTTCCCTTTTTCCTTCTATTTATCTATGTCCATTCATTTTTTAGACAGATTGTACTAGACTATTTAGTACTTTTAGTTCATTTTTATTAGATCGTATACCAACATTACTGAGTCTTGGGATGGTTTTTGAGTGTTTATTTATCTAGTAGACTGTCATGACTATTTTACTACTATTCTAAGTCTTTAATTATTGACCCATGGCTTTTAGGAAATTTTCTACCAAGTTAGCCCATTGCTTATAGCTTCGTTCTATGGTATGGCTTACCTACTAGAGGGACAAAGTAGGTACCATCATGAGTCATAAATTAGGTCATGAAAAATTGGTACTAGAGCCTAGGTTACACCAGTGTTATTGGTATAAGAGCAAATATCTAGTAGAGTCCCACAGATAGAAATGAGATATTTATTTTTTATCTTTAGGAATCTATAAGTCATTATTATGAGTTTTTCACTTCTTTCACTAATTTTTACATAGAGTATAAGTTGGTTTTTAAAGCATTCCTTTAGTTTCACTCTTTCTCAGATGGCTAGGACATGCGTTACAACTGTACAAAATAAGGATCTTGATATCGACCCTAGGGTTTATGTTGCTATTTGTGGATAAACTATAGAACGTGGATAGACTAGGAATATGTCGTTACTTAGTGGATAGGATAGGGGCCTTCATCAAACCTTATCTCTGCCCCCAATCCAGATATTTTTTTGCCCTATCTAGAGGTAGGCCGAGAAGAAGCCTAGGATCCACTGAGGTTTATTTCTTCTTCAGTGTTCATGGATTCTTTGGTTCATATTTTAGGATTAGTTGGTGGTGCACCATCTAATAGTGCACAGTCTATAGATTAAACTAGTACTGATACAGGTGCAACACCAATAGTTATGGCTCCTAGAGTTAAGGTCCCTCCTACATCCATGGTAGCCCAGTCAGTATTTTCTCAACCAATGGTTGCCTAGACTTCTATGCTTTTTAAGGACTAGAATATTTTAGGTAGGTTATTGAGATTACCTCCATCTAGGTTTTCTGGTTCACCAGGCAAGGATGTGTATGAATTCTTGATTGCTTATGAGGATAGGCTTTATAAGTTAGGCCTAGTTGAGGATCATGATATGGAATACACTACTTTTTAGTTGGACTTGACAGCTCCACTTTTGTGGAGAGGTCATATTGATTCTAGGTCAGTTTGGATATCCATCTTTGACATGTTACAGTTCTTTGAGATCTTCTTAGATAAATACATTCTTTGTAATTTTAGGGATCATTTGAGAGATCAGTTCTTGATTCTAGGTCAGTTGGATCTCCTTCTTTGACATGTACATAGTTCTTGATGAGGCTTGATTTTATAACTTGGTTAGTCAAGCTACTTTGATTCTCACTACTGAGTATGAGAGGGTTCATGTAACTTTTAGAGTCTATACCTCGGACGCTACACGGTGCTTATGACCCCAAAGGACCATAAGCTAACCCATGACTGGTACCTGTTGTGAGCACTGAATAAAAATACTATAATAATGCATAAGATGGACTAAAATTCCATAAGGTTCAAAATAATATAATCAAAACTGAATAAAATACTGAAATATAGAACAACTGTCTGAAATATTCTAGTTTGAAAAGCCTCTAACTGTCTGAATATGGAGTCGATGGGACAAGTCCCCAACTAACTCCGACTGCTGAAATAATGAACTACTGAATGTACTGAAGTAATCTAATATCCTTGGAGTATGAGGACTCACTTCTATTACAGATGTTAATAACTGGAACTGGCTATGTGCAATCAGGAACCTGAGCATCCAAACCTGTGGTATGAGACATCATAGAGCAATAAATGAGTATGCAATAAGTACGTTGGAATGTACTGGTATGCTAAATAAGGTAAATCTGAATACATAGGTTTATATTCCTAAACATTAACTGGCTGAATGATATGCAAGATATTGATTAGCATACATGGAGGATCTGTAACTAGTGAACATATTGTGCATATTGTAACTGAGTATATTGGAACTGAATCTGATAGCTGATAACTGAATATACTGATAACCTGAAATTACTGAAAATCTGAATTACTGATAACTGAGTGACTATATCTAACATTCCTGATTCTAAAGAATTGAACTGAGTTCTAATCTAAAGACTGAGATAGAAACTAAAACTAAGGGAATTCTCATTTAACCTACATGCCCCCTAAATAAACTAAGTGGGGTCCAACCTGTAAACCCAATTGTAAGGGAGCCAGTGCTGTTCCACGGGTAAAGAGATTATTGTGGTCAAGCCTATAGGGTGGGTGACCCTTAACAGAAAGTCAAACGTAATCTGACGGGTGACCACTGGGAGGTAGCCAAGCCTTTATCTAATGAGTGGATCCTTACATCCTATGCTAGCTACGTAGTTCTGTAGTGTGAGACTGCTACTAACAACTCTTCCTTCTTGACAAGAGAAGTCGTCACCTCTACACACGTTTGGTACTAGTTCCTACTCCCAACTAAATGACACTGACTGATTGACAAGACTAGGATGGACTGAGTTAGATGGGTTTGGTAACTAACTGAGTTTTGATATTCGTGATACTATGGAGTTTATTTGTAATAACTAAGGTTCTAGATAAAGAGCTAGATTGTCGGGTATTAAAATACCCCAGGACTCGGTAGCATGAAAGTACAGCAAAGCATCATCTTGAATAACATAACAATGTTCACTTGGTCATAATTTATTCATAGAGATATTTCATCAAACACTTGTAATGAATAAACTTGTACATGGATGGGGAAAACATGTTATCATGCTATAATGGAATTATTTCATTCTCATAGACAATTTATCAAACATATGAGAAGCATACTTGGTTCATTAAATCATAAACACTTAGAGTGAGCATGGTTACAATAATGAACTTACAAATTGAAGGTTTTATCATAAATATCATGTAATTCAACACATACGAGAACAAATTCTTGGAACTTATAATCTAAATCATGGATTAAAACTCAAACAACATCATGAACATAAATTCAATCTTATTCAAACATGGAAATCATAAATCATAAATCTTGTATTGTGAAAAGGAATTCTTGAGCTCCATGAAAGGTAAGGATCCATGGATGAACGTCTAACATACATGGGAATCTTAATTCATGATGTTCTTAAAGACTCTCGGAGGGATTCTTGAGATTTCTCTTGAAACTTTGAGGCTAGGGTTTTCTATCTTTGAGAGAGAATGTATTAAATTGGGAAAAAGTGAGTTAATAATGATCTAAATGCATTTTTAGGGATTAAATCCCACATCTGGGTAGATTAAATTCATGGGAAAAGACTAATTTAATCTTGGACGAAACATTAATTTTTCATCAAAATTTCTGATTTGGGGCCCACACGCGATGCGGCGCTATTGTGTCGTGTCACTGGAAACTGAGAGTTGGGAACTGGGCTGATGGCGCGATGTGGCGTAATTGCGAACCCTTATTGGGATTGGACTATTGGGAATTGGAGACCCTCTGCAACGCGGTGAGATCTCGGAGTCACACTGGAAATTGACAATTGACATTTGGACCTATGGCACGGCGCGCTACTGACTAAAATGATGGTATTTTATGACTGGAGCTTAAAAGAGCCTTTACTTCTTACCCGTTTATCAGATTTAGGGAAATTTTATATCATTGGAAGGCTAACTGAAATTCCTACAAGTTGATGGGTTTAAATCTAGGAAATTCTGCCTAGATCAAAAATTCTACTTAAGGATTCTCGTGTACTAAAGACTAAACTAGGCTGGGAAATTGTGGGGTATTACAATATCTCCCCCTTGGGAACATTCATCCTCGAATGTAGCTAGTTAAGCTAAGAGAATACTGACATACTGAGTTTACATACTAAACTATACATATATAACTAAAGCATGATTACGAAAATGGTCTGCTATACTAAAATTACATACTGAACATGCTTATCTGATGCATGATTACATGGCTAAAACTTATTCATGAAACACATGACTGGCATGAGAATGATATGAGATGGTAACTGATAACAAGTTTGAAGGGGAGCCTTGGAGTAACTGGTAAAGTTGCTGCCATGTGACTAGGAGGTCATGGGTTCAAGACTTGGAAATAGCCTCTAGCAGAAATGCAAGGTAAGGCTGCGTATGATACACACTTGTGGTTGGCCCTTCCCCAGACACCGCGCATAGCGGTAGCTTTAGTTAATCGGGCTTCCCTTTAACTGATAAGAAGTTTATAATGGTACTTAATAGTGGTCTAAGAAGGTTTAAAGAAGACTGCGATGATATAAAAGACACCATCTAACTGAAGAACGACTGAATGAGTTCGACACACTACTGAGGCCTGAGGAACACATGACATTAATAGAACTTCATGGACCATTAAGAGTATCACATAAGTCATGGGAACTGAGCATACTGAGAAACATGAATAGGTGTCTCATGTGCTACATGACCTAAGTTTGGAATTTCTGAACTTCTGGAACCTGATTCGTACTACAGAGTGAACTAGAACTCCTTATACTAGGAACTGTAAGCATGCATGGTTTTCGATAATATGCACAAGTATGATCTACGATCATAGAGATGACATGTAAGGCATGAGTACTGACATTACTGACATTACTACTAAAATCTTAAATCTTGACTTGGTTACTTGTTCTACCATACCATCTCCCCCTAGCTTAAAGTAATTATTCTAAATCTGTGAATAACTTAATAAACTCTAAATCGAATTGAAACCACCTTGCTCTAGAGACTGAGATACAATAATACTCATAAACACTGAACTCATCCTAAAGGACTACTCTTGATAACATAAAGTCCACTGCTAGTACTTTCTTTTGATACACAATTCTTATCTTTTTATAACCCCAACAATCATCACATAGCAACATCAACACCGACAAATCTTAGAATTCTTACTTCTTTCTACTTGATCATTCTTCAATGATTCAAACATAGATTCTAACACATAACATGGATATCCCTAAAACTTTAATAACCATACTACTTTTATCATAGCCTAAAAATATCTTATCCACAACATATATTTCAAATCAACAAGCTTAAGTTTTTGCATACACTGCTTCAAGACTACTAATTCACCTTTTATACAACTAGCCCAATGAAATATAATATGCTCAAATATAGATAATACTATCCCTATTTTATTGTTGCTAAACCTCTAGGTCCTTTCTTTTAACTCTAGGTCATATGCTATTATAGGATTCTGAGGAGGGATCTAAAAAAACAACTGAGTTTGGCTAAATCCACAATTTTTCATGAATCATGAATGAAATCTTTCTTACTCATAAGGGCGATGATTGGATAATTTCAAGCCAGCATAAAACCCCATAACTGTTTACAAGGAACTGCCTGAGAAATGACTATCTGTAAGGATTGATCGACCTTGAATATTTTTGTTACCTTAAAAATAAGGCAAGGATGCCAAGAATAGAGCAATATAAGAATCTACATAACTTTCTTAGAGGACCTTTCTATAGCATGATCTGAGACATGAAAGAAGGGAAAATTTTCCTAAAACATCTCATAGCCTTCTGTCCATAAGTGTGGTGCACAACACACCCATGCACAAAACTTTACTTGATATAGCTTTCAAACTCTCCAGGACTCTATTGAATCTTAGGCTCTGATACTAAGTTTGTAACAACCCGAGTCTATACCCCGGATGCAACACGATGCTTATGAACCTGAAGGACCACAAGCTAACCCATGACTAGTACCTACTGTGAGCCCTAAATAAAAATACTATAATAATGTGGAAGATGGAGTGAAATGCCATAAGGTTTAAAATACTATAATCAAAACTGAATAAAATACTAAAATACTGAACAACTGTCTAAAATATTCTAGTCTGAAAAGCCTCTAACTGTCTGAATATGTAGTTGATGGGACAAGTCCCCAACTAACTCCAACTTCTAAAATAATAAACTACTGAATGTACTAAAGTAATCTAACATACTCGGAGTATGAGGACTTACTGCTATAATTGTTGCTGATAATTAGAACTGGCTATGTGCGGTCAGGAACCTGAGCATCTGAACCTATGGTATGAGACATCATAGCACAAGAAATGAGTATGCGATCAGTACGTGGGAATTTACTGGTATGCTAAATGAGGTAAAGCTGAATGCATGGGTTTATATGCATGAAAACTAACTGACTTAATGATATGCAAGAGCTTGATTAGCATACATGGAGGTTCTGTAACTACTAAACATACTGCGCATACTGTAATTGAGTGTACTTGAACTAAATCTGATAACTGATAACTGAATATATTGATAACCTTAGATTACTGATAATCTAAATTACTAATGACTGAGTGACTATATCTGAAAGTCTTAATTCTGTAGAACTGAACTGAGTTCTATTCTAAAGACTGAGACTGAAATTGTGGGAATTCTCACTTAACCATCATGGCCCCTGAGTAAATTGAGTGGGGTCCAACCTGTAACCCAGTTGTAAGGGTGTCTATACCGTGCAATAGGTAAATACACTATTGTGGTCAATCCTATCTAACGGGTGACCCTGAACAAAAAGTCAAGCCTAATCTAACGGGTGACCCCTGGGAGGTAGCCAAGCCTTAACTTGATAGGTGACTCCTCACATCCTATGCTGGCTACATAGTTCTATAGTTTGAGACTTCTACTAACGACTCTTCCTTCCTGATAGAAGAAGTATTAACCTCTAAACTCGCTCGGTGCTAGTTCCTACTCCTAACTGAATGACACTGACTGATTAGACAGTACTAGACCGTACTGAGTTAGCTGGGTTCGATAACTGACTGAGTTCTTCTATTCATGATACTCTGGAGTTTATTCTGTAATTAATATGGCTCTAATAAGCAACTAGATTTTCGGGTATTAAATACCCACAGGACTCGATAGCATGAAAAGTAAAGCAAAGCATCATATTGAATATCAAACAATGTTCACTTGCTCATAATTCATTCATAGAGTCATTTCATCAAACACTTGTAATGCATTATCTTGTACATGGATGGGGAATAAATGATAGCATGCTATAATTGGATTATTTTATTCTCAAAGACAATTTATCAAGCACATGAGAAGCATACTTGGTTCATTAAATCATAAACACTTAGAGTTAACATAGTTACAATAATCAACTTACAAATTTAAGGGTTTATCAGAAATATCATGTAATTCAACACATAATAGAACCAATTCTTTGAACTTGTAATCTAAATCATGGATTAAAACTCAAACAACATCATGAACATGAATTCAATCTAATTCAAACATGGAAATCATAAATCATGTATTGTGAAAAAGGATTCTTGGGCTCCATGAAAGGTAAGGATCCATGGATGAACATCTAACATACCTGGGAATCTTAATTTTTGATATTCTTGAAGACTCTCGGGGGATTCTTGATATTACTCATGAAACTTGGAGGCTACGTTTTTCTATCTTTGAGAGAGAATGTCTTAAATTAGGGAAAAGTGAGTTAATAATTACATAACTGCATTTTTAGGGATTAAATCCCATATCCGGGTAGATTAAATTCATGGGAAAAGACTAACTTAACCTTGGAAGAAACTTTAACTTTTTATCGAAATTTCTGAATTGGGGCCCTAGCGTGATGCGGTGCTATCGCACCGTGTCACTAGAAACTAATAGCTGGGAATTGGGCTGACGGCGTGACGCAGCGTAATTGTGACCCTCACTGTATTTGGAAAATTGGGAATTAGAGGCCCTACGTGACGTGGTGAGATCACGGAGTCACACTGGAAATTGACAATTTCCATTTGGACTTATGGTGTGACGCGCTACAGACTGAAATGACGATATTTTATGACTGGAACTTAAAATAGCCATAACTTCTTACCCGGTTATCGAATTTAGGCAAATTTTATATTTTTGGAAAGATAATTGAATTTCCTATAAGATGGCGGGTCTAAATCTGGGAAATTTAGCCTAGAACAAAAATTCTACTTAAGTATTCTCGTGTACTAAAGACTAAACTAAGCTGGGAAATTATGGGGTATTACAATATCTCCCCCTTGGGAACATTTATATTCGAATGTGGCTAGTTAAACTAAGAGAACACTGACAGACTAAGTTTTCATACTAAAATATACATGCAAAAATAAAGCATGATTACGAGACTGGTTTGATAGACTTAAATTACATACTGGACATGCTTATTTGATGCGTGATTACATGGCTAAAACTGATTCATGAAACACATGACTGGCATGAGAATGATATAAGATGGTAACTGATAACAAATATGTAACGGTACTGAATATGGGACTGATTAGGTTTAAGGAAGACTGTTATGATGTACAAGACACCATCTAACTGAAGCACGACTGAATGACTTTGACACACTGTTGAGAACTGGGGAACACATAATATAAACTAAACTTAATAGACCATTAAGAGTGTAACATGAGTCATAGGAACTGAACATACTGAGAAATATTAAAATGTGCATCATGAACTGCATGACCTGAGATTGGAATTTCTGAACTTATGGAACCTAAATTGTACTACAGAGTAAACTAGAACTCCTTATACTAGGAACTGTAAGCATGCATGGTTTTTGCTAATGTGCACAAGTATGATCTATGATCATAGAGATGACATGTAAGGTATGAGTACTGACATTACTAACATTACTACAAAAATCACAAAGACTTACTTAGTTACTTGTTCTACCATACCATCTCCCCCCTATCTTAAAGCCACTATTCTAAATCTGTGAATAACTTAATAAACTCTAAATCGAACTAAAACTACTTTGCTCTAGAATGAGATACAATAATACTCATAAACACTGAACTCATCTTAAAGGACTACTCTTGATAACATAACGTCCACTGCTAGTACTTTCTTTTGATAGACAATTCTTAGCTTTCTATAGCCCCAACAATCATCATATAGCAACATCAACACCGAAAAATCTTAGAATTCTCACTCTTCTTTCTACTATCTCAATCTTCAAATATTCAAACTTAGATTCTAACACATAACATGGATATCTGAAAATCTTTAATAACCATACTACTTTCATCATAGCCTAAAAATATCACATACACAACATATATTTCAAATTAACAAACTTAAGTTTTTGCATACACTGCTTCAAGCCTACTAATTCCCCTTTTATACAACTAGCCCAATGAAATATTATTTTCTCAAATTCAGATAATACTATCCCGATTTACTACTGCTAAACCCCTGGGTCCTTGCTTTTATCTCTAGGTCATATGATATCATAGGATTCTGAGGAGGGATCTAAAAGAACACCTGAGTTTGGCTAAATGCATGATTTTTCATGAATCATGAATTAAATATGTTTTACTCATAAGGGCACTGATGGGATAATTTCAAACCTACATTAAATCCCATAACTGTCTGTAAGGAACTGCCTGAGAAATCTGTATCTACAAGGATTGATCGACCTTGATTGATTCTGTTACCTTAAAAATAAGGCAGGGCTGGCAAGAATAGAGAAAGATAAGAATATTTATAACTTTCTTAGAGGACCTTTCTATAGCATAATCTGAGACATGAAAAAGAGAAAAATTTCCTAAAACATCTCATAGCCTTCTTTCCATAAGTGTGGCACGCTACATACCCATGCACAAGACTCTACTTGATGTGTCTTTCAGACTCCCTAGGACTCGGCTAAATCTTAGGCTCTGATAAAAAGTTTGTAACACCCCGACTCTGTACCATGAATGATACACGGTGCTTATAAACCCGAAGGACCACAAGCTAACCTATGACTTGTACCTGCTGTGAGCTTTGAATAAAAACACTTTAATAATATGGAAGATGGGCTGAAATTCCATAAGATTCAAAATACTATAATAAAAACTCAGTAAAATACTAAAATAGTGAGCAATTATCTGAAACATTCTAGTCTGAAAAGCCTCTAACTATCTAAACATGGAGTTGATGGGACAAGTCCCTAACTAACTTCGACTGCTAAATTAATAAACTACTGAATGTAATGAAGTAATAGAACATCCTTAGAGTATGAGGACTCACTGCTATAATTGGAACTGGCTATGTGTGGTCAAGAACCTGAGCATCCGAACCTATGGTATGAGACATCATAGCACAAGAAATGAGTATGCGATCAGTACGTGGGAATGTAATGGTATGCAAAATAAGGTACAGCTAAATATATGGGTTTATAAGCATGAACACTAACTGACATAATGTTATACAAGAGCTGGATTAGCATACATGGAGGTTCTGTAACTACTGAACATACTGCGCATATTGTAATTGAGTGTACTTGAACTAAATCTGATAACTGATAACTGAATATACTGATAACCTTAGATTACTGATAATCTAAATTACTGATGACTGAGTGAGTGTATCTAACAGTCCTGATTCTGTAGAACCAAACTGAGTTCTATTCTAAAAACTGAAACTGAAACTAAAACTATGGGAATTCTCACTTAACCATCATGCCCCCTGAGTAAACTGAGTGGGGTCAAACCTGTAACCTCAGTTGTAAAGGTTCCTGTACCGTGCTACAGGTAAAGACATTATTGTGGTCAAGCCTATTTAACGGGTGACCCTAAACAGGAAGTCAAGCCTAATTTAACCGGTGACCCCTGGGAGGTTGCCAAGCCTAAATTTGATAGGTTACTCCTCACATCCTATGTTGTCTACATAGTTCTGCAGTGTGAGACTGCTACTAATGACTCTTCTTTCCTGACAGGAGAAGTCGTCACCTTTACACTCGCTCGGTACTAGTTTCTACTCCTAACTGAATGACTCTAATTGATTAGACTGGACTAGACTGGACTGAGTTAGTTGGGTTCAGTAACTGATTGAGTTCTTCTACTCTTGATAATATGGAGTTTATTCTATAATTACTAAGGATATAGATAAATAGCTAGATTTTCGGGTATTAAATACCCCCAGGACTCGATAGCGTGAAAAGTAAAGAAAAGCATCATTTTAAATAACATAACAATGTTCATTTGGTCATAATTCATTCATAGAGACATTTCATCTAACACTTGTAATGCATTAACTTGTACATAGATGGGGAATACATGTTAGCATGCTATAATGGCATTATTTCATTCTCATCGATAATTTATCAAACACATGAGACGCATACTTGGTTCATTAAATCTTAAACACTTAGAGTTAACATGGTTACAATAATCAACTTTCAAATTGAAGGGGTTATCATAAATATCATGTAATTCAACACATACTAGAACCAATTCTTAGAACTTGTAATCTAAATCATGGATTAAAACTCAAACAACATCATGAACATGAATTTAATCTAATTAAATCATGGAAATCATAAATCATAAATCTTGTATGATTCTTGGGCTCCATGGAAGGTAAGGATCCATGGATGAACATCTAACATACCTGGGAATCTTAATTCTTGATGTTCTAGAAGACTCTCGGAGGGATACATGAGATTGCTCTTGAAACTTGGAGGCTAGGGTTTTCTATTTTTGAGAGACAATGTCTTAAATTGAGGAAAAGTGAGATAATAATCACCTAAATGCATTTTTAGGGATAAAATCCCACATTTGGGTGGATTAAATTCATGGGAAAATACTAATTTAGCCTTGGAAAAACTTTAATTTTTCAATGAAATTTCTGATTTAGGGCCCTGGTGCGACGCGGCGCTATCGCACTGTGTCATTGGAAACTTACAGCCGAGAACACGTGGCATAATCATGAATTCTAACTGGATTTGGACAATTCAAAATTGGAGGCCCTCCGTGATGTATTGAGATTGAGAAGTCACACTAGAAAGTGACAATTTTCATTTGGACATATGGTGTGACGCGTTACTGACTGAAATGATGGTATTTTACATTTGGAACTTAAAATAGTCATAACTTCTTACGCCGTTATTGGATTTAGGTGGATTTTATATCGTTGGAAGGCTAACTGAATTTTCTACAAGATGGTGGGTCTAAATCTGGGAAATTCTACCTAGAACAAAAATTCTACTTAAGGATTCTTATGTACTAAAGACTAAACTGATCTGGGAAATTGTGGGGTATTACAGTTCATAGCTTTTTTTGGGTATTGAGACTTCCTTTATGCAAGTATATATGGAGTTTGGTTTCTGTAGGTAGGTTCTTTGTTGAAGTTTTAGATCATGGTCAAGTTGCGAGGGAGATGCATCGCGAGGCCCAAAGTAATAGCGATAAGACTTACGATTTGGAGGTAGTGCTTTTCAAGTTGGGTACCCTTTTCTACATCCATATCGACATTAGGGTCAGTATACTAGGTACATTTAGATCGCTATTTATATTACTAATGGAGGCAAATTAAGTCTCAATTATTTTCCTTACTAGGGTAGTGGTCAATCTTTGAGAGGTTCATCTTCTAGTTATTCTAGTCATAGTGGTATTTTAGGTCAGGCGGATCTTTAGTTTTGGCACAGTTCCTGGTGCATATTATGGTTATGGAGCTTCTGGTTATTTCTCGAGAGAATACCCCAACTATGGAGTAATAGTTCCTTTATTTCAGACTATAACACTAATTTAGACAGTTCTTCCCCAGTTAAAGGTGGTATACATGGTTGTAGAGGTGGTCTCTAGGGTTTTCATGGTGTTTCTTAGGTAGGTAGTATAGGAGATTGGTTAAGAGCCTAGCTAGGTGGCAGGCGTGGTCAATTGTATGTAGTACTTTCTTTTAATGACCGAACTTTTGGTGATTTATGTGAAATATTTATTTCTATGTGATTTGAAATTTTACACTTCCTCATAGTTGCATTACGGTATTTTTATGGTGTGGGGATAATTGACATAGTTCCTAGTGCATTTTAATGTGATTTGTGCTAGTTTATAATTTTTAGTAGCTTAAAAAGCCCTATAGTTGACTTCAGTGAACATTTATTGATCTATGTGTCAGATGGAAAAAAATTGCTTTCCAGTAGATTTGGAATATTGATTTTGGTTTAGTAACGTGGTTGGTGTGGCTTTACAGCTTTTATATCTCATTTTAACCCTCAATTTAGAAAGTTGTAAGGATAGGTCTTCGGTGTCAATTCAATGAAAACAACATTTTTATGAAAATTTGATATTGCCATTGTGTCAAGAGTATTCAATTCAGTGGGGTAGCATAGTTTATTTGCATACTCGGGACTTTGGATGAATCCCAAGTCATTCGCAGAGACTTGTAATTCTAAGTCTCCATAGTTGGTTCTCCACTCAACTTTGCAGCCGCTAAAGCACCACTTTTGCCACATTAGCAGCATGCGCTAAAGTACCATTTGATCTCTTTAGCCGCTGGCTACCAGCTGGGCAAGGGCACTTTAGCGGACTGGCACGCTTAGGGGGTACAGCTAAAAAGGTACTTGACTGATTTAGTGGTGACTGCTAAAGCAGCCACTTGACCTCTTTAACAACACCTGACAGCTGGTTATGAATAATTCTTTTCTCTATTTTCTTCATAATTTTTGAAACTTGGATCATGGAAATTGAGTTTTTGATCATTTTTTTTTTTCATTTTTAAGCTTGGGTAAGCTTCAAAACTCCTATTTCTACTAATTTTCTTTGATTTTATCATTTAAAATCTTATTCAAAATATGGATTTAAAGGTGGAATTTGGAGATTTTAATTTAGAAGACCCATGTTATCATCTTTTTGACTCAAAGATGGATTGGCATGAGAAGTTGCATAACCTTCGTTTGCTTAAGTCATATGGGGTCGCTAATATTACTTACTAGTTAAGAGATGTAGCTAGAGATTGGTGGAGGTCACTTATTGGTTGCCCACCTCTTAGTTTGCTGAGATGACTTGGGATCAGTTTATAAAGGCTTTTATGACAGATCTATGCCTTTCAGTTTGAGAGATCAGATGATAGATGAGTTGATTGATTAGAGCAGGTTTACATCATTGTTATACAGTATGATGCCCATTTCCATGCCTTGTCTCGATATTCTTATGCCAGTATTTTTGTAGAGTCGGAGAAGATTTAGAAGTTTGTGAAAGGGTTGGATGTTTCCTTTCATCTAGCTACAACTCAAATATTACTGTATTAAGCACTATTTTAGAGTATTGTGGATCATTCTAAGATGAATGAGTCTATTCATTGAGTATCTCAAGGAGGCTCTAAGAAGGTGTGCAGTCAAGGTGTGTTTAGAGGATATATCTCTCAAGGTAGAGATTCTAGAGGTTTTTGTGGGTACCATGATAGACCAGTATAAGCATCCTTGAAGAGTTTAGGTAGTGGTTCTTTGTTTGGTCTCTTCAGTTAGTTTTCCTAGTTCAGTTATACCTCCTTCCATTGATCCAGGACACAGGGTTTATTATGTGTGTGATGAGATTGGCCATTTTTCTAGGGAATATCCTCGCCTTGTTTTTAGAGTTATTCCTATATCAATAATAAGAAGTAGATATTCTAATAGAGGTATAATAGGAAGAGGTATTGGTTTGTGTGCTG
This sequence comes from Capsicum pubescens, assembly GCA_030864215.1. Lineage (NCBI taxonomy): Eukaryota > Viridiplantae > Streptophyta > Magnoliopsida > Solanales > Solanaceae > Capsicum > Capsicum pubescens. Next base: position 221,170,714 of record CM061543.1, on the reverse strand, counting down.
GTGATTGAGGGACTACCTTGTCAGGTGGTTGATATGGTCAGTGATATGCTATACCTGCCAGACCGGATGCAGAGGCTTCTAATGTCGTTATCAAATGTAGCGTCCTTGTTTGTTTTAAATATACATCTATGTTATTTGATCCAGGATCCACTTTCTCCTATTGTGTCTGCATATTTTGCTTTGAGTTTTTATTCTACTTGTGAGACCCTTAATGTGCCTATTCAAGTATCTACCCTTATAGGAGACTCTTTAGTAGTGGATCAGGCATATAAATCTTGTGTTTGATTTTTGTTGTGTGTGAGACATGGGTAGATTTTCTTGTCTTAGATATGGTTTACTTCAATGTCATCGTGGGTATGGACTGGTTAGCTCCCTATCATGATTTCCTAGAATTTTATACTAAGATCGTGACCTTAGCTTTCACGTGTGTGCCGTGGATAGCTTTGAAGGGTGTGCTTCATTTGGGTTCCAAGAGAGTTGTATCTTTTATTCAGGCTAGTGTTTCTTTACCTCTTTCTTTTGATTTTGTTCTAGTTATCTATTATTTTATGGATGTGTTCCCTATGGAGTTTCCTGACATGCCTCTAGATCGTGATATCAACTTTGCTATTGATATTGAGTTAGGAACCAAGCCTATTTTTATTCCTCATATAGGATGGACCCAACAGAGTTAAAGAAATTAAAGGATCAGTTGTAGGAGTTATTGAATAAGGGATTTATCTGACCTAGTGCATCACCTTGGGTTATGACTATCTTGTTTATGGAGAAAAAGGATGGGTTGATGCATATGTGTATTTATTATTAATAGTTAAACAAATTGATGGTTAAGAATAAGTACCCTCTTCCTCGTATTAGATTTTTTTGACAAACTTCAGGGTGCTTCCATGTTTTCAAAGATTGATTTGAGATTCGGGTATCACCAGTTGAGGATTAGAGGTTTAAATATCCCAAATATAGCTTTTTGGACTCGATACGATCATTATGAGTTTTTGGTCATGTCCATTGGGTAGACCAATTCCCAGATGCATTCATAGAGTTGATGAAATGAGTATTTCAATCATATCTAGACTCTGTTGTCATTGTATTAATTGATGATATCTTGGTTTATTCTAAGAGTGAGGCCAATAATGAGGAACATTTGTAGATTGTGCTCCACAAATTGAGGGATGAGATGTTGTATTCTAAGTTCTATAAGTGTAAGTTTTGGTTTGAGTTTATCTCTTTCCTGGGTCATTTGGTGACAAAGAATGGTATTATGGTCGATCCAGCCAAGATTACAGTGGTTTGTTATTAGGCTAGGCCTACTTCTCCTACTAAGATTTGGAGTTTTGTTGGTTTATCAGGTCACTAACAGCATTTTTTTAATGGTTTTTCATCTATTATATCTCCATTGAGAAATTTTACTCATAAGAAGATTTCCTTCAGTGATCTGATGCTTATGAGGTGAGCTTTCAAAATCTCAAGGATTTGTTGACTTCAGCTCCTAACCTGACTTAGCCTAAGAAGACGTGGGTTGTATCATCTTTTCTGATGCTTTAGGTGTTGGTTTAGGTATTACATTGATGCAAGAAGGTAAGGTAATTGCCTATGCTTCTCGTTAGTTGAATCCCCTTGAGAAGAATTACCCTAACCATGATTTGATTTGTGTGTGGTTATTTTTGCTTTGATGTTTTGGAGGCACTACTTGAATGGAGTCCATTGTGATTTTCTTGAATCATCGTAGCCTTCAATACTTCTTCACCTAGTAAGATATTAAAAAGAATCAATATCATTAGATTGAGTTTCTTATGGATTATGACTTAACTATCATCTATCATTCGGGCAAGGCTAATGTTGTTGTGGATTCCTTGAGACGAAAGTCGGCTAGCATGGGTAGCTTGGGATATTGTTTGACTCAATAGAGACCTCTGCCTCTAGAGGTTTAGTCTTTGGCTCAGTCTTTTGCTAACTAGATAGTTAGGGTTGATATTTCTACACCTGAGTGTGTTTTAGAATTTATGGAGGCTAGGTCTTCCTCGTTAGAAAAGATTTAATCCCATCAATTTGATGATCTTGGGTTGAGTTTGATTAGGGATAAGTTTTTGAGTGGTGAGAATAAGGAAGCATCGCTTGATATAGATGGTGTCTTGAGTATTAGTGATCGAGTTTTTGTGTCGAGAGCGGGTGAGAAGATTAGGTTGATTTTGGAGGAGGGTCACGATTCTAGGTATTCCATTTATCAAATAGTGACTAAAATGTACCGTTATTTGAGGCAGCATTACTGGTGGGGTGGTATGAGGAAGGATGTAGAAGATTTAGTAGATCACTACCTATGTTTCTAGTAGGTAAAGGCCGAGCATTTGAAACCTGATGGTTTGCTTCAGAGGTTAGCCATTGCCGAGTGGAAATGGGAATGGATCACTATGGACTTCGTAGTTGGGTTTCCTTATACATCTTGTGGTTGGTTTGACTTCTATGTCTCGTGGTTTTGATAATGTTTGGGACATTGCGGACCGGTTGACCAAAATTTCATTCTCGTTCAAGTTTCCTTCAGTGTTGAGAGGTTGGCCCATATTTATATTCGGGAGATAGCTCTTTTTCATGGTGTGCCGGTGTTTGTCATCTCAGATTGAGGTTTAGTGTTCACATACCACTGGAAAAATTTTCAGGAGTATTTGGGTACCCAGTTTGATCTTAGTATAGCATTCACCCCCAGACCAATGGCCATTAGAAGCGGACTATTCAGGTTTTAGAAGATCTGCTCTGAATTTATGTGATTGACATTGGTGGTCAGTGGGATCAGCACCTATCTTTGGCATAGTTTGCATATAATAATAGCTACCATTCCAGTATTGAGATAGTTCTATGCGAGGCAAAGTATGGTAGGCGTTCTCACTCCTTACTCAGTTGGTTTGAGGTTTTCGAGATTAGACCTTGAGGTATGGACATTCTTCATGAGTCATTGTATAAAGTGTGGATATTTTAGGATAGACTTCAAGCTGCTCAGAGTAGGCAGAAGTGCTATGCAGATCGTAGACTTCGTGCCTTGAGATTTAGCGTTGGTAACCAAGTTTTCCTTCGTATTCTCCCATGAAGGACGTAATGAGGTTTGGAAAGAGAGGAAAGCTCAGCCCCAGGTATATTGGCTCATTTGAGATTCTTTGGACTATTGGTGGTATGTCTTATGAGTTGGCCTTTGATTTGTTATGGCTTCATAGCACTTTCAATGCTTAAAATGATGAAATATGCAAGTTACTTTGGTTATTTAGTTAGTTATGATGTGTTTTGTGTTGTGGTTTGTAAGAAACTAGGTTTTGGAGTTGAACAAGAGAAAAAAAGGGAAAACAGAAGACTTGGACCACCTGCGGCCCGTAGATACTACCTACGTGGCGTAGGTGCCAGAGTAGGTGTCAGGATGCTGAGTTTTAGAGATTCAGAATGGCAAATTTTGATTCTTCTACCTACGGAGAGGCTCCTACGGCCCGTAGGTGCCAGTATAAGTCACAGAAGATTGATGTTCAAAGAGTTTTTTAGATGTTTTAGAGTCTGGCACCTACGGTGGGCCATTTATGGGCCGTAGGGCCTTGTCTCTAGATGTATCAACTGTTCATCTAGTTTTTCAAGTTTCCATAGTTCGGTGTTACATTCCGGATGAATCTCATGTCATTCGTTGGGATTTAGTCCAAATGGATGAGCAATTGTCTTTTCTTGAGGAACTTGTCTCTATTCTCGTCAAGGATGTTAGACGATAGCATTCTAGAGTTATTCATATGGTTAAGGTCCAGTGGAGGAATCGAAAAATAGATGAGTCTACTTGGGAGGTAGAGTCTGATATGTGTTGTAGTTATCCCAAGCTTTTTGTGGATTTGGGTACTTCTATTGCCCTATTGTTCGAGGAAGAACTAGATTCTTATTAGTGGATGATATAATGATGGGAATTATCATGGCGTAGCCTTGATAAGTAAGTTGATAAATCAAATTGATAGAGGAAATACAAAAGTAACTTAAGCGAGACTTCCAAAAGTCAAACAGCACAAGACATAAACAAAACAAAAAACTAAATATCAAAATATAAAGAAAACAAAAATGTGTTGTCAAAGAGTATAACATCGAATACATCATCTAAATACAAATAAAATTTAAAGTATGTCTTTGAAAAAAATAGATACATAATAAAGTAAGAGAAGGTCCAAAAGTCAACTCTGATCCCTAGAGAAACTCAGTATGAGCATGAATCAACTACAATGAGAGGTGATGTACTAGGATCTTTATTGAAATGGAATAGTAGGAGTAAGTATGGTCCACTTGTACTTAGTAGGTATCATAGGCTGATTGAGCAAAGTAAAAAATAAGATAAGTAAAATATACTATAAGCACGTCACCTAAATGCAAAAAAATTCCAAACGATAGCTCACATCATCTCCACTAACAATTCTAATATATAAATGCATGAAAAAATAGAAACAACACACACATATATACATAAATATATATATACAAAAGTACTTAAACTAAGAACAAATCAAGGAAACTAAGGGAAATGTGTAAGATGAGTATGCAAGTGCAATACAACGCAATGTGGATAGGATGAATAATGAAAGCCGTTGCATAAATTTTTGTATACACACACCAAGCTCGCAGCTACCAGGTAGGACCCAATTGGGAGTGACAACCCATATAATTTATCTCAATCTTAAGACAAACTAACCGACAAATGACCTAGGACAATGGTTTTTCAAAATATCATAACCAACAATGCCAGCAAATGACCTCGGCCAAGGTTTTTCCAAAAGTTAGTCATTTTATTTTTAAAAAGTGTATCTCAATAGTACTAGTATCTCATGAATGTATATGTATGGAATGAGGATGTAATGCTCACCATTAACTCAATATGATGATATCCAATCCATCCAACATGTATATATATATAAGTGAACCCAGAAATCAACTCGATATGTCCATGATTCATCACTATCAACTCCAATAAGGCACCATCAGAGTAAATATCCATGCACGACATCATTACTATCATATCAATCCCTAACTCAGGAAATTTTCTCCTGATAAAAGCAACCAATGCTAAAATAAGGACTATATTAGCAAATAAGCCCCCGCACAGCATCATATCTGAAATAAAGGCACCACAATGCACAAATAAGGCCAATTATGTCAAATAAATCCCCCACATGGGTAATGCATAATATCAAATATCATAAACTAAAAATAATAGAGCATAAGACCCCATATGGCACACAACAGTAAAAATAATCTCAAAATATAGAGCCCATTGTTATTTTCCCAAACTCATAGCATGCTTTACTTATTCATTAACTATCCAGCTCATACCAAATGAAATTAAGCCATGACCTACCTCGAAATGGCAAAATCCTAGCCTAAAGTGCTTCAACTTGGAGCCTATGACCTTAGAATCAACTATAACATTCAAAAATAGAATCTATGAGTTAAGGAAAAGCTAATGATAATCATATTCCCATGTTCGAGTTGAGGCCACAACGGGTTTGAAAATTGAGTTCAAAAATTAAAGGAGTAAAACTAGAATTTTGTTTCAAACACACATTCCCCAAGGTTATAGGAGTCTATAAGAGAAACCACAGGTGAAAATGGGTATAAAACGATGTCCAATAAAGAAAAACCCTTTCTTAAATTTTACCGATGAAACCCCAATTTTTCACTCTGAAACCATGATTTAAAGGTCTTTTTTGAAGATATAATCAATAGAGAATAGTTGGATTATGTGTTTAAAAGTTACCACACAAAATTCAATGTCGAAACCTCAAAAATCGCTTTTCCTAAAGCTTTAAGGTCCAAGAAACGAGTAAAATTTCTTAAATGAAGTATTTACATTGTTTTGTCAATCGTACCTCGCGATCGTAGATTCCACCTCGCGATTACAAGGGTCAAAGTTTGACCAATCATTAAACTGGCCTTCACATTCATGGCTAGGGATTTGCATTCGCGAAGGCTAATGAATCAAGCCTTTATGTTCGCGACAGCCTTATCGAATTAGTGAAGAAGGACTCCATTGCCCTTTGCGATCGCGACCACACCTCGTAATCACAATGAATGGTGGTTTTCTTCTCTGTGTTTGCAGATCGAGGCTGGGGTTCGTATAGAATTATTCATGAACTAGATATGAGGTGTTCACCAACTTATTTTGCATGGTCTCAATTTTTTTTGACTTAGGATTCATTCAAGGCTCAATAAAATAAACCATATATACTAGTAGGCTAATTTTGACATTCTGGACTTAATTGAGACATCAGATTTTTTAAAAAGGATTGTTTTCACAAATTTAACCCCGGGAGCCCTTTTTACTATTTTCCAAATAAAACATTAAAATTAGATACAAAGGCATCAAAATTGAACTAACCCTGCGACTAACCCAAATTTGACATTCGTGGATCTGCTGGCACAGCTCGTTTTATCATCCGACACTTAAAACAACAAATACTGAAGTCAACTATATGGCTTCTCAGGCCTCTAAAAATCACAAACTCATGCATATTGTTCCTGATCTCATCAGGAACTATGTCAACCATCCATGAACCATAAAATAAATATATAGCAACTGCAGGGAAGGAAAAGATTATCAAAACACATAGAAATGGAAGATTCACAGATTCATGTCATTATAGCATCTAGCACTAAAACTCTAGTTTGTCCTTGAACTAAAAGGCAAATAAATACATGAATCAATAAAATGTCAGGAGTAACTACAATGCATGTTAGACTCGACCTTCCATGTGGCCTCCTCAACAGGTCGGTGTCGCCACTAAACATTAACCACATTAATATCTCTAGAATCCAATCGCCTTATTTACCTGGCCAAAACGAATATTGGTTCCTCAATGAAGATCAACCTCTTATCCAACTGAACTAAACCCCCAATGAAGCACATGGTACAAATCCAAAATATAGTGTCAAATCATACGTACATGAAAAACAAGATGGGCGGATGAAAATTCATGATGTAGGAACAAATCATAAGCAACCTCCCCAACTGACTAAAGAATCTCAAATGGTCCATTATACGTAGGGCTGAGTTTTCCCCTCTTACCAAACGTGATCATGCCTTTCATGGGCATACATAAAGAAATACTTAATCACCAACCCCAAACATTATGGCACGAAGCCTACGGTCTGCATAACTCTTTTGCCTACTCTGATCCCCTCGAAGCCTATCCTGAATCACCTAAACTCTATCTAAAGACTCACAAAGAAAGTATGCACCACAGGGTCAAAGCTATAAGGCTCACACCAACCAATAAGAGATCGACAAAACCTATCTTATAATACCTCGAAAGGGGCCATCTCAATATTCAAATGGTAGCTATTATTATAAGTGATCCCCTCCATGGCCAAATATTTCTCCCCTTAAACTTCAAAATCCATAACACATGTCCATAGCATATACTCCAAAACTTAAATAGTCTGGTCTGACTGACCATCAGTCTTGGGGTGGCAAGTTGTGCTAAGGTCAACCCGATTACCCAACTCATTTACAAAGGTCTGCCAAAAGGTAGAAGTAAAGTCAGAAGGTAAGAGTGAACACTAAGCCTCTATCTGAAATAATAGACACGGGTACTCTATGAAGATAAACTACCACATGAACATAGATATAGGGTTAATTCTCAAAACTAGATAAGATCTTAATAGAAGTAAAAAGGGCTAATTTAGTCAATCAATCAATGGTGACCCAAATACTTTCAGAACCATAAGAAGTACAATGCAACTAAGTCATAAAACCCATAGTGATCCGTTTCCACTTCCATTAAGGAATGGGTAATCTTTGAATCCAATCATTCAGTCTCTGATTTTTGGCCTTCACCTATTGAAAACATAAGGAACGAGCTGCAAAATCCCCCATATAGTACTTTATACCACCCACTAGTAAAGTTGCTCAAAATCTCGATACATCTTTTTCATATCTGCATGCATCAAATATCTGGAACATTGTGCCTCCTCCAAAATCAATATCATACAATCTATGACTCTCGGCACACAAACGCGATCACCAATTTTCAACTCACCATCAGAATCAAGAGAGGCTTTCTTCGCCTCACCACTCAACATGTTATCCTGAATCACCCTCAAGCTATCATCATCAAACTAGTGAACTAAAATCTGCTCTATGATAAAAGATCTAACATTAACAAAGACTAAAACAAGCTAGAGTGTCAAAATATCAAGCCTAACCATCGATTTAGATAACGACTGAACCTCCAAGGCTAAAGGTCTCTCATGGGTCAAGAGATGAGCTAAACTCCCCATACTAGTTGACTTTCAGCTTAAGGCATCTACAACCATATTAGCCTTGCCTAGATAATACAAGATAGTTTTTTCATAATCCTAAGCAACTCAAGCCAATGTTGCTTCCACATATTAAGATCTCACTATTTTTGAAGAAGTACTGTAGGCTATGATGGTCTGAGAAAATCTCATAAGGAACTCTATATAAGTAATGACACCATAACATCAAAACAAACACTATGGCTGCTAAATCCAAATCATGGGTAGGGCGATTCCTCTTATGAAGCTTCAGCTGACGAGAGGCATAAGTAATCACCTTACACTCCTTCATCAATACTATACCCAAACCAACACCAAAAGCTCACAAAAAACAGTAAAACCCATACCTTTCTTGAGTAAAGTCAACATATAGGAAAAAGTCAACAATGTTTTAAGCTTTTGAAAGTTCTTATCACATGCATACGGCCACTGAACAACCATTTTTTCTAAGTTAACTTGATCAAAGGAGCTGCAATAGATGAGAAACCTCTACAAAATCCTAGTAATAACCCGCCAAGCCAATTAAACTCCAAATATCAATAGGAGAAGTAGGTATAGCCTAATCTTGAATCATCACAATCATGGTAGAATCAACTACAATGCCATCCTTAGTTACCACGTGACCCAAGAAGGAAACAAAATCCAACCAAACTCACACTTCAAAAACTTAGCATATAACTTTTCCTCATACAACCTTTGAAGTACAACACTAAAATGTTTCACGTGACCAGCCTCACTCATAGAATAATCGAAGATGCCATCTATAAATACAATCGTAAAAGAGTTGAGATACATTAAAAACATTCAATTCATTATGTCCATGAATGTTGCAGGGTATTTTTCAATAAAAAAGTATGACTTATAACTCATAATGAGCATATCGAGTCTGAAAAGATATCTTTGGAACATCTGAAGCTCTAATATTCAACTGATGGTACCCGAATCTTATATCAATCTTGGAAAACACTGAAAACCCCTAAAGTTGGTCAAAAAATCATCAATCCAAGGAAGAGGATACTTGTTCTTAACCATCACTTTATTCAACTATCTATAGTAAATACATATACAGATCAAACTATCTTTTTTATTCACAAATAAGACAAGTGCACCCTAAGGAGATATTATAGGACTAATGAACCCCTTAGCAAACAAATCTTGCAACTTCCCATTTAACTCTTTCAACTCAGCTAGGTCCATCCTATTGGGAAGAATAAAAATAGGTTTGGTGTATGGATCTACATTAATAACAAAATCAATATCATAATTTGGAGGCATAGCAGGTAAATCCATAGGAAACACATCCATGAACTCATGAACAACTCAAATAGAATCCATAGAAGACAGTAAGGCAATGCTAGTATCATCGATATGGGCTAAAAAGACAAACACACTTATTTTATCATATGACGAGCATGAAGAAAAGATATACCACCCTTCAGACCCATATTAAGAGTACCCTTCAAAGTTAACCTCGATATATCTATCATAGCTAAGGTCACGATGTTGACATAATAGTACAAAATAGCATGATAAAAATCTAACCAATCCATACCCATATCAATATCTAGATCAATCATATCTAAAATAATCAATTTTATAAAGTCTCATGGCCCACAAAGCTAACCATACAAGATCGATAAACTGATCCACCATTAAAAATCTCCTACAGGGGTAGAAATATGAAGAGGTATAGTAAGAGGCTCACAGAGAGCATCAAAACTAGAACTAAAATATGTGGACACATAAGAGAAGGTTGACCCATCGTCAAATAACACGAAAACAGATTTGTAGCAAATTGAGATGATATTAGTAATAACAACATTAAAGGCCACTACCTCTGATCTAGTAGGTATAGCATAGCACTGACCATGTCCTCTCTCATACTACATAACCCTATGACCACCTCTTTGATCATATCTACTTCTTTTTCAACCACCTTTTAGCATATCTACCTCTTTTTCAAGCACCTCTAGCACCACTATAACCACTTTATGAACCCCCTTTAACTGCAAGTATAGGAATAGGTCCAAGCTAAAGCTGAGAACTCTATTGTGCAAGAGCCAATGTATGTCGAGGGAAATCTTTCACATTATGACCAATATCATGACATACAAAATAGTATTTGCTATGAGCATCACACCAAGAGGTCCTAAAAGGGATAGAACAACCACTCCGACTAGATATCTAACTACTCAAAGAAATTGAACTTGAAGGTCTACCATCAAATCACTATAAGGTAGCTGAACCAGCCTACTATGTTAACTCTAGGAGCCTCTACTAGAAAAATCTATTCTCCATGATGAGTGTCCACTAAACTCACTAATATGATGCACCTTCTTGGTGCCTTCCTAATTAGCCTAAATAATCAACTCCGACATCTTTGCATGCTCAATAATATAATAAAAAAAGCCCCAGAGACTACCGTTTGAGTTGTAGCCAATTGATAAGTACCATTTTTTCTCTTGACAAACTTTGGAATCCGCTCAGACTTGATGGAGATGTTAGCAACTGAATGCCCGAATAAAGTGTGAAAATAAGCCACATAATTAGCAATAGTCATAGTGCTCTACTCCAAATGGTCAAAATCAATACATATTTGGTCTCTCAAACTACATGGCATAAATTTCTCTAAGAAGGCCTTGGAAAATTGAGTTTAAATCATAGTAGGCAAACCTAAAGGTCTACAACTAGAAAATGACATCGACCAATCCCTAACTACATCCATAAGCTGATATATAGTATAAGAAACTCCGTGAAAAATAAAGGACCTAAGATCATATAACTTCTCTAGGCAATTAATTAAAAACTCTTAGGTATCCTCTCCAATATCACCACTGAACTTAGGCGAACCCAAGAAAATAAACCTCTCAAACCTCTAGTTTCTTTAGGTACAATTATATCTTCTGATCATTAGAAGACATAATTGTACCTGAAGCAACTAGAGAAATAGTAAGTTTAGGAGGCTGAGAACCCATATGTAGGAGTACCATAAATGAAGGTCGTATCCCTAAACTAGGAATACCATGATCCGATACTAGCCTAAAAGATGGAACACCGCTTGAAGTTTGAGGATTATAATAAGAAGATATTGGTACAGACAATGACACAATACTCATGATCAAAGGAATACTATAAGTAGATATTGGTAAAGACCACGGCACCACACTCAAAACTAGAGGAACACCAGGTGCACACAAGGGAACACCATCCAAATGAGTCAATAACCAAATCGACAGACCCTCCAAAACTCAAGTAGCAATTGAACCCTATAAGACTTGATCTACACCCATATCTCTTATATGCTAAACCTCGGGCTCGAGAGAGGTCCCCATAGCACTGTCTCTGATAGAGGTAGCTCCTTGTGCCCATCCTCTACAACTAGGCCATCCACAATACCTACCTCTCCCTTTAGTTAAGGCTCTATCCTTAGGTGTTATCTTAATATCCCAAGCTTTATGTGATCTAGTCCTTAACATCAACACATAAAAGAGTGGAACACAACTTAGAACACTGGGTAGGAACAATCCATATGACTTAGGAATTAAAATGAAGTTCTTTTCTTATTGACATTTTATAGCCTCTCAAAGATTGATATGGATATCTACGTATCAATCTATGAGACAGTACTAGAGATCCTGCTCTTAGACTCATTAGACTAGTGAAACTAGCGCACTGATACCAATTTCTCACTACCCAAAAACTAGGTCATGCTGGCACTTATTATGTCCTAGCCTTGATAAGCAAATCGATCACTCAAACTGATATAGAAAATACATAAATAATGAGGGCAACACTTCTAGAATAAAGTCAAACCATCACAAGACAAAAATGAAATGGAATACTAAATGGCATAACATAAAACAAACTCCATGAAGTGGTGTCAAACTTTAGAGAATCAAATACATCATCTGAATAACATAAATAAAATACAAAGATTGTCTTCAAAAATAAATAAAGACATATTAAGGTAGTAGGTAGTCCGAAAGTCAACTCTAGTCCCTATAACAACCCGGTTTCTCTATCACAATCTCAAATGAGTATGAATTAGCTGCAACGAAAAGTGTTCACTTTAGGATTTGTACTGAAATAGCACAGTAGGATAAGTGAGTACAATCCACATGTACTTTGTACATGTTATAGGTCGACTGTGCAAAGTAGAAAATAAGATAAGTAAAATATACTATAGGCACATCACCTACAAGCAGAAAGTTCAAAATAGTAGCTCACATCATCTCCACTAATAATATTACTATATAAATACATGGAAAACAGAAACAACACAAATATATATACACATGAAAATATATAAACTAAGCATAAGTAAAGAAATTAAGATAAATATGCAAAATATGTATATAAGTTTAATAAAATACAATGTGGATGAGATGAATAATGAAAGTCATTGCAAGAGTTTTTGTATACACCCCAAAACTCAGAACTACGAGATAGGACCATGGGGCTTCGCAACCTATATACTATATCTTAAACATAAGAAAACCTTACTAGTAAATGACCTCGACCAAGGTTTTTTTAAAGTATCATAACCAACCTTATCCGCAAAGAACCTTGGCTAAAGGTTTTTCAAAAGTATGTGATTTTCTTTCAAAATAGTGTTTCTCATTGGTACCAATATCTCATCATGTATTTGTATGGAATGAGGATGTAATACTCATAATCAATTCAATTTGATGACATCTAATCTATCCAACACACACACACACACATATATATATAATAGAGATCAGAAATCAACACAATATGTCCATAATTCATGATTATCAACTCCAATAACGCATTATCGACATAAATATGCAAGCAAGACATCACTTATATCATATCAACCGCTAACTCAGGAATTTTTTATCATAATAAAGCATATAATGCTCAAATAAAGTCTATATTAGCAAAATAATCCCTTACATTTTTTGTATGTCTGGAACAAAGACAGCTCATGCACAGATAAGGCTAGTGATATCAAATAAAGCTCCAATACGGGTAACACATTATATCATACATCACAAACCAACCATAATAAAGTATAAGCCCCCCCCTCCACACACACAGAACAGTAAAACTAATCTCAAAATATAGACCCTATAATTATTTTTCCCAACCCATAAAATGCTTTTCTTATTAATTAACAACTCAACTCAATCTAAAAGAAGTTAAGACACAAGCTACCTCAAAATAGCCAAAATATTGATCTAAAGCAATTTAACACAGAGTTTTACCCTTGTGAACAACCTCAAAAGGAACTACAACATTTAAAAACAATATCTTCATATTAAACAATCTAACAATACCCATATTTCTCATGTTTGGGTTGGGGCTAATACGGCTTCAAAAAATGAGTTTGAAAATAAATGGGCTAAAATTGGAATTTAAACACAAATTCCCCAAGGTTATAGGAGTTTATAGGAGAAAAACCATGCAAAAATGGGTTAAAATAAGGTTTTAAAAAATGAAAAACTCTTTCATTATCATTACAGGAGAAACCCCAATTTTCCATTTTGAAACCATGATTTAAAGGTGTTTTTGAAGATATAATCAATGGGGAATAGTGGGATTATGGGTTTAGAAGTTACCCACATGAAACTCAATGTTGACTCCTCAAAAATTGTCTTTTTCAAAGCTTGAAGGTCCAAAAATAGAGTAAGATTGCAAAAATAGTGTATTTACACTTTTTTGTGAGTAGTACCTCGCAATTGAGAAACCTACCCCGCAATTAAGAGGGTCAAAATTTGACCAGCCATTAAATTGGTCTTCATGTTTTTAGCCAAGGATTTTCATTCATGAATATTGATGAATCATGACATCAAGTTTGTGACAACCATATTGCATTAGTGGAGAAGGACTCTATTGCCTATCATAATTGTGACCACCACCTCATGATCAAGTTAAAGGGTGATTTACTTCTTATATTCAAGGCCAAGGGATCAAGTTAAGGAAGAAAAATTCATGCACTAGATATCAATTGTGCATCAGTTGATTTTACATGTTCTTAAATTCTCTTAATAGACCCCCGAGATTCATTTGGGACCCAACAAATCTAAAATCAATGGTGACATTATATTTTCAAAAAAAGGATTATTTTCAAAGAATTATACCCAAGGACCCCTCTTTACTATTTTCTAAATGAAGGGTTGAAATGAGATATAAAGGCCTCAAAATTGAGCCAACATCTCTATTAACCCTATTTGACATTTTTGGAGCTGTTGGCGTGGCCTATTTTACTATCTTAAACTCAGAGCAACAAATGTTGACAAAGTCAACTATATGAATTCTCAAGCCTATTAAAACCACAAACTCATTCCAAGAATTCTCAATCGCATTGAGAATCATGCCAATAATCTTAAAACTTCAAAATAAACATTTAGCAACTAAGGAAGGGAAAATGATCCAAGCACATAGAAATGAAAGATTTACAAAATCATGTCATTACATTATTGCTTTAGATAAGGCTGGAGAAGAATATGAATGGATTATGAATTTATTGGAAGAAATTTCTTTATGGACCAAACCTTTGACACTAGTATGCATACACTGTGATAGTCAAGCAACTATAGGTAGGGAATGGATCATGATGTATAATGGAAAATCTCTTCACATAAGATGGATAAATAATTCCATGAGACAATACTACTTAGTGGAATTATCATGGTTGAGTATGTGAATTCAAATGATAATGTGTTTTACTCACTTACAAAAGGCCTAACTAGAGAGGTAGTTTAGAGATCACAGAAGGGAATGGGTTTAGGGTCTAGGAAAAATCATTATGGTGGTAAATTAGCCTAGTAAACTTGATATCCCAAGAGCTAGGTTCAAATAGATCAAAAAAAAGTTATGACTGGCAATTCAACAATGAAAATTAACTCAACCCATTCTCATGATATAGACAATGTTTAGGAAATAAGGATAAGGCTTAAGGTATGAAGATTTTTAATGGTTTCTAATGTTCATAGTTTCAAGGCACTTTCAATGATTAAAAAAAGGAAATTTTGTTAGATATGATATGTTTTTATGTTGATTGTGTAGGAAAATAGGTTTCAAAGGAAAAGCTGAAAAAAGAATCTTGAAAAGTTATTGAGTTTGTGACCTAATAAAACCATGAGTGGTACCTACAACTCGTAAGTGGACCTATGACTTATGCTTTGAAGCTAAAAAGTATAGTTTGTTTCTTATGAGGGACCCACAACTTATTGGTGGCATACATGGGTCAAATACTGAAGGCCAAAGATTAGGCATGCTTTCCATGATTTAGAGCTTCGACTCATAGGTTTGATCCATAACTCAACCCATGAGTAGTAGGATGTTGTCGACCTATTTTTCTTACAAAGTTTAGTATAGGAAAGGTTTTGTATCTATAAATACCCCCTTGATGTTTTATGATTACTTTACGCACTTATACATTATTTTGAGGTTCGTAGATGCCTTTTGTGCTTGGAATCATTGATATTGGTTTTTAAGTTTTCTATTATTTTATGATTTTTGTTTTTCATGTGATTCTTCTAAGTAGATAGATTATACTTTCCTCTATAGAATCTTCTTGTTTGATTATTATCATGAGTATTTAAAACCCATAACTAGGATTGTGAGAACAATGATGAATTAATGAAATAGGGTTAAGTTGAAAGTAACTCTAAACTGGTGTTCTTACATGTATTAAAGGTTCCTTTGATTTGATGGTTATAAACATTTGGAACTTGCATTTATTCTAAACTTGCTCAAGTGAGAGGTAGATATTGGGAAAAGGAAATAACAATAGTAATTTAAAGCTACCAACCTTCATATAATTAACTTGAGCCTTAATTAGGATAGTTAATCTAAGATCACTAAACTAGGGCTAGTAATACGATGTTCTAAGCCCGAGAGAACATTAGTGAAATTCATATAAACCAGGGTCTAGAGACAGTTGGGTGATACATATCTTGTTATATTTTGCATGAAAGACATCGGGATAGTCTGCTAAGCACAAACAACCTATGGAGTTATGAATTTTTGGGGAACACAATCCTATTATTCCTCTCATAATGACTACAATCCTATTAATCAGTAGTTTCTACCATTACAAGTTACTTTTATAACACCCCTCTTTTTATTTACTTAATTCCCAATTACATCATCAAACTCTTGACAGACTTTTGGCCTATTCCTCGTGGGACAACCCCAACCTAGTTGGGTTTTATATTTGATTCAGCAGTCGCTTTATACTTTTTGAGAGATATAACTTATGCATTATCAAATTTTGATGACGTTGATAGATTGAGTTTATTAAAGTTGTTGGTTTCATTGGTTGACTTTTGCTTTTCTATTATTTCTAGCACACACGTCTGTATATGCTCAATACTAAGAGTCAAGGCAATCACCTAATTCTATTTGATCCTAAACTTAAGAGAAATATTTGGAAAAATTAAGAGATGAATAATGATGGAGTTCATGATCAAAGAGCTCAGCAAGAAGGGGTTTAAGATGACCCAGAAATATTGAATCGACTACTTCAGAATAATATTTAGAAAACTGTGGAGCCCGTTGCTAGTCGATTAAAGTTTTAGAAAACTGCTTGGAAAATAGCTTCCTGATGAGCAGCTAGTGATGAAAGGGCTAGACAGTAAGAAAAAATCATCTAGCTACAGTTAAAGAACCAGATGAGAAGAAACAGACGACAACAACCTATGCAGCACGTTATGTTGATAGATGATGATTTAGAAGAAAATTTGAGTTATGTTGAACCAGTTGAAATAAGTACAATAATTTCTCAAAAATTACCCCAAGGGACTAAATTTGATATTACTAGTGCGATGATCCAGTTACTAATCTTGAAGGTGGTGTTTGTTGGTCTACCTATTTATTATCCACACATTATGAACTTTGTGGGGATCCAAAATTTATACAATATCTTTGTGGTGAGTTAAAAGATGATATGATTGAGATTATTTCTATTCTCTCTAACGGGGGAAGCTACTTTATGGTTAGGGGAGCTTTCTCGTAGAGGTATCACTACTTGGAATGAGTTGAGGATTCAATTTAGACCAACTTTTCCACCCTCAAGAATATTGCATTTAAAAGATGAGATATATAACTTCAACTAGTTGTATTTAGAGACATTATATATGACAGGGTTGAAGTCCAAGAAGAAGCTTCAGAGCATGCCAAATCACAAAATTACTGAAAGAAACTTTCCGAAAATCTTCTATAGAGATTGAATTCCAATAGAAAAGCAGTAGATGACATGATCACTGATGGAGCATTCATTAATTTATTATAGGAGCATACTACCAAGATCTTGTATTGTATTACTAAAACTAATCAAGGGTGGCATACCAGGGAGGTCGATAGTTCAGTTGACACTTATTCGATTTGTGAGATGAGAGCGTTAGACACGATAGTGGCTCAAGAGATAGCATAGCTAAGTATTGAGATTGGTTTTTTTATGAATCATATTATAGTGATTGGAGAAGAAAAAGTGAATATGGTGGGTTCACCAGGCAAAGTTTCTAGACATAAAGAATCTAACATTGAGGAAAAAGACAAATATTTTGATAGAGAGATAGTGTGTTTTTAAGCCGAGAACGAAGGGTCTCATCAAGAAAACTGGAACTAGAGGCAAAAGAATCAAGGTCAAAACTTTTATTGATATAGGTATAGGGATAGGAGTATAGAGTGTGATATTGAGTAAAGGAGGAAAGATGCTACAAGGAAAATGTTGGCCTTTATGTTCCACTGGGGAATAAGGACACTTAGTTTGGAAGTTTGAGAATTGAATTAATGCTTGAAAATCTTGTGAAGGGTTTTAAGAGCCAAGAGTTTTGATTTAAGAAAATTAAGGTAGATACTTTGAGGTTGAGCCAGAAGGTCGAGTCACGTAAAAATTACTATTAAGAACCTTGATTAATAGTATGAGCAGATAATTTCCATATTGAACCAGCATCAACCAGGAACGCATCCCAGCTACAGTATTCAGAATCTAAAGAATGACATTCATTGAACATCCATGACTATTCGGAGCAATAAGTCCACTATTGATCCACCTATGCTTGTGGATATTAATGATAAGAAATAAAATGAAACAAAAAATTTGGTGATGAATGATGAGGTATCTCAAAATCCTATAGTTGTAGAGAAAGGTGTTAACTCTAACAAAAGAAAGGGTAAGGAGGTCACACCAGTATTAATACCCACTTCCCAACCTTATCCATCTTTTCCCCAAAGGTTGAAGAAGAAATCTAATGAAGGGAAGTACTAAAAGTTTATTTCTCTACTGAAAAAGTTATCTATGAACATCTCTCTAGTGGAAGCTCTAGACAGGATGCCTAGTTGTGCGAAGTTTATGAAATACTTAGTGACTAAGAAGATGATAGTGGGTTTTGAGCCTGTAGAATATTTTCACTATTGTAGAGCAATTGCCTCTATATCTTTGGTTGAAAAAAAGGGATCCTAGAGAATTCACTATTCTTTGTACTACTGGGTCTTATAATTTTTAACAAGATTTATGTGATCTAGAAGATAGCATTAATTTGATGTTGCTAGTCATTTACACATAGTTAGGGTTGGGGTTTCCTGAGCCAACCACTATGAGACTTTTGATGATGGATCGCACTGTGAAGAAACCGGTTGGTATCTTATGTGATTTGTTGGTAAAGGTGGCCTCTTTTATTTATCTAGATGATTTTTTGATTCTTGATTATGAGGTTGACTTTGATGTCTCCAACATATTGGAAAGGCCTTTCCTAGTCACAAGTAGGGCATTGGTTGACATAGAGATGGGAAAGATGAAATTTAGAATTAATAATGAGTAGGTCATATTCAATGATTGTCAATCGATGAAGCATCCAAAAAATATGTGTGTGATTTTTTGTGATAGATATTATAGATGAAGAAGCATTGGTTGCACCCATTGAGGAGAGGCTTAGTGTCGAGGCACTCACAGTTGTGATAATGAATTTTGATAGTGATGGTTTTATTGGTTATGATGAGACGGTGAGTGCACCTGTGGGTAAATGTTCATACACTTATAAACCAAAGAAGTTGGACCTTGAACTAAAAAATAGAGCATCCCGTCCGACTAAACCATCTATTGAGGAGCCACCAGTTTTGTAATTAAAGTCCCTTTCCCCTAATTTGTGTTACACATTCTTTGGAGCCAAAAAAGCTTGCCAATTATTTCAACAAATTTATTCGAGTGCTATGTTGAGGCTTTGGTATTGATTTTGAGTAGATTTAAGAGGGCTATTAGCTAGACTATTGCTGATATATAAAAACTTAACCAAGAATTTGCACTTATAAAATTTAGCTTAAGACAGATTGCGCACCTAGCATTGAGAATTAGCTTAGATTAAATCCACCTATGCAAGAGGTTGTAAAGAAAGAAATCATCACGTGGTTAGATCCAGGTGTGGTTTATCGATTGTTGATAGAAAATGGGTGATCTCAATTCAGTATGTGCCAAATAAGGGTAGGATTACTGTGGCTCCCTATGAGAAAAATGTGTTATCTCCTATGTGACTAATCACTGGATAGTGAGTTTTCATGGATTACAGAAAGTTGAAAACATGAACCCAGAAGTGACATTTCCCAATGTCATTGATGGATCAAATGCTAGACTGTCTTGTGGTAGAGGATGGTACTATTTTCTTGATGGTTATTTAGGGTAAAATTAGATTTCTCTTGCTCTCGATGTCTAAGATAAAATCACTTTCACTTGTCCATGTGGGATGTTTGTATTTAAAATAATGTCTTTCGGTCTTTGTAATGCACCCACAACTTCTAGCATTACATGATGTCCATTTTTCTGAAATGGTGGAGGACACTATTGAGGTTTCTATGGATGATTTCTTAGTTATGGGTGATTTATTTGATGATTTCTTTGCTTATTTGTCCAATTCTTTGTAAAGATATGAAGAGTACAATTTGGTCCTACATTGAGAAAAGTGTCACTTAATGGTCGAGGAAGGATAGTGCTTTGGAATAAAATTTTATGAAGAAGATAGAGGTAGACAAGTCTAAGATTGAGGTGATTGCAAAATTATCTCCACTGATTTTTGTGAAGGGCATTTTATTTTCTTGGTCATGCAGGTTTCTATAGGCAATTCATCAAGCATCTCTCTAAAATTGCAAAACCATTGTGAAAATTATTAGAGAAGGAGGTGAAGTTTGCATTTGAAGATGCTTTTCTTCAGTCTTTTGAGTGCTTAAAATAGTGGTTGACTTCATCTCCTATTATTGTGTCCCCTGACTAGACCTTACCATTCAAAGTGATATGCAATGCTAGTGTTGTGGCCCTTTGAGCAGTCCTAGTACAAATTTCAGAAAGAGTATTTCAGACCATTTACTATGTCGGCACATTACTAAATACCACAAGAAAAACTACACGGTGACTGAACAAGAATTACTCGAGGTGGTGTTTTCTTTTTAAAAATTCTGGTCCTACTTGATTGGCCCAAAAGTAGAGTCCACACTGATTATGCTACACTTAGGTACTGTCACGACCCGAATAAGGGCCTGTCCGTGACGGACATCCCGAATCATGAAGGCCCGGAATTCCCTTCTCTATCTAGTAATCATGCACAACATTCATATAATAAAAGAAGATGCGGAAATATAATCTGATACAGAAACATGGTCATACTCTGGAATTAGTTTAACAATAAGGAATGAAATCCGAAATCAACTAAACAACATCTGGAACAGTCTGCGAAATCTCTGCTACATAATCAAATGACAGCTGTCTAAAATTGGAACAAGGCCTCCAGTGGACCTAAACCAAAACAAATAACATCATCTGAAAGACACAGGTCTTCTGGAATTAAGAAGGCTCACCAACTGCACACTTCACTGCTGTCTGAAAACTCTATTGTTTAGCAGGACCTCTGAACTGATTATTGACCCTGGGAGGTAGGGGGTCAATACAAATATACTGGTACGCAGAGCAAACCCAAAATAATAATTTATATTCAACATATATGAGAGCAATTTAAAACAGTTCATAAACATATCATATGGTAAGAAATCACATGGGCATTTTTGAAAGACTCTGTAAAATCATCTGAACTCTGAGACATTCTTTGTTTTACTTCTGCATTATGGTATGCCCTACAACTATGAAAAATTCCATGGGCTATATGGAAACTGCCAATAACTCAGCAGCGAAGCCCCCAACCCATGTGTGCCAAAAGGGTCGGAGTCTCTAAATCTACTACGCCACACGGTCGTCGCTAGCATACAATAATAATCTACCCGTATCGGCAAATATGGTTTCAGGCTACGAGTTTATTGAACTCACGCCTTTTTTGCTTAACCACCTAACCCTCTTTAAGCCTCTTTTTAAAACTCTATCAAAACATATAGTCTCTGAAAACATACTCTGAAAACATGCTCTGAAAACATAATCTGTTATGGCATAAATACATATGGTATCTCATACCATTGACTTGCAAGTCACATATCTGAGCCATTATTAGTCAAGCGTAAATCTCTGTTTTCAAAACACAAGTTTTGGGACCACCATTTCAATAATTCAATTCAAAGAAACTCTTTCTCAAACCTCATGTAAACATATGCAAGGAACTCATCTTTGTCAAGTATTTCAGTAGTACAGTACAAGGTGGTCATGTCAAAGTTCTCAATTAACATGCAATTCTTTCTCCTAAACACAAGAAAACATTTATATCAAGAAACACTATCTCAATAATTTCAAATCATGCTCAAATGCTATAATATTGCAAAAACATCTTTCAAATCACAAACCCATAATCTTTAA
The DNA here is from genome assembly GCA_030864215.1 of Capsicum pubescens. Lineage (NCBI taxonomy): Eukaryota > Viridiplantae > Streptophyta > Magnoliopsida > Solanales > Solanaceae > Capsicum > Capsicum pubescens. The sequence goes on along the minus strand of CM061543.1, from coordinate 221,148,669 downwards.
TTCAATACATGAGAGGGAGTTCATAATTTATGCTCTCAACGATCTTAAATCTAAAATTCGATACATATACGGATACATGTAAATCATTTTAGAGGATAGGACCACAAGGTCAAAACAATAGTAACATTAAAACAATCAGAATACGTAATTTAGAACATAGATTCCAAAAACCCTTCGAAATTCATGCATAAAAATCTTAAAATCATGCTCTAATGGTTTTAAGCCCATGTAGTTTTTTTAGGATAAACCCCACATACCTCTATCTAGAAATGTAAAGGATGCTTCTTGATACCCACGGCTTGGGGATTCCAAATCTTCAATTTGTTTTGAAAATCCACGGTTGAATCTTGATTTATTTGGATTATCAATATGGAACCCTAGAGAGTGTTCTTGAATATTTTTGGTGAATGTATGAGTAATATGCTCAATTGGGGTTGAAATCTTGAGTTTGGACTGATAAGAGTATGGGAAAATACCCAAATATACCCTTAATGAAACCGATATTAAAATATAACAGGGAGCCCGATTTCATGGGCCACCGCGATGCGCAAATATCGTGGTGGCTCACTGGTAATTGATGAATGGGAATTTGGCCGACTCCGCGACGCGCCACCATTGCGGAGTCCCACTGGAAATTGACCATCATCATTTACACCCTCTCCGCAATGCGCCAAGGATAGGAATGATGGTGTTTTATGACTAGGACTTAAATTAACCATAACTCCTTCACCTAGTGTCCATTTTGGACGCATTTTATGTCAACAGAAAACTTATTCAATCATCTACAAAATGAAAAGTTGAAATCTAAGGGATTCTACCGGAAAAAAGTATAAATCATTCTAAAATCCAATGCTTGATATTTTAGGGACAAAAATTTAGCTAAGAAAAACTTTGGGGCGTTACAATATCCCCCCCTTTAGAACATTCGTTTTCGAATGTTGGGTAGAAACGTTGAAACTTAAAGGTATGGAATAACGCGGACCTGATGTGTCTTCTAAGAAAGGATATAACTGATCTAAAACATTTAAACTTCTATCACGAAACTGAATTCTGAGCTGACTTGCCCTTACTTGTTTGAAGGAGTTGATTCATGTTGAGAGTTTAGGAGACCCCTCCGAAGCATTTATGCTCAAATCACACACATTGGATTTGGAAGTGATTACTTAGGTAAATACGAATCATGAGGCAACAAGATTTAGTTTGTACCAAGGTATTACACTGTCTGAGCTAAAATAGCTAGAAAAAAATTTAAGATTATGTGCTGAACTCATATGAACTGAGTCATGACTAAATAACTGAATCTGAAACATGATGCTTGGACTGAACTGAGTTCGGAACTTACACGGATCGAATAGATTATCTTTTGGGATGGTCATACGTATTGGACTCTAGATAGTAGGCCTGGGTGAAAAGCTGGAAAACCACAGTAACTTGTCTTCCTGACTGCTAAACTGAATTATACGGGACACTTATACTTAACTGGAGTATCTCTTCAACACTCTTTCTAAAGAAGTTCTAGTAGCGTCAGGGAGCAAAGAATCTCTGACATGAGTTATACAAGACATCCAACTAAGGAATCACAACAATGACACTACTCTATAGCATGGAATATAAACATATAACTCATAAACTAGGATAGAATTACCAAACCTTAGGCAATGGAACTTCTTACTTTTGAGTTTAGCCACACTTCAAAAATACTCTCTCAACTATACTTTCCTCTTAAATACCATGCTCATTGATTTCACTTGTTTTTCTCACATGGCCGCTGATATTTCTATCTACTAATTTTTAAACTGAACTAAATCCCGTCATCATCTTCAAGCCTAACTCAAAATCATAAGACGTATCATATAATACTGTAGTACTAGTCTGAATCAGAATTTAGCACACCCTGCATTTCATAAATCCTCATCTCCAGCATAATTCTTACTGCCACTCCAGCAATAACCTTCAACTTCGTATTAGACATCCACAAACACTCAAGGATTCCATCCATATGCATACAAACATGACATTCAAGCCTATCTTCATACCCACATGTGCACTTCTAAACAACCACTCATAAAGCATATTTCTTATATTCTCTAATAATTCTATCCATAACAACTTCCCTGCACTATTCAGATGGTACACATAAAATATCCTCAACTAACCAATCCATACACGAAACTTCACCCCAAAATTCTTTCAAGTTATAGACTTACATAAAACAAGCACACAATAATTTTTCCCAAATATAACACATAAAACTTCAACTAACCTTGACATGTATCAAAGACTTGGCCTCAATCTTTATAACGCCCCAAGAACCTATCCCGAGATGTCACATGGTGCTCAAGGCCACACGTGGCCTCAAGATAACCCTCTAAGCTCATCATCACTTTTAGAACTCATTATAGCACAAATCATGCTAAGATAAACAGGAATAACCATGTCATGAACATGCTGAAACACAAAGTAATACTACCCTGTACTAACAAAATACTAAAATCTCTATACACGCTGGTACACTAGTCTGACAAAGCCTCTACTGCATAGAACTAAGGAGCCATTGGGATAGATCCCCAACTAACTCGTACTGAACTGAAAGTAAACAACCGTCTATTAATAAGAAAAAATAAGAGACACAGGTCCTCGAACCATGAGGACTCACCAATCGCAGAAATGTAGATGAAGGTACTCAAAGATCACTGTCGCTGCTGAGACTGAGCACCTAAACCTATATCATAAGGAAATATAGTATACAAAAGAGTATGGGAGTCAGTACTTGGGAATGTACTGAGTATGTGTGGGTGGATGCAACATTTTAAATAATATCATAAATGTATAAGAAAATCATGCATGCTGACAATAATAACTCTCTTCGCTTGAATTATTTAAAACATCATTTCCGGAAGTCATCAGTAATAACATATGCTTCATAAATCTCATAAATCATTTAACTCAAACTCTTTGGCTCATGACTTAGAGTGACTCGGTAACTCATGGTACTTAGATCATTATGGACGTGGGAGTTTCTTATAACCGACATAACTACACCATGCGATCTACATGGAGCCCAACATTTTGCCCTCCTAAGGAAAGAACCCCACATTGGCGGGGGTGTTGTACTCTTGCCAAGGAGTACAACCTCAATCTCGTTATCACAATCCCATACTCGGCCTCTGGCCCACAACTATCAACATCAATCCAACAGTGGCACGTAGTTTTGGTGAAATACCATATTTCCCACTCGATGCTAAATACACCTCCCAGACCCAGCTCAGAACGCGTTAGGAAATCCACCTTAATTAATATCAACTCATGGGTATATTTTAAAGACCAAAAAATAAATATATATATCTCATTTGAAAATCATAAACATCTTGTGGATTCCTAACCCAACTCAACTCAACACAATCTTTCTCAACATCAAGTACATTTGCTTTTCGAATCATTTTCAAATATCAAAAGCTTCAAGGAAACATCGTAGGACTCATTCTTGACTTTCAGCCTCAAATATCGATATATATTCAATAGTCAAATTTCTCATGGAAAGGAATAACTCATGACACTTGTCTTAAATCGCTTAGAAATCATCAATATGTAATGACAATATACAACTCATGGAATAAATTCTCAATTTAAGAAACATGATGGTGAAATAATCATAAACATCAAACTTATTCCACTCAAATTTCATAAATCATAAATAAAGAAATTTGGGTGTAAACCCTCTTGCAAAATCATGTAAATCAATAATAGAAATTAAATCTTTAGGCACAAGAACGAAAGGAGTGTTCTTGTTCAAGCCCCACATACCTTGGAATATAATTTTGGAGATGTGGAAACTTGTTTGAAACTTCTTTATCACACTTTTAGACCAAGATTCTTGATTCCCTTGACTTGGGGAACTTAATTCTCGAACAACTTGGAGAAATCCATGGAAGATCCTTGAATTTCTTGGAAAAAGATTGAATTTTTTTGGGTTTTGGAAGAAACCATAATTTCTAGATGTTTCGTGGAAGAGGAAAGGAGAAAAATGAATGGCTATTCTCTTCTAGGATATATATATAAGACCATATGGGGCGGAAATGACCAAAATGCCCTTTTGAAAAAGCTAAAATTCGCTGATCGGGGCTTGTGACGGTCGATTTGATGGTTTGTCAAGTCTCCTGACGGTCCACCAGATTGTTCGTCACTCGAGTGACAAAACTGGAACGTTCTGCCTCGATGTGATGGTTGAAGTGATGGTCCATCAGGAAACTAACGTAGCACCAAGTCGTCCATCACTCGAGGGACAGAAACGAGATATTCTGTCTTGACCTGACGGACCCCTTGACGGTCCGTCAACTTTTTGACGGTCCACCAACTTGGACGTCGCACGATGGCCTGAAAAAGGAGTCACTGACTTGGACTAACGGGACACTTGACAGTCCACCAAGGACCTGATGGTCCGCTAGGTCGACCGTCAGACCTGGGCTATCCGATATCGTTTAGTAAAATGGCCATAACTCCCTCGTCCGATGTCAGATTTCAATGAAATTGGTATCGATGGAAAGCCTATTCAATGCTCTACATGAAAAAAAGTAGAAATTAGAGAAATACAACATGGTTTAAACATAAATAACTTTGTAAGTCATACATATCCACTTAAAAGATGGATTTAGGCTTAAGAAACAATCGGGGTATTACAATCTTACTCCACAATTACTGCCTTAACTCAAAAAGGCACACAACCATCTTTCATCAACAAGAAATAATTACTCTTTCCCATCTAGACAACTATTCATCATCACTATTTCAACCTAAGGGAAAAGGTCACTAAAAAATTAGAATACTGAAATCCGGAACATGAGGAGAGTACTAAGCGTAACTTGATACCCTACTGAGGCGTGAGGAATAGAGCACTCACGGAATTGACTCATTGAAGAGATATAATATGAGGACGTACCTGATATATATCTGAATTTTCACTGATCGTTAAGAGTATCACATGTGCACAATAGTCATGAACTCCATGATCTGAATTTTTTTAAAATTCATAACTTACGGAAAGCGATTCTGACTTCTAAACAAACTGAGAACTCATCATACTAGGAACTAGGAGAGTACATGATTCCTTATCATATGCCTGAACACGAGCTATGATCATGAAGCTGGACATAAAGCATGAGTATGTATCAGAATAACTGAAGTAAACTGCTGAAATAAGAATAGATTGAGCATCATTCTTTCTCATGGCCAATTGCACAACTTACTGGAACATCTATTATCATCTAAAAACTTGACTTGGTTATTCTTTCTATCATCTCCCCCTCATATTTAAGTCACTAGTCTAAGTCTGTGAACCACTATATACACTCTGGTATAAACTGAAATTATTTTACTCTAGAGTCGGGGATATAACAATACACATAAAACTAAACTTACCCTGTAAGACGGTATTTTTATGTATAACAACCAATGCTAATACCTACTTCTAAGATTCAACCCTTAGGTTTCTATATCCCTAAAAGTCATCATATAACATCTTAAACATTCACCAACTGAGATTCTTCTAACACTAAACATGGATATCTCCAAGCCTTTGTCGGACCATACCACTTTTGTCATAGTCTACCAGCATCACGACTCCAAACTTATATCTCTCTACTATGAGAATCAAGATCATATCAAAAATCTTAATATTATCTATCAAAACTCCTTAACTTTGCTATTTAGAACACCATATACCATTTAACTAGTCTTTCTCCATCTAGAAACTCAATGGAACCACTAGCCACACACAACAGGTAATAGCCTTAGAAAAATACTGCAACCTTATATCACCTTGGCATACTTCTACTTCATACATACAACATCATACTTCATTACGAACCAAATAAACTTAAGCTCTTGCATGCACTGTTCAAGCCTATTAGATCGTTTCCATAAAACTAGTATCATTAACCAAGAAATAATCACATCCACCTTCATGACATTACTGATATGCCTCAAAATCTACTACATACCTTCTCACAAGTAGTACTAGTCTACAACTACCAAAGAAAAAAAGTCAAGGGGGTAGAGTCACTTAATAGACATGGTCAACCTTAATCTTATATTATCACCCCATACAATCTTGTCTACTTATACGGCTTTTTCACATCACACTTACTTACCCAAGCATACATTTAGACTACCTTAAAATTCCACAAACAGCCTTGTGTCTGTAATTATAAACTACTGGCTAATCTAGCCATTTTCATACTTTGAGCAAACAATAACTCACCTTAGCTAATAGCTCCTTCTCTACCTTCTACTAAACTAACACACAAGGACCTATCACTTTAATACCAACTCAATCTCATGCTAAAAGATTTGGCTATACATACATTCACTAAATCGCCCTTTCCACTTTTCTTACCATTACGCCTCTAAACCCCCTGTTCTATTCAATACAAGAACTAACAAAATGGATAATAAGTTGCTAGTGAATCAAAATAGGCCTCATATGGGTTCACTAGACTTTGAGTTTTCAACAACACAATGATAACAAGATTACAAAAGACAAAAAATTGACACACAATAATCAATGATCTAAGGATACATATCTTACTCTGTATAAATAAATAAAAAATCTAAGTCAAACACTTCCCCCACAGACTACCAATAGGTCAGACACCGACACTTAACTTATATTACTACTCGGGTGGAAATACAGTTCCAATATTCTGCTACACATCATCCCCCTTAAGCGTGATGTAAGCAACATAAATTCTAAAAGTGACTGAATACACTCAATACCGCAGGCTGAGAAGCACGATTTCATTAGAATCAAAGTTCACACTAGAATTAGTACACTCTGAGGCACTAACGGACACTTCACAAATCCTTGCACAATTTCAAAATCTTATATGTCTCAATCAGAAAGAACCATGTCATTTAGACTCTAAACTTCTGTACTTGAATCACCCCAATAATGAGACATGCCTGAGAACATCAGAGTAAGGAAAGAATTTGGATGACTGTTACTTTCGTATGGGTGACACCATAGCACGAATTAGAGTATGAAAGAGGAACATTTTGGCTCTATTGCACGAACTAGAATATGAAGAAAGAGAGACATTTCTAAATGCCTTGTAGCCTCCTGCTTATAAGTATGGCGCGCTACACACCCATAAATAAGACTCTACCCGACGCGATTTTGAAGACACCCTGGGACCATGAACCGTACTCTGATACCAAGATTTTCACGACCCGAATGAGGGCTTGGCCATCACGAACATCCCGAACCATGAAGGCCCAGAATGCCCTACTCTATCTGGTAATAATGCACAATATTCATATAATAAAAGAAGATACGGAAATATAATCTAATACGAAAATATGGTCATACTCTGGATTTAGTTTAATAATAAGGAATAAAATCCGAAATCAACTAAAAAACATCTGAACAGTCTGCGAAATCTCTACTACATAATCAAATGGAAACTGTATGAAACTAGGACAAGGCCCCCAGAGGACCTAAACCAAAATAAATAACATAATCTGAAAGACACAGGCCTTCTAGAATTAAGAAGGCTCACCAACTGCACATTTCACTATTGTCTGAAAACTCTACTATTTAGCAGGACCTCTGAACTGAGCTTTAGACCCTGGGCGGTAGGGGGTCAATACAAATGTACTGGTATGCAGAGCAAACCCAAAATAATAATTTATATTTAACATATATGAGAGCAATTTAAAATAGTTCATAAATATATCATATGGTAAGAAATCGCATGGGCACTTTCAAAAGATTCAGTAAAATCATCTGAACTCTGAGACATTCTTTGTTTTACTTCTGCACTAGGTGGTATACCCTACAACTTTGAAAAATTCCATGGTCTATATGGAAACTGCCATTAACTCGCCAGCGAAGCCCCCAACCTAAGTGTGTCGCAAGGGTCGGAGTCTCTGAATCTACTATGCCACACGGCCACCGTTGCCAGCGTACAATAATAATCTACCCGTATCGGCAACTACAGTTTCAAGCTAAGAGTTGCTTGAACTCGTGCCTTCTTCGGGTAAGCATCTAACCCTCTTTAATCCCATTTTTAAAATTCTATCAAAACATACAGTCTCTGAAAACATACTCAAAAAACATGCTCTGAAAACATAATCTTTTATGGCATAAATACATATGGTATCATCATACCATTGACTTGAAAGTCACATCTCTGAGCTATTATTAGTCTATCATAAATCTCTATTTTCAAAACACAAGTTTTGGGACCACCATTTCAATAATTCAATTCAAAGAAACTCTTTCTCAAACCTCATGTAAACACATACAAGGAACTCATCTTTGTCAAGCATTTCAGTAGTACAGTACAAGATGGTCATGTCAAAAATCTCAATTCACATGCAATTCTTTCTCTTAAATACAAGAACACATTTATATCAAGAAACACCCTCTCAATAATTTAAAATCATGCTCAAATGCTATAATATTGCAAAAACATCTTTCTAATCACAAAACCATAATCTTTAATTCAATACATGAGAGGGAATTAATAATTTATGCTCTCAACGATCTTAAATATCAAATTCCATACGTATACGTATATATGTAAATCAATTTAGGGTATAGAACCACAATGTCAAAATAATAGTAATATTAAAACATTCGAAATACGTAATTTAGAACATAGATTTTAAAACCCCTTTGAAATTCATGCATAAAAATCTAAAAATCATGCTCTAATGGTTTTAAGCCCATGTAGTTGTTTAGGTTAAACCCCACATACCTCTATCTAGAAATTTAAAGGATGTTTCTTGATGCCCACGGCTTAGGGATTCCAAATCTTTAATTTGTTTTGAAAATCCACGGATGAATCTTGATTTATTTGGATTATCAATATGGAACCCTAGAGAGTGTTCTTGAATATTTTTTATGAATGTATAAGTAATATGCTGAATTGGGGTTGAAATCTCGTGTTTGAACTGATAAGGGTGTGATAAAATACCCAAATATACCCTTAATGAGACCGGTATTAAAATATAACCGGGAGCCCTATTTCATGGGCTACCTCGATGCGCCACTATGTGGTGGCTCACTGGAAATTGATGAATGGTAATTTGACCCACTCCACGATGCGCCACCATCACAGAGTCCTACTGGAAATTGATCATCATTATTTACACTATCTCCGCGATGTGCCAAGGACAGGAATGATGGTGTTTTACGACTAGGATTTAAATTAACCATAACTCCTTTACCGAGTGTCTATTTTGGACGCATCTTATGTCGACGGAAAACTTATCCAATTATCTACGAAATGAAAAGTTGAAATCTAAGGATTCCACTAGGAAAAAGTATAAATCATTCTAGAATCCAATGCTTGATACTTTAGGGACAAAAATTTAGCTACGAAAAACTTTGGGGCTTTATAGGTAACTTATGGAAAAGAAAGACACAAATCCGAGGTTAATTCAATAGAACTTCTACTATAGGGATTTGATTATTAGGTTAAGGATGGGAAGGGCATTGAAAACCAAGTTATACAATTTATCACGCCTAGAGGAGGTAGAAATGCTAAAACTAGGGGATGAGCTTGGAATTGATGATAATCTTCCATATGAGCATGTCTTGGTAGAAATACATCACTTAATCCTTTTTTTCAAACTTTGCCTATTATTTGGCAAGTGATCTTATCCCAAAGGTTATATCATTTTAGCAGCACAAGCAATTTATGCATGAGGTAAGAAATTTTTTTTTGGATGAGCCATAACTTTTGGATGTGTGTGAATGGTGTAATTTGAAGTTTGTATTCCTTAGGTTGAGATGATGAGTATTTTTTAGGCATGTCATTCATTCCCAGTTGGGGGTCATCTTGGAGGATCTCGCACTGCCCAAAAAATCTTTCAATATTGTTAACAATAGCCTACTATATATAAAAATGCACATGATTATGCTCAAGCATGAGCTTTCTTTGATGGCCATCCTTGAGTTTGAGTTGTTTGATTTTAGGGTATCAATATTATAAGTCCATTTGTGAGTTCTCATAGGATGAAGTATATCTTGGTAGCTATTGACTATGCTTCTAAGTGGGTGGAAGAAATTGTGCTTCTAAACAATCAAGGTAAGAGTGTCACAATATTCTTGAAGAAGAATAATTTCTCTAAATATGTTACCCCATGAGAAATTATTAGTAATGGTCAGTTGAACTTGAGCATAAGGCATTATAGGCACTAAATAAGCTTAATTTTTAGTGGAGTGAGGTTTCACAATTGCAATTGGAGAAAATGAATGAGATGGATGAGTTTGTCCTTTGTGTCTTTGAGAGTTTAGCCTTATACAAGGAAAAGATGAAATTTTACCATGATAGAAGAATTGAACAGAGGGAATTCCAACCTGGTGATTCGATCTTGTTGGATAATTTGAGACTTTTCTTAGTGGTACAATTCCAACCAAATTCTTGATTTTACTACTTTTTTAAAAAAAAGATTTATTTCCACATTTCTCTTTTAAAATTAGTTTTTTTACAGCGGGAATCATGCCACCTTTTTAAATAAAATATGAGCTTTGAAAATAAATGTGATATTCTAGAAACTATATTGCGATTGATTCCGGTCCATTACTATTCCACTCTTTTATCCTTACTATTTACTTTGGTCGAGAGAGATTCCAATCCTTTTAAAGCTATTTGTTGATTGAGTCCCAACGTCGATCTCGGGTACTGAATTTACAAATTTACACTCTTTTACTCACAGTTCGAGTCCATGCACTTATTGTACTTATTTATATATATATATATGTATTATGTATGGCACTGGATGGAATAGATTTATTATGATAGTTATTGGGAGTCCTGGTTTAGGACCAAGTAGTGTATATAGATATCCTAAGTCCCATATGGGTCCTTTCTTCCATGATCCACAGTGCCTGAGAAGGATGGTCACCATAGGTCCTACTTTTATGGGCTACTTAGCTAGAGGAGGTGTATACATTTTCTAAATTATAGCTCTTAGATTGGACATGGTTTACTATTTGTTTATGTTGCATTCATTAATATGTATTATCTATCACTAGTATAATTGTTTGGTTCTTATATCTATAATCATTATTGGGGGTTGTAAAAGTATAAGTTGTGATCATTGTTTATTGAGTGTTTAACTGAACCTTTTGGTTTTATCGGGGCTTGATTAGGTTTTTATTTATTTGGAACAACCAGTTATTTTATCATTGGTTATTATGGTTAGTTTGTGGCAGGATAATTATGGACTAGTACCTTACATTGTTAATAAGTTTCTGATTATTTTTCTCTCATAGTAAGATATGTTACTGTTGTATTATTTCATGTTGAGTCATCCTTTGGGTAGAGGCCCGAATTATAGCAGTATTTGATTTACTACTGGGTTAGTATTCTTTGAGATATATGTTGGCTCCCTTAAGTTATCACCTTTAAGTTAGTCCTATATATATGTGTGTGTGTGTATGGTATTACCGTATATCCTTCTACTTATTTATGTATTCATATTGATATGTCTTTTTTGTCCTTGTATTACTACTATATATCCTTCTTTCACTCATTTGTATATTGATTGGTGATATATGGTATTGCATGTTAGTCCCTGGTTATTGTTAGAATAGAATAGTTATCCTTATTACTCCATTAGCATTATTATGTTTACTTTTCTATCATATGTTTAGTTTCTTGGATAGTTGTGTGTTTTATATTCCATCTTTACATGCTAATTATGCTTACACTATATTTGTAGCTCAGTCGATCGATGACTATTGATTACCATATGTATGGTACTCATACTACACATCTGCAGCCTGTAGATCATAGTATAAGCTCTCGCTATTGATATGTGTATCGTGCGGTGCAGCTATGGATCAGAGATTTGTGTGAGCTCCTGATATTTAGTGTATTCATGCACTTTCTTGTATTGATTATAATTATCTCTATTTTGTCTTTCAGAGATTTTTTGTACATATTAATTTATTCTGTATGTTCCTTTGTACTCTGATTGTCTTAAAATCTCTTGTAATGACTTCACCAAGTCATGGGGTTGCAATCTATATTTGTCTTTTATTTAAGTTTTTTTTGTTGTTCCTTTTATTTCTCTTGATAGTTTGTTACTAGTTGTTTCGAATTATGGTTTGGCTTACTTGCTGACGGGTTATAGTAGTTGCTATCTTGAACTGAGAAATTAATTCATGACACAACCATTACTGCAACTCATTAATGATATAAAGTAACTATGAAAATGGGCAAAATAGTCAAAATAAAGAAAACCCCTAAAATCACCAGAGGCTGCTAAAACTTTGCTCTAGAGTTAGTAGTAGTAGTAGACTTGAACAATGATTTCTAAAGGAAAATAAAGTATCACTTCTTACACACGACAATCAAAGTGTTGACATAAACATTCATAGCCAGCACATTACAACCTTGTGCAAGTTTAATTTTCATAAGTATTTTTTTATAATAAGACCAATTATTATAAGAAATGGCCTACTTAGACACTCATATAGGTGAAATCTGTTGATAATGCTTCTGTAATTTTGACACCTCACTCATATGAAATACAAACTTTCATTAAGAGCTCTTAGGCTAAACCTCTACAAATCATTACAGGATAAATGCATTTACAATAAAGGAAGAGAACAAAAAACTATTAGTGCATTGTTAGTGAGCCATCATATGATTTATTTTTTACATTAAACCTAGTTATAATATCTCTAATCCCTAGGTTGGATTTTCTCATATATTACTCAAAACAATTATGCTCTAACTCCTTCACTCCCAATCTACATCACAACATTTATCTTGAGAATGCCTTAGTCTATGAATTTGTAAGTTTATCACAAGATTAACACAATTAATATTAATGGTATACCACTGATCAATATCATTTTAGAATATTTTGTTTTCTCCTTAGAGTTAGAATTGTAATGATCCTCCAATTTATTTTTTTATTTTGCATACATTTTTTACATTTCAAGCCTTTCCATAGTGGTTATAGGTCATTTATGACATACCAAAACTATCGGTTCAGTGATCAGATAGTTCGTTTGGATTTTAGGCTCATTTCCTTATTTTGGAGTCTTTGCTTTTTAGGATTTGGTCTCAAACCAAAACTCCTAGCAGATGACCTCGTATGAGAATTCCAACACCGCCATCAACTCTAGAACATTGACTTTAGTCTAGGGAGACCCTTGGTTCATGTCCCGAGGCTTCTGGACTCATTTTGGGTTATAGGGCGAATTATCTAAAAAATGGAACTATAAGTGTAGGCCACATATATAGTTGAAATGATCTCAGATGAAAATTTTGATGGTTCCATTGAGTATGGAACATTAATTTTGGTATGGTAACATACTTTTTTTGTGTGCACAGAGTTCTTAACGAATCCCGAACACCCAATCAAAGTCCATTCTGGACTTCGAAAATCTGGTGCATCAGGTTATTGGTGCGATCGCAATTACGAAGAATTAATCACATTCATAAAATTAGTTTTATGCCTAGAAATATCGCGCTTGTGAATGGATGTAAATCGTGATCACCAAATAAAATTTACTCCTTGACAGATCCCAATCGTGAATGGCTGTAAATCGTGTTCACCAAATGAGAATTATGCTTTGACAAATCGCGATCGTGATATTTGAGTCTCGATAGCGACTCCCCATGCCATATTTAAACCTCTTCTTCAACCCGATTTCCCATTATTTTTACACCAAGTTGGGCGCTCAAAGAGAGTAAAAGAATGGGAAATTATTGAACTAAGATAAGGTAATATAGCCTAATCCCTTTTGGTGATTTCCCATTGATTTTGATCCAAATTCAGGGTAAATTCTTAGAAATTAGGGTTTTGAATTTCTAAACTTTAAGGGTTGATTTGAGGTCTAAATTGTACTCCGTTTGTCTCTACTTTCAAAGACAACCTCCTAGTCTTTCGACGGATCTCATTACAGGTTCAATTATGGATTCTATTTGCAGGCCTCGCGGGCCCATTCTTGACCCAAAATTTGATCTGACCCTTAATATATCTATATGGGTCTCATTTTACACCTAATTATTCATAGATCACTATTTTATAGCATGATGGCATCTTAGAACTGTGGAGGGAAGATGGATAAATTGTGGACAATTCAAAGATTTATGGTTCGCCATCGAGGTAGGCTTCTGTCTACTGTACTTCACAAGATGATGTGTTTTCTATATTTCATGAAATGAGAATTCTACTATTTATTGTGGGTAGAACACTGCTATTTAGTCTAGAATGTTGAAGTTTGGGGATTAGATGAGTGATTTGACCCGTAAGATGGAACACTTATTATACTTCTAGGATCCTATTGTGTTCTTTATAGATTGAGCTAAGTTGTAGAATTATAATGATATTATGTTAGATTTGGGATGTGTTTTAAGTATTGGAAGCGTGATTAGTATGCTTACACTTATTTGGACTATTTAGCTATCTTGAAACCGTAAGTTAGGTGGAGTAGTCTTAATTGCTTATTTTTAGGTGGAATTTCTATCGTAGGTCCAATTATGGCTTACTTATTATCAAGAAGTGAATGTGGATACCTTAGCTTAGTCTTATGTAGAAATTATTGAACATGGAATTCGAGAATAGTAAGTAGGTTCCTCCGACCCACCTTAGGAAAAGACTTAGGTTATCCTTTGTGGATCTATTTACGCATGTTAGACATAGTTGAGACTATTGATCCTTTTATATAAGGTTACTTTATGACTTGTTAAACAGGATAGTTTTCCCAGATTTTAATTAATGGCTCATAGCCATGATATGGCTTTCGGATTTGATTAATGATATACCTCTAGATATGATATGCCTCCTAGATATGAGATACCTTATAGATGTGATATGTCTTATAGATATATTATAGCTTATAGGTATGTTATGGCTTATAGATATGATCATTGATATAACTAATGAGCATTACTTTGGCATGGCCTATGGGCACGGTTATTGGCATGACTTAATAAATATGAGCAGAAAAGATGACCTTTACTTATAGTCATTGGTATAGTATATTTGGTTAGATTATGTTATGGTTATGTTGGATATTATTGGGACATGATTATGTTATTGTGATGTCGAATATGTATTGGTGGGCCTAAGGCCATGTGATATTATTGATTGGATCCCGGGAAATGGTTAATTCTTGTAAAAGATGTGCTCATAGTTTGCAGATTTATTGATACTTTTGATTAAATTTTTTTAATACTGCTGATAGCATGCATAGATTTGGTATATTCATGATTACTAAAGACGATAAATGGTATGATTCCAAATAGAATGTGATTTTACTACTGTTTGTCCTAAAAAAGAGATCAAAGCCTACTTTTCACCTTAAAAATGGATTTTTTCATCATGGCAATCGTACCATGTTAATGAATAACCTATGTTTAATGAGATTGAAAATGATGTTTTAAAGAGTTGATTAAGATAGATTTTGGTCTTTGATTTTGATATTACTATTTACTCTGTTCGTGAGAGATTTTAACCTTTTCTACACTCCTATGATAATTTAGCCTCGGAGTTCACCCCAGAAAATGGATTTAAGGATTTTTACTTTTTCAGCCAAGGTACTAGCCGTGCATTATATATATATTTGTACATATATATATACACATACATACATCCCTTTGGTATTAGATGGAGTAGGATAATGATGATTATGATGATGATGATGATGATGATGATGATGATGATTATGATGATGATGATGATGATGATAATTACTAAAATAATGATGATGGTTATGATTAGATGTTTATGATGGTTATGATGTGAGCTCCGGTTCAAGTCCGCCAATTTATGATGATATTAATGACAAGAGGATATACACTGGGTTAAATTATGAAACTTAGATCATTTATGGTATTATGGATTCTATTTGTATTCATCCTTGTATGCACATTGTCTATCACCAGTGTGAGCCTATATATAAGCCTTATGAGGGGTTGCATAGGTATAGGATTATGAGTATGGTTTATGGTGTATTGTGTGTTGAGTGAAACTTTTTGGGCCTATGGAAGTAGGGATTTATAACAGGCCTGGTTATGTATTGGTTGTCCAAACTAGCCGATTATTTGCATTGTTATTATTGTTAATAGTACAATGGGTGGTTCATTACAAATTAATTATTGATCCGGTTTTGAGATTCAAGGTATGATTTTGACCCCTTTATCTTATAGTTATTTTATTGCGCATGACTGTTCCATGGTTAGGCATTATGGTTAAAGACTCTATTTATGTTAGTATAATTTTTTACTATAATTTGGAAGACTTACACTACTAGTATTACTGCTCTGGGTGATACCATAAGTTAGCTTTATCAAGTATGTATCTACATATATATACATATACATATGTAGCTAGGATCTTACCATATATCCCTCATTTCCTTCATTCATGTCGTATATCCATTCCTTGTCCTTGAATATATATGTATATATCTTTCTCCTACTCTTTTTTCTTAAATTGGCCAGTGATATATGTTATATTACTTGGATTCCTGAGTAGGATATGAATAGGATAGTTCATCCTTAATACCTCTTTAGCCTTGTTTTAACACCCCGTACTTTTGGGCTAGAATCTAGACCGTCGCTCCTATGCATATAGACCTAAACTAGATTATTCCTTGTTAATGTATGTGTGGTGATCACTCTTATAGTGTGGGAAAACCTTTTAATATGAATTGCGATCATAAGAATCCCCTAACTCTAAGATGAGTTGAAAATAATTCTATCGATTAAGTTTTAGTGGATACTTCAACTTGGGTCAATTTTTATCGAACGTAACTTCTTTTATATAATGAATTGGGTGGCCTGCTATATATAAAATAAAATTTCTTTGAGTCCTCTTTTTAACGCAACTGATTTTATCCAAATCCAACATTGGAGTAAAAAGTTATGCCCAATTTACTTTAGCATGTCAGTCTGTCAACTGGCAGAAATTTCTGCGACCTTTTTTCTTTCTTTAGGGGTATTTTGGTCTTTTACTCACCCAAATACACGGGATTTAACCATCCAAAGGCCAAAATCCCTCATTTTCTCAAAAATTATCTCAAGAACAAGACCCTAACTCCCTTCCCAAAGATCAAGATCTATTCCCTAAGTTCAAGATTTCCAAGAATCAAATCAAGATTCGGATCCTATTCTTTGAACTAAGTAATATAAGGTACGTGGGGTTTTCCTAAACTACATGGGAATGGTGATATCATTTTTATAATGTTTTAATGTTGAGAAATCATGAATTTGCAAGGGTTTTGAAGTTACATTTACAATTGTGCATTGTGAAATCCTTTTTATGATAATATTTTGGTCTTGAGGCCTTCCCCTAAATTAGATTTGTAATTGTATATAAGTATGTATGCATTTTTAAGTTCTAATGTTGAATTGAGAGAATGAAAAATTAAAATCTCTCTCTTATTGTAAAGCCTCTTGTTTTCATGAGTTAAGAATTATTCAACTGCATATTGAGAAGCATGATTCAAATGTCTTTGTTGTTTTAGCCTTGATTTTGAATATGAACTAAAGAGAGGGTGATTCTTGATAATATAAATGAAAAGTGGTGATTCAAAGAGATTGCATGGTTTGTTACTAAATACTTGACCACCACATGTTTATTGAAATGTCGAAAAGAGAGATTATTTGCGTAGTTTAACATATGTTTTAAAGTATGGATTCTCTTGAACTGCTTGAATGATATGGTGGTCCAAACTTTATGTTTTGAGTGAAGGGTGGTAATATGATAATTTATAGCATAGAGATTATGACTTGCAAGTCTTGGTATGACGATACCAATACAGATGATTGTCATAGAAGATTCAGAAATAAACTAAAATACAGATTTTCAGATTATGAATTCAGAAAGATATATGTTTAGAAAAGGTTAAAAATGATCTTAAAGAGAGTTATGTGGTTACCCTAATAAAGTATGAGTTAAAAGACTCAATGCTTGAAACCGTGATTTGCCGACACGGGGTTATGGTATCATGTTTTGTGATCTTGTGTACCTTGATTCATGTCATCCCAAATTGGTACTATGGTTAGGAGACATGCTTTGTGATCTTGTGCACTACCATGACATGTTGACTTTATTGGGAATTGTAACACCCTGCTTTGTAATCTTGCGTGTCCCCCCCCCCCGCTGACACCCCAATCCTTACGGTAAACTTGGATTGGAGGCTTGGCCATAGAGTCAAGGAGGATTCCATATAAACCATGGTATTATAGAAATGTATGGTGTACCATATAGCTCAGAAGTAAGATAAAGAATGAGTTATAATTTTCAAAGGGGAGTTCAAAGTCTTTTAAAACATAGCCATGTGTTTTCATATATTACATTTAAAATATTTTATAAATTACTCTCACTTATGTTATATATAAATACATTATTTGGATTGCTCTGCATACCAGTACATCTGTATTGACCCCTATATTTCAGGATCTGAGACACACTCCTGGGGTCCCTTTAAGTAGTAGATTGACTTGTCAAAAGTTTGCAGCTGGTGAGCCTTCCTTACTTCGGCAGGCCTATGTTAGAACTTGTTATTATTATTTTATTTTGATTCATGGTCCGACTGGGGGATTTGCCCTAGATTTCAGACAGATGTCAATTTCATTTGTATTAGAGATTTTGCAGACTGATGTTAGACGTTGTTCAGAGGTTTATGGTTTCCATTACAGATTGTTTAATTGAATTATGATATTGACTATGATTCTGTATTATTTTATATTTCTGTATTTTTCTTTATATTATATGAACGTGTGTATGATTGCCAGATAGAAAAGGGTGCTCGGGCTTTCACGGTTCGGGATGCCCATCACGGCTAGGGCCCCGACTCAGGTCGTGACAAACTTGGTATCAGAGCATGGTTCATGGTCCCAAGGTGTCTGTAAAATTACTTCGGGTAGAGTCTTGTTTATGGGTGTGTAGCACGCCACACTTATAAGCAGGAGGCTACAAGGCGTTTAGGAATGTTTCTCTTTCTTCATATTCTAGTTCATGCTATAATGTCAGAATGTTCCTCGTTTATACTCTAGTTCATCCTATGGTGTCGCCCATATGAAAGTAAAGTTATTCCTATTCTTTCCTTACTATGATGTTCTCAGATATGTCTCATTGTTGACTTGATTCAAGTGCAGAAATCTAGAATCTAAATAGTATGGGTCCAGGGAATTAACTTTTACTGAATTTGAGGATTGATTTAAGTCTTATCGACTTTGTATGCAGGTAGTCTTAAATTTTTGACCTAGTAGTTTGTATGTATATATTCTGCTGATTTCTGAAATGGTTAACTCTTGCTTTGTTGAACTTGTCGACTTGTTCTTTCTTGAATTCACCGGGTGCAACCTCATTAGGTTTGTGTGGAGTTCATGAAATGTAAATATTGTTCAGTTATGGATATAGTGAAGCTGATTTTGAAAACAAAATTACGGTTGAGCATTTTCTAAGTAAACACACAATAAAGGAAAATTTGATTTACCCTTCGAGACTTTTTTGTGAATTAAATATTTCCTCTTGTTCCTCACTCAATTGCCCTGGTTTCTCTTTAGTGTATATTACCATTAGATCTTCAGCCAGGCTGTAATTTGTCTTACTAAGCCTCTGTTTGTTACAGCCTTGTTAAAACTCAATCATGGAATTAGGCATGGTCCAACTTATGTCTAGCATTACAAAAAAAAAACATGTACCACAGCTGGCTAGTGACCCTGGATACCATTTTATTTCGTGATGCTTTCATAGAATTTGTCAGTACATGGTGTGAATTTGTGAATTGTTTTATTAGAAGGTGTATGTTAATTTCCAGGATTGAGCTATTTTCTTTGTGGACATTCTTGACAACCTAAAGAAATTGAAGGTTGGTCTGATCGTCTCATATTATGTTAGATACTATTTTAGTTTGATTTAGTTCATATATTAATTTTTCGCTGAGTGTTGAATATCATGTTGGCGACTAAACAATATAACCATTTTTTTGTCAAAAAAGTCATAATGTTTATTAACTATATAACCACTCTTAATATGAAGTTTTTGGTTTTGTAATTTGCTATCGTGTTGTCATTAGAATGAGAGTTATTTTATGCCATGGTGGATTGTGGAAGTGGACATAGAAAAAAAAAATCGGCCTTATATTGGTCTATTAAATTGACTTCGACCTAAAAACAATTCTGCAATACTATAAGATATTACTACTGATAAGTATTTTGAAGCAATATGTCTAGATGTATTTGTATACAGAGAAATTCCAGATTTATGTGTGTAACTTCACCCTAAGTATATACATTGAGTACTTCTTTTGGGTTACTATATCAATAGATGATGTGTTTGTTTTTGGAATTGGATGGCCAGGATATGGCTTTGCCTCACCCAGTGATGTAAAAACCCTTTTACAACAAATATTACTAGGATTTCTTCGATGTTTCTACCTTGGTATGTTCTTGTTATATCGACGAATGTACTAACGTAAATTCAACTGTCCATTGAACACATCAGCAATTTCTCTTGTGAATACATGTAAAACGGTAAAATTCTGTTCCAAAGATTGTCTCCACGTGACCACATGAGCTGCCAGACTCTCAGCTTAGTGGAATGTTTACCATTTTCCAGTTTCTGATAAAATGGTATTGTAGTAGTGATAAAGGCAATATTTGCTCTTAATACACAGGCGTTGGGAGATGTAACACTTATGGATGCACTTAAAGCCTTTTTAACCTTATGATTTTATCTCAAACCTATTTATTCACACCTGCTAAGTTAATTCACTTTTTTTCTCTTTTGTTTGTTTTATGATCCGTTTCCATAAATGTCATAATCTGGTAAGTTTAACTCCTAAATATGCTATTTATGAAGATGGAACTTAAGGTTGTTTCTATGAAATTGTACACAATGTTAGTCTAAACTTCTAGGCGAAGAATGGTTTTTGTAAGTAGCAGTGGTCTTGTGAGATGCCTTAAAAGGATTTCACGTAGAATTTTATCTAACTACCTAATTGGTGAATATGAAAACCAATGTGCTTGTGAATAAAATAAATATGTGATGAAGTGAGTTAGAAGTTGATCATGTCTAAATGAAATAGGTCAGAAGTTGATCATGTCTAAATGATAGCTCTCTATTTTAGTGATCCGTTTGAGATTAATACATCGAATTACCTACTTTTGTGATTCCCTTCTGCTTTAGGTATGTTTGCTAGAGAATCAGAGTCTGCAACTAACAACAGCCTCGATTTACATGGGACTGATCCTTTAATAGTTTGATTGAGGTTTCATTCTTTCGAAGCACTGAGGCTTCAATTGTCAAAGTATCTTAAGCCTCTTTTTGTCACTTTATTAAAGCATCTGTACTTCTGCATTATGGAACTTCTTCTACTTGTTAAGAGCAATATAATAGCATTATCACATTTTGGTACCTACAGAAAGAAAGGTCTTTCATGTTGACTTGAAATGGAGATCAGACAGTTTTCTAGCACAACTTCACTGGTTATATCTTACTGTTACTATATTTTGTTGATTTCCTGTTGTCCTTTGCATGAGGCTGTCGATGGAGTTAGTTCTCTAAAATATCTTGGTTGCTCATCTCAAATTGTTCTCTACTGAACATATTCATAGCCAAGATTTTGTTTGGTTCATTATCAATTTCATTTTCGTTGGTACTTGTATTATAGTTATAGCAAAGAAAGTGGCCAACCAATTTAACCAATTGCTGCTTGATAGGCATTCAGCACTGGATCATTCTCTTTAGACCTTGAAATTGACAATCTTGTTATCATATCAAGAATATTAGAAAGAGATGATAACCTGTTCTGTAAGTCATGTTTCAGCACTGAATTATGTTCCAACCACATTGTCAACTCAGTATGTATCTCCCTTAAATGCCTATAGATTGGATGGATTCATGATAGCTGAATCTCCAGAACCTTGCTTGCGCTCTTCCTTCACTTTTTATTTTTTATTTTTGTACTTCATCCTGTAAATACTGAACTGAAGTTAGAAGCTTATGTAACCGATGAAATCAGGTGCTAAATTTAAGCCACAACTCTATGTTTTCCTACAGCAAATCGTCAATGTCCATCCGTACTTTATCTTCAACAGTGGTGAAGGAATATGTTTCATCGACATCACTAACTTTGACATCTCTGCTATCCTCCCTAATATATGAGATCCTTGTGTCTTTGGGTGCATGCTGCTTCCTGTCTTATGTCAGAATCTTGCAAGGTTTCTTCCTTTGATATTTCATTGAAGTTAGTGGTTTCAACATTTTTTGACTGAAGCGAGTTCAATCTATGCTGTAAGGATAGATTCTATGCATCCTTCAAGGCACTAGCATTCTTTAGAACGTTTATCTGCACAACATATTAGAAGTGCCTCACTCTCCTTTCCATCTCCACATCATTGAGCTTTGTCTTCACACCCTTGAAATTTTTAAGAACTGATGTGTACTCCCCGAGTAGTATCTTCTCTCCGTAATCATCCATGATGTTTAAGAATAGCTCTCTCCAGTTTGGCTGTTCATTCTCTGTTCTAGATTCATGTTCTTCCGTGTAGAGCCCATTGTTAACTGTCCTAAGCAATTGCCTCTTAGAATCTTCACCATTCCATACAACAACTACTATTAACTTAATTAATTTACAAGTTGACAGAGAGATGGTGTCCTCTTAAGGATTAAGAGTAGAGTACCTTGATCTGGGATCTCATTCTTGTGTAGGTCATCTCTCTTATAATTACTTACGACTGATGGATGATTATCTAAAATACCTTTCCATTCCTATAGGTCACTATCTGGAATGGGACTTGTAATATCTTTCCCTTGGGCCCTTGCTGAATGTGTTTCAGGTTGGTTATGCCAATTGGACTGCTGAAAGTTGCCATCTGTGTTTGCTTGAATGTTGTGATTGATGAAAACACAACCTTTGTACTATGTGGTTAGTATTCCCTAAATTAAAACCCAAGGGTGTTTGGCGGTAGTGATAAGGTGAAGTAAATATTCTTAAGGGGTTGTAGAATATGGAGTCTCGTAGCTTAAGTTAGCACCTTTTTCTCTGAGTTAGGCTTCAACATAAGAGTATTATACAGTGGCACTCAAACTCTTTTGGTTAGATATGTGATGGGAGAATTGTAAGATGGAAAGGACGAAGTATGTTATTTAATGTTGGGGTATAGCTGAGTAGTGCCTTTAAGCTAAGTCTATTCGTTGTATCTTGTATGATGAAGAATGCATCAATTCTTATTTCCCGCAAGAATCTCATCACATGTCTTGTGTCAATCTTAATCAGGCCGAGTATTCTTAGGAAAATTTACATCTTACAATGTTTTGATCATGTGATATAAAACACATGCCAAGATCATGTCGATGTCAAGTTTCGTTATCTCAAGTTTTGTGCTACCCGTTTCCCTAGGGGTTATCATGAAGATCGTGTGATGCCTTTGCATATTTTTGTTAAGGAAAATGTTCAAATCAATATTACATTCTTTATTCAACACTTTTAGAGCTTCAAGAAGTCCCTACCCATTATTCGGGGATGAATGATCCCAAGGGGGAGATAATGTAACACCCCGTACTTTCGGGCTAAAATCTAGACCGTCGCTCCTACGCATATAGACCCAAACTAGATTATTCCTAGTTAATGTATGTTTGGTGATAACTCCTATAGTGTGGGAAAAACTTTGAATATGAATTGAGGTCATAAGAATCCTCTAACTCTAAGACGAGTTGAAAACAATTCTATCGATTAAGTTTTAGTGGATACTTAAACTTGGGTCAACTTTCGTCGACCATAAATTCTGTTATATAACTAAATGGGTGGCCTTCTATATATCAAATGAAATTTTTTTGAGTCCTCTTTCCAACGCAACTGATTTCGTCCAAATCAAACATCGGAGTAAAAAGTTATGCCCAATTTACTTCAACATGTCAGCCTGTCAACTAGCAGAAATTTCTGCGACCTTTTTTGTTTCTTTAGGGGTATTTTGATATTTTTCTCACCCAAATACATGGGATTTAACCATCCAAAGGCCAAAATCCCTCATTCTCTCAAAAATTATCTCAAGAACAAGACCCTAACTCCCCTCCCCAAGATCAAAATCCATTCCCTAAGTTCAAACTTTCCAAGAATCAAATCAAGATTCGGATACTATTCTTTGAACTAAGTAATCTAAGGTATGTGGGGTTTTCCTAAACTACATGGGCATGGTGATATCATTTTCATAATTTTTTAATGTTGAGAAATCATGAATTTGCAAAGGGTTTTGAAGGTACATTTACAATTGTGCATTGTGAAATCCTTTTTATGATAATGTTTTGATTTTGAGGCCTTCCCCTAAATCAGATTTGTAATTATATATAAGTATGTATGCATTTTTGAGTTCTAATGTTGAATTGAGAGCATGAAAAATTAAAATCCCTCTCTTATTGTAAAGCCTCTTGTTTTCTTGAGTTAAGAATTATTCAACTGCATATTGAGAAGCATGATTGAAATGTATTTGTTGTTTTATCCTTGATTTTGAATATGAACTAAAGAGAGGGTGATTCTTGCTAATATAAATGAAAAGTGGTGATTCAAAGAGATTGCATGGTTTGTTACTAAATACTTGACCACCACATGTTTGTTGAAATGTCGAAAAGAGAGATTATTTGCATAGTTTAACATAAGTATTGAAGTATGGATTCTCTTGAACTGTTTGAATGATATGGTGATCCAAACTTTATGGTTTGAATGAAGGGTATTAATATAATAATGTATGGCATAGATATTATGACTTGCAAGTGTTGGTATGACAATACCAATACAGATGAATGCCATAGCAGATTCAGAAACAAACTAAAATACAGATTTTTAGATTTTGAATTCGGAAAGATGCACGTGTAGAAAAGGTTAAAAATAAGCTGAAAGAGAGTTAGATGGTTACCCGAAGAAAGTACGAGTTAAAAGACTCAATGCTAGAAATCGTGATTTGCCGACACAGGGTTATAGTACCATGCTTTGTGATCTTGTGTACTTTGATTCATGTTATCCCAAATTGGGACTATGGTTAGGATCCCTGCTTTATGTTCTTGTGCACTACCATGACATGTTGACTTGATTGGGGATTATGACACCCTGCTTTGTGATCTTGCGTTTCCCCCTGCTGACACCCCAATCCTTGCGGCAAACTTGGATTGGGGGCTTGGCCACCGAGTCAAGGGCGAATTCCATATAGCCCGTGGAATTATAGAAATATAGGGTGTACCATCTATCTCAGAAGTAAGATAAAGAATGAGTTATGATTTTCAAAGAGGAGTTCAAAGTCTTTTAAAACATGCCCATGTGTTTTCATTTATTACTTGTAAAATATTTTATAAATTGCTCTCACTTATGTTATATATAAATACATTATTTTGATTGCTCTGCATACCAGTACATCTATATTGACCCCCTATATTTTAGGATTTGAGACACACTCTTGGGGTCCCGTTAAGCAGTAGATTGACTTTTCAAAAGTTTGCAGCTTGTGAGCCTACTTTACTTCGGAAGGCCTATATTAGAACTTGTTATTGTTATTTCATTTTGATTCATGGTCCGACTGGGGGCTTTGTCCCAGATTTCTGACAGATGTCAATTTCATATGTATTAGAGATTTTGCAGACTGATGTTAGACGTTGTTTAGAGGTTTATGATTTCCATTACATATTGTTTAATTGAATTATGATATTGACCATGATTTCATTTTATTTTATATTTCTGCATTTTCCTTCATGTTATATGAACGTGTGTATGATTACTAGATAGAGAAGGGCGCTCGGGCCTTCACGGTTCAGGATGTCCATCACGGCTAGGGCCTCAACTCGGGTCATGATACTTGTTATGTTAGTTTCTTGGATATGGGTAGGATAGTTCATCCTAATTGTCTCTTTATCTTTATTGTGTTCTATCTATGATATTTGGGTATAGTTTATATTATTTCTTTCGTGTTATGTATATTTGCATTATATTTGGAGCATAGTCGACAGTTTCTTATTGAGTACCACGTGTTTGGTACTCATACTACACTTCTGCAACCTGCAGATCATAATATGGGTTATCATCGTTGTTGTGTACATCATGTAGAGCAGTATGTTTCAGAGACATAGGGTGAGCTCCTAGCATTCATTGTATTACTTTCCTCCCTCTTATGTACTAGACTAGTATCTATGTTGTATTCAGAGATAAGTTGTATTAGTATATTCATTTGTACTTTATTTTGTAATCTTTATATTTTAGAAGATCTTGTAGTGATTCCACCAAGTTTTGACGTTATCTTATGCATTTTAATTTTTTATTTCTTTTATTCCACATTCTTTCTTATTTCTCTTGGTAGTCCATTACTAGTAGTTCTGGACTATGAGTTGTCTTGCCTACTAGTGGGATATAGAAAGCACCAGCATGATCTCAGAAATTGGGTTATGACCAATTGGTATCATAGCCTAGGTTTATTGGTATATTGGTACAAGAGCTAAGTGTCTGGTAGAGTCCTGCGAATCAGGATGGAGACGTTCGTACCCTATCTTCAGGAGGCTCTAGGACATTCTTAGGAAATCCTATTCTTGACTCCTTGTCAGGTGTCTGTATTCTATGAGCCTCAAGTGCATTCCTTGACTCCATATTGTCCCAGCTAGGCGATGTGAGGTCGTTGATAGCTGCAGACAAGACTTTTTCATCTATTTCTAGAGCTTCAGTATAGCATCGGACCAAGGAGCCAGGGCTAAATATCAAAGATCTTCAGTACAATTCAGAGGATTTGGGGCCAGCCCAGGATCCAATAAATGTTGTGACTACCCCAACTTTTTGAGATTCAGTATTGGGGATCTCAAGCTTTTTTATGGATATCTCATAGCCAGGAATGATAGTTGGGTTATCAAGAAGTTCTCAGGCCAGAGTTAGGTTTATTGGTGTTTAGTAAGGTTTTTTGTTATTTTTTGAGTATGAGATAGAGTTCCTTGAGTAGGCCAGGAATATTTCTATGCTATATTCTTTGGAACATGATATGGTACATAGATTTATTAGAGTATCAATGTTGCCACTCTATTTGGCATCAAAGCACCTGATAGCGGGTGGGTCTTCCTTCTCTCAAGTGGTTGATCACGTGAGAGCCATAAAAAGAGCATGTATTGAGACTTACAAAGGTGGTGGTAAAAGGCCATGTCCTAGGTATAGTGTTATTGGTATTTCATTCGGGAATGAGGATCCTTCCGGTGGGGATCAGCATCACTGGTAGCCTATTAGTTCTATGTAGGTAGTGTTTCAGTCTATGGGCGGCTCTAAAATTAGTTATAGTGTAGTGAGCATAGTTCTCCTCGGACCTTGCAGAGTTTTTGGTATAGGTCTTAAGGCCATGGCGACTATTCTTGATTAGGAGGGCAGTAACTCTGAAGTACCTCAGATTTTTGGTCTTTGAAAATTTTTCAAATTTTATCCTCACTGTCCTAAATACAACTCACCCTATGAGTCAGAGGGTGACTATACGAGTCATAGAACCCTAGTCGTCAGGTGGCCAGTGAGATTTTCTTGAGTTACTATTTTGGTGATGAATTTAGGGTAACAAGTCATAATGACTCCATACGATTCATAAGGTGGAAATTGTAGGATATCCTGTGTATGGCATAAAAAATCATATCTTGGGTTTGGGAGGAGGGTACGAGTCATAAGTACTGGATATAATTCCTATGGTAGGACTCGTATCCAAACCAATATAGGGCCTTGGTTGTTCTGTTTTGATTACGACTCATGGAGATGAGTCGTAAGGTGTCGTAATAAATCGTTAGGAAACTCGTAGTGACTGGACGGTATTTTTTAGTCTTTTAAGGTAGGGCATCTTGGTAATTTCCTTCTTTCCCCACTTAGACCCTATATCCATAAAATATCTAATGAGGGTTATTTCTAATACTTTAGCATATTAACACTCTCTAATTCTCTCTCAAATTCCCCATTCAAGTAAAGGTTGGGTTTCAAGAAAGGTGGTCATCTAGGGTTCTAAGGTGCTATCTTCTTTAAAATTCTTTGTAATTAAGGGATGTATCTCTTTCCCTATACTTGTATTTTCTGAGTTGCATAAAAATTGGTTTATTACTTGTGATTTTGATGTTGGGTTTTGAACTATAGGTTGAGGGTTTTGGATTAAATTGTTTGAATATTTTCTCATGATTTCTATTAAACTATTATGAATTAAATAATTGGGTAGTATACTCATTGGGGTGCATAGGAATGATGGATGGAATAGGGGTACAATGGACTCCCCAAATTTGTAAACTATGGCAATAGGGGTATAATGAAATCCCCAAATAATTGATTTTTGTATGGAAATTTATGGTAACCTTAACTCATTTTTATAATTGATTTTGGAATGAAAATTATCATTTAATTTTGCTCATTCTCTTTGAAACTAGTGCATGGCATAAATGGCTAACTGGATAGTAACAATAATGATCTTGAAAATCTTGCGGGGTACTAAGGAATCCCCCAAGTGATTTTATTAATGGAGTTTGTGGGGTACGAAGAAATCCTAAAATCATTGGCTGATGACATTGCTTTTAAGCTATAGTCGATATAACGATACCACTTAATAATGCCTTAATAATTGACTCCTGGATTTGATTGATGGGTTAGGTATTAAATGCTTTAATTGGGCATTAATAAGGGTTGTGATAGCTAGCTGCAAAGGTGTAAGTATGAAGAACGAACACCGAAAACTCATGTTTGCAGAATAAGGGATTGGTCTAAATGACTGTGTACTTGTGTCACACTAAATAAAAATGTATCATGGTTGGTGATGGGTATAAGAAAATCCCCAGCCTTCTGTGATATCCCCAGTTCGTGCGGCTAACACGTACTAGGGCCCGACCAGAGGGTTACAACTGGACCCACATAGCCCATGGGTAGTACTAGGATGGTCAAGCTATACAATCCAGGTTAAGGTCAATCTATATATATATATATACATATATATATATACACATATACATACATATGAATATGTATGGATGTGTACATGTGCATTGGTTTTACTTGGTTTTGGGATTGATGGCATAATTTTATCCTTTATGCTTGAGTTACATGTTAGTGCTCAACCTACTAACCATCTCCGAACGTTGTATCTCTATGTGATGTAGGATACAAAGGCAAATCTTTTATACCTGAATAGAGTTAGATAGATCGACTCGGTTCTTCGGTCATTAGAGGTGAAGTGGTGAACTTTCATTCTCTGGAAGACTTGGATATTTCATCAGATTCCATCCTTATATTAGAATTGAGAGTTTACATTATCATAATATTGTCATTATCATTGTCAGGGTCAGGGGCATGTCCCGATACTTTATTAATTTTTGTTTTATTAGAAGGGTTTGTGGATTACTGTGGACTTGGGTGGTGGTGGTGGTTGTTTTGGTTGTTTAAAGTTATAGATTATAGGCAAACTCTAAGCTCTTTAAGCTTATCTTATGCTATCTTGTTATTTGTTTCAGTTTTCAGCCATTGTTAGGGGTATTATGTTCGGTTTGGCTAGGTAAAGAGGGTGTTCTCCGGTCTTTCGTAGACTTAAGATACCCATCATGGCCAGGCCCTAGTTTCGGTCATGACAAAGTTGGTATCAAAGCCCAGGTTTGGTATTATTGGGTGTCCACAAAGTCGTGTCAAGTAGAGTCTTTTTAATGGGTGTATAGCATGCCACACTTATAATGGACAGGCTACGAGGCATTTAGGAATGCTTTCCTTTGATGTGATCTACTTTAGGGCTATAAAGTCTAAGGTATTAAATTTCCTCTAATATCCGTGTGTTCCCATTTTAGATCATGCATTGAAGATCTAATTCTCTTAGAAACACCTTCGTCCTACTTGAGGATAATATTGATATAACCTGTCCTACTTATGGGGTTCAGACCCGGTCAAGGGCTACTTCTTCAAATGGCTCTCGTAGGGTTTCCCCAAATTCCACTAGTCTTCATTGGGCTCCTCAGGGTAATGTGACAAATGTTGAATTTCGTTAGTCGATTTATTTGCTGAACCATTTGGTGGACTCTCAGACTGAGCGTATTGCTTTTGTTGCTCTATCATCTGAGACCACAAGAGTTGATCAATTTAAAAGGTTGAGTCCTTCAACTTTCACTGGTTCCAAGGTTAAGAAAGATCCTTAAGGGTTCAACGATGAGATGGGAAAGATTTTCCGTGTGATGCATGCTGCTGATGTAGAGGGAGTGGAGTTCACTACTTATCAGTTGAAAGATCCAGCATATCAATGGTATGAGGAGTGGGACCAGTCTAGAGGTGATGATGCTGAGTTTACTTTGTGGGATGATTTCTCTATTATTTTTCTTGATTGCTTCTTTCCTCAGGATTTGAGGGAGGCAAAGGCTGAGTTTATAAATTTGAAGCAAGGTAAGATGTCTGTGCAGAAGTATGGCTTGAAGTTTCACCAGTTGGCTCGGTATGCTCTTGACCTAGTATCTAGCATGAGAGATAGAATGAGGAAATATACTTTTGTGTTGTCCCATGAGTTGATTTTTGAAAGCAAGGATGCATTTTTGAACAAGGATATGGACATCTCTAGACTCATAGTGTATATGCAACAAGTGGAAGAAGAAAATAAGAAGTAAACTAAAATTGGAGAAAGGCAAAGTAAGAAGTTTTGGTATTCAAAACAGGGTGGTAATCAACGGCAGAGTGGTAGAGATGGTGGAAAATGGTCTAAGAAAAAGTGGGGCAGTTCTGGTTCCTATTCGATGCTAGTTCTCATTATCCAAAGTATTCTGGTGATCTTCTTTTCCAGGGTGGTGATGGTTCTAGGGCACAGGGTGCCAAATCTCATGCCAGTGGGGCGCAGTCAGCTCCATCGTATCTCTCTAAGAGATTTTATGGTCAGTTGCATCGTGGTTTTGTTGATGAGGGGAAAAATAGGTGTTTCAATTATTGTCAGTCAGGACACATACTGAGGAACTATTCTGTGTTTAAGGTTGCCTCTGAGGCGAACAAGGTTCTTCTTGCCTCCTCATCAGCTCCTACACCAAAGGGTGTCACTTCTAGTACTGGTACTGGCCAAAATCGCTTGTACGCTCTTGCTACTCGTTAGGAATCCAAGGCATCTCTTGATGTCATCATTGGTATGTTGAAACTCTTTTCTCGTGATGTGTATTGCTTACTTGATCTGGGTCCACCCTTTCTTATGTGACTCCATTTTTAGCTATCCATTTTGGTTTTGGTCCTGAGTGTATTTCGGATCCTTTTTTTGTTTATACCCCGATAGGTAACTCTGTGTTTTCTAGGAGAGTCTATAGGTTTGCACTTGTACTATGCCTGTCTTAATTGTCAGAACCAAAGAGTTAGTTTCCAATTCCCGAATGAGCCGATAATTGAATGGGAAGGTAGTTCCCTATTGCTGAAAGAAAGGTTTATCTCTTATCTTAGAGCTCGAAAATTGATTTCTAAGGGTGTCTTTATCATTTGGCTCGAGTTAAAGATTCTAACATGGAGGGTCCTCCTGTATAATCCATTCCTGTGGTTAGGGTCCTCCTTTATCAATTTTGGAAAACCCATGTTCCCTATTCCAACCATATTACATTGCCCCAATTCAACCCCAAACCATTAATTAAAGTATGAACAATGCATTTAAAATCATGGGGAAAACAATCCAATTGATAACCATTTAAAACCCCTCAACCCAATTTTTAATCCCACAAATATACCACATGATTATTAAACAATCCATGCCACAATAAAAAAAATATAAGTGTAGGGATGAGAGACATGCCTGAAACACATAAGAATAGGAAGTAAATCTAAGGTTGAGAGCTTGAAGATTGAATTCCTTTAAAACCCTAGTTTCTCTTACTTTAGGGAGTTTAAGATGATGAGAGTGGTGTTTAATTTGATTAAATGATAATAATAGGGTCCCTTAGATGCTTTAAGGTCATGGGTAAAATGTAAATAAAGGAAAAAATGAAATTACCCTCAATTAAAAACTTGCAGGATAAATGGCTTACAGTTGTTATGGGTCGGGTAACTACTGGTCATGAGTCATTGCCTAGACTCGTGGCCTGAGCAGAAACTTTGGGCATTTATACTGTTAGGGTCACAAGTCCTTCACTACTATTTGCGACCTTACCTTACCATTCTTGGGGTTGAGTCATAACCACGATAGTGACCTCGGGCAACCTTACTGGTTAGGCAATGAATGACACCATACGACTCGTGATGAGTGGTAACAACTCGTCACCTGAGTCGTTGCCTGGGTAGTGTTCAATTTCACTTCAGAAATTTCAGAGTCCAAAACCTGAGATATTACATTAACCCCCTCCCCCTCCCCCCTCCTAGGATCATTCATCCCTAAATGAAAAGTTAGGGGCGCCCTAGCACGAATATAAGACAGAATGCAACAAGAACTAAGATCAAATTCAAAATGTGGTCAGAATGAAGAATGCATACCTTAAGCATCTTCATCCAACTCGAGGAACAATAATGAAAATTTAGCCTTCATATCATCTTAATCTTCAAGTGTAGCTTCTTCAACCTTTTGGTTCCTCCAAAGCACATTTACTGAAGCTACACCTTATTCCTCAATCTACGAACCTTCTTATACCAGGACTTCCTTATACGCCAAGGAATCTAAAACACCAGCATCCTCCACAGGAACAACCAAAGAAGGATCACCCGTGCTCTTCTTTAGTAGAAATATGAAAAATAGGACGAATAGAAGACAAACTCGCGGGCAACTCCAACTCATAAGAAACATTCCAACTCTCCTCAAAATTTATACTAACCAATATAACAGGGACTGAGCTTCCCCTTCTTCCCAAACCTCATCACTCCTTTCATAGGATAAACTTCCAAGAACACCCAATCACTAACCTCAACTCCAACCCCCTTCACCTCATATCCGCATAAGACTTTTGACTACTTTGGGCAGTCTTAAATCTTTCCCAGATCACCTTCACCTTCTCTATGGCTTGGTGAACCAAGTCAAAACCAAACAATCTAGTCTCACCAATATTAAACCACCTAATAAGGGACCTACACCTCTTACTATAAGGAGCCTCGAAAGGAGCCACTGAATACTCGAATGATAACTATTATTATAAGCAAACTCAATAAGAGGCAAGTGATCAACCCAGCTACCTCCAAAATCAATCACACAGATCCATAGCATATCCTTCAAAGTCAGAATAGTTTGTTCCTCTTGTCCGTCCATTTGAGGGTGGAAAGCGATGCTAAGGTTCACCTTAGTCCCCAAACCCTTCTAAAACGAACACTAACATAACTAAAGACTTAAAATATTTCTTTGTCAACTCTTCCTTTCACTACACTAATCAATGACATAAAATCAATATATTTCTTCTATATTTTCTTGTACTTCCAACTTAAAGTAAGACCGCCACTATATATGGGTGCGGAATTCTCCTTATATTGAATAGAAAAATGTGGGTAGTAAAGAGGCTAGATGAATGAGGTAGATGTTACAAGAAACTAATGACCGTGGAGTTACAAGTAACTAAGGATCATAAAAGTTATAAAAATTAATGGTCAGATGGATTATAAAAAATAATAATTATCTTTTATCACAATTTATACCCACTATCATATGCACTCAATATACTATTTTAATAATAAAATGCATATTCACTAACAATATTAGATCAGCAGGACATACCTTGATAGCAACAAACAAAATATTTTATCCACTTAAATTTGTTTGTAAATTTTTTGTTTTAAAATGTTTCCTTTTTTATAATTTTAATTTTCCACGTAATCTGTTTAAGAGTATGAAACTAAAGGACATTTCTATACGTTTTATATATTTTTAGTTTATCAATATAATTTTAAATTTTTTTAAAATTTTCTTATATTATATGACAAGTTAAAATCACATAAATAAATTAAAATAGAGAAATATTTTATAATGATAATTAAAGTGATGACGGAAACAATATACGAATGACCATGCACATCATGGAAACAGTAACCCGACCCCACTATCGTGGACCATGACACTTCTGGTATCCCACCTGAAAAAAGATATGACAAAGGGATGGAGTATAAAACAACAATAAATTTAGTTATGTATCAATAAAATCATTCAATTTTCTAAACTTTTATTTTATATTAGTAAGTCATTCACTAATTTTCTATTACTTAGTGTGCTGATTGTGGAATGGAGGATTAGTCTCACGGCTGTCGGCTGTGGGAATATCTTGAAAAATAAAAAAAAAAATCATTCAACTTGTAATTTTTCTCTTGTAAAATTACTCTACAGGATTTGTCATAAAATATCTAATCTAAAAAAATTAATTAATTTTTTATGTGATTTAAATATGAACTTCATGAATAATAAAATTTTAAAAGACCTAATATCAAATGTTAAACCCACCCACAAATCCAACAGATCATTTCAAAGTACGCAAAATATCAGTAACTTTCTTCTTACGAAATCATACTGATGGATTGTGGACTTGGAAAAATTAAATTAATTTTTGGATCATATAGACATAAATCTCACAAATAATATTAAAAGACTCAATATGAAAAATTGTAACCTCAAAATAAAATAATTTTCGTATTAGTGATACTTAATCTTAGTTAATTTTAAAATTAAAATATTTCTTTAACTGTAATTTTTTCTTGTACGAGTTGTTTTAACTATGATATTGCTGCTACTTCCTATTATCATTGCCTCACAAATAATTAAAAAGAAATAACTATCTCAAGTCACAATTACACGAAATATATCTATAAAACATGAATTTTATTTTATATTTAAATAACTTATTTGCCAAAGAGGTTTTTTTGCAAACTCAATTTTTTTCCGAAAAACTTTCCACTCATTCCTAAGTTTTGAATACTAAGGCTGTGATTAATAAATAAAATCTTGCTAAAGTTGTAAATTATAAAATATTAGATGTTTTTAACTAATTCAAACAAGAAACAATTAAAGATATTTACCGCCAGGAATGAAGCTACAATATAAGTTGGGTGTTTGACTAAACTCAATAGATTTTGCAGAGCTGCAATCCCAAGTACAAAAGTTGTCCCATGGCTTAGTGGTTAGGCGGAGGTTGGCAAAGGTCTTGGCGTTTGGATGTGTGAGTTGGAATCCCACTTTCCTCCTTTTCCAAGCCAATATTCTAATTCGCGCACCTTGTACCGGAAACTTCTTTATTAATATATATAGAAAATTCTTTCTCCTATTTTTCTTTTTTCAATTATCTGTCCATCATAATGTGAAAAATGATAATATAATTTTTTTAAAAAATAGATCATAGGTTTCATATTCATCAATTTTGTTATTTTCTTTACGAAGTTTTAACACCGAAACATCTTATAAGACGATAAATACATATTTTCTTTCTTATTTGTGATTTTTTTTTACCTTTTTTTAGAGTTTGCGATCTTTAATTGATTGACAATGAGAAATACGTACATAATTTGTGTTTTTATGATTTTATTTCGGATCTTTAAAGCGAGAGTCGATATAATCACAATTTTTTTTCAACGCTTGTACTTCTTCAAACACTACTCTCTTAGCTCGCAAGTCCAATTATAATGATAACATTTATACTTATATAACATTAAGTGGTTGCTTTTTCAAATATACATTATTTATCGGTAATTATTCGTTGGTTATTATATATTAGCATGAAACCGTTCTCTTGTTTTAAAATTTAGAACACCCAAACTTTAAATCGTGACTTCGCCTCTATTTACCACATGCCATTTGAAACTAAAATATTTTAGGAACATTTACATTATTTTATGGATCAAATGTTTTGAGTTATGGAGTATAGAAATTGATAGTGACGAGTAATTAGAATATACCATCAAACATTAATATGGAGTAACATTTTATTGAAATGGTAATTAAATTATTTTTTAAAAAAACAGAAAACACAAGCTTTATTTCTGAGCATTATATGGTGCACAATTTAATTTATTATAGTATATTCAAACATTAATAAAAAAGGATAATTATGCCGAAAAAATTGTCTAAAGTTTAATGCATAATTGATTTATGGGAGAATTTATTATTATGAGAGTTTAAATTGATAGTTTGATCAGATAGATTGACAGGTGGATCGGGGCTTTGATATTTTATTACTTATGAGGTTTATATTTATATGACATAAAAAATTAATTCATTTTTTGAATTAAAATTTTTTATGAAAAATCTTGCACAGTGATTTTGCAAGATAAAAGTTACAAGTTGAGTGACTTTATTGATACAAAACTAGAAGTTCACTAATTTTTATTGATACATATAAAAATTCAATGATTTCGCTAAGTAATTTCACATATTTGAGTGACCTTTTGTGATTTTTACTCTACAATAGATCTGTGATCGAACTGAATATCGCTCATAGCGGAATCTTTAGGGCATCAAACTACCCGTTTAACCATAAACAGCTGGTGGTGAAGAAGGTATTGGTGACTTTGGAGGTAATGGAAGGAGAAGCAGGATTGGGTGTGGTATGTGACTAAAAAAATGAACGAGGTTAATGAAGGAAAGATAAATTTGAGCCTTTTTATTAATTAATTTAAAATAGTAGATGGACAAATATGATTTATTTATTCTTAAAACAAAAGACAGAGATATATTTAGTCCTTCTCGAAAGTTTGAGGGTATATTAATCCTTGTCACATATGATTTTTTTGCATGCGTTAATCCATTAGTTAATTTGGATTCAATTCTTCGATGATCAAATTTCTTCTTCTTTTTTTCCCTCATCTTTTTGTTAAATTACTACCACTATAAGAGTGGATGACAAGATTTTGTAGTCCTAGGATAACGATGGTAATTTTAATTTTGTAAGTTACTCTTTCCTTGCTATCTTTGTCCCAGTGTAATTGGTCTATGTCATAGATGCACCAAAAAATAAAATAGAACTATGCATTGCAATTTGATCACTTATGATTATTGAGAATGACAAAGAATTTTGAAATTTTGGGAGGGCCACTATTATTTTGAACCAATCTTTAAGTTTCGTAAGTTTAAATCCACGTGTGTTTGGTATGATGGAAAATGTTTTCTAAAAAATATTTTCTCATTTTTCCTTGTTTGATTAAAAAAGATTATTGAGAAAACATTTTTCAAAGTGACTTATTTTTCATCATTTGAGGGAAAATGACTTTCCTGATAAGTCAAGGGAAGTCATTTTCCAGATAAAAAATTGGGCACCTTATACGCTTATACCCCATCCTTCCCCCACCCCTCTTCTCCACCCCCAACAAGAAGATCATCGTGTCTCCACAAGCAGATCGCCATAGGGCTTTCTCCCATCTCCCTCTCTTCTCCCCACTGCAAGAATTTCAAAGGTACTTCCCTAATTAATTTCTTAATTCCCTTTATGTTGTCCAAAGTAAGATTGATTGGAGTTGATTTCTCCTTCTTTAATTTGAGAAAAAGATCAACAATATCTCCTTCAATGGATTTTGTCCTATTGGGATTGAGATGCAGCTCGATGAGTCCTTTATAAAACTTATCCAAATCTTTAAAAATAAGTTAAGACTGGGTTGGTGTTGTTATGGTTCCATTATTCATAATGTGGTTCAGGTTTTTTTTTTCACAAACTATTCATGCTAAATTAGTTCAGCACACAAAATCAACATGTGTATATGGTAAGAGTAAATCAACATTTTCGTGATAAAGAAACAACCTTTATTACTGATATTTTTGATAAAAAAATCAGTTGTTG
This sequence comes from Capsicum pubescens, assembly GCA_030864215.1. Lineage (NCBI taxonomy): Eukaryota > Viridiplantae > Streptophyta > Magnoliopsida > Solanales > Solanaceae > Capsicum > Capsicum pubescens. Next base: position 221,110,998 of record CM061543.1, on the reverse strand, counting down.
TGGTATGGTGGAAATACAACTTTTGAGATCATCAACGAGCCTTGAACATCAGCTAGATCTTCGAGTGACAACTTCGAGCACTACCTCAAATGGAAAATGATAAATCCGTGATGCCTTTAAGAACTAATGTGTAGGTTTGGCATGTAATAGGGGACCTGATTACTTTGGGTTGTTTCACCTTGACAAATAGAAGAGACGGTGAGAGGATTGAGAATATAGGGACCTGCATTTGGTTGTATTAAGATAATATGGAATTTAAAAAAAAAATAGACACTTTTTAACCCAGTTCTAACAGTATTAGAAATCGATAAAGCAGAGTTTCTAACAGTGACTAACAATGTCATCTCGGAGAAAGTGCATGTCGTTTGCATATTCATAAAAGCAGTCCTTGTTGATGTTAACCAGAATCCTGAAACACTTGAACCTGAGAAATGTGCTGGTTGGGAATGGTATGAATGGAAAAATCTCCCTAAACCACTCTTTGATCCTTTAGAAGATATAGTCCAAAGTGGCTTTAACCCTTTTCCAATTAGTGCTAGTTAACTGTTTTGCTAACAATTTAGGATTTGATGCATTGTTTTTGTTGTAATGGCAAGTGATTCTACAATGTGATATTTTGGAAGGGTTGTTTGGTGCACTAAGCTTTTTCTATAGCAACGTCCTCGTTGATAGTCTAAAAAAAAACTAGTTCTGTCTGTGCTTAATAAATTACAAGTGAAAAGTCCATTTTATGCAGTTATGTTTTATTGTGGTTTTTAGTTATTGGTTGATTGTTCACTGCTCATAATGGATCTTTTAAGATGATTGATCTGTATAGAGTTTTAATGAAACATTGAATGTTCTAATGGTGGTTAAGGTCCTAGATTGGGCATTATCTTATAAGGAATATATTTGTATATTACTACTTTGTTTACACTGATACGTTACTAACAATTAGTTATTGTACTTGTAATGGTCTGTTTATGTTACATTAATCTATTAGAACCAAATAAATTTGACACCAAATTTTCTATAATCTTTGTATTGTAGGCACATCCCAATCATGACAAGTTCATCAACAAAAAACTTTAAATGTTTGACAAAATGTCTCTTGTGTGTGGAAATGATCGGGTTAGGGGAGATTGTGCTAAATCATTTGAAGATATAGATTTTGATAGTTTTTCTGAGAAAGATCATGATAATGACCTTGAAGGACCATCCATCGAAAATGATGTGCAAGTAACTGAAGCTTCTTAAACTGTTAGATCATCTATAATGACCTACTTCCGTATCTGTTAAACAACATAGGCTTTGATACCAATTGTAGGGGGTGTAGATAATTCGAATAACTTAAATAGATCTATTATAGCTCTAATGGATCTATTTTTATTTGTGCGTGGATATTTCTTAACTTCTCTAAATATTTTTTTTTATTTATCTTAATTTTATTAATGTTCATATGTTGGGGGGTGATTAAATGGTAATTGATTAAATGTTTTACTGTAATATTCTTTAGTTTTTTCTATTAGTCTTTGTAATTCTTGTATATTATTTTGAAGGTATTCTAAATATTCTATATCTTTTGTTTCAAAATATTCAATTAGATTGTCTTTCATAAATATTTCTATTAATCTTATTTCTTCCATATTTTGTCTCCAGTATTTTAAATACTTGTAGTCTATCATTTTATTCTAAAGTAGTTGCTTGTTTACTAATTTCTGTGTAATATTCTATTCTGATTGTACTATAATTTATATCTGAATTAAGGTTATTAATACTATTAATTATCTCTCTTTATTCTTTTCTTAATGAGTTTTTTATGTTATATAAACTATTATCTGTACTTTTTTCTAAATTTTCTAAGGTTTCTTTTATCCATATTAATTTTTCTTTTAGATTTTCCATTATTTCTTTGAGTCGGTTTCTATAATTACTTTCTTCATATAGGTCACTTTGGTTTTCTCTAATTTTTCTAATATATTCTAACATTTCTAATTTGTATAATATCCATCTGAGTAACAACTATCTAAATATGAGCAGTAGCTTTCATTATATAAATGTAAGTTTTCTATAGAACTTAATAAATCTTCATTAAAATAAAATACCTCTTCGTATATAATTTTTCTTATATCTACTATTTCTATATCTTTAAGTACATACAAAACAAGTATTTTAAATTTATCTATCATTCCATCAGATAAATAGGTAGTAATGTTTTTTTATATGATGCTATATTTAAAATATTCCTTTCAATCATACACATAACAAAATATGATCATTTTAGATTACTATATACTAGATTATTCTTAAATAGCATGTTCTTCGGTCACTATTAGCATGGTAATCTGGATACTTTTCCCTTAAACAGCGTCTCTACTCTGGCTACTCCCCATCACGGCTTTCTTGCCTCACCGGTTTCACCTTTAGGATGGCATAGTTCTACTATAAAGTAACTAACATGAACTTATTTTATCATATCATGATTGTTAGGAATTTATGAATTTAGCTATTCATAATCATAAATAAATATACCTGTTCTGGTAGGTTTGATAATTCTGGGCTTTGTTTATCCATAGCTTTTCCTTGGAAATATATCTATTTTTTATTAAATATTCAAAAGTTTTTTGTTTACAAAAGAGGATTTTGCTTCAACTCATGAAGGCTTATCCTTCATCTGAGCGGATGCTCCTCTATTTATAATCTAAAAATGAAAACGCGTATACTATTTAACTTTACACCTATCCTAATATAACTTTACACGTTTCCTATATACATTTGTCCTAAAAAGGACAATAATGGCAAGTGCCAAAAGCTAATAAATGAATAAAAGAAAAGTCAAAAAGTCTACCCTAGAAATAGTAAGGCTATTAAATGTTTACATGATTCACGTATCTTATTTTTGTAACGCCCCAAGAACCTATCCCGAGACGTCACATGGTGCTCAAGGCCACACGTGGACTCAAGCTAACCCTCTAATCCTGTCATCACTTTCGGAACTCATTATAGCGCGAATCATGCTAAGATAAAGAGGAATAACCATGTCATGAACATACTGAAACATGAAGTAATACTGCCCTGTACAAAAAAAATACTAAAATCTCTGTACACGCTGGTACACTAGTCTGACAAAGCCTCTACTACATAGGACTGAGGATCCATTGGGACAGATCCCCAACTGACTCGTACTGAACTGAAAGTAAACAACCATTTATTGACAAGACAAAATCGGAGACACAGATCCTCGAACCATGAGGACTCACCAACCGCAGAAATGTAGATGAAGGTACTCAAAGATCACTGTCGCTGTTGAGACTGAGCACCTTAACTATATCATGAGGAAATATAGAATACAAAAGAGTATGGGAGTCAGTACTTGGGAATGTACTGAGTATGTGGGGGTGGATGCAACATTTTAAATAGTATCATAAATGTATAAAAAAATCATGCATGCTGACAATAATAACTCTCTTCGCTTGAATTATCTAAAACATCATTTCCGTAAGTCATCAGTAATAACATATGCTTCATAAATCTCATAAATCATTTAACTCAACTCAAACTCTTTGACTCATGACTTAGAGTGACTCGGTAACTCATGTTACTTAGATCATTATGGACGTGAGAGTTTCTTATAACCGACATAACTATACTATGTGAGCCGCATGGAGTCCAACGTTTTTCCCTCCTAAGGAGAGAACCCCATATTGGCAGGGGTGTCGTACTCTTGCCAGGGAGTACAACCTCAATCTCGTTATCACAGTCCCATACTCGGCCTCTGGCCCACAATTATCAACATCAATCCTACGGTGACACATAGTTTTGGGGAAATACCATATTTCCCGCTCGGTGCTAAATACTCCTCCCCGACTCAGCTCAGAACGCGTTAGGAAATCCACCTTAATCAATATCAACTCATGGGTCTATTTTAAAGACCAAAACATAAATATATATATATATCTCATCTGCAAATCATTAACATCTTGTGGATTCCTAACCCGACTCAACTCAACACAATCTTTCTCAACATCAAGTACATTTGCTTTTCGAATCATTTTCAAATATCAAAGCTTCAAGGAAACAGCATAGGACTCATTCTTGACTTTCAATCTCAAATATCGATATATATTCAATAGTCAAATTTCTCATGGAAAGGCATAACTCATGACACTTGTCTTAAATCGCGTAGAAATCACCAATACGTAATGACACTATACAACTCATGGAATAAATTCTCAATTTAAGAAACATGATGGTGAAATAATCATAAATATCAAACTTATTCAACTCAAATCTCATAAATCATAAATAAAGAAATTTGGGGGTAAACCCACTTGCAAAACCATGTAAATCAATAATAGAAAGTAAATCTTTAGGCACAAGAACGAAAGGAGTGTTCTTGTTCAAGCCCCACATACCTTGGATTATAATTTTGGATAAAAACTTGTTTGGAACTTCTTCCTTACATTTTTGAGCTAAGATACTTGATGCCTTTGACTAGGGGAGCTTAATTCTTGGACAACTTGGTGAAATCTATGGAAGATCCTTGAATTTCTTGGAAGGAGTTTTGATTTTTGGGTTGAGAGCAAACCCTAATTTTCTAGAAAATTCTTGGAGAAATTGGAGAGAAATAGGAGAAAATGATCTTCTCTTTACTACTTTGATGTATATATAAGGCAACAAAGAGCGGAAATGACCAAAATGCCCTTTTGAAAAAGCTGAAATTCGCTGATCGGGGCCTGTGACGGTCGATCTGAAGGTCCGTCAAGTCTCCTGACGGTCCACCAGATCATCCGTCACTCGAGTTATAAAATTGGAATATTCTGCCTCGACGTGACGGTCCATCAGGAAACTGACGGTCCACCAAGTCATCCGTCACTCGAGGGCCAGAAACGAGACATTCTGTCTTGACCTGACGGACCCCTTGACGGTCCGTCAACTTTTTGACGGTCCACTATCTTGGCCGTCACATAGTGACCAGGAAGAGGAGTCACTGCCTTGGCTTGACGGGACACTTGACAGTCCACCAAGGACCTGACGGTCCGCCAGGTCGACTGTCAAACCTGGGCAATCCGATATCGCTGAGTAAAATAACTATAACTCCCTCATCCGAAGTCGAATTTCAATGAAATTGGTATGGATGGAAATCTTATTCAACTCTCTACATGACAAAAATTAGAAATTAGAGAAATACAACATGGTTTAAACATCAATCACTTTAGATTTCATACATATTCACTCAAAAGACGGATTTAGGCTTAAGAAACGATCGGGGTATTACAATTTTTCACAAAGTTAGCTTTTTCTACATATGTCGCTTTCTTCCTTTAATATTTTTGTCTCTTTGTCTTTCTATTATTGCTCCATTGATTTTTATCTTCTAGCTGGCGTCCTTATCTTCTTGGTTGATTTTTTCTTTTATTCTAGCTGGACTTCTGGGATAATATTATCTCCTTCATTACATCTCAAACATTGATGGTATGGATATTTGTGTCCAATTATCTTGCAATATTTTGTTAATAATCCGTCTGAAATAAATCCTTTCCTAATTGCTCTTGCAGTAGATTATTTTTCTGGGTTAAGTAACGTCATTATCCATTGTGTAACATCTTCCATATCTGTTTGTCATAGTTCTCTTGAATTCGAATAAATCATTTGATGGTCTCTTGAATAATAGCTCCATATTGGGTTTTCATTGATGTAATCATTTGCTAATTTTTGAACAATTGTAGTTATTCCAATAAGTCATTTATTTGCATAAAAATTAGGTATCTCGATTTTAGGTATCTCTGGCTGCTGCACAATATCTTTCGGTATAATCATATCTCTGGTTAATCCTATTTTTACAACTTGTATAACTGGTTTGATCTCGTCGTATAATATCTCTGCTGGTGCAGTATAAAACTTTATATAAAATAGATTTCCTTTGGTTACTCTTTTATAGGTGGTGAATACTTTATGTAATTTTTCTATAGTTGTTAGTTCTTCTCCATCTTGGGTATATATGGTATTTAATAATCCATAGTCGAAACAAGTTTTTATTAAGCTTGGAGTAGTTTTGGGTAGTGCAATTAGCTTGTTGTAACCTTACAATTTTTGGGTTATATAATTTGTGTTTGGTTCTTGGATATTTGTAGCTCTAGGGTTAAGGTTTAGATAAGTTTGTACTTTATAGATATTTTTTATGTATCCTCGGGCTATATGGTTATAAGCTTTTTTATCTTGATTCAAACTATCTCGATATGTGGTAATTTGTGGGGGTATGAACAAGGGGTCTTTTTGTGTTTTTGGTATAAATGGTTTTTCAAATATCTTATTCATGTTCATGTTCTGGTATCTTTGTCCACTAACTCCTTTGCTTGTACCTGCAATTGGAGATTGATAAATGTTATGGGTTTTATGGAGTGTCCCAACGTCTCCTTTTATCTCTGGAATTTTAATGTCTTCCGATCGACATAGCTCTGGAATTTTAATGTCTTCCGATCGACATAGCTCTGCACACTACTAAGTTAGCTGATTTGTAGCTTCAGACTTCAGTTTAACTTTATTAGTCTTTAGCTTTTCTATTTCATTACCCATACTATCACTTTCATTGAAAGCGTAGTTAGGGTTTTGAGTATTTTTTCTAAAGCATCATCTTCTATTATATCAGTCTGTGTGGCTTTGTCTTGATATGTAATCTGCAATAACGTTTTTGTTAGTACTAATTACTTCAATTGTAAATGTAAAATTTAATATATTTAATATATTTAATACTAGTCTCCGAATCTCTTTTGTTGTAACTGAATTTTGTATTTTTCTTTGTTAGCCACCAACGTACCTGTGTATTATCTGTTCGTACAATAAATTTGTTATATACAATATATGACTCAAATTCTAATAAACATTTATGTAATGAACATAATTTTTTTCTATTTATTTCCCATTTTATTTCTGTTTCATTAAACGTACCTGAATAATATCTACAATGATGTTCTATTTTTTTCATTTACGTACCTATATTTAAGTACTCCTCCATAACTATATTCACTTGCATCTGCTTCTATTATATATGTAAATTTTTTATTTTCATCTGTGAATTGTAATTTTGGTAATTCTTTACAAAGTATTTTTATTTTCTAAACTTGTTTTTTATCTTCTTCGTTGTAATTATATTCTACATCCTTTTTAAATTTTTTCTGTAAAGGCTTTAGGTTTTCTGCTAATTTTGGTGTATATTCTCTTACTTGATTCACTAATCCTAAAAATGATTGTAATTTCTTTTTTGTATCTAATTCTTCTTTTGAATTTATTATTTTTTGTACTATATGTTGTTGCATTTTTACTCCACTTTTATCTATTTGTATTCCTAAAAATTCTATCTGTTTTTTCATAATTTCGGCTTTCTTTTCGCTTAAACTTATTCCCAATTTTTCTATTATATTTGTAAATTGTTCTAATAATTTTAAATGTTCCTCTTTAGTTTTTGTATATAGTAGTATATCATCTATGTATACTATACAATTAGGTAATTGTTTAAAATAACTATCCATAAAGTGTTGATATCTACCTGGTGCATTTTTATATCCAAATGGTAATACATTCCATTCATAAAATGCTTGTGGTACTGTAAATGCGGTTAATTCCTTAGATTCTTCTTCTAACTTTAAATGATAAAATTCCGATTTACAATCAAATTTACTAAAATAATTATATCCTGGTATTTGTCTTATTTTTAATATCTTGTTTGGTATTGGGTAATTATATGTCATAGTTTTTGCATTTAAATTTCTATAATCAATAACCATTCTACTTTTTCCTCTTTTTTTGTTCACTATGTTTATTTACTATAAATGCTGGACTATTGTGTTTACTATTACTTTTTTGTATATATTGTTTTTCTAATAATTCATCTATATACATTTTAAATTCTTTTAAGTCGTCAAAATTATATGTTAATGGTTTTTGGGTTATTATGTTATTTTTATCTATTAATTCAATTTTTATAGTAGTTTTATATTTTTCTCATCCTTTTAATGGATCTTCACTATACAATTGTCTTAACCTTTTCTTTACTATTTCTACCTTGTCTATTGAAAATATGGTTATTTCTTTTTTATTTATCGAAAATACAACTAGTTCTACTGTGTCTTCTTTATTTTTTATATTTTTTAATTTTTGTGTAATTTTCTCACTTTCTTTTATCCAATCAGTTTTCTTTCTTATTTTATTAATAACTCTTTTTGCTCTTACTTTTTGTTTACATGGTGTTGTAAACCACCAATCTGTTTTATTTATTATATGTGGGTATAATTTATCTAAAAATGGCTTTCCTAAAAGCATATCTTTTGATGTTAGTTCATAATTATAGATTTCTTCTATTGTTATTATTTTATCCCATATTTGTATTTTTACACTTTTAGCTTTATATGTAATTAAACTTCCTTCATTATTAAATCCTTTGACTACTATTGGTGTTTTTAATTTATCTCATTTACTTTCTGGTAAACAGTTGTATCTACATAAGTTTGTTTCTGCTCCTGTATCTATCATAGGTGTATAATACCTATTATAATATCTTTCTACTATTATTTTTACAAGTACATATATTTTCATATCATGTTAAAGTTCTTTTTATGAATAATCTTTCTTTTTTATATGTTATAGATAATTGTGTATGTTCTATATTATATGGTTTTACTTGTTCTAGCTATTTTATTCCCAATATTATGTCTGCTTTTTGCATTTCGTCCTTTATTTCAAATTTTATTTTTATTTTTCTAACTCCTATTATTATTTCTTTTTCTGTCGTATCCTTAATGTCTATTAGACTCCTCGGTAGATATGGGCATATATTGCTATTCGATTTTATTTCTTCACTTTTTACTAGATATTTTGCTATATAATTTTCTTCTTGTCCTGTGTTTAAAAGGATTAAATATTCTTTTTCATTTATTGTTCCTGTTATGTAATATTGATTTAAATTAACTGTTGAAGTTGTTTCATAATTTGTTCTTTTTGATGAGCTTGATGATTCTAGTTTTTCATGAGCTATTCTTTTTTATGTGCTTATTCTATCATTTATTATTTCTAAGTCTTCTTCTATGTCTATATTTTTGTAACTATAATCATTATTATCAATTGTTTTTAAGAATTGTTTAAAAAGACTTTCTATTTGTATTTTATTAATTTTATTTTTTCCTGTTATTTTATGTTTTGTTGTTAACATATATAGATTTTTACATCTTGCTGTAAATATTTTACTTCCTGGGGTTAGTTCTATTCCTGATATTTTCCAATATAATACTAATGATTTATCTATATTTTTATCTGTTATTGCTACTGAATAATTCTCACTTATTATAAATTTAAATTTTTGGTATATTAAATTTTCTTTTATGGCAGCTATTATATTTTTTTTCTATAGGTTTTATAATTCTATCATCTGCTAAATATAATTCTATTGGTGTATCTATTCCTTCTCTAAAACATGATTTTATCAATATCTCTGTTCCTCCAAGGTGTACATATTTTATTGGGTCTTTGCTTTTTATATCGTTTATTTCTTTATTAATTATTCTTTTTGTTACTAGTGGTATACTAGCTCTTCCTTTTGCATATCTACAGTCTATTACGTGTTCTTTTTGGTTTACTACGTAGTATTCTTCCTTTTTTCTACTAAATATGTTTTTTATTGTTGGTATTTTAAATATTTTTGCTACACTTAAATCTAATTCTTTTCCTTTTATTTCATCAAATATATGACTATCAAATATTATTTTTTGATTTGTTCCTTCTTCATTTAAATATTCTTCCTTTGTTATTATTTTTATATCTTCTTCAGTTATTTGGTTCATTTTTATATCTTCTTCAGTCATTTAATTCATCCAATTCACTATCTGTTTCATTATCTGTTTCATTTTCTGAAATTTCATATATACCATCTTCACTTTCTAATTCGTAATCTATATAATCTATCTGCATATATTCTGTATTTTCTATTTTCATTTCTGATATTTGTTTCTTTTTTGGGTTTTTTGGTAATTTACAATCTCTAGCTAAATGTCCTAGTTTTCCACAATTATAACAAGTACATTCTTTTATAGATTTCTTTTTCCTATATGGTCTTTTATGCTTATAATTTTTTACATAATATCTTTTTCTTGGTTTCTTGGACTTATATTTTGATTTCTTGTATTTCTTATATTTTTTGTGTCTTTTTCTTTTCTTATAGTATCTTTCTTCACATCCAAATTGAGGTGCTATTTTATCTTTGCAATATGCTAAATTTCTTATTAATGTTTTTTCCATTTTTATTTCTTCTCTATATTTTTCACATAGATTTCTATACCACTGTTGTATAAATTTTATTCTTGCTCCTAGGGTATCTACTATTTTTGCTTCATCCCAACTCTTTATTATTTTTGAATTAAATGGTTCGGGTAATTTACTAAAATATAATTTTCTTATTTCTTTACTTTCTTCTATATTATATGTTCCTTTATAATAATATTCTTTAAATGCGCACGTATATTCATCTATATAACACATATTACATATTGCTAGTTTTAACATTAAATTTCTATTCGTATCTTTTTCTTTATTTTGTTCTGCTTCTTCTGTTGTCATACTGCTAAATTCATCACTTATAGTTATTTCATATTTTTTCAATATTTCTGTTGGTAATATTTTTGAAGTTGTTGATGTTCCTTCTGTTTTTGTATCAGATCTTAATATTTTTTTACTTGCTTCGGCTAGGTTTAAAAACCATAATTTTACTGTTCCTATTAATGTCTTTTCTATATATTCTGGTGTGTTTGTTGTATCTATTTTATTATTTAATAATTATTTTGACATGTATCCTACCCATAGTTGTATTGTTTTATTTGTGTCTATTACACAGTCTAAATCTAAAGAGTTATAATTAGTTATTTGTTTTGGTGTCCATTTATTATATTCATCCTTTGAATTATATCTTTTAAACTTATTTTTGCAATTATAGTTTGGTTTTCTTATTTCTGATGTATTAGGTATTATATTTTTATCTAGAGTATTTACTTCTGTATTTATTAGTTCTAGGTTTTCTTTATTAATTACTTCTTGTTTTTCATTTATTTCTAGTTTTTCTATATTTTCCAGAATTTCTGTATATGTTTCACTATCTTCCGAGTCATAATTATCTGTTTCTTCGACATCTATTGTATTTATTTCTAATTCACTGGTTTCTAATTCTTTATTTTCTCCTTCTAATTTTTCTTTAAATTGATTTATCTCAATTAATAATTTTTGTTCTTTATTTTTCTTCTTCTTTTTCTTTCTGTCTTTTTTCATACAATTCTTTTAGCATTTGTAGTTCTTTTTCTAATTCAGCAATCCTACTATTTTTAGTTTCTTCTATTTTTCGTATTTCTTCTGTGGTTTGTTGTTTTATTTTATCTATTTCCTTTTTTCTATCTATCTCTTCGTTTTCTCTTTCTATTCTTACCATAGCTGCTAACTTATCTTCCAATTTTAATTCTTTTTTTCTTGCATTAAATATAAATATTCACCTATTTTCTTATACCTTCTTTCTAGATTTGAAAATACTATTTTTATTTTTAATCCTTCATGGTTTTCATATATTTTTTTGTCTATTATAAATTCTTCTTTGTTCATTTTTATTTAATTGTGAATAGATCATGTTGGTATGTATATTCTATACTATCTATTGTTGATTCTAATTTTGATATTTCTTTTTTTTGTACATTTATTGAGTTTTTACTAACTCCGGCAATTATATTATACTGTAGTCTTTCTATCCTTATTTTTAATTCTTTACGTTTTTCAGATAATATTTTTTTTAATTCTTTATATTTTTATAATTTTTGTACGTTATTCATCTAAACAAATATTATAAATATTGTTTTGGTGGATATCTAAATCTAATTTTATCATAATTAGGTGGTATGTGTCTCATTCTTCTAGATTTTAAATGAATTATTAATTTTGCTTCAATACTTGATATTAAAGTAATTAGGTAGGCTAATCTATGGGGGTCTTCTTTTGTTTTATTTAGACTTTTATATTCTGAATAATTACTAGTTAAAGCTTCTCTATTTTTAAATGGTCTTTTCATAATTAATCAATCAAATAAATAAATTAATCAGATAAATCCAAATATATACTACTTCCATATCTGTTAAACAACATAGACTCTGATACCAATTGTAGGGGGGTGCGGATAATTTGGATAACTTAAATGGATCCATTAGAAACTTTTCTAAACCTTAACCCCAGAGCTACAAATATCCAAGAACCAAACACAAACTACATAACCCAAAAATTGCAAGGTTACAACAAGCTAATCGCACTACCCAAAATCAACCCAAGCTTAATAAAAACTTATTTCGACTATGAATTATTAAATACCGTATATATCCAAGATGGAGAAGAACTAACAGCTATAGAAGAATTACATAAAGTATTCACCACCTATAGTGGATCTATTTTTAGTTACCCGATTTATCCGCACCCCTTACAATTGGTATCAAAGCCTATGTTATTTAAAGTTATCGGAAGTAGTATATATTTGGATTTATTTTATTAATTTATTAATTATGATAAAATTAGATTTAGGTATCCACCAAAATATTATAAATATTGTTTAGATGAATAACGTACAAAAAATACAAAAATATAAAGAATTAAAACAAATAATATCTGAAAAACGTAAAGAATTAAAAATAAGGATAGAAAGACTACAGTATAACATAATTGCCGAAGTTAGTAAAAATTCAATAAATGCACAAAAAGAACAAATATCAAATTTAGAATCAACAATAGATAGTCTAGAATATATATATCAACATAACCTATATACATTTAAATAAAATGAACAAAGAAGAATTTATAATAGATGAAAAAACATACGAAAATCACGAAGGATTAAAAATAAAAATAGTATTCTCTAATTTAGAAAGCAGATATAAGAAAATAGGTGAACATTTATATTTAATGTTAGAAAAAGAAGAATTAAAATTAGAAGATAAGTTGGCAACCATGGTAAAAATAGAAAGAAAAAACGAAGAGATAGACAGAAAGAATGAAATAAATAAAATAAAACAACAAACCACAGAAGAAATACGAAAAATAGAAGAAACTAAAAATAGTAGCATTGCTGAATTAGAAAAAGAACTACAAATGGTAAAAGATTTATATGAAAAGAGACAGAAAGAAAAAGAAGAAAAAGATAAATAACAAAAATTATTAAACGAGATAAATCAATTTAAAAAAAAATTAGAAATAAAAAATAAAGAACCAGAAATCAGTGAATTAGATATAAATGCAATAGATGCTGAAGAAATAGATAATTATGATTCGGAAGATAGTGAAACATATACAGAAATTCTAGAAAATATAGGAAAACTAGAAATTAATGAAAAACAAGAAGTAATTAATAAAGAAAATCTAGAACAAATAAATACAAAAGTAAATACTCTAGATAAAAATATAATACCTAGTACATCAGAAATAAGAAAACCAACATATAACTACAAAAGTAAGTTTAAAGGATACAATCCAAAGGATGAATATAATAAATGGACTCCAAAACAAATAATTAGTTACAACTTTCTAGATTTAGACTGTGTAATAGACACAAATAAAATAATACAACTATGGGTAGGATACATGTCAAAACAATTATTAAATAATAAAATAGATACAACAAACACACCAGAATATATAGAAAAGACATTAATAGGAACAATAAAATTATGATTTTTAAACCTAGCCGAAGCAAGTAAAAAAGTATTAAGATCTGATAACAAAATAGAAGGAACATCAACAACTACTAAAATACTACCAACAGAAATATTGAAAAAATATGAAATAGCTATAAGAGATGAATTTAGTAGTGTAACAATAGAAGAAGAAGAGCAAAATAAAGAAAAAGATATAAATAGAAATTTAATGTTAAAACTAGCAATATGTCATATGTGCTATATAGATAAGTATACGTGCGCATTTAAAGAATATTATTATAAATGACCATATAATATAGAAGAAAGTAAAGAAATAAGAAGATTATATTTTAGTAAATTAGCTGAACCATTTAGTTCCAAAATAATAAAGAGTTGGGATGAAGAAAAAATAGTAGATACCCTAGGAGCAAGAATAAAATTTTTACAACAATGGTATAGAAATCTATGTGAAAAATATAGAGAAGAAATAAAAATGGAAAAAATATTAAAAAGAAATTTAGCATGTTGCAAAGATAAAATAGCACCTCAATTTGAATATGAAGAAAGATATTATAAGAAAAGAAAAAGACATAAGAAATATAAGAAATACAAAAAATCAAAATATAAGTATAAGAAACCAAGAAAAAGATATTATGTAAAAAACTATAAACATAAAAGACCATATAGGAAAAAGAAATCTATAAAAGAATGTACTTGTTATAATTATGGATAAATAAGACATTTAGCTAGAGATTGTAAACTACCAAAAAACTCAAAAAAGAAACAAATATCAAAAATAAAAATAGAAAATACAGAATATATGCAGATAGATTATATAAATTATGAATTAGAAAGTGAAGATTGTATATATGAAATTTCGGAGAATGAAACAGATAATGAAATAGATAGTGAATTAGATGAATCGAATGACTGAAGAAGATATAAAAATGAACCAAATAACTGAAGAAGATATAAAAATAATAACAAAGGAAGACTATTTAAATGAAGAAGAAACAGATCAAAAAATAATATTTGACAGTAATATATTTGACGAAATAAAAGGAAAAGAGTTACACTTAAGTATAGAAAAAATATTTAAAATATCAACAATAAAAAATACATTTAGTAGAAAAAAGGAAGAAAACTACGTAGTAAGCCAAAAAGAACATGTAATAGACTGTAGATATGCAAAAGGAAGAGCTAGTATACCACTAGTAACAAAAAGAATAATTAATAAAGAAATAAACGATATAAAAAGTAAAGACGCAATAAAATATCTACATCTTGGAGGAATAGAGATATTAATAAAAACATGTTTTAGAGAAGGAATAGATACACCAATAGAATTATATTTTGCAGATGATAGAATTATAAAACCTATAGAAAAAGGAATAATAACAACCATAAAAGAAAATTTAATATACCAAAAATTTAAATTTATAATAAGTGCAAATTATTCAGTAGCAATAACAGATAAAAATATAGATAAATCATTAGTATTATATTGGAAAATATCAGGAATAGAACTAACCCCAGGAAGCAAAATATTTACAACAAGATGTAAAAATCTATATGTATTAACAACAAAACATAAAAAAATGGGAAAAAATAAAATTAATAAAATACAAATAGAAAGTCCTTTCGAACAATTTGTAAAAACAATTGATAATAATGATTATAGTTACAAAGACATAGATATAGAAGAAGATTTAGAAATAATAAATGATAGAATAAGTACAACAAAAAGAATAGCTCATGAAAAAATAAAATCATCAAGCTCATCAAAAAGAATAATTTATGAAACAACTTCAACAGTTAATTTAAATCAATATTATATAACAGGAACAATAAATGAAAAAGAATATTTAATACTCTTAAACATAGGACAAGAAGAAAATTATATAGCAAAATATCTTGTAAAAAGTGAAGAAATAAAATCTAATAGTAATATATGCCCAGATCTACCAAGGAGTCTAATAAACATTAAAGATACGGCAGAAAAAGAAATAATAATATGAGTCAGAAAAATAAAAATAGAATTTGAAATAAAGGAAAAAATGCAAAAAACATACATAATATTAGGAATAAAATGGTTAGAACAAGTAAAACCATACAATATAGAACATACACAATTATCTATAACATATAATAAAGAAAAATTATTCATAAAAAGAGCTTTAACACGATATGAAAATATATGTACTTGTAAAAATAATAGTAGAAAGATATTATAATAGGTATTATACACATATGATAGATACAGGAGCAGAAGCAAAGTTATGTAGATACAACTGTTTACCAGAAAGTAAATGGGATAAATTAAAAACAACAATAGTAGTCAAATGATTTAATAATGAAGGAAGCTTAATTACATATAAAGCTAAAAATGTAAAAATATAGATATGGAATAAAATAATAACAATAGAAGAAATCTATAATTATGAACTAACATCAAAAGATATGCTTTTAGGAAGGCCATTTTTAGATAAATTATACCCACATATAATAACTAAAACAGATTGGTGGTTTACAACACCATGTAAACAAAAAGTAAGAGCAAAAAGAGTTATTAATAAAATAAGAATTAAAACTGATTGGATAGAAGGAAGTGAAAAAATTACATAAAAGTTAGAAATATAAAAAATACAGAAGACACAGTAGAACTAGTTGTATTTTTGATAAATAAAAAACAAATAACTATATTTTCAATAGACAAGGTAGAAATAATAAAGAAAAAATTAAGACAATTATATAGTGAAGATCCATTAAAAGGAAGGGAAAAAACATAAAACTACTATAAAAATTAAATTAATAGATAAAAATAGCATAATAACTCAAAAATCATTAACATATAATTTTGACGATTTAAAAGAATTTAAAATGCATATAGATGAATTATTAGAAAAACAGTATATACAAAAAAGCAATAGTAAACACAATAGTCCAACATTTATAGTAAATAAACATAGTGAACAAAAAAGAGAAAAAAGTAGAATGATTATTGATTATAGAAACCTAAATGGAAAAACTATGATATATAATTATCCAATACCAATAAGATATTAAAAATAAGACAAATACAAGGATATAATTATTTTAGTAAATTTGATTATAAATCAGGATTTTACCACTTAAAGTTAGATGAAAATTCTAAGGAATTAACCCCATTTACGGTACCACATGGATTTTATGAATGGAACGTATTACCATTTGGATATAAAAATGCACCAGGTAGATATCAACATTTTATGGATAGTTATTTTAAACAATTACCTAATTGTATAGGATACATAGATGATATACTACTATATACAAAAACTAAAGAGGAACATTTAAAATTATTAGAACAATTTACAAATATAGTAGAAAAATCGGAAATAAGTTTAAGTGAAAAGAAAGCCGAAATTATGAAAAACTAGATAGAGTTTTTAGGAATACAAATAGATAAAAGTGGAGTAAAAATGCAACAACATATAGTACAAAAAATAATAAATTCAAAAGAAGAATTAGATACAAAAAAGAAATTACAATCATTTTTAGGATTAGTAAATCAAGTAAAAGAATATATACCAAAATTAGCAGAAAACCTAAAGCCTTTACAGAAAAAATTAGGAAAGGATATAGAATATAATTACAACGAAGAAGATAAAAAATAAGTCCAGAAAATAAAAATACTTTGTAAAGAGTTACCAAAATTACAATTTCCAGACGAAAATAAAAAATTTATATATATAGTAGAAGCAGATGCTAGTGAATATAGTTATGGAGGAGTACTTAAATATAGATATGAAGAAGAAAAATTAGAACATCATTGTAGATACTACCCAGGTACGTTTAATGAAACAGAAATAAAATGAGAAATAAATAGAAAAGAATTATGTTCATTATATAAATGTTTATTAACATTTGAGCCATATATTGTATATAACAAATTTATTTTACGGACAGATAATACACAAGTACGTTGGTGGTTAACAAAGAAAATACAAAATTCAGTTACAACGAAAGAAATTCGGAGACTAGTATTAAATATATTAAATTTTACATTTACAATTGAAGTAATTAGTACTAACAAAAATGTTATTGCAAATTACATATCAAGACAAAACTACACAGACTGATATAATAGAAGATGATGCTTTAGAAAAAATACTCAAAACCCTAACTTCGCTTTTAATGAAAGTGGACAGTATGGGTAATGAAATAGAAAAGCTAAAGACTAATGAAGTTAAACTGAAGTCTAAAGCTATGAATCAGCTAACTCAATAGTGTACAGAGCTATGTCGATCGTAAGACATTAAAATTCCAGAGCTAAAAGGAGACGTTGGGACACTCCATAAAACCCATAACGCTTATCAATCTACAATTGCAGGTACAAGCAAAGGAGTTAGTGGACAAAGATACCAGAACATGAATAAGAAATTTGAAAAACCATTTATACCAAAAGCACAAAAAGACCCCTTGTACATACCCCCCCCCCAAATTACCACATATCGAGATAGTTTGAACCAAGATAAAAAAACTTATAACCATATAGCCCAAGGATATATAGAAAATATCTACAAAGTACAAACCTTTCTAAACCTTAACCTCGGAGCTACAAATATCCAAGAACCAAACACAAACTATATAACCCAAAAATTGCAAGGTTACAACAAGCTAATCGCACTACCCAAAACCAACCCAAGCTTAATAAAAACTTGTTTCGACTATGGATTATTAAATACCGTATATACCCAAGATGGAGAAGAACTAACAGCTATAGAAGAATTACATAAAGTATTCACCACCTATAAAAGAGTATCCAAAGGAAATCTATTTTATATAAAGTTTTATACTGCACCAACAGAGATATTATACGACGAGATCAAACTAGTTATACAAGTTGTAAAAATAGGATTAACCAGAGATATGATTATACTAGAAGATATTGTGCAGCAGCCAGAGATACCCAAAATCAAGATACCTGATTTTTACGCAAATAAACGACTTATTGGAATAGCTACAATTATTCAACAATTAGCAAATAACTATATCAATGAAAACCCAGTATGGAGCTATTATTCAAGAGATCATCAAATGATTTATTCAAATTCAAGAAAACTACGACAAACAAATATGGAAGATGTTAGACAATGGATAATGACGTTACTTAACCCAGAAAAACAATCTACTGCAAGAGTAATTAGGAAAGGATTTATTTCAGACAAATTATTAACAAGATATTGCAAGATAATTAGACACAAATATCCAGACCATCAATGTTCGAGATGTAATGGAGGATATAATATTATCCCAGAAGTCCAGCTAGAATAAAAAAAAATCAACCAAGAAGATAAGGACACCAGCTAGAAGATAAAAATCAACGGAGCAATAATAGAAGAAGGCAAAGCATTGAAGATAGGAAAATGACATACGGAGAAAAAACTAAACTTCCTACGTAAATTATTGTAAAGCTTTAATAGCCTTTTTGACTTTTCTTTTTATTTAATAGGCTTTTTGACTTTTTGAACAAAAGACTATTATTAGGTTTTGTTTTTCAGTTAACTTTAAGTCTTTTCCTTTCAGAATCTAAAGACTTTTTGTAAATTAGATAGGATACGTGTAAAGTAGGAATAGTATAGAGATAGAATACATATTTTTTTTTATCTTTCTTAGGATTATAAATAGAGAGAATTTTGCTCAGCTAAAGGGCAAGACTTTCATGTGTTGAAAGCAAGCCTCCTCCTTTGTAAACAAATTTTTTTGAATATTTAATAAAAAGCAGATATATTTCTAAGGAAAAGCTATGGATGAACAAAGCCCAGAATTATCAAACCTACCAGAACAGGTATTTTTTTTTATGATTATGAATAGCTAAATTCATAAATTCCTGACAATCATGATA
Organism: Capsicum pubescens; assembly: GCA_030864215.1. NCBI lineage: Eukaryota > Viridiplantae > Streptophyta > Magnoliopsida > Solanales > Solanaceae > Capsicum > Capsicum pubescens. The sequence continues at coordinate 221,091,435 of CM061543.1, read as the reverse complement.
TGATAAAATAAGTTCATGTTAATTACTTTATAGTAGAATTATTCGAATAATAGCATGTTAAGAAGTTTATTAGCAAAGTGGAAAAGGAGAAAAATCCCTAAGAACTATGCCATCCTAAAGGTGAAATCGGTGAGGCAAGAAAGCCGTGATAGAGGAGTAGCCAGAGTAGAGGCGCTGTTTAAGGGAAAAGTATCCAGATTACCATGCTAATAGTGACCGAAGAATATGTTATTTAAGAATAATCTAGTATATAGTAATCTAAAATGATCATATTTTGTTCTATGTGTGATTGAAGGGAATATTTTGAAAAAGCATCATATGAAAAATGAATACTTATTTATCTGACGAAATGGTAGATAAATTTAAAATACTTGTTTTGTATGTACTTAAGGATATAGAAATTGTAGATATAAGAAAAATCATATTGAAAAAAATATTTGATAAATATTTTATGACTAGAATAAATTATATACCACACTTACCTAACTACTCTTACAAATACCTACATACCAAACCTACACATCAACCATGATAAATTACGTATATTTGAAATATTGGAATATGGATATGAAAAATATACAATTAATAGAAAAACTAATGAAAATAAATTTAGAAAAATATATAGAAACTAAAGATATAAAATATATAGAATTTCTTAATGAAAATATAGAGGAATTATTAAGATTAAAAAAAATAACTAATAAATACTATGATAAAACATTTAATTACTAGAATTCAATTCCAAGTTATTCGTAAAAACCTTAGCATATTATGAATAATATAAGAAGATATATATCTGATGAAACTAAGATACTTGTTTTATATATCATAAAATACTTAGAATTAGAAGAAATAAAGAAAATAATATGGGAAAAAATATTTGATTATGAAGATGACTTACTAAGTACTAATTGGATAGAAGATGAATTAGAAAATATAGATTTCTTTGGTAGAAATAATTCTGATAGTTATTATTCAGATGGATATTATACAAATTAAGAATGCTAGAATATATTCAAAGAGTTAGAGAAAAACAAAGTTGGCTATACGAAGAAATTAATTATAGAAACCAGCTTAGAAGAGGAAGAGAACAACTAAAAGAAAGATTAATCTGACTAGATAAAACTATAAAACAACTAGAATTAAAAGACAATTTAGAATATGATTTAGACATGGAATTATTCATAGACGAAAAAGACAGGATAATTAATGAAATAGATAATCAAGAATTTAATATCAGATGTAGTACAATTAGAATAAATTATTACAAAGAAATTTGCAGTATCACAACTACTTTAGGATAAAATGATAGACTATGAGTATTTAAAATATTGGAGACAAGATATGGAAGAAATAAGATTAACAAAAATACTTACGAAAGAGAATTTAATTGAATATTTTAGAACAAAAGATATAGAATATTTAGAATACCTACAAAATAATATACAAGAATTACAAAGGCTAAGAGAAAAAACTAAAGAATATTATAGTAAAGCATTTAATCAAATACCATCCGATAACCCCCCAAGATATGAACATTAATAAAATTAAAATAAATAAACTAAAAATATAAATGATTAGAGAAGTTAAGAAATATCCACGCACAAACAAAAATAGATCCATTAGAGCTATCATAGATCTATTTAAGTTACCCAAGTTATCCACACCCCCTACAATTTTTAAAAAAGAATAACCTAATTTGAGTTAGCACGGAGTATAAAAATAAAGAAACTTTTGAATCTTGTGGTCTTAAATTCTAGATATGTCAAATATACCAAAATTCCCTTCAATTTTGTGATCTTAAACATGTCATATGGAAAGTAAAAATTTAAAAGTTGCTTAAAAAAGAAAAGGATCATTCTTTTTTAAACTGACTAAAAAGAAAAATAGATCATTTTTTTTAAACGAAGGGAGTAATTTTTTTTGGTTGCAGGAAAGTGATAAAAAGAAGAGAAATAACATATTATTGCTGCAAGAAGTTTTATATCGTGAAAGTTATTTAAAGATAATTTCATGACGTAAATTAAAATTATATACATTACAATTAGTAAACACACAACATGAACAAAAATATATAAAATTACTCATTCTATAAAGTGTAATAGATGTTTTACCATGTCATCGATCTAGTTCTCTATCCCTCACTCTTTTGCTTGTTTCCGCAACATAGGAATGACAAGAAGTGAATCTTTTTTAAACATTATGATATCCAATTACTCATCCATGTTAATATTAGCCAGATCCATTTCATTTGGTAGAATCCAATCAAACTTATGGATCAAAGAAGCAACAACTAAGGAAATAAACCTAGTCTCTACGGGTTTTCCAGCACACATTCTTCTTCCTGAATCAAAAAGGATAAACTCAAAATTTTTCCCTTTGTGATTTATTTTTGAATTGATGAATCTTTCAGGTTTGAAGCTCGAATGATAGTCCCAAATCTTAGAATCTGTTGCAATTGCCCACATATTGACCAACACTTGTGTATCTTCGGAAATTCTATAACCCATGACTTTAAAAGTTTGCACTGCATGATAAGAAAGCAAAATCATTTCAGAGGGATGCAACCTTAGTGTCTCTTTAAAACAAGCGTCCAAGTATGGTAAGCTTGGCAAATCTGATTCCTTTATAATATCCATACCTCCTACTACTTTTGGAATTTCATCATCAGACTTTTTGCATGGCTTGTAGATTTCTAAGGAACTCTACAAGCATCCATTCACTTGTAGCAGTTGTAGATTCTTTTCCAGCTCCAAATATTTCTCGAAAGATCCAAGGAGTAGAAATTGTTGGGTTCAATATGTGTGTGAATGAAAAATGGAGGAAAAAATAGTAGAGGGAAATAGAGTAACTAAAATGAAAAGTGTACTCTTTTAATGGAAAGTTCACTAATTCTCCCACATTGGTGAGAGAAGGGAACTTTTAAGTATTTTTAATACTCCACTTGGATTGTAACGCCTCGATTTTCTGAATCGGAATGCTATACGGTGCTCATGACCCCGAGGGACCACAAGCTAACCCATGATTGATATCTGTACCTGTACACTGCATATATAATGTAATAATGCGGAAAACATGAACATGTAGGCCATAAGGTTCAACTGAATAAAGAATCTGTCAAAACATAAAATCCATATGGGTGAAAGATACCCAAAAAAGCTGAAAACTAAATCAAATCTGAACATAAGTCTGAATACTGAATCTGAAAGCTAAATCTGAGCGTAAATCCGAAAGCCTCTAAGTACTGTCTGAAATAAGGAGTTGAAGGAACATGTCTCCAACTAACTCCGTAAAAATGAACTGAAGAAATAAATGAATAAATCAAATAATGTCGTCCTCGAATGAAGAGGACACACTGCAACTCTGTATGCTGAATGCGACTGCTACTGCTGGTCTGGGACTCGTGCCTCTGAACCTATGGTGTAACTTAAAAATAAAGCACCATAGCGCAAATGCATCAGTACAACCGGAGTACTGAGTATACGAGTGAGGTAGGCTAATGCAAAGGGTTTACATGCAGGAATAATGCTAATTGACTGACTGATATGAACGTAAGATTACAAACATACATACATAGTAACTGAGATCGTGAGTATGTGGTAGCTAAATTTGTATGATAATACATGACTGGAAATGTAGTTCTGATAACATGAGCGACTGTGTCTGACAATCCTGAATCTGGTAGGACTCCCTGAGTCCCGTGCTATAACTGAATTTGACTGTATCTAACAGTCCTGGTATACTGATATCTAAAGAACTGTCAGAGTTCTTTTACTGATACTGATACTAAAACTGTGGGAGGTAGTTGTTTAATCGACATGCCCCATGTATACCATTACGGCTAAGATGGGGTCCAATCTCTGCCCCGACTGGAGGGGTGTCAATACCACACCACTGGTAAGGACAGTTGTGAATGACCCTTATCTGGGAGGTACTCAAAGTGAGAACGGTGGGACCCTAAATTGATAGGTTAAGCCAACTCATGAACCCAAATCTAACAGGCTAAGATATCTCAACCTACGCTGGCTACGTAGTTCTGGAACACAAGGATGACTGCTAAGAATCACACCCTAAAACTGGTAGGTGAGTCCCCATCCTTGGGTTCACTCGGTGCTAACTTCTACTCCCATCTAAAGAGACTAAACATAATTCAACTGACTGTACATGGAAAGATTAACTGACTTCCGTTGACTGACGGAGTAGTACTATTATCTGAGAGTTAACTGAGATCATGAGATTTCTGAGATTTTCCTGAGTCACATGACTGACTGAGTTCTATGGATTATATCTTGACTGAGATTATCGTGACAACATGACATGGCTTTAGGCACAAAGCTATGTTTTTCGGGTACAAATACCTCCAGGACTCGATAGAAGGAAACTGACACACATGACATGACTTGATCACAAGATTTGAGTCCACAATTCATAATATCATAGGTAGGGGATATCATATTTCATATAGTTATTCAACATCTTAAACATTATAGGGAATGCATGGATATATTTCGTGTACATATTGTATATCTCTATTATCTTCCATGCTTCATACAACCACAATAGCAACACATGAAAAACATGGAATTCATATTGAAGTATATAGCTAACATAAACTTGTCATTTAGACATCATAGAACCATACAAACATGAATTTCTAGCATCCTAAGCATTTTATCAAACACCTTGCATGCATTCTTTAAGGCATAGGTGGGTTTCATACTTGCACCAGATTAAACCACCTAAAGTTCATGGTTTTCAATTAACAAACATATATATTCCATGAGAACACCTTTAGACATCACATTGAAACTTAAACAACAATCGTCAACATGTACATACTTATATCACCACAAAAAGTTTACAAAATAATATTTAAAACATGGTTCTTGAGCTCTAGGAACGGATTGGATCCATAGATGAACACTACACATACCTTAGTGATTGAATCTTGAAAGAGATCTAATGTTTCTGAAGGTTCTTGAAGAATTCCTTAGGCTTTCTCTTGAGGAGATGATCTTGAGAGAAAACCCTAATCTTGTGGTTGAGAGTGTAAGAGAGGGTTTTTAAGATGCTTAACTGAAGAAAAATAGGAAAAATTATGCCTCTTTAGGGTTATAAGTCGTGGAAGGTGAAGGAAAAGACCAAAATACCCTTATGAAATAAATTCCCAATTGCTGAAAATCATAGTTGACGACATTTGTGACAAGACATCACAAATTTGGTAAGCTACCACGAATGTTGTCACTTTGGAACTGGAATTGATGGTTTCTGCTTAAGTCTGATGACCTTCGTGGTAGGGCATCACAAATGTGATAAGCTACAACGAATGTCGTCACTTAGGAGATGGTTTCTGCCTAAGGCTGACGACCTTCGTGGTAGGGCATCACAAATATGGTAAGCTACCACGAATGTTGTCACACAGGAGCTGAATTCTACGTAAGGCTGACGACTTTCGTGGTAGGGCATAAAAAATGTGGTAAGCTACCACGAATTTCGTCACACAGGAGATGGATTCTTCCTAAGGCTGACGACCTTCGTGGTAGGGCATCACAAATGTGGTAAGCTACCACGAATGTCGTCACACTATTTCCAGCCTAACATGCTGGAGTAAAATAGGAATAACTCTTTGCTCCGATATCGGATTTAGGCAAAATTGGTATCGTTGGAAAGCTAATTCAATTATATATATTTCATTTGTCTCTCACTCTCAATTACTTAAGTTAAATTCTCATATCCTTTTTTATGAATTTTATAGGCCATGAGCTAAAAAATTCCTAGTATAATGAGAGATATGCTAGTTTGAATCTGACTATGGCAATATTTTTCTCAAGAATTCGATCGGTGAGGAATGTTTTGATTCGTCTGATAGCTGAGAGTTATTTGAATACTTAATATACATATACCTTACTTATAAAACTATAAAATAACCATGATGTACTATGCATGAGCTTGGTACATGGCTCTAATACTGGTTTGATTTTTTTTGGGGTATTATAATATCTCCCCCTTGGAAACATTCATCCTTGAATGATGACTGCTTGAGAGGGGAGAAAAGATAAAACGACGCATACACTAATCATGATCAACTGGAACATAATTTTAGGACTGAATTGAATTCTAAACTAAATATATCCCATCTGAACATGCATATCTGATGCATGATTGATAAGCTGAACTCATGAATGAATGATAAGCTATGCACTGATACTTGATACCAATTTTATACTGGAATTTTTAACATGTAACTGAATAAGCTTAAGGAAAAGGGTTACCTCAAGCCAAGACTGAATTAGCAGAGAAAAGATGAGGGTACTTGGTTCGCATGTCTGCTTTTGCTTCCCAAGTAGCTCCCTCCATGGACTGATTCCGCCAAAGAACCTTGACTATAGGGACTTCTTTGTTCCTCAGTCTACGAGTCTGATAGTCAAGGATTTCGACTGAAATCTCTTCATAAGAGAGGCTATTCTGAATGTCAATACTCTGAATAGGGACTACAACTGTTGGGTCACCTATGCACTTCTTGAGCAAAGAGACATGGAAGATTGGATGAATTGAGGTTAGATATGAAGGCAATTCGATCTCATAGGCTACCTTGCCGAAGTGACTGAGAATCCTGAAGGGACCGACATATCAGGGACTGAGCTTTCCCTTCTTGCCGAAACTCTTCACTCCCTCTATGGGAGATATATTGAGATAGACATAGTCATCGACCTTGAATTCGAGATCCTTACTACGAATATCCGCATAAGACTTTTGTCAGCTCTGAGCAGCCCGGAGTCTTTCTCTGATCAACTGAACTTTCTCTAAGGCATCGAATACTAAGTCAGGCCCTATGAATGTGGTCTCACTAACTTTGAACCAACCGATCAGAGACCTACATCTCCTACCATAGAGATCTTCGAATGGAGCCATCTGAATACTGGAGTGATAGCTGTTGTTGTATGCGAACTCAATAAAAGGCAAGTGGTCATCCCAACTTCCCTTGAAATCAATTGCATATGCCCTTTTCATATCTTCTAGAGTCTGAATGGTCCTTTCTGCTTGACCATCTATCTGAGGATGAAACGCTATACTGAGATGAACTTGGGTACCAAGACCCTTTTGGAATGCTTTCCAAAAGTGAGAGGTGAATTAGGTACCTCTGTCTGAGATGATAGATAGTGGAACACCGTGTAATCTGACCAACTCCCAAATATAGAGTTTGGCATAATCCTCGGTTGAGTAAGAGGTACGAACTGGAAGAAAATAAGCTGACTTGGTCATTCTATCTACAATGACCCCAACTGAATCATGCTGATGATGTGTTCTAGGCAAACCCATCACGAAGTCCATGTTTACTTCTTCCAACTTCCAAGTAGGAATAGTGAACTCTTGTATGGAACCACTAGGTTTCTGATGCTCTATCTTAACCTACTGATATGTAGAGCATTTAGCCATAAACTCTGCAACGTCCCTCTTCATCCCACTCCACCAATAGATCTCCCGCAAGTTGCGGTACATCTCAATGGCCCCTGTATGAATAAAGTATCATGCACCATGCTCTTCTGCAAGAATTCACTGCCTCAAGTCATTTACACCGAGAACACACAGACGACCCTTACAACAAAGAACACCATCTCCCCCTTGGGAGAAAACCTCTACTTCCTGACTCTGAACTGACTCTTTTAGCTTGACAAGGCTAGGATCCCTGTCTTGCTTCTCTTTTACCTCAGAAACTAGAGATGACTCTGAACTACTCTGAAAACATACACCACCCTCTGAAGAGTCGACTAAGTGAATTCCTAGTCTGGCAAGATGATAAATCTCCTGAGCTAATCTCTTCTTACTATCCTGAACATGGGAAACATTACCCATGGACAGTCTACTGAGTGCGTCGGCCACTACATTGGCCTTGCTAGGATGATAAAGGACACTCAAGTCATAATCCTTCAAGAGCTCTAACCACATTCTCTGACGAATATTGAGATCTTTATGGGAAAAAACATACTGAAGGCTCTTATGATCTGTGAAGACGTCTACATGAACACCGTATAGATAATGCCTCCACATCTTTAAGGCAAAGAAAACTGCTGCTAACTCAAGGTCATGAGTAGGATAATTCTTCTCATGGGGCTTTAACTGTCTGGAGGCGTAGGCTATGACTCTACCATGCTACATGATGAAAAAACCTAAACCTACTCTGGATGCATCACAATATACTACGAATCCATCGGAACCGTTGGGAAGTGCTAAAACTGGAGCTGAGGTGAGTCGAGTCTTCAACTCCTAAAAACTCTTCTCGCAAGGTTCTGACCACTGAAACTTGACCTTCTTCTGAGTCAATCTGGAAATAGGAGATGCAATAGAAGAAAATCCCTCGACAAACCATCGATAATAGCCAGCCAAACCCAAGAAACTCCTGATATCTGATGGAGAGACAGAGCGAGGCTAGTTTCTTACCGCTTCGGTTTTTTGAGGATCTACTCTATTGCCATCACCAAAAAAAATATGGCCAAGGAATTCTACTGATCTTAGCCAAAATTCGCACTTACTGAACTTGGCGAACAACTGGTGATCCCTGAGAGTCTGAAGAACAATTATGAAATAGTCTGAATGATCACGCTCTGTGAGGGAATAAACCAGAATATCATCTATGAAGACTATGACGAATGTGTCCAAGTAATGATTGAACACCTAGTTCATCAAGTCCATGAAAGCTGCAGGGGCATTGGTAAGACCAAAGGACATGACTAGAAATTCAAAGTGACCATACCGAGTATGAGAAACTGTCTTCAGAATGTCACATTCTCTAACTCTGAGATGATGATAGCCTGATCTGAGATCTATCTTGGAGAAATAACTGGCACCCTAAAGTTGGTCAACCAAGTCATCTATCCTAGGTAGCGGATACCTGTTCTTGACCATGACTTTGTTGAGCTGACGGTAATCAATACACATTCTGAGAGAATCGTCTTTCTTGCGCACGAATAAGACTGGCGCACCCCATGGAGATACACTGGGCCTAATGAATACCTTATCTAAGATATCCTTCAACTGATCTTTCAGTTCCTTGAGTTCTACTGGTGCCATTCTGTATGGCGGGATAGAAATATGATGAGTATCTGGAAGAAGGTCTATGCCGAAGTCTATTTCCCTTTAGGGAGGAATGCTTGGAAGATCTTCGGGAAAGACGTCTGAATATTCATTAACCACTGAGACTGATTCGAGACTGGGAGATTCAGAACTGGAATCCTTGACATGCACGAGATGATACACACACCCCTTATAAATCATTTTCCTTGCCTGAAGGTAGGAAACAAGCTGACCCCTGAAATACGAAGTGCTACCCTTCCACTCTAGGACGGGCTCATTCGGGAACTAAAATTGAACTATCTTGTTTCTGCAGTCGACTATGGCATAGCGAGAATGAAGCCAATCCATGTCGAGAATGACATCAAAATCAGTCATCTCTAACTCGACTAAATTTGCTGACGTGGGTTTCTGAAATATCATAACTGGGAAATTCCTGTATACCCACCGAGCTATGATGGTTTTACCCACTGGGGTAGAGACTAAAAAGGGCTTTGCTAAAATTTTAGGACTAATTTTGAAATCGCCTGCTATGTATGGAGTGACAAAAGAAAAGGATGCACCTAGGTCTAGCAAAGCATAAACATGAACATGGAAAATCTGTAACGTACCAGTAACAAAATCAAGAGAATTTTCCTGATCCTGTCGGGTCTGAAGATCATAGAGTCTATTTGGGCGTTGCCCACTAGTAGCACTGGAAGTGGCACCCTGCTAGTTCGGGCGATCGGACTAAGTTGTGGAATGATTATGTTGAACCTAAGGTCTTGGATGAGGACACTCCCTAATTCTGTGGCCTGGCTTACCATAACCAAAACAGACATCACTATCGGTTCTGCAAATACCCTTGTGGTTCTTACCACAAGTCTGACAAAGGGGGTTTGTTCGAGCACTCCTAACACTGCCCTGAGATTTAGAGCCTGGTGCTTTGTCTCTGTTACCGTCCCTAAACTTCGACACTGGGGCACTAGCAGAGGAAGGGGATGGAAATGCGGACTTAGGACAAAACTGTGAACGATTTCCTCCCTCTGATTTGGGTTGAGCAAAACTGAAACTGCCTGCTCTTGCTCTCTTGTTCTGCCTCTCCCTAGTCTTAACCTTCTACTCCTCTATCTGTTGAGCATGGGTCATAAGACTATCTAAAGTCATATCACTGTTCAGCATCATAGACCTACACTCATTTACCACGCTATCATTCACCCTTTACACGAACTTGCTCATCTTAGCCCTGTTGTCTGCAACCACACGAGGGGCATATCTGGCTAGCTGAGTAAATCTAAGAGAATACTCTCTAACTATCATATTTCCCTGCCTAAGATTGATGAACTCAAGAACTTTGGCCTCTCTCAGATCTTGGGAAAAGAATCTGTCTAAGAAAGCCGTGACAAATTCTTCCCACTCAACAGGACCTGCATCCTCTAACCTTTCTACTAACCACTGCTTGTACCAAGTGTGACGAACATCCTGCAATTGGTATGCGGCTAACTCAACACTCTGAGAAGAAGTGACTCCCATGATATCAATGACCTTCTAGACTTGGTCAACGAATTCCTGAGGATCCTCATCTGGCTTAGACCCAAAAAAGGATGGAGGGTTCATTCGGGTGAAGTCCCAAATCCTAGATGCTGTTGAATTGGACACTAGGTTGGCTGGAACAACTGCTGGTCATTCATTCTGGGCAGCTACAGACTGAGGAAGAGCGGTAAATGCGGTCCTAAACTCCGCATGAGAAACGTGTTCACCCAAAGGATCTTCGGGCTGAGGAGCTGGCTGATTTCTTCTCTTTGGAGGCATTTTTTTGAAATAAGAGAAGATCGGATTAGACTGAGAGACTGAATTAAAATTATGCTTACTAGCACGATATGAATACTGAAGAAAGAGAACTATTCCGAAAACATCTCATAGCCTCCTGTACATAAATGTGGTGCGCAACACACCCATGTACAAGACTCTACTAGATGCGGCTTTCAGACTTCCTAGGACTCTATTGAACCTTAGGCTCTGATACCAAGTTTGTAACGCCCCAATTTTCTGAATCGGAATGCTACACGGTGCTCATGACCCCGAGAAACCACAAGATAACCCATGATTGATATCTGTACCTGTACACTGCATATATAATATAATAGTGTAGAAAACATGAACATGTTGGCCATAAGGTTCAACTGAATAAAGAATCTGTCCAAACATAAAATCTATATGGGTGAAAGATACCCAAAACAGCTGAAAACTGAATCAAATCTGAACATAAGTCTGAATACTGAATCTGAAAGATAAATCTAAGCGTAAAACTAAAAGCCTCTAAGTACTTTCTGAAATAAGGAGTTGAAGGAACATGTCTCCAACTAACTCCGTAAAACTGAACTGAAGAAATAAATGAATAAATCAAATAATGTCTTCCTCGAATGAAGAGGACTCACTGCAACTCTGTATGCTGAATGCGACTGCTACTGCTGGTCTGGGACTCGTGCCTCTAAACATATGGTGTAACATGAAAAGAAAGCACCATAGCGCAAATGCGTCAGTACAACTGGAGTACTGAGTATACGAGTGAGGTAGGCTAATGTAAAGGGTTTACATACAGGAATAATGCTAATTGACTGACTGATATGAACGTAAGAGTACAAATATACATACATAGTAACTGAGATCGTGAGTATGTGGTAGCTAAATCTGTATGCTAATACATGACAGGAAATGTAGTTCTGATAACATGAGCGATTGTGTCTAACAGTCCTAAATCTGGTAGGACTCCCTGAGTTCCGTGCTATAACTGAATTTGACTGTATCTAATAGTCCTGGTATACTGATATTTGAAGAACTGTCTGAGTTCTTTTACTGAGACTGATACTAAAACTGTGGGAGGTAGTTGTTTAATCGACATGCCCCATGTATACCATTACGGCTAAGATGGGTCCCAATCTCTGCCCCGACTGGAGGGGTGTCAATACCGCGCCACTGGTAAGGATAGTTGTGAGTGACCCTTATCTGGCAGGTACTTAAAGTGAGAATGGTGGGACCCTAAACTGACAGGTTAAGCCACCTCATCAACCCTAATCTGATAGGCTAAGATGTCTCAACCTACGCTAGCTACGTAGTTCTGGAACACAAGGATGACTGCTAAGAATCACACCCTAAAACATGTAGGTAAGTCCCCATCCTTGGGTTCACTCGGTGCTAACTTCTACTCCCATCTGAAGAGACTAAACATGATTCAACTGACTGTACATGGACAAATTAACTAACTTTCGTTGACTGATGGAGTAGTACTATTATATGAAAGTTAACTGAGATCATGAGATTTCTGAGGTTTTCCTGAGTCACATGATTGACTGAGTTCTATGGATTATAGCTTGACTGAGATTATCGTGACAACATGATATGGCTTTAGGCACACAACTATGTTTTTCAGGTACGAATACCCCCAGGACTCGATTGAAAGAAACTAACACACATGACATGACTTGATCACAAGATTTGAGTCCACAATTCATAATATCATAAGTAGGGGATATCATATTTCATATAGTTATTCAACATTTTAAACATTGTAGGGAATGCATAGATATATTTCGTGTACATATTATATATCTCCATTATCTTGCATGCTCATACCACCACAATAGAAACACATGAAAAACATGGAATTTATATTGAAGTATATAGCTAACATGAACTTGTCATTTAGACATCATAGAACCATACAAACATGAATTTCTAGCATCCTAAGCATTTTATCAAACACCTTGCATGCATTCTTTAATGCATAGGTGGGTTTCATACTTGCACCATATTAAACCACCTAAAGTTCATGGTTTTCAATTAACAAATATATATATTCCATGAGAACACCTTTAGACATCACATTAAACCTTAAACAACAATCGTCAACATGTACATACTCATATCACCACAAAATGTTTACAAAATAATATTTAAAACATGGTTCTTGAGCTCTATGAACGGATTGGATCCATAGATGAACACTACACATACCTTAGTAATTGAATCTTGAAAAAGATCTAATGTTTCTAAAGGTTCTTGAAGAATTCCTTAGGCTTGCTCTTGAGGATATGATCTTGAGAGAAATCCTTAATCTTGTGGTTAAGAGTGTAAGAGAGGGTTTTTAAGATGCTTAACTGAAGAAAAATGGGAAAAATTACTCCTCTTTAGGGTTATAAGTCATGGAAGGTGAAGAAAAAGACCAAAATACCCTTATGAAATAAATTCCCAGTTGCTGAAAATCATAGATGACGACATTTGTGACAAGGCGTCACAAATGTGGTAAGCTACCACGAATGTCGTCACTTAGGAACTGGAATTGATGGTTTCTGCCTAAGTCTGACGACCTTCGTGGTAGGGCATCATAAATGTGGTAAGATACCATGAATTTCATCACTTAGGAGCTGGTTTCTTCCTAAGGCTGACGACCTTCGTGGTAGGGCATCACAAATGTGGTAAGCTACCACGAATGTCGTCACACAGGAGCTGAATTCTTCCTATGGCTGACGACCTTCGTGGTAGGGCGTCAAAAATGTGGTAAGCTACCATGAATTTCTTCACATAGGAGATGGATTCTTCCTAAGGCTGATGAACTTCGTGGTAGGGCGTCACAAATGTGGTAAGCTACCACGAATGTCGTTACACTATTTCCAGCCTAACATGCTGGAGTAAAATAGGAATAACTCTTTGCTCTGATATCGAATTTAGGATAAATTGGTATTGTTGGAAAGATAATTCAATTATATATCTTTTGATAGTTCATGATCTCAAATATTCCAAGTATAATGAGAGATATGCTCATTTGAATATGACTATGGCAATATCTTTCTCAAGAATTTGATCTTTGAGGAATGTTTTGATTCGTCTAATAGCTGGGAGTTATTTGAAGCCTTAATATACATCTAACCTACTTATAAAACTATAAAATAACCATGATGTACTATGCATGATCTTGGTACATGGCTCTAATATTGGTTTGGATTTTTTTTAGGGTATTACAAGGATAGTGAGGTAAGGACAAGGTGGTGCCTCGCGTCGTCATCGTAGTCGTCGCTTGGCATCGACTTTGGATTTTGGAATTGAAAAATAATCGATCGATGAGATCTATATTTTTACACAATTTTTTTTGATACTTGTTTTACAAGTGAAATTTTAATCCAAAAATCAGATAGAATTATTTTTCTCCAAGTGCGGGCGCATTTTGGACACCATACAAATGCATATGCAATGCATCGCGCTGTAGCACGATTTGCACACGTACTTCAATAACCTATGGGAGAAGGTGCTTACTAGAATTAAGATAGTGTCACCTGCGGCCGCAGATCAGGCACAGGCCCAGCTCTGGCTGGACACAGATCATGGGACTGTACTAAATAGATGCCTTTTTGATGAACCAATGCATCCTTCCCAAAAGGACAATATAAAGGATATAAGTACGTGATATATACCTCAGGTATAGACATGAGTTTTGACAGCAAAAAACTCTTCATATGTTCAAAAACTTCTTGTGATCATTAGCTGTTGAGTGAGTTCGACAAATCCAACAATTTGAGGTACTGATATTGTTGGATTAAAAGCCATTTTATCCCGGGAGAAAAATTCCATAACCTTGGGTACAATGAGGGGAATTATTCCTTAAGGACACTCTGTGAAGTCGGGGGACTTGGCTTTACATTTCTGTTTTATCTTATTTCTGAAAAATAACACACTTCTTGGATAAATTATCTTTAATCTTGTGTTTAAGGTGTTAAGGATCATCATTGGTGTTCTTGTTTTGAGACTTGAACTTGTGTTGAAGTTGTTGTGCTAATATTCAGATTCTTGAACCCAAAAAAATAGAGAATAACATTCTTAAGGAATAAACTTTCGGAATCTGTATTGTTTGATTTCTGGAGATTAAAGCTTTAAGCTTTCTACTCCGTTTGAACTTAACTAGTGGTTTAAAGAAATAAAATCTTCATCACAAGTTAAATATCACTCAGTTGATGATTGTAGATTATAAAAACTTTATTGTTGAACTAGAAAGAAGAGATGTCTAAAGTTGTTGCAACTTTAGTATTTTGATATACTAAAGTTACTGTCTTATTGTGACAGGAAAATGACTACGGATAGTCAAGTGCATGATGTTGGAATGACTATGGAGGCAACTAGTATTGCCACGATAAGTTGTACTAATTGTTTGCAAGCTATGACACCAGTGGAGAAACCTGGAAAATTCATGGGTATTGACTTCAAAAGATGGCAGCAAAAAATGTTCTTCTACCTCACAACTCTTTGTCATCAAAGGTTCACATTTGAGGAAGCTCTAGAGGTTCCTGAGAGAACCTCTGACCAAGAGCGATTTGTTATTGTGGAGGCTTGGAAACACTCCGATTTTCTTTGTAGGAACTACATTTTGAGTGGTCTCCAAGATGACCTTTACAATGTGTGTAGTGGAATAAAGACAACAAAAGAGTTATGGGGAGCGCTAGAATGGAAGTACATGACTGAGGATGCCGTAACTAAAAAGTTCTTCATTGCAAGATTCCTGAAATATAAAATGATTGACAACAAGTCTATTGTTTCTCAAGTACAGGAACTGCAAGTGATCATCCATTATCTTCTTGCGGATGGTTTGATCGTTAATGAAGCATTTCAAGTAGCGGCAATAAAAGAGAAGATGCCACTTATGTGGAAGGAATTCAAGAACTATTTGAAACACAAACGTAAAGAGATGTCAGTCGAAGATCTAATTGTACAACTACGCATTGAAGAAGAAAATAAGGCTGCGGAAAGAAGGTCAAGAGAAAATTCTGGAATGAATGGAGCAAACATTGTAGAAGATGACCAAACCAACTCTAAAAATCAAAAGAAACTTGGTGGGAAATTCTCGCGAATGATGGATGGATTTCGATGCCACCCGTCATGTTTGTGCTAATAAGGAGTTGTTTGCAACATTCACTTCGGATCAAGGAGAAGAAAAGATCTACATGGAAAACTCCGTTACTGCAAAAGTAGAAGTAACATGAAAAGTTTTCTTGAAAATGTCTTCAAGTAAAGTGTTGACACTCAACAATGCCCTGTATGTACCAGCGTTATGGAAGAACTAGATTCTGTATCACTTCTAGAAAAAAATGGATTCAAATATGTATTTGTTTCCCAAAAAATTATACTTAGTAAAGGAGAAGTGGATGTAGTAAAAGGCTACCACAATGAGGGCCTATTCAAAATGAATGTATTAAATGTTGAAATCAATAAAAGTTCAATTTCTTCTTACTTGCTTGAGTCTTACGATTTATGTCATGAACGATTAGGCCATGTTAATTATAAAACTTTGTGAAAACTGATTAACTTAGAAGTTTTGTCAAACATTGAGTGCAATAAATTAAACTGTCAAACGTGTGTGGAATCAAAGCATGCTAAGCATCTTTATAAGTCCGTTGAAAGGAATTTCAATCCCTTAGACTTAATACACACTGACATTTGAGATATACAATCAACACTATCACGTGGTGGAAAAAAGTATTTCATAACTTTTATTGATGATTGCACTATATATTGTTATGTCTACTTGCTAAATAGTAAGGATGAAACAATATATGCGTTTAGGCAATACAAACTGAAGTTGAAAATTAGTTAGAGCAAAGGATTAAAACTATGATAGGGGTAGAGAATATGTATCTCCCTTCGCCGAAATATGTGTAGAGAATGAAATTGTCCATCAAACTAGGCCCTGTATTCACCTCAATCTGATGAAATTGTGGAAAGGAAAAACCAAAATTTGAAGGAAATAATGAATGCCTTACTTATAAGTTCAGATTTTCCGCAAAGCTTGTGGGGGGAGGATATCCTTACAGCTAACCAAATACTCAATAAAGCTCTCCCTATAGTAAGACACACTCAATTCCTAATTAAAAATGGAAAGGAAGGAAACCCAACTTAAAATATTTCAAAACGTGGGGGTGTCTAGTGAAAGTCAAGTTGTTACTCCTAAAAAGGTTAAGATAGGACCTAAAATGGTGAATTGCGTGTTCATAGGATATGCTAAAAGTATTAAAGCATGTCAATTTTTGGTTCATAAATTCGAACATCCGAATATTAATAAAAATATAGTAATTGAATCAGATAATGCTGAATTCTTTGAAAATATTTGTCCATATAAAACTAGACATGAAGAGTCTTGTGAGGGGTCTCAATGACCTCTAGATTAACCAAGTGAGAATGCACATAATGAAGAGAATCCAAGAAGTAGTACACGTCAAATAATGTCAACTTCATTTGGATCAGATTTTGTAATGCTTCTCTTAGAAAATGAGCCTCAAACTTTTAAAGAAGCGATGCCGTCGTCAGACACATCTTTTTGGAAAGAGGCAGTCAAAAGTAAGATTAATTCAATCTTAAGCAACCATACGTGGGAGTTGGTTGATCTTCCTCTAGGAAATAAACCTTTAGGTTCTAAATGGATCTTCAAAATGAAAATGAAATCGGATGGTACTTTTTAAAAAAACAAAGCAAGACTTGTAGTAAAAGGCTCTAAATAGAAAAAAGGCGTTGATTACTTTAATACATACTCGCCAGTAACAAGGATACCATCGATTTGAATGTTAATTGTCATGGCGGCGATATATGGTCTTGAAATCCATCAAATGGATGTGAAAACAACATTCCTAAATGCAGAATTGGAGGAAGAAATTTACATGGAACAACCTGAGGGTTTTGTGGTTCTAGGAAAAGACAATAAGGTGTGTAAACTTATTAAGTCTTTGTATGGACTAAAGCAAGAAGCTAAACAATGACATGCGAAGTTTGACCAAACCATGTTGGCAAACGGGTTCAAGATAAATGAATATGATAAATGTGTTTACATTAAAGACACTCCAAATCACCAAGTCATTGTTTGTTTGTATGTGGATTATATGTTGATCATCAGTAGAGACATTTCTGATATAAATGCTACACAACGAATGCTTGAGAGAAAGTTTGATATGAAAGACCTTGGAGTTGCGGATGTGATCTTAGGAATAAGAATCCATAGAACTCCACAAGGGTTGGCATTGTCACAATCTCATTATATTGAAAAGGTACTTGACAAATTCAAGTATATGAAATTCGGTATTGACAAGAATCTGTTGGACGTGAGCTTCACACTTCGAAAGAATATTGGTGAAAGTGACTCACAATTGGAGCACGCAAGAGTATTAGGATGTTTAATGTATATAATGAATTGTACATGACCAGCTACAGCATATGCTATCAGTATGCAGAGTCGGTACAAAAGTAATCCCCATAAAACTTATTGGATGGTAATGAAAAGAGTTTTAGGGTATCTTAAATACACTCAAGACTATGCTTTGCATTATAATAAATATCCCATAGTACTTTAAGGATATAGTGATGCAAATTTGATCAATGGATCGAATGAAGTAAAGTCCATAAGTAGATATGTATTTACTATCAGTGGAGGAGCGGTCTCTTAGAAATCATCCAAACAGACATGTACTACTCGCTCTACAATGGAATCTGAATTTATTGGATTGGATAAAGCCGGTGTAGAAGAAAAATGGCTCCTGAATTTCTTTGAAGATATTCCTTATTGTCCCAAACCAGTGGCACCAATATGTATACACTATGATAGCCAAACAGAAATAGATAGGGCGGGGAGCATGATGTACAATGGTAAGTCTCTTCAGATAAGACAGAGACATAATACCGTTAGAGAACTTCTCTCTAGTGGAATTATCATTGTTGACTATGTAAAGTCAAAATATAATGTGTCGGATCCACTTGCCAAAGGCCTATCTAGAGAAAGAGTGGAAAATACATACAAGGGAATGGGTTAAAGGCCTAGGACAAGTCAGCATGGCGGTAACTCTACCTAGAAGTCTGGAGATCCCAAGAGCTAGGTTCAAGGAGATCAGACAAAGTTATGTCTGATAGGTTCAACATTGTTAATATACCCAACCTATTCTCATGATGTAGACAATATTTAGTAAATAAGGATAAGACTTAAAGTGAAAAGTATTTTGATGATTATCTAAATTTTGTAGATTTGACCAAATAGTTTAATCTACAGGATTGAACATTTAGAAATCACCTGTGTCAGGGCTAAGTGGAAGCCACTTTAAGGAGAATGTTAGTAAAGGCCTATTCTCCAAGCTCTTTTAAAATCGGGACGTGTTCATGGCTGAAAAGAACAAAACCATGAGAACCATAAAAAGTGAAAGGCTGGTTGTATGGCACGTGTTGTCTAGGTGTACATTAAAACTCGTCTGTTCAAAGATATCAATTCTACCGATTGACCGAGTACATCCGATGCATGTTCACTACTAAAAGTTCAAAGAGAAACTCACTTATCCAGATGCAATAAGTCTTTGCTAAATGATCACATACTTGTCCATAAATTCTTCAAAATATAGCCATTACCCATTCATATGGGTGATTTTTGGGTTCAATGTGTGTGTGTGAATGAAAAATGGAGGGAAAAATAGTGGAGGGAAATAGAGTCACAAAAATGGAAAGTGTACGCTTGTAATGGAAAGTTAACTAATTCTCCAACATTGGTGGGAGAAGAGAACTTTCAAGTGTATTTAATAAGGAACACTTACTCAACTTGGATAGTGAGGAAAGAACAAGGTGGTTCCTCGTGCCGTCGTTGTTGCTCGCTCGATCGACTTCGGCTTCGGCTTTGGATTTGTCAAATGATCGATCGATGAGATCTATCTTTTTAGATGAATTTTGTTTGAAACTTGTTTTACAAGTGAAATTTTAATCCAAAAATCTGATAGAATTATTTTTGTCCAATTCGGGCTCATTTCAAACGCCATACAAATGCATACGCAACGCATCTCAAAGGGATGTGACCCTTCGAGGTAGAAGGTACACTGTTTCATGTTGTAGGGTGATCTGCATGCGTACTTTGATAACCTTCAGGCATAGGTTCTTATTGGATTTCGGACAGTGTCACCTGCAGCCGCAGATCAGGAGCAGGTTCAGCACAGACTAGGCGCTGGTGACACAACTATACTGAATAAGTGCCTTTTTGATGAACCAATGCATCTTTTCCAAAAGGACCCATTAAAGGCTATAAATACCTGATATATTCCTCAGGTATAGACATGATTTTTGACAGAAAAACACTCTTCATATCTTCAAAAATTCCTTGTGGTCATTATCTATTGAGTGAGTTCGACGAATCCAACAATTTGAGGTACCACTATCATTGGATTGAAAGCCATTTTATCACGGGAAGAAAATAACATAACCTCGGGTACAATGAGGGGTATTATTCCTTATGGACACTCTGTGAATTCGAGGGACTTGCCTTTACATTTCTATTTCATCTTATTTCTTAAAAATAAAACACTTCTTCGATAAATTATCTTTAATCTTGTGTTGAAGGTGTTAAGGATCTTCATAAGTGTTCTAGTTTTGAGACTTGAACTTGTGTTGAAATTGTTGGTTCTATATACATATTCTTGAACCTAAAAACATAGAAAATAACATTCTTAAGGAATAAACTTTCAAAATGCTTGATTTTTGGAGATTAAAGCTTTATGCTTTCTACTCCATTTGAACTTAACTATTGGTTTTAAGAAGAAAAATCTTAATCACAAATTAAAGATCACTCGGTTGATGGTTTGAAGCCATAAAAACATTATCGTTGATCTAGAAACAAGAGGTGTTTAAAGTTTTTGCAACTTTATTAATAGTATTTTTAGATATACTAAAGTTACTGTCTTTTTGTGATAGAAAAATGACTACCGATAGTCAAGTGCATGATGCTGGAACGACTGTGACGGTAACTAGTATTGGCACGATCTGTCGTACTAATGCTTTGCAAGCTATGGCACCAGCGGAGAAACCCAAAAAATTCGCGGGTATTGACTTCAAAAGATTACAGCAGAAATGTTCTTCTACCTCACAACGCTTTGTCTTCAAAGGTTCATATTTAAGGAAGCTCCAGAGATTCCTGAGGGAACCTCTGACCAAGAGCAATTTGTTATTGTGGAGGATTGGAAATACTTTGATTTCCTTTGTATGAACTACATTTTGAGTTATCTCCAAGATGACCTTTACAATGTGTATAGTGGAACAAAGACAACGAAAGAGTTATGGGGAGCACTAGAACGGAAGTACAAGATTGAGGATGCCAGAACTAAAAAGTTCTTCGTTGCAAGAATCCTGGAATATAAAATAATAGACAACAAGTCTGGTGTTTCTCAAGTATAGGAAATACAAATGATCATCCATGATCTCCTTGCGGAAGGTTTGATCGTGAAAGAAAGTTTCAAGTAGAAACTATAATAGAGAAGCTACCACCTATGTTGAAGGACTTCAAGAACTATTTGAAACACAAACGTAAGGAGATGTTAGTCGAAGATAGAATTATACGGTTGTGTATTGAAGAAGATAATAAGGCTGTGGAAAGAAGGTCAAGACAAAATTCTACAATGAATGGAGCAAACATTGTAGAAGATAACCAAAACTACTTAAAAAGAGAAAGAAAATTAGTGGGAAATCCTCGTTAATGATGGATGGATTTAGGTGCCACCTGGCATGTTTGTGCTAATAAGGAGTTGTTTCTAACATTAGCTCTGGCTCAAGGAGAATAAAAGATCTACATGAAAAACTCCGCTGGTGCAAAAGTAGAAGAAACAGGAAAAGTGTGCTTGAAAATGACTTCAGGAAAAGTGTTGACACTCAACAATGTCCTGTATATACCGGAGTTACAGAATAACTTGATTTTTGTATCACTTCTAGAAAAAAATAGATTCAAATGTGTATTTTTTTTCGAAAAAATTGTACTTAGTAAAGGAGAAGTGTATGTAGGAAAAGGATACCTCAATGAGGGTCTATTCAAAATGAATGTAATGAATGTTTAAATCAATAAAAGTTCAATTTCTTCTTACTTGCTTGAGTCTTAGGATTTATGGCATGAATGATTAGGCCATGTTAATTATAAAACTTTGCGAAAACTGATTAACTTAGAAGTTTTGCCAAACTTTGAGTGCAATAAATCAAAGTGTCAAATGTGTGTGGAATAAAAATATGCTAAGCATTCGTATACGTCCGTTGAAAGGAATTCCAATCCCTTAGACTTAATGATACTTGTGATATGAAGTCAGCACCATCACGTGGTGGAAAAAAGTATTTCAAAACTTTTATTGATGATTGCACTAGATATTGTTATGTCTACTTGCTAAATAGTAAGGATAAAGTAATTGATGCAATTAGGCAATACAAAACTGAAGTTGAAAATCAGTTAGAGAAAAAGATCAAAACTATAAGAAATGACAGGGGTAGAGAATATGAATATCCCTTCACTAAAATAAGTCTTGAGAATGGAATTTTCCATCAAACTACAGCCCCATATTCACCTCAATCTAATGGAATTGCGGAAAGAAAAAACCAAAATTTGAAGGAAATGATGAATGCCTTACTTATAAGTTTAGATTTTCCATAAAGTTTGTGGGGGAAGGCTATTCTTACAGCAAACTGAATACTCAATAGAGTTCCCCATAGTAAGACACACCTAATTCCTAATGAAAAATGGAAATGAAGGAAACCCAACTTGAAATATTTAAAAGTATGGTGGTGTCTAGCAAAGGTCCAAGTTCCTATGCCTAAAAGGGTTAAGATAGGACCTAAGAAAGTGGACTGCATGTTCATAGTATATGCTAAAAGTAGTAAAGTATGTCAGTTTTTTGTTCATAAATTCGAACATTCAGATATTAAAAAAATACGGTAATTAAATCAGATATTGCTAAATTCTTTAAACATTTATCTGTATAAAACTAGACATGAACAGTCTAGTGGGGGGTCTAAATAACCTCGAGATGAACCATCTGAGAATGTACATAATGATGAGAATCTAAGACATAGTACACGTAATGTCAACTTCGTTTGGATCAGATTTTGTAATGTTTCTCTTGAAAAATGAGCCTCAAACTTTTAATGAAGTGATGTCGTTGGCAGACACATCTTTTTGGAAAGAGGAAGTCAATAGTGAGATTGATTCAATCTTAAGCAAAAATACGTGGGAGTTGGTTGATCTTCCTCCAGGAAATAAACCTTTAGGTTCTAAATGGATCTTCAAAAGGAAAATGAAAACGGATGGTACTATAGACAAATACAAGGCAAGACATGTAGTAAAATACTTCAAACAAAAAGAAGGCCTTGATTACTTTGATACATACTCGCCAGTAACAAGGATAACGTCGATTCAATTATTTATTGCCTTGGCTGCGATATATGATCTTGAAATCCATCAAATAGATGTGAAAATAGCATTCCTAAATGGAGAATTTGGGGAAGACATTTACATGGAACAGACTAAGGGTTTTGTGGTTCCAAGAAAAGACAATGAGTTGTGTAAACTTATTAAGTCGCTGTATTGACTAAATCAATCACCTAAACAATGACATGCAAAGTTTGACCAAACTATATTGGCAAATGGGTTTAAGATAAATAAATGTGATAGATATGTATACATTAAAGACACTACAAATCCCCAAGTCATTATTTTTTTGTAAGTGAATGATTAGTTGATCATTAGTAGAGACATTTCTGATATAAATGCTATAAAACGAATGCTTGAGAGTAAGTTTGATATAAAAAACCTTAGAGTTGCAGATGTGATCTTAGGAATAAGAATCTAATGCACTCCATAAAGGTTGACATTGACACAGTCTCATTATATCAAAAAGGTACTTGACAAATTCAAGTATATGAAATTCGGTATTGCCAAGACTCCTTTGGATGCGAGCTTTGCACATCGAAAGAATGAAGGTGAAAGTGACTCACAATTGGATAACACAAGAGTATTGGGATGTTTTATGTATATAATGAATTATACACGACCAGACATAGCATGTGCTAGTAATAAGTAGAGTCGGTACAAGAGTAATCCCAATAAAACTCATTGGATGGAAATGAAAAGAGTTTTAGGGTATCTTAAATACACTCAAGACTATGCTTTGCATTATAATAAATATCACACGGTACTTGAAGGATATAGTGATGCAAATAGGATAACTAGAACGAACAAAGTGAAATCCATGAATGGATATGTATTTACTATCAGTGGAGGATCGGTCTCTTGAAAATTATCCAAACGGACATGTATTGCTAGCTCTACAATGGAATCTGAATTTATCGCATTGGATAAAGCCCGTGAAGAAGTAGAATGGCTCTGGAATTTCCTAGAAGATATTCCTTATTGGCCCAAACTAGTGGCACCAGTATGTATACACTGTGATAAACAAATGGCAATAGATACGACAGGGATCATGATATACAATGGTAAGTCTCATCAAATAAGACGGACACATAATATCGTTAGAGAACTTCTCTCTAGTGGAATTATCACTGTTGCCTATGTAAAATCAAAGGATAATATATTGGATCCACTTGCAAAAGGCATATCTAGAGAAGGAGTGGAAAGGACATCCAAGGGAATGAATTGAAGGCCTTGGACAATTAAGCATAGCAGTAACTCTACCAGGAAGACTGGAGATCCCAAGAGCAAGGTTCAAGGAGGTCAAACAAAGTTGTGTCTGACAGGTTCAACATTGTCAATATACCCAACCCATTATCATGATGTAGATAATATTTAGTAAACAAGGATAAGACTTAAGGTGTAAAGTCTTTTAATGATTATCTAAATTTGGCAGATTTGACCAAATAGTTTAATATACAGGATTAAATATTTAGAAATCACCTATGTAAGGTCAAAATGGAAGCCACTTCAAGGATATTGTTAGTAAAGGTCTATTCTCTAAGCTCTCATGGAACCGAGACGTGTTCATGGATGAAAAGAACAAAACCGTGGGAACTATAAAAAGTAAAAGTCTGGTTGAGTGACATGTATTATCTAGGCATACATTAAGGCTCGACGGTTCAAAGATACCAAATCTACCAATTGACCGAGTGCATCTGATACATGTTCACAATGAAAAGTTCAAGGAAAACCCACTTATCTAGAAGCAATCAGTCATTGCTAAATGATCACATGCTTGTCCATAAATTCTTCAAAAGATAGCCATTCCCCAATCATATGGGGGATTGTTGGGTTTAGTGTGTGTGTGTGAATGGAAATTAGAGGGAAAAATAGTGGAGGAAAATAGAGTCACTAAAATGGAAAGTGAAATATTTTAATGGAAAGTTCACTAATTCTCCCACATTGGTGGAAGACGGGATCTTTGAAGTATGGTTAATAAGGAGAACTTACTCCACTTGGATAGTGAGGAAAGAACAAGGTGGTTCCTCGCACCGTCGTCATCGTCGCTCACTTGGCTCGACTTCATCTTCAGATTTGGATTTTGATTTTGATTTGTCAAATGATCGATCGATGAGATCTATCTTTTTAGATGAATTTTGTTTGAAACTTGTTTTAAAAGTGAATTTCTAATCCAAAAATCTGATTGAATTAATTTTTCTCCAAGTGCGGGCGTATTTTGGATGCCATAAAAATACATACGCAATGCATCTCGAAGGGATGTGATCCTTTGAGGTAAAAGGCACACTATTTTGCACTGTAGAATGATCTGTGCGTGCACTTTGATAACCTGCGCGAGTTGGAACTTGCTGGAATTCGGATAGTGTTACCTGTAGCTGTAAATCAAGCACAGGTCCAACACAGACTGGGCGCAGGTGACGCGACTGTACTTAATGGGTACCTTTTTGATTAACCCATGCATCCTTTCCAAAATGACACATTAAAGACGATAAATACCTGATATATTCCTTAGGTATAGACATGATTTTTGACAGTAAAACACTTTTCATATCTTTAAAAACTCCTAGTGATTATTAACTGTTGAGAGAGTTTGCCAAATCTAATACTTTGAGGTACCGCTATTGTTGGAATGAAAGCCATTTTATCACTGGAGAAAAATTCCATAACCTCGGGTACAGTGAGACGAATTATTCCTTAAGGACACTCTGTGAACTCGGGGGACTAGGATTTACATTTCTGTTTCATCTTATTTTTGAAAAATAACACACTTCTTGGATAGATTATCTTTAATCTTGTGTTGAAGGTGCTAAGGATCTTCATAGGTGTTCTAGTTTTGAGACTTGAACTTGTGTTGAAGTTGTTGTGACTATATACAGATTGTTGTACCCAAAAACATAGAAAATAATATTCTTAAGGAATAAACTTTTTGAATTTGTATTGCTTTATTTTTTGAGATTAAAGCTTTAAGCTTTCTACTCCTTTTGAACCTAACTAGTGGTTTAAAGAAATAAAATCTTCATCACAAGTTAAAGATCACTCGTTTGACAATTGGAAGTCATAAAAACTTCATCGTTGAACTAGAAACAAGAGGTGTTTAAAGTTGCTGCAACTTTATTAATGGTATTTTGACATACTAAAGTTACTGTCTTGTTGTGACAGGAAAATGACTACCGATAGTCAAGTACATAATGCTGGAATGACTATGGATGACACCATTTTATCCTTTAATACCAGTAAGTCCTCATATTTCGAGGTCATGATTATTCCCTATTATCTCATTAATTAGATTATTAGTTGGAGTTAGTTGGGGACATGTCCCATCATCTCCTTACTCAGACAGTTTAGTCAGTTAGAGGCTTTCTAGACTATCATGTTTCAGAATTTAGTATTTTCAAGTTTGTTTTGGGTATTCCATTACCCCATACAGATGTTATATCATTCAGATCAGGTTCATTATTAAACCTTATGGAATTTCAGTGCATGTTTCTACATTATTCAGTATATTATGCAGTATATAGGTATAGATATATGTCATGGGTTAGATTGTGGTCATTCGAGGTCATGAGCACCTTGTATCATTTCGGGTACCAGATTCAGGGCGTTACACACTTGGTATTAGAGCCTAAGGTTCAATAGAGTCCTAGGATGTCTGAAAGCCGCATCTAGTAGAGTCTTGTACATGGCTGTGTTGCACACAACATTTATGTGCAGGAGCCTATAAGTTATTTTAGGAATAGTTTCCCCTCTTTCAGTATTCATGTTGTGCCAGTGAGCATAATCTCAAGTCAATCTCTCAGTCTAATCTATTTCACCCTTTCTTCTACAGAACATGCCTCCTAAAAGAACAAATGGAAACCAGTCAGCCCCTCAGCCCGAAGATCCTTTGGGCGATCATGTTTCTCATGCAGAGTTCCGAGTTGCATTCACTACTCTTACTAACTCAGTTTCTACTCAGAACGAATGACTAGCTATCGTTACAGCCAACCCAGTGTCCAATTCAGCCGCAGCTTAGATTTGGGACTTTACCTGAATAAATCCTTGATCTTTTATCGGGTCTATGATAGATAAGAACCCTCAGGAATTCCTAAATTAGGTGCAGAATATGACAGACATAATGAGGGTTATTTCTAATGAGAGTGCTGAGCTAGCTGCATATCAGTTGCAGGATGTTGCTCACACAAGGTTCAAGCAGTGGAAGTCAGAGAGGGCTGACGATGCAGGGTCAGTTGAGTGGGAGGAGTTTGCTTCAGTGTTCCTTGATAGATTCTTCCCCCTAGAGCTTAGAGAAGCTAAGGTGCTAGAATTCATCAACGTCAGGTAAGGTAATATGACAATGAAAGAGTATTCTCTTATGTTACTCAATTAGGAAGATATGCCCATCATGTGGTTGGAGATAGAAGAGTAAGGATGAGTATGTTCGTTTTAGGGGTGAATGATAGCATGGTTAATGAGTGTAGATCCGCCATGCTAAATAGTGACATGACTTTAGCCAGGATCATGAGTCATGCTTAGTTGGTAGAGAAGCAGAAGATTAAGATGAGGGAGAAAAAGAATAAGAGAGCGAAGACAGGTAGTTTCAACTTTTCTCAGCCAAAGTCAGAAGGAGGAAACCTTTCTCAGTTTCATCCTAAGTCATCAGTTCCAGCTCCGTCTTTAGCCAGTGCTCCAGTTCCTAAGTTCAGAGAGAGTAACAAAGATAGAGAGCCAGGCTCTAAATCCCAGGGCAGTGTTAGCAGTACCCACACTTATTCTATTTTCCAGACTTGTGGCAAACACCATCAAGGTATTTGCAGAGATGGCAGTGGTATTTGCTTTGGATGTGGCAAGCTAGGCCACAGAGTCAGAGACTGTCCTCAGCCAGGTCCTCAGGGTCAACAGAATCGCTCTTCAGTTCAGTCCGGTAGCCCAAATTAGTAGGGTGTCACCTCCAGTGCTAGTAGTGGGCAACACCCAAATCATCTATATGATCTCCAGTCCCAGCAAGACCAAGAAAATTTTATTGATATGGTTACTGGTACATTATAGATCTTTCATATGCATATTTATACTTTGCTAGATCCAGGAGCTTCTTTGTATTTTATCACTCCTTATATACCAGGAGAATTCGGAATCAGTCCCAAAATCCTAGCAGATCCCTTTTCATTCTCTACCCCAATGGGTAAAACCATCATATCCTAACGGGTATACAGGAACTGCCCGGTTATGATATTTCAGAAAGTCACTTCAACAGACTTAGTAGAATTAGAGATAACTGATTTTGACGTCATTCTCAACATAGATTGGCTTTATTCCTGCTATGCCACAGTTGACTGTAGAAACAGAATAGTCCAGTTTCAGTGCCCAAATGAACTCATCCTTGAGTGGAAGGGTAGTGTATCCGCTTTCAGGGGTCAGCTTGTTTCTTACCTTCGGGCAAGGAAAATGATATCTAAAGGATGTGTCTATCATCTTGTTCGAGTTAAGGACACTAGTTTCGAAACTCCCAGCCTTAAATCAGTTCCAGTTATGGGTGAATATTCAGATGTCTTTCCTGAAGATATTCCAGGAATTCCTCCCAAAAGAGAAATAGACTTCGGTATTGATCTTCTTCTAGATACTCATCCTATCTTTATTCCGCCATACAGAATGACACCAGTAGAACTCAGAGAACTGAAAGAAAAATTAAAGGATCTCTTAGATAGGGGATTCATCAGGCCTAACATTTCCCCGTGGGGGCGCTCCAGTATTATTCGTGCGCAAGAAATATGGTTCTCTTAGGATGTGTGTAGACTACCGTCAACCAAATAAGGTCATGATCAAGAACAAGTATCCTCTTCCCAGAATCGATGACTTCTTTGGCCAACTTCAGGGTGCCAGTTATTTGTCTAAGATAGACCTCAAATCCGGCTATCATCAGCTCAGAGTCAGAGAATGTGACATTCCAAAAATAGCTTTCCATACTTAGTATGTTCACTTTGAATTCCTAGTCATGTTATTTGGTTTTACCAACGCCCCATCCTCTTTCATGGACTTGATGAAATGTGTGTTCAAGCAGTGCTTGGATATGTTCGTCATAGTCTTCATAGATGATATTCTGGTCTATTCCCGCAGTGAGCGTAATCATGCAGACCATCTCAGAATAGTACTTCAGACTCTCAGAGATCATCAACTATTTGCCAAATTCAGTAAGTACAAATTTTAGCAAAGGTCAGTAGCATTCTTTGGTCATATCGTTTCTGGTGATGGCATTAGAGTGGATTCTCAAAAGACCGAAGTAGTAAGAAATTGACCTCGCCCTGTCTCTCCATCAGATTTCAAAACTTTCTTGGGTTTGGACGGCTATTACTAATAGTTTGTTGAGGGATTTTATTCTATTGCATCCCCTATGTACAGATTGACTCAGAAAAAAGTCAATTTTTAGTGGTCAGATCCTTGCGAGAAAAGTTTTAAGGAGTTGAAGACTCGACCCACCTCAGCTCCAGTCTTAGCTCTCCCTGATGGTTCAGATTGGTTCATAGTGTATTGTGATGCATCTAGAGTAGGTTTGGGTTGTGTCCTTATGCAGCATGGTAAGGTCATAGACTATGCTTCCAGACAGCTTAAGCCCCATGAGAGGAATTATTCTACTCCTGATCTTGAGTTAGCAGCCGTAGTCTTTGCCTTAAAGATTTGAAGGCATTATCTATACGCTGTTCATGTAGATGTGTTTACTGATCATAAAAGTCTTCAGTATGTCTTTTCTTAGAAAGATCTCAATCTTCATCAGAGAAGGTGGTTAGAGCTCTTAAAAGATTATGGCATGAGTGTCCTTTATCATCCGAGCAAGGCCAATATAGTGGATGACGCTCTCAGTAGACTATCCATGGGTAGTGTTTCTCATGTTGAGGACGGTAAGAAGAAGTTAGCTCAGGAAGTACATTAGTTTGCCAGACTAGTCGTTCGCTTAGTTGATACAAATGAGGGTGATATATGGGTTCAGAGTAGTTCAGAATCATCTCTAAATTCTAAGGTTAAAGAAAAGAAAAATAGAGATCCCAGCCTTGTCAAGTTGAAAGAGTTAGTTCAGTATCATAAAGTAGAGGTTTTCTCCCTAGGGGGAGATGGTGATTTGCGTTGTCAGGGTCATCTCTGTGTTCCAGGTGTTGATGGCTTAAGGTAGCTAATTCTTGCAGAAGTGTATGGTGCGCGCTACTCTATTCATCCAGGGGCCACAAAGATGTACTGCGACTTGCGGGAAGTCTATTGGTGGAGTGGAATGAAGAGAGATATTGTAGAGTTTATGGCTAAGTGCTCTACATGTCAGCATGTTAAGATAGAGTATCGGATACCTAGTGGTCCTATACAGGAGTTCATTATTCCTACTTGGAAGTGGAAAGAAGTGAACATAGACTTCATGACAGGTTACCTCGAACTCGTCATTATAATGATTCAATCTGGGTCATTATAGATAGAATGAACAAATCAACTCATTTTCTTCCAGTTCATACCTCTTATTCAGCCGAGGATTATGCCAAACTCGACATCAAGGAGTTGGTTAGATTGCACGGTGTTCCGCTATCTATTATCCCAGACAGAGGTACCTAGTTCACCTCTCATTTTTGGAAAGTATTCTAAAAGGGTCTTGGTACCCAAGTTCATCTCAGTACAGCCTTCCATCCTCAAACAGATGGTCAAGCAGAAAGGACCATTCAGACATTAGAAGATATGCTAAGGGCGTGTGCAAATAATTTCAAGGAAAGTTGGGATGACCACTTACCTTTGATTGAGTTTGAATACAACAACAACTATCATTCCCGTATTTAAATGGCTCCATTCGAAGCTCTCTATGGTACGAGATGTAGATCTCCAATTGGTTAGTTCAAATTTAGTGAGGCCTCAGTTATAGGGCCTGACTTAGTATTCGACGCCTTAGAAAAAGTCTAGTTGATTAGATAAAGACTCCGGGCTGCTCAGAGCCGACAAAAGTCTTATGCAGATGTTTGTAGAAAAGATCTCGAGTTCAATATTGGTGAATATGTCTATCTAAAGATCTCTCCCATAAAGAGAGTGAAGCGGTTCAGCAAGAAAGGGAAACTCAATCCCTGATATGTTGGCCCCTTCAAAATTCTCAGTATATTCGGCCAGGTAGCTTATGAGATCGAATTTCCTTCAGATCTAGCCTCAGTTAATAGATTCTTTCATGTCTCTTTGCTCAAGAAGTGCATAGGTGACCCATCAGTTGTAGTCCCTATTTAGAGCATTGATGTTCATAACACTCTCTCTTATGAAGAGATTCCAGTTGAAATCTTAGACTATCAGACTCGTAGATTGAGGAACCAAGAAGTCCCTCTAGTTAAGGTTCTTTGATGAAATTATTCCGTCGAGGGAGCTAATTGGGAAGCAGAGGCACACATGTATACCAAGTATCCTCACTTCTTCTTTGCTATCTCAGATCAAGCTCAAGGTAATAGTTCTCCATAAGCTTAATTAGTTTCATGTTTGGTGTTCATCAAAAACTTTGTATTCTTATTGTAAGAAACTTAGTTCTTCAGAACACTCAGTCATGCATTCATGAATCAGTTACACATGCATCAGATATGTATGTTCTGTATTATATGTTCTTCTTGTCAGTTATGTCAGTCATGAAATCATGTTCCAGTTATTCATGTTCAGCATATACGTCAGTTGTCTTTTCTCCCCTCTAAGTTAGTCTCATTCGAGGATGAATGTTCTCAAGGGGGAGATATTGTAATACCCCATACTTTTTCCCAGCTAATTTTGTCCCAAGAATGCCTAGTATTAGCTTCTAAATGAATGATGACTATTCTATGAGGAATTTTCAAGATTTTCACTTTTTTTCATATGGGAAATTCAATTAACTTTCCATCGATATAAGATTCGCCCAAATCCGATAACCGGGTCAGAAGTAATGACTATTTTAAGTTCCTATCATAAAACAACGCCATATTAGACAGTGGCGCACCGCACCACTAGAGGAAATGACATTTGGCCAATTTTAGTAGGAGTCCGCGATTATGGCGCGTCGCGCCAGGGCCCAAATTTAGAATTGTCCTTTTCCAGTGTCTTAGCATGATTTCCTCCACGTCACACCAAAGTTCCAGGTCGTAAAATAAGGGGCAATGCAATGGCTCCGCGTCGCGCCATACCTCAATTTCCTAATTGTCATAATTAAGTGACATAGCGCGATAGCACTGCGTCGTGCCAACGGTTCAATTTGGGAAATTTTACTGAAATTAAATGACGCATCCAGGGTTAAAAGGGTCAGCTTTCCACTCCTATTTAAGCTCTTTAACACGTGATTCATCCACTTTTCACCCAAAATACACTCTCTTCTGTCGAAAACCTCTCAAGAACAAGCTAGGATTTTCATAGAAGATCCAATTCCAAGAAAGTTTCTCCATCAATCTTCACGAAATCACAAACTAAGGTATGCGTAGTGTTTATTCATGGACTCTTTTCATCAATAAATCCCAAGAGTCTCTTTTCTAATTTTAAGTTTATGGATTTCTTTATGAATTTCATGTTGGGTTTGTTTTGTGTATGTTGAGTATGATCAATTGAATTCAAATCCATGTTGGCTGATCAATTTTATGTGGAATTGATTTGTATAGATGTATATTCATGTGAACCTATGAATAAACCCTAGGATGATGAAATTTGAGATGAATCATGATGATTAATTGTTGTATAATGTTGTTTACATGTGCTATGCCTACCATGTGTTTGATTAAATGCCAAGATGAAGAAATAATGCCCAACTAGTACGATATCATGAAATCCCCTTGTAGGTACAAGTTATGCCTATCACATTTTTTGGTGGAATGCTTCTATAAATGTATTATTGATTATGATGTTAGTTATATGTTCAATTAAGTTATGCTGTGTCAGTTTTCCTTCCATTGAGTCCTGGGGGTATTTGTACCCAAAATGTTAGTTGTGTGCCTAGAGCCATTCATGTTTTCACGATACTCTCAGTCAAGCTATGAATCCTTAGACTTCAGACAGTCTTATGACTCAGGAAATCTCCATGATCTCTTGAACTCAGTTAGTTGATAGATATCAGTAGTATTTCGTCAGTCAATGAAATTCAGTAACTCAGTCCATGTTAAGTTTAGTAAATTATGTTCAGTGTCTATTCAGATGGGAGTAGAAATTAGCACCGAGTGAACCCAGGGATGGGAACTCACCTATTATATGAGGGTGTGATTCTTAGAAGCAATCCTTGCATTCCAGAACTATGTAGCCTGCATAGGTTGAGACATCATAGCCTGCTATATGAGGGTGGATAAGGTGGCTTAGCCTGCTACATGAGGGTTCCCACCGTTCTCACTAAAGTTACCTGTTAAATTAGGGTCACTCATATGTTGTACTTACCAGTGGCGCGTTATTGGCACCCTTCCAACCAGGGCATAGATTGGACGCCAATTCAGCTATAATGCATTATTTGGGGCATGTCGGTTAGTTGACTACCTCCCACAGTCTCAGTCTCAATCTCAGTAAAAGAACTCAGATAGTTCTTCATAATTCAGGACTTTCAGATACAGTCAGCTCAAACACAGTACAAAACTCAGATAGTTCCATCAGATTAAGGCTGTTAGATACAGTCACTCATGTTATCAGTTTTATTCAGATGCAGTAATCATGTTATCACAGTTTTAGTGTCAGTTGTTGTGTCTCATGCATTTATTCTCACGCTCATGATAGTTAGTCAGTTATTATTATTATTATTATTCATGCATATGAACCCCATGCATTCAGCCTACCTCACATGCATACCAGTACATTTAAACTACTGATGCATTTGTATTATGGTGTATTATACCATAGGTCAGATACACGAGCCCCAGAGCAACAGTAGATTCCAGAAATCCACAACAGAGTTAGAAGTGAGTCCTCATCTTTCGAGGACATGATTATTCCCTATTATATCATTAATTAGTTTATTAGTTGGTGTTAGTTAGGGATATGTCCCATCAGCTCCTTACTCAAACAGTTCAGTAAGTTAGAGGCTTTCTAGAGTATCATGTTTCAGACTTCAGTATTTTCAGTTTTGATTTAGGTATTCCATTACCCCACACAGATGTAATGAATATGAATATGATTGGGCATTCCAATCAAGAAGAAATTCAAAGGAAAGGGCTTCAACTGTGGCAAGATTTGCCACAAATCGGCAGATTGTCGGGCCCCTAAGAAAGGAAAGAAAAAGGACCAAGCAACTATGGCTGAGTCCAAGAAAGAAAGGGTCGATCTATGTGCCATGCTCTCCGAATGCAACTTGGTCAGAAATCCTCGTGAATGGTGGATGGATTCCGGTACCACCCGCCATGTTTATGATAATAATGAGTTATTTGCAATGTTCGCTCTGGCTCAAGGAGAAGAAACGATCTACATGGTAAACTCTGCTACTACTAAAGTAGAAGAAACAGGAAAAGTGTTCTTGAAAATGACCTCAAGCAAAGTGTTGACACTCAACAATGTCCTATATGTACTGGAGTTACGGAAGAACTTGATTTCTGTATCACTTCTTGAAAAACTGGATTAATATGTGTATTTGTTTCCAAAAAATTGTACTTAGTAAAGGAGAAGTGTATGTAGAAAAAGACTACCTCAATTAGGGCCTATTCAAAATGAATTTAATGAATGTTGAAATCAATAAAAGTTTAATTTCTTCTTACTTGCTTGACTCTTACGATTTATGGCATGAACGATTAGGCCATGTTAATTTAAAACCTTTGTGATAACAGATTAACTTAGAAGTTTTGCCAAACTTTGAGTACAATAAATCAAAGTGTCAAACGTGTGTGGAATCAAAGTATGCTAAGCATCCACATAAGGATGTTGAAAGAAATTCCAATCCCTTAGACTTAATACACAATGAAATTTGTGCTATGAAGTCAACACCATCACGTGGTGGAAAAAAGTATTTAATAACTTTAATTTTTGATTGCACTAGATATTGTTATGTCTACATGCTAAATAGTAAGGATGAAGCAATCAATGCATTTAGGCAATACAAAAATGAAGTTGAAAATTAGTTAGAGAAAAAGATCAAAACTATAAGAAGTGTTAGGGGAAGAAAATATGAATCTTCCTTCTCCGAAATATGTGTAGATAATGGAATTGTCCATAAAACTACGACCCTGTATTCACCTCAATATAACGGAATTGCGGAAAGTAAAAACCAAACTTTGAAGGAAATGATGAATGTCTTACTTATAAGTTTAGGTTTACCGCAAAGCTTGTGGGGAAAGGCTATCCTTACAGACAACCGAATACTCAATAGAGATCCCCATAGTAAGACTCAATGAATTCCTTATGAAAAATGGAAAGCAAGGAAACCCAACTTGAAATATTTCAGAGCATGAGGGTGTCTAGCGAAGGTCCAAGTTCCTATGCCTAAAAGGATTAAGATAGGACCTAACACGGTGGAATGCGTGCTCATAGGATATGCTAAAAGTAGTAAAGCATGTCGGTTTTTGGTTAATAAATCCGAACATCCAGATATTAATGAAAATACAATAATTGAATCAGATAATGCTGAATTCTTTGAAAACATTTATCCATATAAAACTAGTCATGAACATTCTAGTGGTGGGTCTAAACACCCTCGAGATGAACCAAGTGAGAATGTACATAATGATGAGAATCCAAGACGTAGTACACGTCAAAGAACGTCAACTTCATTTGGATCAGATTTTGTAACGTTTCTCTAAGAAAATGATCCTTAAACTTTTCAAGGAGCGATGTCATGATCAAGCACATCTTTTTTGAAAGATACAATTGTGAGATTGATTCAATCTTAAGCAACCATATGTGGGAGTTGGTTAATCTTACTCCAGGAAATAAACCCTTTTGTTCTAAATAGATCTTCAAAAGAAAAATAAAAGCGGATAGTACTATTGACAAACACAAGATAAGACTTGTAGTAAAAGGACATCCAAAGGAATGGGTTTAAGGCCTAGGACAAGTTAGCATGGCGGTAACTCTACCTAGTAGACTGGAGATCCCAAGAACTAGGTTCAAGGAGATCAAAAAATTTTGTGTCTGACAGGTTCAACATTGTCAGTATACCCAACCCTTTCTCATGATGTAGACAATGTTTAGTAATCAAGGATAAGACTTATGGTGAATATTTTTTAATGATATATAAATTTGAAAGATTTGACCAAATATTTGAATCTACAGGATTGAACGTTTAGAAATCACCTATGTAAGGGCGAAGTGGAAGCACCTTCAATTAGAATGTTAGTAAAGGCCTATTTTCTGAGATCTTATGAAACCAAGACGTGTTCATGGCTGAAAAGAACAAATCCATGAGAACCATAAAAAGTAAAAGGTTGGTTATATGACATGTGCTTTCTAGGTGTACACTAAAGTTCAACGGTTCAAAGATATCAAATCTACCAATTGATCGAGTGCATCCAATTCACGTTCACTACGAAAAGTTCAAAGGGAAACCCACTTATCTAGATGCAATCAGTCATTGCTAAATGATCACATGCTTGTCCATAAATTCTTCAAAAGATATCCATTCCCCATTCATGTAGGGGATTGTTGGGTTCAATGTATGTGTGAATGGAAAATAAAGGGAAAAATAGTGGAGGGAAATAGAGTCACTAAAATGACAAGTTTACTCTTTTAATGGGAAGTTCACTAATTCTCCCACATTGGTGGCAGTAGGGAACTTTTAAGTGATTTTAATAAGGAAAACTTACTCCACTTGGATAGTGAGGCAAGAACAAGGTGGCGCCTCGCTTTGTCGTTGTCGTCGTTCGCTCGACTCGGCTTCGGCTTCAAATTTGGGTTTAGATTTGGATTTGTCAAATGATCGATCAATGAGATCTATCTTTTTAAATGAATTTTGATTGAAATATGTTTTAAAACTGAAATTTTATTCCAAAAATATGATACAATTACTTTTCTCCAAGTGCGGGCAGTATTCGGATGCTATGCAAATGCATACTTAATGCATATCTAAGGAATGCGACCCTTTGAGGTAAAAGGCACATTGATTTGCACTGTAGGGCAATCTGCTAGAAAACTTTGATAACCTGTGGGCGCAGGTGCAGTGCAGATGCTTACTGGAATTCGGACAGTGTCACCTGCAGCCACAGATTAGGTGCAGGTCCAGCATAGACTAGGCGCAGGTAACACGACTGTACTGAATTAGTGCCTTTTTGATGAACCAATTCATCCTTTCCAAAAAGACACGTTAAAGTCTATAAATACCTGATATATTCCTCAGGTATAAACATGATTTTTGATTGCAAAACACTCTTCATATCTTCAAAAACACCTTGTGATCATTAGCTATTGAGTGAGTTCGACGAATCTAACAATTTGAGGTACCGATATTGTTAGATTGAAAGCCATTTTATCCTAGGAGGAAAATTCCATAACCTCGGGTACAGTGAGGGGAATTATTCCTTAAGGATGCTCTCTGAAGTTGGGGGACTTGGCTTTACATTTCTATTTCATCTTATTTCTAAAATATAACAAACTTCTTGGATAGATTATCTTTAATCTTGTGTTGAATGTGTTAAGGATATTCATAGGTGTTCCTTTTTTGAGACATGAACTTATATTGAATTTGTTGTTCCTATATACAGATTCTTGTACCTAAAAACATAGAAAATAACATTCTTACGAAATAAACTTTCAGAATCTGTATTGCTTGATTTCTGGAGATAAAAGCTTTAAGCTTTCTACTCCGTTTGAATATAACTAGTGGTTTAAAGAAATAAAATCTTCATCACAAGTTAAAGATCACTCAGTTTAGGATTGGAAGTCATAAAAACTTCATCATTGAACTAGAAACAAGAGGTATTTAAAGTTGCAGCAACTTTATTAATAGTATTTTGATGTACTAAAGTTACAGTCTCATTGTGGTAGAAAGAAGACTACCGATAGTAAAGTGCATAATGCTGGAACGACTATGGTGGAACCTAGTATTCCCACGATGAGTTGTACTAAATGATCTACAAGCTATGGCACCAGCAGAGAAACCCAAAAAATTCACAGGTATTGACTTCAAAAGATGGCAGAAGAAAATGTTCTTCTACCTCACAACTCTTGGTCTTTAAATGTTCACATTTGAGGAAGCTCCAGAGGTGCCCGAGGAAACCTCAGGCGTAGAGAAATTTGTTAGTGTGGTGTCTTGGAAACACTCCAATTTCCTTTGAAGAAACTACATTTTGAGTGGTATCCAAGATGACCATTAAAATGTGTACAGTGGAACAAAGACAACAAAAGAGTTATGAGGAGGGCTAGAACAGAAGTACAAGACTGAGGATGCCGGAACTAAAAAGTTCTTCGTTGCAAGATTCCTGGAATATGAAATGATAGACATTAAGTCTGTTGTTTTCCAAGTGGAAGAACTGCAAGTGATCATCCACGATCTCTTTGCGGAAGGTTTGATCGTGAATGAAAAGTTTCTAGTAGCAACAGTAATAGAGAAGCTACCACCTATGTGGAAGGACTTCAAGAACTATTTGAAATAGAAACGTAATGAGATATCAATCAAAGATCTAATTGTACGACTGTGCATCGAAAAAGATAATAAGGCCGCGAAAAGAAAGACAAGAGGAAATTCTGTAATGAATGGAGCAAACATTGTAGAAGATGACCAAAACAACTCTAAAAAGCAAAAGTAAGCTGGAAATAAAAGAAATCAACCCAAGAAGAAATTCAAAGGAAAGTGCTTCAACTGTGGAAAGATTTACGACAAATTGACAGATTGTCGGGCCCCTAAGAAAAGAAAGAAAAATGACCAAGCAAATGTGGCTGAGTCCAAGAAAGAAATGGTTGATTTGTGTGCCATGCTCTCCGAATGCAACTTGGTCAGAAATCCTCACTAATGGTGAATGGATTCTGGTACCACCCGCCATGTTTGTGATAATAAGGAGTTTTTTTCAATGTTCTCTCTGGCTTAAGGAGAAGAAAAGATCTACATGGAAAACTCCGCTACTGCAAAAGTAAAAGGAAAAAAGAAAAATGTGCTTGAAAATGACTTCAGGCAAAGTGTTGACACTCAACAATGTCCTGTATGTACCG
Organism: Capsicum pubescens; assembly: GCA_030864215.1. Taxonomy (NCBI): domain Eukaryota; kingdom Viridiplantae; phylum Streptophyta; class Magnoliopsida; order Solanales; family Solanaceae; genus Capsicum; species Capsicum pubescens. Next base: position 221,052,119 of record CM061543.1, on the reverse strand, counting down.
AAGTTACGGAAGAATTTGATTTCTTTATCACTTTAAGAAAAAAATGGATTCATATATGCATTTGTTTGCGGAAAAATTGTACTTAGTAAAGGAGATGTGTATGTAGTAAAAGGCTACCTCAATGGAGACCTATTCAAAATAAATGTAATTAATGTTGAAATCAATAAAAATTCAATTTCTTCTTACTTGCTTGAGACTTATGATTTATGGCATAAATGATTAGGCCATGTTAATTATAAAACTTTGCGATAACTGATTAACTTAGAAGTTTTGCCAAACTTTGAGTGCAATAAATCAAAGTGTCAAACATGTGTGGAATCAAAGTATGCTAAGAATCTATATAAGTCCGTTGAAAGGAATTCCAATCCATTAGACTTAGTACACACTGACATTTGTAATATGAAGTTAACACCATAACGTGGTGGAAAAAAGTATTTCATTACTTAAATTGATGATTGCACTAGATATTATTATGTATACTTGCTAAATAGTAAGGATGAAACAATAGATATATATAGGCAATGCAAAAATGAAGTTGAAAATCAGTTAGAGAAAAATACCAAAACTATAATAAATGATAGGGGCAGAGAATATGAATTTCCCTTCGCCGAAATATGTGTAGAGAATGGAATTGTCCATTAAACTATGACCCCGTATTCAACTCAATATAATGGAATTGCGGGAAGGAAAAAAAAACTTTGAAGGAAATGATGAATGCCATACTTATAAGTTTAGGTTTACCGCAAAGCTTGTAGGGGATACTATCCTTACAGCCAACCAAATACTCAATAGAGTTCCCCATAGTAAGACACAATCAATTTATTTTGAAAAATGGAAAAGAAAGAAACCCAACTTCAAATATTTCAAAGCGTGGGGATATCAAGCGAAGGTCCAAGTTACTATTCCTAAAAGGGTTAAGATAGGAGCTAAGACGATGGACTGCGTGTTCATAGGATATGCTAAAAGAAGTAATGTATGATGGTTTTTGGTTCATAAATCTGAACATCCATATATTAATGAAAATACGGTAATTGAATCAGATAATACTGAATTCCATGAAAACATTTATCTTTCTAGAACTAGACATGAACAGTCTAGTGGGGGGTCTAAACGACCTCGTGATAAACCAAGTGAGAATGTACATAATGATGAGAATCCAAAATGTAGTTCACGTCAAAGAATGTCAACTTCATTTGGATCAGATTTTGTAACGTTTCTCTTAGAAAATGAGCCTCATACTTGAAAAGAAGTGATGTCATTGTCAAACACATCTTTTTGGAAAGAGGCAGTCAATAGTGAGATTGATTCAATCTTAAGCAAAAATACGTGGGAGTTAGTTAATCTTCCTCCAGAAAATAAACCTTTATGTTCTAAATGGATCTTCAAAAGAAAAATGAAAGCGGATGGTACTATTGACAAATACAAGGCAAGACTTGTAGTAAAAGGATTCAAACAGATAAAAGGCCTTGATTATTTTGATACATACTCGCCAGTAATAAAGATAACGTCGATTCGAATATTAATTGCCTTGGCGTCGATATATGATCTTAAAATCCATCAAATGGATGTGAAAACAACATTCCTAAATGTAGAATTGGAGGAAGAAATTTACAAGGAACAGTCTGAGTGTTTTCTGGTTCCAGGAAAAAACAATAAGAAGTGTAAACTTATTAAGTCGCTGTATGGACTAAAGAAAGCACCTAAGCAATGGCATGCGATGTTTGACCAAACTATGTTGGCAAATGGGTTTAAGATAAATGAATGTTATAAATGCGTTTACATTAAAGACACTCCAAATCACCAAGTCATTATTTTTTTGTATGTGGATTATATGTTGATCATCAATAGAGACATTTCTGACATAAATGCTACAAACGAATGCTTGAGAGAAAGTTTGATATGAAAGACCTTGGAGTTACGTATGTGAACTTAGGTATAAGAATCGATAGAACTCTACAATGGTTGGCATTATCACAGTCTCATTATATCGAAAAGGTACTTGACAAAGTCAAGTATATGAAATTCGGTATTGCCAAGATTCCTTTGGATGTGAGCTTCATACTTCGAAAGAATAAAGGTGAAGGTGACTCTCAATTGGAGTACACAATAGTATTGGGACATTTAATGTATATAATGAATTGTACATGACCAGACATAGCATGCGCTATTAGTAAGTAGAGTTGGTACACAAGTAATCCCCATAAAATTCATTGGATAGCAAAGAAAAGAGTTTTGGGGTATCTTAAATACAGTTAAGACTATGCTTTGCATTATAATAAATATCTCACGGTACGTGAAGGATATAGTTATGCAAATTGGATCACCGAATTGAATGAAGTAAAATCCACAAGTGGATATGTATTTACTATCGGTGGAGAAACGATCTCTTGGAAATCATCCAAACAGACATGTATTGCTCGCTCTACTAGAGTATCTAAATTTATTGCATTGGATAAAGCTGGTAGAGAAGAAGAATGTTTCCAAAATTTCTTAAAAGATAATCCTATTGGTCCAAACCAGTGGAACCAGTATGTATACACTGTGATAGCCAAGCGGCAATAGGTAGGGCAGGAAGTATGATATACAGCGGTAAGTCTCATCATATAAAATAGAGAGATAATACTGTTAGAGAAATTCTCTCTAGTAGAATTATCAGTGTTGACTATATAAAGTCCAAGGATAATATGTTGGATCCACTTAGAAAAGGCCTTTCTAGAGAAGGAGTGGAAAGGACATTCAAGGGAATGGGTTTAAGGACTAGGACAAGTCAGCATGGTGGTAACTATACCTAGCAGACTGTAGATCCCAAGAACTAGGTTCAAGGAGATCAAACAAATTTGTGTCTGACAGGTTCAACATTGTCAATATACCCAACCCATTCTCATGATGTAGACTATATTTAGTAAACAAGGATAAGACTTAAGGTGAAAAGTTTTTTAATGATTATCTAAATTTGGTAGATTTGACCAAATAGTTTAATCTACAAGATTGAACATTTAGAAATCACCTATGTAAGGGTGAAGTGGAAGCACTTCAAGGAGAATGTTAGTAAAGGCCTATTCTCTGAACTCTTATGAAACTGGAACAAGTTCATGGATGAAAAGAAAAAAACTATGAGAACCATAAAAAGTAAAAGGCTGGTTGTATGACATGTGTTTTCTAGGTGTATATTAAAGCTCGACGGTTCAAAAATATCAAAATCTACTGATTGACCGAGTGCATCCGATGCTTGTTCACTATAAAAAGTTCAAAGGGAAACCCACTTATCCTGATGCAATCAATGTTTGCTAAATGTCACATGCTTGTCCATAAATTCTTCAAAAGATAGCCATTCCCCATTCATGGGGAAAATTGTTAGGTTCAATGTGTGTGTGTGAATAGAAAATAGAGGGGAAAATAGTGGAAGGAAATAGAGTCACTAAAATGGAAAGTGTATTATTTTAATGGAAAGTTCACTAATTCTCCCATATTGGTGGGAGAAGGGAACTTTTAAGTGTTTTTAATAAGGAGCACTTACTCCACTTAGAAAGTGAGAAAAGAACAAGGGGGTGCCTCGCGCCATCATTGTAGTCGCTCGCTTGGCTTGACTTCGGCTTAGGATTTGGATTTGTCAAATGATCTATCAATGAGATCTATCATTTTAGATGAATTTTATTTGAAATTTGTTTTACAAGTGAAGTTTTAATCCAAAAATCAGATAAAATTATTTTCCTCCAAGTGCGAGTGCATTTCGGACTCTATAAAAACGCATATGTAACCCATCTTGAAAGAAAGAAACCTTTCGAGGTAAAAAGCATACTAATTCGCACTGTAGGGAGATCTGCGTGCACACTTCAATAACCTGCGGGCACAGGTGTAGCGCAGGTGCTTACTGGAATCTGGACTGTGTCACCTATGGCCGCAGATCAGGTGCAGATCCAGCACAGACTGGGCGTAGGTGACATGACTAAACTTAATAGGTGCCTTTTTGATGAACCAATGCATCCTTTTATAAAAGGACACATTAAAGGCTATAAATACCTGCTATATTGCTCAGGTATAAACATGATTTTTTATAGTAAAACACTCTTCATATCTTTAAAAACTCCTTATGATCATTTGTTGTTGAGTGAGTTCGACGAATCCAACAATTTGAGGTACCACTATTGTTGGATTGAAAGCCATTTTATCCTGAGAGGAAAATTCCATAACCTCGGGTAAAGAGAAGGGAAATATTCCTTACTCCGTGAAGTCGGGGGACTTGGCTTTACATTTCTGTTTCATCTTATTTTTGAAAAATAATACACTTCTTGAATAGATTATCTTTAATCTTGTGTTGAAGGTGTTAAGAAACTTCATAGGTGTTCTTGTTTTGAGACTTGAACTTGTGTTGAAGTTGTTGTGCCTATATATAGATTCTTGTACCCAAAAACATAGAAAATAACATTCTTAAGGAATAAAATTTTGGAATTTGTATTTCTTGATTTCTGGAGATTAAAGCTTTAATATTTCTACTCTATTTGAACTTAAATAGTGGTTTGAAGAAATAAAATCTTTATAATAAGTTAAATATAACTCGATTGACGATTGGAAGTCATAAAAACTTCATCGTTGAACTAGAAACAAGAGGTGTTTAAAGTTGCTGCAATTTTATTAATAGTATTTTGATATTCTAACGTTACTGTCTTGTTGTGACAGGAAAATGACTATCGATAGTCAAGTGCAAGATGCTGGAACGACTATGGTGACAACTAGTATTGCCACGAAGAGTCGTACTAATGCTCCACAAACTATGGCACCAGCGGAGAAGCCCAAAAAATTCGCAGGTATTAACTTCAAAAGATGCCAGCAGAAAATGTTCTTCTACCTCACAACTCTTTGTCTTCAAAGGTTCACATTTGAGAAAGCTCCAGAGGTCCCGAGGGAACCTCTGACTAAGAGCGATTTGTTATTGTGGAGGCTTGGAAATACTCCGATTTATTTTGCAGCAACTACATTTTGAGTGGTCACCAAAATGACCTTTATAATGTGTATAGTGCAACAAAGACAACAAAAGAGTTATGGGGAGTGCAAGAACGGAAGTACAAGACTGAGGATGCCGGAACTAAAAAGTTCCTCATTGAAAGATTCCTGGAATATAAAATGATAGACAACAAGTCTGTTGTTTCCCAAGTGTAGTAATTGCAAGTGATCATCTATGATCTCGAAAGGTTTGATTGTGAATGAAGCATTTCAAATAGCTGCAATAATAGGAAGTTACCATCTATGTGGAAGGATTTCAAGAACTATTTGAAACACAAATGTAAGGAGATATCAATAGAAGATTTAATTGTACGACTGCACATTGAAGAAGATAATAAGGTTGCGAAATAAAGGTCAAGCGGAAATTCTACAATGAATGGGGCAAACATTGTAGAAAAAGACCAAAACAACTCCAAAATATAAAAAGAGATGGAAATGGAAAAAATCAACCCAAGGGAAAGTGCTTCAACTGTGGCAAGATTGGCCACAAATCAATAGATTGTCGATCCCTAAGAAAGGCAAGAAAAAGGACCAAGAAAATGTGGCTGAGTCCTATAAAGAAATGGAGGTTTTTTGTGTCATGCTTTCAGAATGCAACTTGGTGGGAATTCCTCGCGAATATGGATAGATTCTGGTGCCACTCGCGATGTTTGTGCTAATAAAGAGTTGTCTGCAACATTCACTCCAGCTCAAGCAGAAGAAAATATCTACATGGCAAACTCCGCTACTACAAAAGTAGAAGGAGCAAGAAAAGTGTGCTTGAAAATGACTTCAGGAAAAGTGTTGACACTCAACCATGTCCTGTATGTATCGTAGTTACGGAAGAACTTGATTTCTGCATCACTTCTAGAAAAAAATTGATTCAAATGTGTATTTGTTTCCGAAAGAATTGTACTTAGTAAAGGATAAGGGTATGTTGGAAAAGGCTACCTTAATGAGGGACTCTTCAAAATGAATGTAATGAATGTTGAAATCAAGAAAAGTTCAATTTCTTCTTACTTGCTTGAGTCTTATGATTTATGTCATGAACGTTTAGGCCATGTTAATTATAAAACTCTGTATAACTAAGAAGTTTTGCAAGACTTTGAGTGCAATAAATCAAAGTGTCAAACGTGTGTGGAATCAAAGTATGCTAAGCATCTTTATAAGTTCGTTGAAAGGAATTCCAATCCCTTAGACTTAATACACACTGATATTTGTGATATGAAGTCAACACCATCACATGGTGGGAAAAAGTATTTCATAACTTTTATTTATGATTGAACAAGTTATTGTTACGTCTAGTTGCTAAATAGTAAGGATAAAGAAATAGATGCATTTAGGCAATACAAAATTGAAGTTGAAAATCAGTTAGAGAAAAAGTTCAAAACAATAAGAAGTGATAGGGGCAGAGATTATGAATCTCCTTTCGCTGAAATATGTGTAGAGAATGGAATTTTACATCAAACTACGGACCTATATTCACATCAATCTAATGGAATTGCGAAAAGAAAATACCAAACTTTGAAGGAAATAATAAATTCCTTACTCATAAGTTCAGGTTTACCACAAAGCTTGTGCGGGAAGGCTATCCTTACAGCCAACCAAATACTCAATAGAGAGCCCTATAGTAAGACACAATCAATTCCATTTGAAAAACAGAAAGAAAGGAAACCTAACTTGAAATATTTTAAAGTGTGGGGATGTTTAGAGAAGGTCCAAGTTCCTATGCCTAAAAAGGTTAATATAGGACCTAGGACGGTGAACTTTATGTTCATAGGATATGCTAAAAGTAGTAAAGCATGTCGGTTTTTGGTTCATAAATCCAAACATTTGGATATTAATGAAAATACGGTAATTGAATTAGATAATGCTAAATTCTTTGAAAATAATTATTCGTATAAAACTAGACATGAGCAGTCTAGTGGGAGGTCTAAACGACCTCGAGATGAACCAAGTGAGAATATACATAATGATGAGAATACAAGACGTAGTACACATCAAAGAACGTCAATTTTGTTTGGATCAGATTTTGTAACATTTGTCTTCGAATATAAGCCTCAAACTTTTAAAGATGCGATGTCGTCCTCAGACATATCTTTTTCAAAAGAGGCAGTCAATAATAAGATTGATTCAATTATAAGCAACCATACATAGGAGTTGGTTGATCTTCCTCCAGAAATAAACCTTTAGGTTCTAAATAGATCTTCAAAAGGAAAATGAAAGCGGATGGTACTACTCACAAATAGAAGGCAAGACTTGTATTAAAAGGCTTCAAATAGAAAGAAGGCCTTGATTACTTTGATACATAATCGCCAGTAATAAGGATACTAGTTGATTCGAATGTTAATAGCCTTGCCGGCGATATATGGTCTTGAAATCCATCAAATGGATGTGAAAACAAAATTCCTAAATAGAGAATTGAAGGACAAAGTTTACATGGAATAGCCTGAGGGTTTTGTGGTTCCAAGAAAAGACAATAAGGTGTGTAGACTTATTAAGTTGTTGTATGGACTAAAGCAAGAACCTAAAAAATGGCATGCAAAGTTTGACAAACTATGTTGGTAAACGGGTTAAAGATAAATAAATGTGATAAATGTTTTTACATTAAAGACACTCCAAATCACCAAGTCATTGTTTGTTTATATGTAGATGATATGTTGATCATCAGTAGAGACATTTCTGACATAAATGCTACATAATGAATTCCTGAGAGCAAGTTTGATATGAAAGACCTTGGAGTTGCAGATATGATCTTAGGAATAAGGATACATAGATCTTTGAATTTATCACATTGGATAAAGCCGTTGCAGAAGCATAATGGCTCCAAAATTTCTTGGAAGATATTCCTTATTGGCCCAAACTAGTGGCACAAATATGTATACACTGTGATTGCTAAGCGGCAAAAGGTAGGTAAGGGAGCATGATGTACGACGGAAAGTCTCATCTCATAAGATGGAGACTTAATACTGTTAGAGAACTTCTCTCCAGTGGAATTATCACTGTTGACTATGTAAAGTCAAAGGATAATATGTCGGATCCACTTACAAAAGGCCTATCTAGAGAAGGAGTGGAAAGGACATCCAAGGGAATGGGTTTAAGGCTTAGGACAAGTCAGCATGACAATAACTCTACCTAGCAGACTGAAGATCCCAAGATCTAGGTTCAAGGAGATCAAACAAACTTGTGTCTCACAGGTTCAACATTGTTAATATACCTATCCCATTCTCATGATGTAGACAATGATTAGTAAATAAGGATAAGACTTAAGGTGAAATATTTTTTAATGATTATCTAAATTTGGCAGATTTGACCAAATAGTTTAATCTACAGGATTGAATATTTAGAAATCACCTATATAAGGGCGATATGGAAGCCACTTAAAGGAGACTATTAGTAAAGGTTTATTCTCTAAGCTCTCATGAAATCGAGACATGTTCATGGATGAAAAGAACAAAATTGTGAGAACCATGAAAAGTAAAAGGCTGGTTGTGTGACACGTGTTGTCTAGATGTACATTAAAGTTCGACGGTTCAAAGATATCAAATCTACCAATTTATCGAGAGCATCCGATGTATGTTAACTACGAAAAGTTCAAAGGGAAACCCATTTCTCCATATGCAATCAGTCTTTTCTAATTGATCACATGCTTGTATGTAAATCATTCAAAAGATATCCATCCCCCATTTATTTGGGGGGTTGTTGAGTTTAATGTGTGTGTGTGAATGGAAAATAAAGGGGAAAATAGTGGAGAGAAATACAGTCCCTAAAATGGAAAGTGTACTATTGTAATGGAAAGTTCACTAATTCTCCCAACATTGGTGGGAGAAGGGAACTTTTAAGTATTTTTAATAAGGAACACATACTCTACTTAGATGGTGAGGCAAGAACAAGGTGGTGCCTTGTTCCATAGTCGTTGCTTGCTCCCTTGGCTCGGCTTCGGCTTCGGCTTCATATTTGGATTTGGATTTGTCAAATGACCGATTTATGAGATCTATCTTTTTAGATGAATTTTGTTTTAAACTTGTTTTACAAGTGAAATTTTAATCCAAAAATCTGATTGAATAATTTTTCTCCAAGTGCGAGCGCATTTTGGACTCGACCATTAGTGGTAAAAGGTATACTGTTTAGCGCTGAAGGGCGATTTGCGTGCACTTAGATAACCTGCGGCTGCAGGTGTAGTGCAAGTGCTTACTAGAATTCTAATAGTGTCCCCTGTGGCCGCAGATCAGGCACAGGTCAAGCACAGACTGGTCATAGGTGACACAACTGTACTGAATAGATACCTTTTTGATGAACCAATGCATCCTTTCTAAAAGGACACAATAAAGGCTATGAATACCTGATATATTCATCAGGTATAGACATGATTTTTGACAACAAAACAGTCTTCATATCTTACAAAACACCTTGTGATCATTAGTTGTTGAGTTAGTTCGACGAATCCAATAATTTAAGGTACCATTATTGTTAGATTGAAACCCATTTTATCTAGGGAAAAAATTCCATAACCTCGGGTACAATGAGGGGAATTATTTCTTAAGGACACTCCGTGAAATCGGTGGGACTTGGATTTACATTTCTCTTTCATCTTATTTTTGAAAATAACACACTTCTTGAATAGATTATCTTTAATCTTATGTTGAAGGTGTTGAGTTTCATATGAGTTCTTATTTTGAGACTTGAACTTGTGTTGAATTTGTTGTGCATATATATAGATTCTTGTACCCGAAAACATAGAAAATAACATTCTTTAGGAATAAACTTTCTGAATCTGTATTAATTGATTTCTGGAGATTAAGCTTTAAGCTTTCTACTCCATTTGAACTGAACTAGTGGTTTGATGAAATAAAATCTTCATCAAAAGTCAAAGATAACTCTATAGATGATTGGAAGTCATAAAAACTTTATCGTTGAACTAGAAACAAGAGTTGTTTAAAATTACTGCAACTTTATTAATAGTATTTTGATATACTAAAGTTACTGTCTTGTTGTGACAAGAAAATTACTATCATAGTCAAGTGCTTGATGCTGGAACGACTATGGAAGCAACTATTATTGCCATGATGAGTCATACTAATGCTCTGTAAGATATGAAACTAGTAGAGAAACTCAAAAAATTTGTGGGTATTGACTTCAAAAGATGTCCATAGAAAATGTTCTTCAACCTCACAACTCTTCTTTGTCTTCAAATGTTCACATTTGAGAAAGCTCCAAAGGTGCCTGAGGGAACCTATGACCAAGACCAATTTGTTATTGTGGAGGCTTAGGAACACTCTGATTTCCTTTGCAGGGACTACATTTTGAGTGGTCTCCAAGATGACCTTTACAATATGTATAGTGGAACAAAGACAACAAAAGAGTTATGGGGAGCGCTAGAACGGAAGTACAAGAGTGGGGATGCCAGAACTAAAAAGTTATTTGTTGCAAGATTCCTGGAATGTAAAATGATAGACAATAAGTTTGTTGTTTCCCAAGTGTAGAAACTGTAAGTGATCATCCATGATCTCCTTGCGGAAGGTTTGATCGTTACTGAAGTGTTTCAAGTTGCAGCAATAATAGAAAAGCTACCACCTATGTATAAGGACTTCAAGAACTATAATTTCCACCAAGGATAAGAACTAATCATTCAAATACCAGGCCAATATCATCATTTAAGACCCCACAAAGTCACACATAACAGATAATGCCTCCAAACCACCAAATAACAATACATGCCCTCACATGAGTACAACATAGTAAAAATATAATTTTTATGATTGGCTTCCATAACCATAACATGATTTTTATACCGATATTAGCTACCTAGCCCAGTCTAAAGAAAGTTAAACTATAACCTACCTAGAAAGCCAAAAATTCGACGCAAAAGCCTTCCACACAAGGTTTTCCCTTCACGAACAGACCCAAAATCAACTAAAGTACATAAATTTAGAATTTGTGTATTAAATAAAGACAATAATACCTATATTGCCCATATTTAGGTCGAGCTCTAAACAAACCACTAAAATGGGGTTTTTAAAAAAAGGGTAAAATTGGAATTTTAGTCCAAAAATATATTTCCCATGATTAAAGGAACTTATATACTAAAGTTAAAGTAATAATGGATTGAAATTGGTATTTATATCAAAGAATCGTTAATTTATGGCTTTTAGACCAAAATCCCCAATTTCCATCTTTGAATTCATGTTTTAACAAGGTTTTAATGCTAGAATTGAAAGGAAATGATTAAAATAGGGATTTGGAGCTTACCCAAGATTAAAAATTGAAGAAAATACCTAAAAATGCAAAACCCAAGCTCCATTCCTAGAAAATGGTGAAAAGATCACAAAAAATAGGGATGCAATCAACCCCAACATCGCATGAGCGACTACCAGGTCATTTAAGCGGCCCTCGCTTAAGAGACTAGGTGATGATTAACCAAATCTTACCATGTCTTGTAAGTGACTTGGATTTTGCTTAAGAGATAAGCATCTGGAAAGCTTGTGCCGCTTAAGCGACCAGGCCATCACTTAATCAGCAATAGCCTAAGATAAACTAGTGTTTCTTAGGTCACACTTTGGCTATCTGCACAAGTCTCTTAAGAGACCAAAGCATATCTTAAGTGAGTACATCAGCTTGAGATTTGGAGAATTAAAAGTCTTCACGGACTCCTCAGGATTTATCTAGAATCTCGAGTATGTAAACGAACTATGCTTCCTATAAAATTTAATGCTCTAGACTCAATGGCAATACTAAATTTTTGAAAAAAAGTAATTTTCACAAAGTTGACCCTCAAAACCCAATTTCACAACTTCTCAATTTGAGGGATGAAATACAATACAAAATCCATAAAACTATACTAACCTAAAATCGACATTTTGGATCTGTTGGCTGAGTTTGTTTTGCTATTCTACATACAGATCAATAAATGTTAACAAAAGTCAACTATAGATCCTTTATAACCACCAAAAACCATAAATTCATATAAATCACACCAAAAAGCTTTGGGAATTATGCCAATTATCCCCATACCATAAAAATACCATAATACAACCACGGGGAGGGAGGGGTTTAAATTGGTCAAATCATACAAAAATAATTATTTCAAACAATTCACCAAAAATCAAGTCATTAGAATTGGGTTAAGAACCCTACCCTCCAAGGTTGATAAATATGCCAAAGATGTGTTGGAATAGATAGGGATCATGCTTTGATTAATTGGGATCAAAATTATGAAGTTCCAGATCTGCCCCTGATGCCTGATATATTTTTCTTCTCATTTATGGTCAGGTGTGGAGGACATTATTAATATATTTTACTCAGTAAGAAGTTGAAGTCAAATCCATAGGGAACAATGTGAGTGGAAATCAAGTAAGTACAAAATAAAAGCAACTTGCAATAATCCAAATTTAAGATACAAGTGTCTTGGGGATTTTTGATATATAAAAGTGAAACATGGATAGAATTAAATTATTTATGAACAAGTTGATAAGTGGATTACACAATGATTAGAAACATTGTAAATGATACTAGTAATCAATTCTACCAACTATCCATCGTGTTCAATTAACTACTCACAACCATGGTTTAGTAAATTAGTCGTGGATTCAAAATCACCCACTAATATATATTGACCATTGAGGTATTAGTCGTTGCTTCTTCTTTCAAACCAAGCTTAGAAGTATGAATAAAAAAATCAAGTTTTGGCTACCTAGGATTTGACTATGTCCAGAAACAAATTCCATAAGATGTGTAATACGTCCCAAATCACACTAAACTAATCTTTCCCAACCTTGATTAGATCTTTCAAGAATTAATCGAGGTAGATGGGAAATATCCACTCTAATATCCTCTTTTGAGCTCAACTAGAGTAGAAATGGTAGAATAAAAGATTAATTTATATTAAAAAAACTATTTCCAAATAAAGAATAATCAATCAATATTAAAGAATAAGATAGAAACCAAATCTAGATTCATTACATAAGCATTGCATTATCTCTAACTACCAATAATCAAGTATCAAATGTAACTAAACGCAAATATTTAACACAATGCAATAGAATAAAAAAAGGATTAAGAAATTCACTATATATCTTCCAAATCTTCACTCTAAGGTGTTGGGTCAAGAACCCTAGCCTAAAAGGTAAACAAATATGCAAAAAATGTGTTGAAATTTCTAGGAACGAATTTTGATGGATTGGGATCAAAATTCTTAAGTTCTAGATTTGCCCCTAATGCTTGACACATTTTTATCTTTACATTAATGGTTATGTTGTCGTGTTCATAATGTTTAATAATGATTGACTTCCATATTTATAGTAAACTAGTCGTGTTGATAAAGATATGTTTACTTTTACCTTTGCATACTTAGTTGGGGCTCTGTGTTCATGAAGCATATTTGTCCTGCTAGTTTATTTTTCATGGTTTCAGCTTTATTTTTAGCTTGATTTCACTCTTTTCTATTAGAAGTACGTATAAACCCTAAATACCTAGAACCAACACATTTCAAAGAAGAATTTTTCTAATATTATCAATTAATGACACAAAATCATATAAAAAGAGATGCAAATAAGTGGAAAAATCACAACTTATCAATAAGGCTTGTGTATAAAAGTCCAGCTTATGTGAATCCACATCTATAACAAAATCAACAAATATTGGATAGGTGGAGGTGGAGGTGGCATAACCGGCACAATCTACTCAATCAGTTCCTTCACTTCCTATTTCAGCTCAGCTATATCCTTCATGATTATGCTTAAATCAAGAACCTGTTCAATTTCAAATGTTGTCATCTTCTAACTCTTGAAACAGTCAAACTAATTCTACAAACCTTGTATAGTTGCTACAATTTCATACACCATGTAGGGCTTAACCCTTGACTTCAATATCTTAATTCATTCATCATGTTGTGCCTGATTTCTTATGAGTTATTGTAGAAGAGTTGTAGGGATCAGGGTGTAGTCCATATACACTGATTGAATGGAACTCAAGGGTGCTCTAGTTTCCTGAGTAGAAGAAGAAGAAGCACCAACTTTGAAAAACAGTATCTTAAAAGTTGGGGTATCTCTCTCTACATCCTATAGGGGTAAATTTGGTAAAGGTCCTCATGTTTTAGCTGTTGGTTTCCTTAAATACTTTATTGGTTCAATATTTGTATTCTTTGATGATCAAAGAAATCTCTCAATAGCCAAAATAGAATGCACGAAAAAAAGTGGAGCTAAAGTGCAATGCCCTATCTCAAATCTCTTCTACAATGATCCACTAAATGTTTAGCTCTAACTCTACCTTAAAATTTGATGCATGGACCACCTTGGCAGCACCAAGTGTGTTGTCATTAGCATTTAGTTCTATATGATGTATCTTGATGACCCACCAAGACTAGGAAGTGAAACTCAAGGTATGCTTGTATATCGTCGAACTGTTGATCCTGAGTCTTCTCTCCCCATCTTTTGTAGTGTGGTCCGCCAACCACTTGTAATGTAGTGGCTTATCTTGGTACTTTGTTTTCTGACCCTTCTCAAATCATTCATCCAAAAATCATATTTTAGAGTGTCATCCACTATTTAAAAATTATTCCCAATAAATGCTTTAGATATAGCCTTCACAAAAATATCGATCTCCTTGTCCCACACTAGCACCATATCAAGTTGGGGTTTCTTTCTCGTATCTTTATTTTTTTAAAGGAGTCAAGTTCTTGATAATTACTGCATAGTTGGAATAGAACTCCCTTATTATCTTTGATATATAGTTTTGAAGTTGTTTAGGCATCCACCCCAACTCATATTTCCCAAACACCCAGATCAATTTTTGAGACTTCTATAGTGACTCATGTAGGATGTGAGGTTTTTCCTGAATATTTTTCTCTTTGTTCCCCTTTTTATTAATGGAAAACTATTAGTGTAGTAGTCCCAAAGTTTTGTTACACCTCATTGACTTGGGTATCCACCCTTTCAAGGCTAATTTATAGAAGTAACACCCTTGGACTATTCCAGATTAACACTTTTAGAACCATTGAAAGATTCTTCTTCCTCAGAGAAACTCTTATGATCAACAATAACTAGCTTACCCCGAGTAGGGTTTATGTTTGATCTCCCTCCTCAGAATGGTGGAGTGAAATAGGGCTATCCATGAGCACCAACATAGTGGATAGAGGGGCCTTGCCCTAAGCAAACTATGGTCTAGTGGTTCAATGTGACTGGTGCTCTTCACTTTTAGTATTGATGTTTTGGACCTCTAAAATAGTAGAGTCCTCTAATTTTCTTTCTAAGGATGAAGGAACATCTTTTGATACCTATTCCTTAGCTATCTTCTTTCGAATGTCCTTCTCTTGCATCTGTTTGAGTGATTTTAGAGCCATAATACCTATATGGACAAGTGTTAGTTCCAAAAAAACAGAAACAGGTTGTTGAACTTTACACGAATGATCACTAATATGATCATACAATGAAGGTGTGATTGTTCCTTTGATTATGGAATGTTTTTTTCAAAATACCTGGGGGTTGTAACATCAGAAGAGTACATACCATGATTGTACAAAGACACTACAATCATGGGAAGTGATCGTCTAGTGAACTCCTAAAAAATTAACAATTGGCACTCCACCACGATCCAACCTATGAGCATACATTGATACTATGATCGCACCTTGAGTAGTGGAGTTCACCCTGACACTTAATCAATTTAAACTTAATTTTGACCATAGTTTTATTCAATTTGAACAAAAGGTTACTCAGACTTCCCTTGGCCTATATCCATCCACATGAACAACCCCTCATAGTGTATTATTCAATTTTGAACCATCACATTGGTGCCCTAACTCTGTCATGACTCAAATTATTGACACTTGGAGTATTTAAAAGGAAATGTTAACCTTTATGTTTCTCCTATTTCAAGTATTATATAAAAATTTAACCATAATTATGAAAAGTTCTTAATAGCAATAAAACTAAGTCAAATACTTGTTTGAACACCTAAGGAAGCATGTGTAATCGCAAAAAATTTAGGTAAAGTTTGTGAATTTTAGCCTTATGATCAAGAACTAGAAGGTGAAATTATTTGTGAATGAAGAATGGGTACTATTGGGACAAGGGTATAGGGTTTCACAAATTTTAAACTAAGTTGGGTCGGTTCAGATTGGCAAACTTAAAACTATAGGACCCAACAAACAATTACATACCATGACCGAGGGATCAAACCATGATCGTGGTACACCCTCGCACTAAGAGAATTGAGAAAATGTACCCAGGAACCTATGAAGATTACGGACGATCGTGGCATCTAGGCATAATCATTCCATAAAATCATAGGTTCTAATATCTAAATATTAGTTTGCATGAGTTCAGTCAGACGATTGATTCCATGATTGTACTATCCTAGTAAAATAATGAATGCTCAATCATAATACCAACTCTTCGAAATCAAGTTGTTGGACTTCATGCAGATAACTGAACCCATGATTGTGGGATCTTGATGATAGGCGAATTTACACGCCTATAGCACTATATTTTGCCCATATTTTAGCCTAGTTTTGAGAACAAATTATATATTTCATGCACTTTTAGTCCATTTTCCTGTAAGTGAGCTAACGAACATGATTAGCAAAGTTTCAGGTATAAATGATGCAGAATTCAGCATTTCATGGATAACTTGACGCCAAAGAAAGATTCACGAAAGGAGAAAAGCCAATCTTGGACGCCAAGGACTAAAGATGGCGCATGGAAATTCTGTCCCGGGCTAAAACAACATTTCTGAAGATTTTGGGGACTAGCAGTAACTTATTAGGATTAGGATAATGATACATTAACCTAGTACAATTGGGTTAAGTATTACATTAGCTTGTTAAGATTAGGATAATAATACATTAACCTAGTACAATTGGGTTAAGTATTTCATTAGCTTAGTAGGATTTGGTTAAGCATTTCATTAGCTTAGTAGGAATAGGATATGGGTATTATAAATACCCTATCTTGCTAGAGATTTTGAGACATCTTCTTACATTCAATTCTATTCTATTCTACTTCTAAGACATTCTAGTTCTAAACAATCATTCTTCCATTAATTCTATTTTTCTTCTTCTATTCATCTATTCTTAAATTCCACAACAAGAGAAACGTTACTTTGCTAAGGGATTCACGCCTAACGCCTACCACACCATTACAAATGTGAAATCTTTATTGTGGTATAACAACAATGTCAATTGTGATTTCCTTCGCACTCATGGGTAACTAACCTTCTCTGTTGGGGTTATGGAAGCCGAATGAGATACTATCTCTTGCTGTGAGTTTGTGAGTTCGTGACACGTATGTTGCTTATATCATTATTCTCTTCATCTTAATCTAAATTCTTTGTGGTTGCAAACGCAAGAATACGCCAGTATAATATTTAACTTGTTCGAAAGAAAGGTTATCTGTCTGGAAAAGAGATAATGTCAAGGTAGTAGGGTCCCATCCCCTATTAAAAAGTTAGTGCCGTAACTGGATTAACCTCTTGGAGAATTCGTACCGTTAGACACGCTTTAAGCTCGAAAGAGTTAAAGTGAAATAATCCTCGAATAGGTCGAAAGACGCCTGGATTTACCATTGAATACAATTCTCTATAAGCACATGCATGTCTGAATTCAACACACTCATAGTCAATAGAGACGTATAACTCAGAAGGTGGACATAACCCCAACTCCTCAATTCTCATTGTTTCACAACCTACTAAACATTCTTTCTTTTTACTTTGCTATTTTCTGCTTTACTCTCTTATTTTGGTTACATTACTATCACAATACAATTCCCCCCTTTTTACGAGACTTGCACTAAAAGTCTAGTAATCTTTGCTTACTTGTTGACTAAGCTATTCCCTGTGGGATCGATACCCAACCCAGTTGGGTTCTATATCTGACAAACGACCGCTTTACACTCCTACGAGAGCTCTAGATTGAGCGTTATCAAAAATTAGCACCGCTGCCGGGGAATACAGTTGTCAACTAAGTTTGTGATAGTTACTAGACCCTTTGGTCAAAGATTCTCGTACTTTTACTTTTAGTTGTTGTTTTTGTTTTATTCAGGTTTGTTCAGTGCATCAATGGATGCACAACGTGAAATTGAAATGATGGCTGCTCAAGCGCATCAGAAGAATATTGATAACCCAGGGCGTGCAACAAATCCTGATGATGAGGACCTGGGCGATGAAGAGCTACTAAACCCAAGACATACTACTGAGATGGCGGCACCCATGCAGAGGAGAGATCGACAAGCGCGATTTAGGCCCGAACGCCGAGCTGTGCAAATACTGTTCGACGATGATGATGATGATCTTGATGGAGCCGGAGCCACAGGAGCCATTATTCCTCCACCATTGGCACCTGGAGCCAAGTTCAACATCACAAGCACCATGATTCAGTTATTGCAACTCAAGGGATTATTTGGTGGACTAGCAGGCGATGATCCGAATATGCATCTCATCAACTTTATTTCTACATGCAAGTCGTTTGACAATCCTGGTGTTGGTCAGAATGCAATTCGATTACGCTTATTTCCATTGTCTCTGTCTGGGGAGGCAACTCTATGGTTGAATGGGATGACTCCTGATTCTATTACAAATTGGAGGCAATTGAGAGACGCTTTCCTAGAAAGATTCTTTCCGCCATCCAAAAGAGCACAATTGAGAGATGAAATCAGCAACTTTCATCAGCTTCCAACTGAAGCCCTTCATGAAACATGGGAGAGGTTCAAGACGAAGCTAATGAGGTGCCCAAACCATCACATGACTAATGTTCACCTAATGGAGATACTATATAGAGCCTTGAATTCAATAACTAAACTAGTGGTGGATAATGCGGCAGGAGGATCTTTTATGGATCTCACCTTTGGTCAGGCAAGCAATATACTAGATCGTATGACGAAGCAAAGTAGATCTTGGCATACCAAGGATTCTGTGGTAGCAAGCCCCACTTTTTCTATTGGCATGACTGCAGACCAAAGGAGAAGAGAAAAATAACGTGATCAAGATATGGCGCACATGAAGACACAAGTGGATCTTCTTACAAAGCATCTATTATCAGGGAAGACCAAAAAAGTCAAAGCCATTGCGTCAAAAGGAAGAGACGAATCTGATTCGGAAGAAGAAGCCAACTACTTAAACAATCAGGGGGGTTTCCGAGGTAATACCCAAGGAAACCAAGGTCGGAACTATTATGATAAATATGGAAACAAGGACCAAGGTAGTTGGAAGAACAAGAATGACAAAAGTGGTTTGTATGTTCCCCTTGGAAGACGTGACGCCACCACATCTAGTTCTGGAAGTATGGAAGACATGATGGCTAAACTACTGAAAGGAGTGGAAGCAACTAGCGCGGGAGTAACGGAGGTAATAAGTGATTTGTCCTCTATGAAGTAATTAGTTGATTCACATTCCACTTCAATCAAGCAAATAGAGCAGCAATTGATCCAACTTTCAGCAGCACTCAATCAAAGAAAGGCTGGCACTTTACCTAGAGACACTGTACAAAATCCCAGGAATGAGGGATCATGCATGGATATTACTACTCGAAGTGGTAAGGCGCTGGAAACTTCATCTAAGGGCAAACAAGTGGTCAATGATGTAGCAGACATTGATGACAAGGCAAAAGGAGAAGCTGCCGTAGAATCCACCCACGACGTCCATGACGGTACACCGAGTATGTTGCAGCCTGAAAAGGCTGAAAAACGAAGGCAAGAGGAGAAGAAAGCCGTGGAGAGAACAATTCCATACCCACCACCACCTTTTCCTCAAAGATTGAAGAAGGTGGCGGACGATACAAAGTTCAGCAAATTCATGACTATGTTAAAGCAACTGACCATTAATGTTCCATTGGTGGAGGCACTTGAAAAAATGCCTGGGCATGCGAAATTTATGAAAGATCTTTTGACGAAAAAGCGGGCAGCAAGCTATGAGTTGAAAGATAATGTTCATCACTGCAGCGCTATCGCTACCCGATCACTAGTTCAGAAGAAGGCTGACCCCGGAGCTTTCACTATTCCTTGCACTGTTGGATCTTTGAATTTTGCCAAGGCATTATGTGATTTAGGAGCCAGCATCAATTTGATGCCATTATCTATCTATAAAAAGTTGGGGTTAGATGATCCTACTCCAACCAATATGAGGCTCGTAATGGCGGATAGGTCGGTAAAACGACCTGTTGGGATTCTATGTGATGTATTGGTAAAGGTTTCTTCATTCATCTTTCCGGAAGACTTTGTTATTTTGGATTGTGAAGCAAACTCAGAAGTTCCCATAATCTTGGGGCGCCCTTTCCTTGCTACAGGAAGCGTGCTTATTGATTTGAGAGCTAATGAGCTTTCATTCCGAATAAATGACGAAGTAGTTCGCTTTGATGTGTGCAAATCAATGAAGCAACCCAAAGAGCTGAATGTATTCTCGGTGGCTGATGTTTACTTTGATGATGAGAAAGAACTACTTGAAGAAGAGCAAATTATTGATGACCCAGTGGCGGTTGTGCTCATGAATGAAGAGAGTAAGGATGCTGAAAATTGCGAAGAAGCTATTTGTGCTCTATCAGGATTAGGGACATATCGCCATACTCCCAAGAAGCTGGACCTCGATCTCAAAAATTAACCCACACCACCAGCCAAGCCATCTATTGAAGAGCCACCAATGCTAGAATCGAAAGAGCTCCTCGATTATCTAAGGTATGTGTTCTTGGAAAGTATAACTATACTTCCGGTGAGTGCGGATGATTTAAGTAAACAGCACGTAGAGGCTCTCATCTCTGCTCTGAAGAGATACATGAGAGCTATGGGTTGGACTATTGATGATATAATTGGTATCCCTCCTGGGATAGGCATGCACAAGGGTCATCTCGAAGAAGATTGCATGCCTACAAGTAAGCCTCATTATCGTCTGAATCCATTCAGAAAATGATCCACCATCTATCTCGACGAAGTCTAAGTACTCGAGGTAACTATGTTGAGCCACGACAATAAATAAGGCGCTAGATGGGAGGCAACCCATCGTTTATCATTTATCATTTATCGTTTATCGTTTTACATTTTTTTTGTTTTTTTCTTTCATTTTAGTACGTGTTTTGTTTTTGATAAATAAAAAAATCCAAAAATAAGAGTCGTGCCACGACCAAAACTAAGGCGCTTGATGGGAGGCAACCCATCGTACTAATTGTTTTCATTGGTTTGAGAAAATGTAGGTGCAAGAGGTATAAAACGAGGAGATTGATTTCAAATGATGATTTGGACGTATTGCATGGTAAAGGTGGTGAGTTAGGAATGAAGATGCATAAGGCTATGGATTGAGCATTGCTCATGACAAAATAGGCATCGAGCAAGGCTAGGCCTAGGTAAAACTAGGCCACGAACAAGGCATGGCCTATACTATAGCCCAAGGTCTCGGAATCTAGTGTGCTATAGCATAGGCGCCACCCATGCTCAAGTATGCCATAGCATAGGCGCTACCTATGCTAAAGCATTTGGTCTCTGAATCTCATATGCCATGCTAAAGGCGCCGCCTATGGTCACTAAAGGAATTGAACTAGGCGCCGCCTATGCTAGCAAATGCTTTGCATTAGGCGCCGCCTATGACAAGCTTAGGCAAAGCTAAAGGCGCCGCCTATGGTCACTTTTTGTCTCCAAAACCGATTTTAAATGGGTCAAAACCCAACCCATTCTTTTCCTGTATAAAGGAGACTTAGTCTTGAAACACAAAAACATTGAAAACTTGACCTAGGCGCCGCACATACTCTCCAAATCATCTCAAAACTTTTCTTTTTGCTCTCCCACTTCACAAGAACATCTCCAGAGGGTTTAATCACGTAAGTACTCTTTTGTTCTTCATCTATTTTTCGTAAGTGCTACGTTGCTATGTCTATTATGAATTGCTACATCTTGAAGAAATATTGGTGATGTTAATGTGTTTGAATTGTTGATACAAAACCAAGTGAGTGATCATGTACGTTAGGATACTCTTAACTTGTTTCCGACTTGAATTTGATTTTGATGCATTGTTATACTACTTGCGGAATTGCTATAGTCATGAACATTGCATAATCTTGTCACTAGAATGCTTACATGTTAGAATGTCCCATTCATCGGAATAAGACTTATAGTTGCCTACCGACATAGGAGGTTGTGATTATTGATAGAAACAATACCATGATGTAATCCCTATGTAGTAGTCTTGATATATCTAACATGAAAATATTGTAAAGGTTGCAAGAAGTGATACATCTCTGATTTTCTTGTTGGAATATAGCTCCTACAACGTATGTCGATGAAGTCTAAGTAATCGACCACTTTCACTTCACTAATTCCTATCAACAAACTAAGTGTGGGGTGGTACCCCTACTGCTTATATATAGATTGTATCCATTGAGATTGTGCTAACGTGAACTCTATTTCAAGTCTCAGGTACAATGGCACCCAAAGCAAGACAAGGCAAAGATAAGGCTACCACTTCCCAAAAGAGCAAGAAAAGAAGTCGCAAGGAGCAAGGAGAATCATCCTCAATGCAATTACCATGCCGCACGTTTGGAATAAAATGGGTTCTTGAGGAGGAAGCGAAGGAATGGTATAGGAACAACAAAGAAAGAAAATATGTTCATGTAGACCTGACCAACAAGGAAAGCCTAGCGAAGAAGAAGCCGCACATGTTGGCCAAGATCATGGCATTACATCTGGATTTCATCTTCCGAGACATGGGAGAATGCAATCTCTATTTAACAAGAGAATTCTATGCCAACTGGTCACCGAAAACCACAGAAAGCGAGGTCAAGATTCGGGGCCAAGTTTTACAACTCAATGCGGATTTCTTCAACTCCTTTCTTGGCTTGCCTTCAGTCGATCCAACACCATTCAAAGAGCTGTACAGTATACCTCTATATATAGAAATTCGACACACACTTTGTGGAAGTAGATCCATGGCAAGGTGGAGCAGACATAAAGACACCGGGCGACACAACACCTTCCCTTATGCTCCTTTGAATAGGGAAGCAAGGATATGGTTGTTTATTGTCAACTCTTGCCTCATACCAGGGACTTAGTACACCAAGATAACAAGAAATAGAGTGTGCTTGGTATACGCATTGATGACGAATGTCCCTATCAACGTCGGGGCAATTATTCGTTCCACAATGCGGAAAGCTAGGCTACACAAGAGGTCCCACTTCAGTTTTGGCAACCTGTTGACTGTAATACTAAGGAAAGAAGACATCGAAGAGGAACCGACTGATCACAAACTCCCACACAACACAAAGAAGGTTGACCTCACGAAGGTTAAAGATGCTGAAACCACTCATGGAGTCAACCTTACCACTTCAGAAAGGCATGCTCGCGACGAAAGCTTCTCCCGCCATTTATATGGCATGATGAAGTTTACCATGATGAGCGGGGGTCATGTTCCAACTGCTGCAGAGCTCCAACAGTTGGATTATGACTACCCAATAAATGAGCATGCGAGGGCGATGTGTGGAGAAGGTGTATATTTTGAGGATCCTCTTGATGACGACATGCCAACCGATGATGATCGACGAATGCCAGACTCCGACGTGGAAGAGAACTCTGATGAAGACGACTCTGATGACGATTCCGATGCAGGGGGTATGACCCCAGACATAGAGGATGAGTCCGACTAATCAGGTTCTTCTTATTTATTTTTCACTGAGGGCAGTGTGTCCCGTCTAAGTGTGGGGTGCTGGTATTTGCATGCTATACTTCTCTATCCACATTTGCATTTATTTATGTTTGTGTGTTTTGTTAGTAGTTAATTGTTTTTTTTCAGTAGTTAAATTTTTTTTTTTAACTTAGCATCGCATGAAATTATTCTAATAGGCAGCATGAGATTATGACAAGAGTTTGTACTAAAATCATGACTATTGAGACGTTTAGGCTCTAATTGTGACTCACTATGTGATATTGTTTGGTTTAATTCCTTCATCTGTTGGGTCAAGAGTCTATACTACTCCCAATAAAGTCGACCATGTGCCTTGTGTGTGTGAGATAATAGTATATTCTGTGCTTGTGGCTGATGCTAGAACTTGCCTGGTATGTATGTAAAGCGAAAATAAAGAGTGCAAGTCTAGGAGATGATTTAGGCATTTCTTTGGCAACCTATGATTATTTACCTTCTTTTTACCTACCCATGGACATTATCCTAGTCAACCCCTTTTGAGCGTTTAGCCTATTTTCTTTGACAACCTCATATGAAAGCCTAATCCATTTTTTTCAAGACCATAATTTGATCCAAATTCCTAAGTGCTTTAAAGTGTAAAGTCATGTGACAAAATAAGAGGAAATTGGGTGAGTATGATGCTTTAGAATGCATTGGTGCTTGAAATTGCTATGAAAAAGAAGTGCTATCATAAGAGGTATGTTATGAAAAGAAAAAGGAAGAAAAAACTGAAAAGTTAGTCATGTTGAAAATCGAAAAACAAAAGAGGAGAAAAAGGGTGGTAGAATAAATGAAAGAAAGGTTGTTAGAAAGAAAAGTGTTAATGACACAATGTGATGTATTAAAGCACTTAGGAACATAGTCACTATTTCTGGCCAAAATAGTCCTACCCGTCCCTTAGCCTACATTACAACCATCAAAAGACCTATTTGATTCTATGCTTAGCATTCTGACATTTAGTGGAGCATTACACTAAGGGAAAGCCTATGGTCATCAGTTGCTGCATATGAATTCTTTGTGAGAGTGAGAGCAAGGATATTTTGATACCCATGTTTGAAAAATATGCTATACTTGTGAGTGATTAAGGGTAATATATTGTGAGACACACATGGTTGATGAGTTTTGGGTAGTTGTGTATGATTCTTTGTGCCTTAACTTTTGAATATGAGTTGATCACCATCACGAGTCTATGTTGGAGGCTAAATGGTCTCTACTAATGATCGGAAAACTACTCTTTGTTGATAATTGTTGTGCTTGTCTTGACGAATATTTTATGTTGTTGCTGTGAAACCCTAAGTTGATGTTTAGAGGGACATGATATTTTTTTCGAGGATGAGCAAAGCTTTAAGTGTGGGGTGTTGATGATAGGCGAATTTACATGCCTATAGCACTATATTTTGCCCATATTTTAGCCTAGTTTTGAGAACAAATTATATATTTCATGCACTTTTAGTCCATTTTCCTGTAAGTGAGCTAACGAACATGATTAGCAAAGTTTCAGGTATAAATGATACAGAATTCAGCATTTCATGGATAACTTGACGCCAAAGAAAGATTCACGAAAGGAGAAAAGCCAATCTTGGACGCCAAGGACTAAAGATGACGCATGGAAATTCTATCCCGGGCTAAAAAAACATTTCTGAAGACTTTGGGGACTAGCAGTAACTTATTAGGATTAGGATAATGATACATTAACCTAGTACAATTGGGTTAAGTATTACATTAGCTTGTTAGGATTAGGATAATGATACATTAACCTAGTACTATTGGGTTAAGTATTTCATTAGCTTAGTAGGATTTGGTTAAGCATTTCATTAGCTTAGTAGGAATAGGATATGGGTATTATAAATACCCTATCTTGCTAGAGATTTTGAGACATCTTCTTACATTCAATTCTATTCTATTCTATTTCTAAGACATTCTAGTTCTAAACAATCATTCTTCCATTAATTCTATTTTTCTTCTTCTATTCATCTATTCTTAAATTCCACAACAAGAGAAACGTTACTTTGCTAAGGGATTCACGCCTAACGCCTACCACACCATTACAAATGTGAAATCTTTATTGTGGTATAACAACAATGTCAATTGTGATTTCCTTCGCACTCATGGGTAACTAACCTTCTCTGTTGGGGTTATGGAAGCCGAATGAGATACTATCTCTTGCTGTGAGTTTGTGAGTTCGTGACACGTATGTTGCTTATATCATTATTCTCTTCATCTTAATCTAAATTATTTGTGGTTGCAAACGCAAGAATACGCCAGTATAACATTTAACTTGTTCGAAAGAAAGGTTATCTGTCTGGAAAAGAGATAATGTACAGGTAGTAGGGTCCCATCCCCTATTAAAAAGTTAGTGTCGTAACTGGATTAACCTCTTGGAGAATTCATACCGTTAGACACGCTTTAAGCTCGAAAGAGTTAAAGTTAAATAATCCTCAAATAGGTCGAAAGACGCCTGGATTTACCATTGAATACAATTCTCTATAAGCACATGCATGTCTGAATTCAACACACTCATAGTCAATAGAGACGTATAACTCAGAAGGTGGACATAACCCCAACTCCTCAATTCTCATTGTTTCACAACCTACTAAACATTCTTTCTTTTTACTTTGCTATTTTCTGCTTTACTCTCTTATTTTGGTTACATTACTATCACAATACAATTCCCCCCTTTTTACGAGACTTGCACTAAAAGTCTAGTAATCTTTGCTTACTTGTTGACCAAGCTATTCCCTGTGGGATCGATACCCAACCCAGTTGGGTTCTATATTTGACAAACGACCGCTTTACACTCCTACGAGAGCTCTAGATTGAGCGTTATCAGATCTCAACACGGGGCATTGGTCTTCTACGACCTGCATGTACTACCTATGGGGCATAGGTGCCAATGTATGTGTAAAGAGTTGAGATCCAAAGACTCAAAATTTGATAAAAGAAGACCCTATCACTTACGGAGGCCACTTATGGCCCGGAGGTGTCACCTACGACCAATAGGTGACCCAGTAAGTGGCCACCAACCTTATTTTACCTCTTTTTTAGGGAATGGTTTCCTAGGGTTTTCTTGTATTCTATAAATACCCTTGACTTTTTTAGTTAGTTTATGCACTCTATATACTTACAAACATATATTTGATTCCAGGATTCGATTTTATTATTGGGATTGTTTTGTATTGATTTAGGTTGTTTATTCAGTTAAAGACTTTTGGTTTTATTCATTGATCATTGCAATATTCTTTGAATGTCTTCAATTATTAATTCCTTGTATTGTTTCACAACCATGAGTGGCTAATTCCTTTAGATAGGGTTATGGGAACCCTGGTTGACTAACAAAGTAGGGGGAAGTGTTCAATCCTTCTAAATAGTAGTTGTTGCATGTATTGTGGTTTTCTTTGAGTTTATTTCTTTCTTAAAGGTTGCAAACATTAGGATTCAACTTGTATTCACTATGAACCTGAGAGGGAGGTAGAGATTAGGAAAAGTAGATCACAATAGTGATTTGGGGTTAGTTGCCAAAAATAAGCTTACCTACATTATCTACTTAAGACAATTAACTTACATCTAATCAACTTGAGATCGAGTCAAGATAGTTGAAACTATGTCCAAGCTAAGGGATGGTAAGGCGATGCTCTGAGAGATGAGATGAGTGAAATTCACCAAATAATGCTGAGAGGTGGTTGGTGATACCTAACTTACCAAATTCTACATGCCCAGTAATTTGAAAGTTGGATCGACCATTTTTGACTTGTTTAGAGGCGTAGCTTTGGGCGACATTAAAATTTTAGCACCGTTACTGGGGAAAATGGTTTTGAGTTTTTGAAGTTTTTTAGTTTTTATTTTTTGTTGTTAGTTGGGTGTACACTGGTGTATGCCTAACACCAGGAGTAAAGGCATTCCCTTACTCTCACTAAATCCTAACCTAGAGAAAATCTTACAACCTTATCATACGATGACATAACAAGTACGTGTAGTCTATATTGAAGGGGCTCGGGATGATATTAATATTGTGGTTCTACCTTCATCAGTAGGATTTTAGGAGATTATTAATCAAAAAATTAAGAATCTGTAAGCAAATGAAGCTACTAACCAGAGAAGGGATGCTGAAGCTTAGCATTTTTCTCAGGAGGCAGAGCTAGCTAGGCAGAGACCTAGAGTAGATCGACAAGCAACACTTGATGGTAATCAAGATACAGTTTGAGGTGGTTAAGCTCAAATTATCCCAGCATACTAATACTTACCTCCATATAATAAAGAAGAGGATATGGGATACGTTGAGCCAGTAGAAATAAGAGCTATCATTCCTGCTACTTTTCCACCATGTGTTAAGTTTGATATAACCAGTGCCATGATTTAGATCTTAAATCTAAAAGGTGTGTTTCTGAGTTTGGCTACGAATGACATAAATATGCATCTATTAAATATAATTGGGATTTGCACTTCTTATTCTATACCTGTGGTAGATGAAAAGGCACTCAGACTGAGGTTGTTCCCTTTTCATTGACTAGAGAAGCTTCATTGTAGTTCGGGGAACTTCCTCAAGGATAGATTACCACTTGGAATTAGTTGTGCGTGCAATTATTTTACCATTTCTTTCCTCTATCAAGAATGTTGTAGTTAAAAGATGAAATGTACAACTTCAGGCAGTTACATTCTGAGTCTGTGTATGAGGCTTGGTTCCGATTTAAGAAAAAGTTGTGCGTAGTACCCAATCATCGCATTTTAGGAACAAACTTGTTTGAGATATTTTATAGAGCCCTGGACATTAGTTCTAAAGCTATGGCAGATATAATCACTAAAAAAGCTTTCATGTGCTTATGCTGGGAAGTAGCATCTGATATTCTAGACCAGATCTCTATAACCAACCAAGGAGGCATACTCGGGAGGTAGAGATGGGTGCTGGCATTATGACATTGGGGATTTTGGAGACCATGGAGCGGTGGATGATTCTATGGCATAAGAGATTCCATAGCTTAGAAGTGATATTGGGTTATTGATAAAGCAATTCACAATAGTGAATTTTAAGAAAGAAAAAGCAGTAGGCTCACAGGGTGCAGACTCTAGATCATATGAGTCTGACTTGGAGGAAGAGACTAAGTATCTAGATTTAGAATCGATGGGTTTTTGAGCCAAGGGGTAGGGAAACTAAGGTCAAAACTATTATGGAGATATATATATAGATCGCAGTAGGGAGTGTGATGGTGACTGGAGAAGAAAGGATGACTACAAGGAGAAGGGAGACATGTATGTTCTACCAGGCAGTCGGGATACTGAATCAAAGATGGAGGTGATGTTGTCCAAGAATTTTAAGTATCAGGAAGTCAGAAAACTTGCCTTAAGGAGATTAGAGTAAATATCTCAGGATTGACCAAAAAGGTTGAATCACATGCAACTGCGATAAAAAAATTAGAACAATAATTTGGGCAGATGTCTACAACTTTGAATCATAGGACGTCGGGTACCCTTTCCAGCAGCATGATTTAGAATCCTAAGAATGACGGTCACTATCTCACTATGATCACTCAAAGTGGTAAGTTTACTACTGATCCCCCTTTTCCTACTGTTGATACGTCGACGAATGATATTACTTTGGTTTATGAGACACCTACCATGGAGTCAGACAAAGAGATAGGTGTTGATGGTAATGTTGATGAGGATAAAGGTAAGGGAAAGGTTGATGAGACTTTAGTGAAGCAAGTCCCATGACTGCCCCCACCTTTTCCTTAATGACTGAAATAGATAAAGGAAGAAGAAAAGTTTACGAAATTCATTAATATACTTAAAATGTCGATCTTGAACATCTCTCTAATTGAGATTTTGGAACAGATGCTTGGGTATGCCATGTTTATGAAAGAACTGGTGACGAAAAGAAGAGTTATAATTTTTGAGGATGTTGGTGGATTGCACCACTGTAGTGCAGTAACTTATAAGTCTCTGGCCTAAGAGAAGGGTAATCCCGGAGCATTCACGATCCCATACACCACTGGGAAATCTAGATTTGCCAGAGCGTTATATGTCTTGGTAGCCAGCAATAACTTGATGCCGCTAGTTGAGTCCTCTGAAACCTACATCTATGTGTTGTTGATGGCAGACCGTACAGTAAAAAAACCTATTGGCATATCATTTGATGTGTTGGTGAAAGTTGATAACTTTATTTTTTCGGCTGACATTGCTATCTTGGATTGTGAAGTTGACTTCGAGTGCCCATCATGTTAGGAAGGCCATTCATGGCCATGGGAAGAGCGGTAGTTGATATACAGAAGGGGGATTACAAGTTTAGATTTAATAACGAGGAAGTCATATACAATGTCTAAAGAACTATGAAGTAGCCAACCAACATGAGGGTGGTGTCATTTATTGACAGTGCCCAAGCGCACACGCAAGTGTACGTAGTATACCATGTAATATATTGGCATTCAAGAAAGCCAAATATCAATCCCACAAGGACTTGTTTTAACAATTATTCAATTTCAATTCACAATTCAGATTCAATTGATGCAAGAGTAACCAAAAGAGAGTTTTAAAGTTATAACTAAATATAAATTTAATAGTGCGTTAAATAAAAGACTTGAGACAATCAATATAGAAAATCCCAAGTTTAAAGCATTTAGAAAAATCATACTACGTTATTGAACTTCATTCATTAACTCACTTATCTTGGTTGTTGATTCATGGGTTAATCGTATGATCATGGTCTCCCGACCTCTAACCGTTTACATAATTTGGATATTACAACTACATCATTGAGCGGGGATGTAATAATCTAATTAAGTTCTTTAATATATCATCCTACCTGTGAATCAGGTAAGGCTTCTAGGTATATCCCCGTCCTAGACGCTAATTCAAATTATTTATTTTATAAATAAATAAGAACCTTACTTTGATTATCCCCAAGTTCTATCTTTCTCTTCCCTCTCCTGAGATCACAAGGTTGGCAATATATGTATTCTAAGGGTGATCAATCCTTAAAATAGTTAAAAAAAAGATAAACAAGAAACCAAATATGATAAGCTAATTAAACAAAATCAATCCAAAACAATAGTCGTCATGTTCTTGTCTTTAACTCCAAAGAGGGAGTTCTTATCCACTAATAATCATAATTATCATCCAATTAATTGTATGAATGATCAAAACTATAAATAAGCTAAATTAATGAATGAAAAAACTAAAAATAAAGTTGCAGAAGACTCCACAATTGTCCAAGATGTCCAAAGATCCAAGATAAGTGAATAACATGTTCAATGTTGTATTTATAGGTGAAGCTTTCAAGTTTAAGACGTGTGGGAGTAGGATTTGCAACTTTGACGTGTGTGGAGAATGTGGTGCAGCGCGTTGCCTATTTCATGGAGTAACCAATGCACCGCCTCCTTATTTCATGGAGTAACCAATACACCTCCTTGTTTATCACATTGAAAAATTTATGTTTCGCACCTATATCGTATTGGCTCACTGAAAGTTGCGTACAAAGCATTGGTTAAGTGTTTCATCGTCCTTGCTTTTATCCAAGCATTGTGGTGTGTTTCCAATGGACTTACAACCTTTATATCATCAATATATCACCATAATCAGCTCACAAAACATCCTATATCATAATACACCATGGGTTAGAGATTAAAACAACACAATATCAAGAATGATGAACTCAAAACATGAGCTAAGAGTAGGCTAGTTCACACTGATCTTCAACTTATTGTTCCGACTCTTGACTTGATCCAATTGAACTTTGCACATTCTAAACAAGTTGTTCCTCATATAGTTATACAATTAAATCATTTGGAACTCATTTAATACATTAGAATCCAACGAAATCAATTAGACACACACCTAGCTCAAGCTAGTAAAACTAGTTTTCTTGATTGAACTCTACATGACTCAATTAAGCATAAAATTGTTTGAAAACACCTTTACACATTGTAAGCATATCCTTGAACACTTATGTGCTTGTTTATATCATCATCACACATGAAGCACACGAATTGTCCTAAAAACAAAGTTAAATATGCTAGAATAGCAACACAAGAGTACATAAATATACCCAGCATCACAACCCCATATTTAAAGCTTTGTTTGTCCTCAAACAACTCTTCCCTATAAGCATCATAAGATAAGGAGGCTCTACACTTCTACTACATGCAAGATACTTAATCTAGTACTATAATGACTACACAGAAAGCATATTTGTACACTAAGCATGTTATTTACACAATTGATAGCTCATGAATACTACTCCAAAAACATCCTAGCCTCAAGAATTGACTCAACATTTGGCAAACTTATGCATATTTCTCAATCAAGGACATCATACAAATCACCCACATTTATCACACATGTTCCCCTCACAACAAGAGAGTTACCCATAATCACTCACATAAAAGCATTTTATAACACATTGAGTACAAAAATCAAATTTTTCTCACTCTCACAAAAGAATTCACAAGTCACAAATGATGAGCCATAGTCTTTCCCGTAGTGTAGTGCTCCACTAATATTAGAATATTAAGCTTAGGATCAAATAGATCTTTCCGGGTTGTAATGAAGGCTAGGGGACGAGTAGGAACTATTTTTTAATAGTAATTATCTTCCCTAAGTGCTTTAACACACTACATTATGCAGTTAAAACCACTCTCCAACAACCAAATTACACCACTTTTGTCTACCTCATTCATTTGTTTCCACCCTTTCTTATTAATATCATTTACATACACTATGGTAGAGGATTCTATGCACAACTCATTTAATTTTAACAAATTTTTATTCTTTTCATTACTCAACTCTCCACCACAACACATAATATTTTTTTTTCCACACCAATAACTATCACTTTGGGGATTCACTTTCAACTTTTCTCCTCTTATTTCTCAAACTCCTTACTCAATTAATTTTTTATTAAAGCACCTAGGAGATTTGGATCAAATCAAGGTCTATCAAAGAAGGTATTAGGCTACAAATGAGGCTGCCAAAGAAAAAGCTAAAGGCTCAATAGGGCTTACTAGGATTATGCGCAAGGGTAGGTCAAAAAGATGGTATAAAACAAGGCTATCAAAGAAATGCCTATATTATCTCATAAACCCACACTCTTTATTTTGCTTTGCAGACACACCAGGAAAGTTCTAGAAATTAC
This sequence comes from Capsicum pubescens, assembly GCA_030864215.1. NCBI lineage: Eukaryota > Viridiplantae > Streptophyta > Magnoliopsida > Solanales > Solanaceae > Capsicum > Capsicum pubescens. The sequence continues at coordinate 221,019,376 of CM061543.1, read as the reverse complement.
ATGCAACAAGGAATATACAAATACCTTACACGCACATGGCACATGCTCAACTCACGTAGGATCATCATAAAACCAAACAATAGTAGGAATTTCAAATTTTAAGCCACCAAATTCAAGAGTTATAAACATGAGTCTAGGATTCTAAAAAGTAGTAATTCACACACTAAACATGCTTTTACAACCAAAACACTTGCATCATGTAGTCAAATATAGAACCAATAAGAATATCTCATTTATTCCTAACAAAAGATTTTAAATTTATCCAAAAATAGGAATTTCCCCACCCCACACTTAAAATATACTTTGTCCCCAAAGTATACTTTAAAAGTAGATATAGAAATACTCCCTACACCCTTTAGTCCTAGGTAGTGGCATCGTCATACATCAAGAGGGTTCGAGAACCCCACACTTAGTCTTTTCCATGCTCCTTAGCTCTGGTTTTCTGGTACTCAGACTTCCCATCAACCTGTGACTCAACAAAACAAAAACTGCATGAAGTAAAAATACAAAAAAAACTAAAACCAAAATATACCTACTTAACTTAGGTTGCCTCACAAGGAGCACCTGATTTAGTGTCGCGATACGATCTAACTCAACTTAACCAAGTTCCTTCATCCTTTTCCTTGTACTTGGAGTCCATCTTCTTATTCATTTCTGGCCTCTTGAGTGTGAACTCTCAAGGTCAACAACTTTATCAACTTTAGCCTTTTCAGTCTTATCAATCTACATCATGTCAGACTTGGATGGTTGTGACTTAGGGTGCTCAATGAGGGTGTTCGAAGAGGTATTTTATGGAATATGATCCACCATCCCACACTTATCCCCTTCAATCACAGTAATTATACACAAGTCTTTGTAGTGGGGTAGTGTGTTAAGTGGATTGTACTATTTAAAAATCAACTCTTCATTCTCCAACCTCATTGTGAGTATATCCTCTCTTACATCAATTAAAGCTACTCCCATTGCTAAAAATTAGTGTCCCAAGATGATTTGTACCTGTTCTTCTGCCTGAAAATCAAGAACAATAAAGTCAGTAGGAATAATAAATTTACCGACCTTTATAAGAACATCCTCTATTACTCCATCAGGATGGGCTATGGTTCCGTTTGCCAGTTGCAGTAGCACAGAGCTTGGTCTTGTCTTCCCCAAACTCAATGTGTTGAACAAAGATAGGGCATCAAGTTGATACTTACCCCTAAATCACTAAGTTCCTGAACCACCTCATTGTTGCCAATTTTTATGGGGAGAGTGAACTTCCCATGGTCCTTAAGCTTTTTCGGAATATTTTGAGTAACCACAAAACTACACTCCACAGTGAGTGCTACCGCCTCCACATCATGCTACTTTACTTTGTTAGCAACCATATCCCTCAAGTACTTAGAATATTAGACATTCCCTACAAAATATTTAAAAGAGATAAATTAATGTATAACTCTCTAAACGTGTCAAAGAACTTCTTGAAGCACGCATCCTCCTTTGCCTTTATATGCTTCTGTGGGAAAGGTAGTTGTTGAATCTTCTTCACTTCTTCGGAAGATTTTTCTTTTGAGTACTCAGACTTCATTGACTTTTTAGCAAATTTTTCATTTACATATTTAGGACTAGAATTAGCATTTACCTCCTTAGTTTTCTTTGGAGGTTCTTCATCAAGATCTTTACCACTCCTCAAAGTGATTGTCATAAATTGTTTTGAATTTTCTGTATCTTCTGGAAAACCACCTTAAGGCCTGGTATTTAGTTTCTATGATAACTACCACAACTGCAACTCTAAGATTCTCCTGGCCACTTGCTGGTTCTTTACATCTGCAGCCAACTGTGTTTTATTAGCTAAAATCTATTTTATCATCTCTTCCAAGTTTCTAGTTAACTGATATCCTTGTGCTTATGGTTGCTGAATTTATTATTGTAGGGCATTCCAAGGTTGATTCAGTGGCTGAGTCTACCACTTCATATTGTAGGTGTTCCCATAATTATACCTCTGAGCATTTCCCACATATACCACAGACTCAGGATTGGCAACACATATAGCCATTGAATGTCCACTATTGCTACAAACCTCACACCAATCACTGGTCTGCTGAACAATATTAATGGCTGCTGCAAGCTGTGTAGCTCCCACTTTTAGGCTGCGGAACTGAGTGTTTATCAAATTTTGTAATGAAGCAACCTGAGTTGATAAAGAAGTATGTTGGTCCACCTCCAACATCATGCAACTTTCTTTATGGCACTTATAGAATCACTATGCCACTCTAGATTTCCTTATGCTATGTGGTTAAATAAGGTGTACATCTCATCATAAGTCAACTCCAATTCTTCACCACCTGCAGCTAAATGTAGAAATTTTTTTATGTTATGGTCAAGTGCTTCTACAAAAGTATGAGCAAGTACCTCATTAGACTGTTAATAATGTGGACAGTCCCGAAGAATGCCTTGAACCACTCCCAAGTAAGATTAAGGTTCTCTTATGGCATCTATTTGAAGCTCACTATCTCACTACAAAGTTTTCCTGTCTTGCAAAACGAAAAGAATCTGATGAGAAACTTTTGGGCTAAGCTGTTCTATGATGTGATTGAATTCACTGGCTCAGAGTTCAACCAAATTTTAGATTCCCTAATTAGTGAATAGAGGAAGAGTGTCAGCCTTACATAATCAACATTCATATCTATTGGAATGAATGTGTCAGTGAGCTCAATGAAATTCTGCAAGTGGACCTGTGGATCTTCATGTGCAAACCCTGTAAACTATCCACTGCTAATCCAAAAGAAGTGAGGTCAAATATGTCGGAAGTTGGATTGCTATTTCTCTAAACATCCTACAGGCTGCTTGTTCATCATCCATGATAGCAGGATAATATTGATCTTCTTCTATTTGTAGAATATGGGAGAGAAGAATTTCTTCTCTCCTTTGTTGATGGAAAAGTTTCTCAGGTTCGGGGCTTGGTTCAACCAATTTCTGACCCCTTAGTAGCTTACTACTTTTAAAACCTGTTTCCTGCAAATACAAAACCAAGACCAAGCATAAAACACCAAAAAAATCTAAAAAGTAAAACTAAAAACAAAATAGTTGCCAAATTACAAGTCCCCAACAATGGCGCTAAAAACATGACAGCACACACGAAAGTGTACATGGTCTACTAAGTAATATAGTGGCCTTCAATAAAATCGAATATCAATCCCACAAGGACTTGTTCTAACAATTATTCAATTTCAGTTCACAATTCAGATTCAATTGATGCAAGAGTAACCAAAAGAGAGTTTTAAAGTTATAACTAAATGTAAAGTAAATAGTGCGATAAATAAAGACTTGAGACAATCAATAGAGGAAAGCCCAGGGTTAAAGAACTTCAAAAAATCATACTATGTTATTGAACTTCATTCATTAACTAACTTATCTTGGTTGTTGATTCGTAGGGTTAATCTCATGATCATGGTCTCCCGACCTCAAACCATTTACCTAATTTGGACATTACAACTACATCGCTAGCGGGTTTGTAATAATCCAATTAAGTTCTTTAAGATGTCATCCTACATGTGAATCAAGTAAGGCTTCTAGGTATATCCCTATCCTAGATGCTAATTCGAATTCCTTATTTCACAAAAGAATAAGAACCCTACTTTGTCTATCCCCAAGTTCTATCTTTCTTTCCCTCTCCCGAGATCACAAGATTGACAATATATATATTCTAAGGGTGATCAATCATTAAAATAGTTAAAACAAAGATAAACAAGAAACTAAATATGATAAGCTAATTAAATGAAATCAATTCAAAATAATAGTCTTCATGTTCTTGGATTTAACCCCAGAAAGGGAGTTTTTAGCCACTAATAGTTATAACCATCATCCAATTAATTGTATGAAATATCAAAACCATAAAGAAGCTAAATAAAGGAATAAAAACCCTAAAAATAAAGTTGCATATGCCTACACAATTGTCCAAGACATCCAAAGATCCAAGATAAGTGAATAACGTGTACAATGTTATATTTATATGTGAAGCTTCCAAGTTTAAGCCATGTAGGAGTAGGATTTGCAACTTGGCCGTGTGTGGAGAATATGGTGCGGCGCGTTGCCTATTTCATGGAGTAACCAATGCACCGCCTCTCCTATTTCATGGAGTAACCAATGGACCTCCTTTATGATAGCATTGTAAAAGTTTTGTGTCACACCTATATCACGTTGGCTCACTGGAAGTTGCATCCAAAACTTTGGTTAAGTATTTCATCGTCCTTCCTTTTATCCAAGCCTTGCAGTTTGTTTCCAATGGAGTTCCATCCTTTATATCATCGATATATCACCATAATCATCTCACAAAACATCGTAAATCATAATACACCATGGGTTAGAGATCAAAAAACACAATATCAAGAACGATGAACTCAAAACACAAGCTAAGACTAGGCTAGTTCACATTGATCTTCAACTTATTGTTCCGACTCTTGAGTTGATCTAATTGAACTTTGCACATTCTGAAAAACAATTTCCACATATAATTATACAAGTAAACCATTTGGAACTCATTTAACATATTAGAATCGAATGAAACAAAATAGACACACACCTAACTCAAGCTAGTAAAACTAATTTTCTCGATTGAACTCTACATGATTCAATTAAGTACAAACTTGTTTGAAAACACCTTTACACATTTTAATCGCATCATTGAACACTTATATTCTTGTTTATATCATAATCACACATAAAGAAAATGAATTGTCCTCAAAATAAAGGTAAATAAGCTAGAATAGGAACACTAGAGTTTATAAATACACCCAACATCAGTTATTCATTGTGTTGATGATCTAGGAGGTTATTATTTAGGGTACCTGGATGAATTTTTAGTGATAAAGGTACCTACATCGTTCCATGACATTAAATTAAGTGCTGCATTAGAGGCAACCCATGGTCTTGGTTGTGAACTTTGAGTAACCAACTTAGTCACGTCTTGCTACGATTCTAAATCAAGCACTAGGTGGAGTCAACCCACTATTTTAGTGTTCACAGTGTTTTATTTTGTTTGGTAGGTGAAGTAGCATGAAGAATGGCCTAGAACATGGTAACACATTTCTTAATTCATAATATTCTAGGTAAAGCGACTTCATGACCAACTCAAAAATGTCAAAAGTACCATCTGGGCCAAGTAAGTTGTGCATTGAATATTAAAAGGAATTTTTGAGGACCTTCGAGGATTTTTTGGACTTGAACTTGTGAACATTTTTATGAGGTCATAAATACCACTTATGTCTTCATAAATAGTGAAATTTGTGTCAAAAAAATAAGTTCGGAGAGCAGAAAAAGAGACAAAAATATTGGGCCCACCTATGGTCCATAGGTGGTGCCATAAGTGACCCAATTTTAGGCCCAATTTCTTTTAAGAATTTGGGCCCAACCTGACCTAACCTGAATAAAAATCGACTCCATGGGGCTATTTAAGCACCCAACCCTATAAAACCTCAAAATTTCTCTTTTCCACTAAATTTCAAACTTACCAACTTCCTACAAAATCAATATAAGTCAACTACGCTAATTTTGTTCATTACCAACTTGTCTAAATTGCACGTATTGTGCATCAAAGATAGGGTTCTTCATCATTTTCAATATTCACTTCTAATTCTTGATACAAAAGTTAAACTTCTTGGATCCTAATAATAGTATATTGTGCTAAACTTGTAATAAGTAAGTTGGTATGTTTAATTTCTTACACAATATGTGGAAATTAACAAGATTTTGTATGGGAGCCTAGAATTACCCTACAATGAAAAATAAGTGCATTGTTCTTGAATTATAACTTGATGATTATATCCTAGATGAAAGTTAAAGTTGAATAGGTTGAGCAATACCAAGAAACTTGTATGTCTCATTTGTATTAAAAAGTTGATTCTAGTCTTACATGCAAATACTGGACTTACTTGTGCTGAGTATAAGTTATAGCGATGCAAAATTAAGGGAAAATTTGAAGTTTTTAAATTTTTAGTTTTTCATTAAGTTTTGTAGTCCCTCGCTATCACTCAAACACTAACACTTAGTTTTTCAACTACAAACGGCACCAACGTCTTCAAGAAATAAAAAAGAACCTTCGAGGCAATGGGATAACTCCCTCGAGAGTAGTGGCTCGATGGAGGAGTACCCAATTTCCTCAATAAGAACAACACCGACCAGAGTGATGCGGACCCAAAATAGAGCCCAAAGATATGTTGCTACTAAGAATATTATTAAAGTAGCCTTATGTGTACCACTTGCATATTATTCACAGTCGGGAAAATATCCTACTTCTACTCATACTAGAGCTTAGCTACATATAAGTACACCAAAATCTAGGCTAAGGATGAAGTCGGATAGGATGTTAGGTCTACACTCTTTCTATTTTGAGGAGTGATTACGAGGAGGGGGTGGAATCTAAGTCACTTCCAACAGCAGCTACACAAGATCCCCAATTTGAGGAGGGGTCGTAAGATGAGTCCATAGCACCAGTTCTCAATACATTTTCTATAGTACCCTAGTTTAAGAAGGGTGTAACAAAGAAATCCAATTAGGAACCACCATTCTAGACAAATCAGACTTCCAACCTCACTCACATCTTCGCAAAGACTATTAATAAGGTGAATCCAAGATGGTGTGTAGATGGGTTAAGAATAATTTATGGGAGAGATAACTTTATGACCAAGATAGGTCGGTCGAATAGGGCTATTTATGAGGAGAGACAAATCGATATGTCTAGTTTGGCTGGAGCACCATTGTTGCAGGTTGTGTTTGATAGGTATCATCTTAGATGGATTGGGTTCTTATAACTAGGAATTGGTGTGAGATTATTATGTCTCCTACTATGCCATAATATCATTTTCCATGCCTAGAGAAAGTAGGAATTCATAGCAACCCTAATTGGAGCAAATATTAGTGAGAGGGATCATGGTTGATATTTCAGTGGTAGCCATCTACCAAGTTCTTTTTGGCAAAGATTATGAAGCTCCCATTTCCACATCAAAGTGTGATCATCGATTGAGATTGAAGCATGATAGAGACACTAAGCGATAGTCTAAGTACAGGAGTAAGAGGGTATGTTTGGTGAGATGGATCACTAGTTGTATTTTTCCTACTAGTTTGGATACCCTATTGCTCGAGAGACAGGGTGTGATTAAGAAAACGACACTGAATTTTTCCTTAGGGTTTTGGTGGCTAGTAGTGTGTTATCATTTATGTCCAAGTATAGTGGAAAACTTAATTACATAGGATGGTACAACACTGATTACAAGCATGGAGGTTGGTTATGATATTAACTTTGCAGCCATCATTAGGTATCAGCCTCATGAGCGGGCATTTGGGGAGACAACCATACTACCCTTTCCTTTTATGGTTTAGATGTTATATGATGAGGCCGGTGTGCCGGAGGTTCCAGGTGTTGATGCGAGAGTAGTGGCAACAGGCAGGGCCAAGACTACTATGATCAGGTATATGACAAACCCGATCTTTCGACATAGGACCCATATGCTTTCTATAGTAATTTCAACCCAGTCTGGGGGCTATTAGTTCCTGCAGAGCCTACGAATAAAAAAGGTGGAGATGCTGGTATTAGTATTGATTTTGACATGGGGGAGAAGAGAAAGTCCCCCAAGATGAGCACACTGTGTGAGGGGACCTCAGTCACATCCATTTTATCCCTAAGTTCCACTTTAGAGCCAGTTGGTACATCAATAATTCCCTCTCGCCCCTTTACTTAAGCTGCTACTATAGGTATGGTTTTAGTATCATGGGATTTCTTGCATAGCTTAATAGATAGTTAGAGTATTACTAAAACCCGATGATATTAAAGAGGAGGTGGCCACACCATGGGCAGAGATACTCTCTATCACTGAGAGCAATATTTTAGCCATCTCTCCAATTATACCTTCATTTTTTTAGTCAATACCTCCACTTGAACGTAGATGCTTTGACTTATTTGCTGAAGATGAGGAGATGGTCCCTGCAATTAGGACCAAGAGAGTAAGAGAGGTATAGTTACCAGATCCTGATGTACCATATAATCAGGCCCTAAGATTGGCCAAATGTGATTCGAGATAGATTGAGTTTGTTGATAGGCAGAGGCTCGCTGAGTTAGCCAAGGGTGCATTTACTAGTAGTGCACCACCACCACCACTGCCTCCACCGATTGAGATACCCTCATATGAGGATATTCATGTTATAGATGACCAGTGCATCCTAGGTATTTCCTCATTCCCTTTCTTTACATTGCTTGTATGCACTAAGTACAGTGGGCAGTCTTTTAGTTGGGGGTGGGGTATATCATATCCGCCGTTGAATTTTGTTGTCGTTCTTCTTTTCCTATTAAGTGTGGTATAGTTGTAGAACTAGAATGTCTAGGTTAATTTTATTTCATATTGTGTTTTGTTTTGTTTTGTGTTTTTGTGTTATTTGGAGATTTTTTAGTATCTAGGGCAGTTGATATGTTTCTTTGTTGATTTTTGATAAAAATGATATCCCTCCAAAAAAGATATTTTAGAATACTATGATATGTACATATGTATGACCATAGTTGATCTTGTTATGGCATTACAATTAGGGGCATGATAATTATTGCTAACAATTGCATGAAACAGATAGGTAGTAGCTTGTGATGTGACTATGTGATATGTGGATGTGAGATACTACTTAGTTTCTTTTGTTTGTTGAATCTAGAACTTGTCCAGTTAGTCTTGCCTAAGTTTTAGGATAGTCGGTTAGGAAAGGATCATAGGTCGTTTTTGTTATTAGTCCATTTTTAGACTAAATGACATTCCATGCGTGAACAAGTGTCCCTTGATCTCGATTTTAAGCCTGTATGGCGTATTTTTCTTGTTGAATATTTCACCTTCTCATTTGTGTTATAATGAACCTTTTTTGGCCATGGGCATGAAGAATGGTAAAATAAGAGAAGAGACAGTAGGGTTGGGTGATGTAGAAAAATGAAAAAAAAAAGAAAACTATGGGAAATATAAAAAGAATGAATAAGAGAAATCATACCCAACCTCTATGTGCAATAAAGAAAAATGGGAGAATTAAGAGTGGAATAAAAAGAAAATTGGTTGATAAGTAGGTCTCAAAGTAAGTGTAGTTCAAAGGAGTCTTAGTCACTAAATATATTCATATGTACAATACGAGCACCTAAGAATACGTTACAAGTCGAATAAAGTTCTATAGTTATCCTAACCCAGCTATCTGAAAGCTAAGGTAAAGAAATAAAGGGCAAGCCTATGTTATTTGAAGTGCATTAGTTGAACTTATCTACTGAGTGTGCTTGTCTCTTGATCATCCCTGCATGACATGCATGATTTCATATGAGTTATTGGGACTTCTTTATTGTGAGGGAACATGGGTTGTATTGCTAGTAGCTTACTTGTTTAGGTAGTGTAACTTGTACATATGCAAGGTTGTTTGTTTCTAATGTAATGCCATATCTTGATTCCTTTGTGTCACGTTTTTGTGCTTCATGTATACACATAGTTGGTTTTGAATTGTTGAAATAGCAGAGGGTAATATTCTTGATCTTAAAATGGTGATTGACTGCCTTAGCTTAGAGTTCTCCTAGTTAAGCGTCGTAGTTTTTTTTTTGTCTTGTTGTGTTGCCTGAGGACATGCAAATTTTGTAAGTTGAGGGTGCTGATGTGCAATTCTTTCAAAACACTTTTGACGCTTAAAATGATGAAAATGCAGGTTACTAAGGTCTTTTTATTAGATATGATGTGATTTGTGTTATGTTTTGCAGGAAATCAGGTTTTTGAACTATTCTAGAAGAAAGAACTAAAATTTTAATTCTTGGACCACTAAAGTTGGCCCCTATCGCTCGTATGTAGTTCCTATGGGGTGTAGGTGCTAACGTATGTGTCAAAAGTTGAGATCTAGAGACTCAGAAGATGATAAAAGAAGACCCTGTAACTTACGGAGTACACCTACGGCCCGTAGGTTCCAGCGTATGTATCAGAAAAGAAAAGTCCAGAGAGTATTCAAAAGAAGTTTGTTCAGGAATGGTTTACTAGGGTTTCCTTGTATTCTACAAACTCTGTTTTGATGGTTTTAAGTTAGTTTATATACTCTATATACTTATAAAAATATATTTGATTCTAGGATTCGATTTTGATCTTGGGATTATTTTGTATTGATTTTGGTTGTTTATTCAGTTAAAGACTTTGGGTTTTATTTGTTGATTATTGCGATGTTGTTTAAATGCCTTAAATTATTAATTCCTTTGATCATTTCACAACAATGAGCGGCTAATTCCCTTAGCTAGGGTTGTGGGAACCCTAGTTGACTAACAAAGTAAGGGAACTGTTCAATCATTCTAGATAGTTATTGTTGAATGAATTGTGGTTTTCTTCGATTTTATTGATTTCTTAATGGTTAAAAACATTAGGATGTAACCTATATTCACTATGAACTCAGGAGGGAGGTAGAGATTGGGAAAAGGAGATAATACAGTTATTTGGGGTTAACTGCCTAAATAAGCTTACCTACATTATCTAATTAAGACAATTAACTTACATCTAATCAACTTAGGACCGAGAAGAGATATTTGAAACTAGGGTCCAAGGTGAGGGTTAGTAAGTTGACACTCTGATATCGAGAGAAGATGAGTGAAATTCACCCAATAGTGCCAAGAGGCAGTTAGTGATACCTAACTTACCAGATTCTATATGCACAGTAGTTTGATAGATGGATTGAGTATGAGTAGCCTACTGAGCTAAAAGCTAGGGGGAACACAAGGCTAGTGTTTATTTCTAACTATTTACAATCAATGATTTTGAGTTCGGTTACCATTTACAACTACAAAACCCCCATTTACTTTCTGTACTGCCTATTGATTCCAGCAAATGAGAGATATAATTCCATGTATTCCCTTGGGACTCAACCCCAACCTTGTTGGGTTACTATATTTTTCTTCAACCACTTTAGCCTTATTTAGAGGCGTAGCTTTGGGAGACATTAGGGTCTTAAATGCTATTTGGTAAGCCCATAATACATCATCTATCTTTTTATCCCAGTCCATCCTACTGGCATTCATTGTTTTCACACAAATAGACTTGATCTCGAGATTGGAGACCTCAACTTGCTCACTTGTCTGAAGTTTGTAAGGTGTTGCCAACTTTTGTATAACACTATATTTTTTAGTAAGGTTTTCAATTGATGATTTCAAAAGTTTGAGCATTTATCTCTAGTTATTGCACTTAGTGTACTAAATATGGAGAATATGTTCTTTTTCAAAAATGTGGTGACACTCTTTCCCTTATTGTTTTGAAGCACTATAACTTTCACCTACTTTTAAAAATAGTAAGCCACAACCAGAATGTACTTCTTACCATAGAAGCTCATAAAGGAGCCCATGAAGTCAATACCCTACATGTAAAATAGCTCAATCTCTAAAATTATGGTCATGGGAAGCTCTTACAGTTACATGATATTCCTTCTTATTGGCATTGGTCACAAGTTTTTGCATAATCATATGTATCTTTTTAGATATTGTGCCAGTAGTATCCACATTGTAAGATCTTATGCATAGTCTGTGCATGCTATGATGACCTCCAACTAGTGATGAGTGACATGCTTCAAATATACTTATTATCTCAACCTCAGGAACACATCTCTGAACCACTCCATCTGCTTAAATTTGGAACAAGTATGGCTCATCCTATGTCATGCATAAATATGTTTTTTGGTAAATCTATAGGTCCTTGGGTACCACATCACTTATTAAATGGTTGGTAAAATCTAAAAACAAAGGAATTAAGTCTTGTAATACATCCATCAACTACTCAGTAAGAATAATAGCATCTATCTCAAGCTCATTTTTTAATTTCTGAATTTCCTCTTCCTTAAGGGGTGATAAGTGATTGGACACTTGATTTTCTTCCCCTTTTCAGTCCTTGAATATAAAGTCAAATTCCTACAATAGAAGTACCCACCAGATCAACTTTGGTTTTACATCCGTTTTTGCCATGATGTGCCTAAGAGTTGTGTGGTTAGTATGCACAATCACCTTTGTACCAATCAAATATGATCAAATTTCTCAAATACAAACACCACAATAAGTAGCTCTTGCTCAATCAAAGTATAATTTTTCTGAGTTAGGTTAAGTGCTTTGTAACCATAATTGATATGACGTAAAATCTTTTGTTGCCTTAAGCCTAGGACTGCTCTTAGCTCCAAGGTTCTAGCATTACACATAATCTCAAATGGAATGGACCAATTAGGTGATACAATAATAGGGATTGAAATCAACTTCTCTTTTAAGAACTCAAAACTCCTTTAGACTAGCTTCATCAAATATGAATATCACCTTCTTCTCCACCAGCTTGTACAAGGGAAGTGTAGTTTTTGAAAAGTCCTTGATGAATCTATGATAGAACCCCTCATGACCCAAAAGCTTCAAATACATTATTTTACAAAAATTGGTGGAATCTATATTTCAATCACCTCAATCTTTGCCTTAGCAACTTTAATCCCTTTCTAAAAAATCTTATGACCAAGCATTATTCCATCTTTAACCATGAAGTGGAACTTTTCCCAGTTTAGCACCAAGTTACAATCCTTATATCTCTTCAAGACACTAGCAAAATAGGACAAGAAATCTCCAAACAAGTCACCAAAAATCGAGAAGTTATCCATAAATATCTCAATAGTGTAATCCACAATGTCAAAAAAAAGATATCACGCAACACCGAAAAGTCACTAGTGCATTACACAGACCAAAAGGCATTCTTGAATGTGAAAGTCATAAATGTAAAAGTGAAAAATACCTCCTCTTGGTCTTCGAGAGAAATAGAAATCTAATTTTAACCCTAATAACTATCAAGAAAACAATACTATCCTCTACCAGCAAGACAGTCTAACATCTGATTCGTGAAAGTGATTGGAAAGTGAACTTTCTCTGTCAATATATTCAATTTCCTATAGTCCATGCATACACACCAATCCGTAACTAGCCTCGTAGTAATAAAATGGATCTTCTTATTTGGAACCAAAGTGATGTAACATCCAGAAAATGGGTCCCGAGATGTCACATAGTGCTCAAGACTACAAGTAGCCTCAAGCTAACCCTGTAATCTACAAAATTTGAATACTCATAAATAGAGAAATATGAACATAATATCAATGTGGAAGTCTATCTGATCTAAACTGGAATCAACTGAACATAATATCTGAAAGTGTTTGTCACAAAAGTCTGGGCAATCAATACTGAAAATCTGATTTAAACCTAGCAGGCAGATAAGCCTCTACTATTAAAACTAGAGAGCCACTGGGACAAGTCCCCAGCTGACTCAAACTGATAGAAAAATACCGAATCAACTACTGTAATAAACTAGAAAATCTGAATGACTGGATCCCCAAACTACGAGGACTCACCAACTATTGGGATATAGATGGAGATGCTCAAAATCACTCACACTGCTGAAACTGAGCACCTAAACCTACTTTATGAGACATTGTAGCACATAGAAGTATATATAGATTAGTACTTCTAGAATGTACTGAGTATATGGGGGAAAATGCATAAGTAAAAAAAATATCTAAACATTAGTGTGAATTTATAAAAGAATTCATACTAAGTGTAGATGACTCACAATAGCTTAAATAACTAAAAACTGAAAATCATGATCATGAGTAATAAATCATGTTGTATAAATCTAGTGAGTCATAACTCTTAGTTCTAAAAGTTGTAATTGTATTCTATTCTATCTTGAAATCATACTGTCTAAGTGTAGAAAGGACTCACTTTTATATCTGTAAACTGAAAGTTGAAATCTTATAGTGAATGTCTTATATAAAGAAATATCTGAATAAAACGGTGAGCCTTTACACTTAGTTTCTAAAAGTTTTTCTATTATTCTTTTCTGTAGTCTTTTCTATTAGGCTGTAGGGGGTTCTTCTAAATGACATAAAACATGTGAGCTAACATGGATTCCAATGTCTAGTTCCCTTATGAGAAAACCTCGCATTGGAGAGAGGTGTCATACTCTTGCCACGGAGTATAACATAATCTAAGTGATCACATCTGTAACTGTCATCCATATAGAAATAGGAATAATCTAATAATCTAAACCTACATTGGCTCGTAGTTCTGGGGTAAGAGAACATACCCAACTTGGTGCTAAATACTACTCCCTTTAATTCGTGTGCTCATTTTGTTGGAAATCCACTTTTAAAACTAGCATAAGGGTTTATAATGAAAACCAATTATGCATCTATCTATTTAAAATTGTAATCAAAGCTAAATCTATTTTCTGTAAACGGTAATAAAACTGTAATGTGGATTCCATCTCTTAATTGAGGATAAAAGATCAAATCTTTATAAAAATCTAAAAATAACTAATTATAGGATGCTTAAAGCATTGTCATTCTCAAAATATCAATGTTCAACTAGGGCTTAACAACCCATGCATCAAATTCATGTCAAATCATCATAAGGTTCATGCTTGATAATGAAAATATTGATAATTCAATTTAAAATCTGGAAATTTCAGCAATACGCATAAAAATATGAAAGTAAACATGCAATTCAAAATCTAATTCAATTGTAATCTCATAATCTTCAAATAGTAAAGAGTGGGTATGTACCCTAGACTGAAATTCATATAATTTCATATAAAATTCAGCTTTAAAACTAAATTTGGACACAAGGATGAAAGAATTTTCCTTGTTCATAACCCCACATACCTTAATAGATGAATAGATGAAGAAGCTTGAACTTTGAGTTCCTATTTGTGCTCTTGATGATTGATTCCTGAAGATATTGAATTAGGAATCTTGAATTTTGGGTTATCTTAGAAGAAATGGTGGAATTTAGATTTCTTGAGGTTTAAGTGTTGAGGTTCTAGGGTTTCTTGGAGAGTAATTTGATGAAAAGTGAGCATATAATGCTTAGAATACGTAAAATCTTGTGTTTTACACGATTTGGGGGCTTGGGAAATGACTAGGTTGCCCTTTTTAAAAATTGGTTCGGAAATGGAAATCCCAATTTTGGAACTCAGCGCGACACGCCACAATTGCGGTGGTTTGCTGGAAAAAGGACGAGTGCCATTTTGGACTCTGGCGCGATGTGGCATAATCACATTGCATCACTGGAAAAGGGCGAGTGCCATTTTGCACTCCACCATGACTCGGAGTTTGTTCCATTAGATTTCTGGTGTGATACCCGCAAATCGCGGTGAGCTACTAGAATGGGATAAATAGGAATTTGGGCTTCACCACGATGTGGACTAATCGCGTTGCCACACTAAAAATTAGACAATTACGATTCTGCTCCTCACCGCGATGCGGGGCTATCGCGGTCCTCTTTTATTTTTTACTAAAATCGTCATAACTTCTCTACCGAGTATCAGATTAAGGAAAAATTGGTATTGTTGGAAAACTAATTCTATTATCTATACATTGGTGAGTCTAGAGCTGGAAAATTTCGCATGTATCAAAAGTTATATATTTTTAAAGTTGTCCCTTGACATAGTTAGGAGCTAAATGGGACTAGGAAAAATATAGGGTATTACAATATCTCCCCCTTAGAAACATTCATCCTCGAATAATACTATTTAAACTGAAGATACTGAAGGACTAAGGCTATATGCTAGCATGAACAACTAAAACAAAACTGTAATACCCCAAAGATTTCTAGCAAATTTCGTCTCAAGAAAGCCTAGTATTAGCTTCTAAAGTGAATGATAATTATTCCATGAGTAATTTTCAAGATTTTCAATTTTTTTCATGTGGAAAATTCAATAAGCTTTCCATCGATATAAGATTCACTTAAATCCGATAATCGGGTAAGAAGTTATGACTATTTCAAGTTCCCATCATAAAACAACGCCATATTAGTTAGTGGCGCGCCACGCCACAAGAGGAAATGGCATTTGGAAATTTCCAGTAGGTGTCCACGATTATGGTATGTCGCTCCAGCACTCAAATTCAAAATTGTACTTTTTCCAGTGTCTCGGCGCGATTTTCTCCGCGTCGCGCCAAAGTTCCAGGTCACGAAGGAAGGGGCAACGCAATGGCTATGAGTCGATCCATCCCTCAATTTCCCAATTGTCAATTTCCAGTGACATGGCGCGATAACTCTACGTCACACCAGGGGCCCAGTTTGGGAAAATTTTACTGAAATTAAATGACGTATCCAGGGTTAAAAGGGTCAATTTCCTACCCCTATTTAAACCTAATAACACATGATTTAGCTATTCTTCACCCAAAATATACTATTTTCTCTCAAGTTTCTCTTAAGAACAAGATAGGGTTTTTATTGAGGATAAATTCACGAAGGTTCCACCATCAATCTTCACGAAATCATGAACTAAGGTATGCATAGTGTTCATTCATGGACTCCTTTCATCCATAAAGCCCAAGAATCCCTTTTCTAAATTCAAGTTATGGATTTTCTTATGAATTTTATGATTGGGCTGCTTTTGTTCATGTTGATAATAAGTAATTGAATTCTATTCCATGAATGAGTGTTAAATTCCATATGGGTTGATTTATAGCGGTATAGATTCATGAAACTCTAGGACTAAACCCTTGAATGATTAAATTGGAATTGAATCACGGCAGTTAATTGTTGTATGTTGTTGATTAAACATTTTATGTCTCCTATGTCTTTGGTTGAATGACTAGATGAAGGAAAAGTGTATAATTAGCATGATATCATGAAATCCCTATGTACGTACAAGCTTATGCCTATCACATGTTTGATGAAATGCTTCAGTAAATGTATTATGATAATTATTATGTATTCAAGTAAGTCATGCTTTGTCAGTTTCCTTCCATCGAGTCCTGGGGGTACTTGTACCAAAATATTAGTTTTGTAAGTAGAGCCATGTCATATTTTTATGATACTCTCAGTCAAGATATAAATCCTTCAACTTCAGATAGTCTTATGACTCATGAAAAATCTCTATGATCTCATGACTCAGTCAGTTGTCAGATATCAGTAGTATTCCGTCAGTCAATGGAACTTAGTAACTCAGCTCATGTTCAGTTCAGTAAATCATGTCCAGTGTCCATTCATATGGGAGTAGGAAGTAGCACCGACTGAACCCAAGGATGGGGACACACACTATCAGATGAGGGTGTGACCCTTAGAAGTCATCCTTGCATTCCAGAACTATGTAGCCAGCATAGGTTGAGACATCAACACTGTCCGATGAGGGTTGATGATGTGGATATGCACTGTTAGATAGGGACCCACAATTCTCTTTTGGGGACACTATCAGATAAGGGTCGCCCACAGCTTGTTCTTACCAGTGGCGCAGTATTGACACCCTTATAATTGGGGTTGCAGATTGGACCCCAACTCAGCCATAATAGCGTCTTAGGGGCATGTCGGTTAAATACTACCTCCCACAGTTTCAGTACCAGTCTCAGTAAAAGAACTTAGATAGTTCTTCAGATTCAAGACTGTCAGATACAGTCGACTCAGATACAGTAACAAACTCAGATAGGTCCATCAGATTCAGGACTGTCAGATACAGTCACCCATGTTATCAGTTACATTCAGATACAACTATTTATGCTATCTGTTATATCGGTTATTAGTATCTCAGGTCATCAGTATTCAGATTCAGTAATCACGATATCACAGTGTCAGTTATAGTCACATATTTATGTATGCATTCTCACATTCATGTTAGACAGTCAACTAGCATTATTCATGCATGTTAACCCTTGCATTAGCCTACCTCACATGTATACTCTGTACATTCCATTGTACAGATGTATTTGCACTATGGTGCTTTCTTTTTATGTTACACCATAGGTTCAGAGACATGAGTTCCAGATCAATAGTAGATTCCAGTCTCAACAGTCAGAATAGAAGTGAGTTCTTATCCTTCGAGGACACGATTATTTCTCCACTATTTCATTGATTAGTTATTAGTTTGAGTTAGTTAGGGACATGTCCCATCAACTCCTTATTCAAATTATTCAGACAGTAGAGGCTTTCAGACTAAATGCAGACTATTATGTTTCAGACTTCAGTGTTTACAGTTTTGTTTTAGGTATTGGATTACCCTACAGACGTTATCTCATCCATGTTATGTTCAGTATTAAACCTTATGGACTTTCAGTGTATGTTTCCGCATTATTCAATATTTTATGCAGTATACAGGTACAGATATCAGTCATGGGTTGGCTTGTGGTCATTCGGGGTCATGAGCACCGTGTAGCATTTTGGTTCAACAAATCGAGGTGTTACAAAAACTACATGACTGATATTGAAGGATTGAACTAATCTTCAAATGCATGAATATACATGAAGATAACTATATGGCTGAATCTGAGACTGGAAAAGATCTGAATTAAGGAAGAGTTTTACCTCAGGCTGAATCTGAGTTTGCAAAGAATAGGTAAAGATATATAGTATGCATTTCTTTTTCTTCTTCCCAAGTAGCACCCTCAACGTACTGATTTCGCCACAGAACTTTGACCAAGGAAACTTCTTTGTTCCTTAGTATATGGATCTGATGATCAAGAATCTCTCCTGGAACTTCTTTGTATGAAAGGATATTCTAAATATCTGTGCTTTCTAGAGGGACTACAACAACGGAATTGTCCATACACTTCTTCAATAAGGATGCATGGAACACTAGGTGAACTGATGACAAGTCTGCAGGTAGCTCAAGATCATACAGTACCTTCCCCACACGAATCAAAATCCTGTAGGGACCCATATATCGGGGACTAAGCTTCCCCTTTTTGCCAAATCTCTTCACCCCCTTCATGGGTGAAACTTTCAAAAACACAAGATCATCTACTTCAAGCTCAAGATCTCTTATTCTTACGTATTTATAAGATTTTTGATGACTATGAGTAGTTTTCAATCTCACTCGAATCAGTAGAACTTTCTTTATGGCCTCAAATACTATATCTATCCCAATCGAAGTGGCCTCACCCACTTCAAACTAACCAACAGGTGATCTATTTCTCTTCCCATACAGATCCTCAAACGGGGCCATCTAAATAATAGAATGGTAATTGTTACTATACGCAAACTCAATCAATAGCAAGTGATCATACCAACTTCCTTTGAAATCAAGAACACATGCCCTCAACATATCCTCTAGAGAATGAATGGTCCTTTCTGCCTAACCATCTGTCTACGGTTTGAAAGCTAAATTGAGATGAAATTGGCTACCAAGACCCATCTAAAAGGCTTTGCAAAACTGAGAGGTAAACTGAGTACCCTTATCTAAGATGATGGACAAGGGAACTCTATGAAATCTAACCAACTCTCTAATGTACAACTTAGCATAATCTTCAGTTGTGTAGGACATATGAACTGGTTAGAACTGGGATGATTTGGTCAATCTGCCTGTAATAACACCAATCAAATTATGCTGACAATGGGAATGGGGTAATCTAGTCACAAAGTCTATGTTTACCTCTTCCCACTTCCAAATGGGAATAACAAACTCCTACAAAGTGCCAATAGGTCTTTGGTTATCTACCTTAACCTGTTGAGAAGTTGCACACTTGGCTATAAATCCTGCTATCTCTCTCTTCTTACCACTCAAGTAATAGACTTCCCACAGATTGTGGTACATCTTGGTGGCTCCATGATGAATGGAATAATACACACCATGCACTTCTGCCATAATTCGTTCCCTCAAATCGTCAACACATGGAACACACAATCTATTCTGGTATCTTAACACACCATCTCCCCCTTGTGAAAAACCCTCTACCTTTTGGTCTTTAACTGAACCTTTTAGTTTAACCAAACTAGAATCATTGTCCTACTTCTCTTTCACTTCAAAAACTAGAGAAGATTCTGAACTACTCTGAACCCAAAGATTTCTTTTAGATGAGTCAACTAACCTCACACCCAATCTATCTAACCGGTGAAATTCCCAAACTAAATCTCACTTATAATTCTCCACATTAGCAACACTGCCAATTGACAATCTACTAAGTTCATCTGCCACTACATTGGACTTGCCCGGATGATACAACACACTCATATCATAATCCTTGAATAATTCTAACCACCTTCTCTAACAAAAAATTAACTCTCTATGAGTAAACACATACTGTAAACTTTTGTGGTCCGTAAACTCATCAACATGCACCCTATAAAGATAGTTCCTCCAGATTTTAAATGGAAATACCACAGTAGCTAGCTCAAGGTTATGGATAGGGTAGATCTTTTTGTGTGGCTTAAGCTGTCTAGTGGCATAGGATATAACCTTACCTCTCTATATCAAAACACAACCCATACCAATTCTAGATTCATCACAATAGACAATGAACCTATTTGTACCATTAGGTAGCGCTAAAATTAGGGATGAAGTGAGTCAAGTCTTCAACTCCAAAAAACTCTTCTCACAGGAATCTGACCACTGAAACTTAACTTTCTTCTGAGTTAATCTAAACATAGGGGATGTAATAGAATAAAAACCCTCAACAGAGCATCTATAATATCCAGCTAAACCTAAAAACTTTAGATGTCTGATGAGAGATAGGTCTAGGCTAGTTTCTTACTACTTCTATCTATTGGGGATCAACTATAATGCCATTACTAGAAATAATATGACCGGGAAAAGCTACTTATCTTAGCCAAAATTCACATTTTCTAAATTTGGCAAACAACTAGTGATCCCTAAGAGTTTGCAACACAATTCTAAGACGGTCTGCATAATCATCCTTCCTACGAGAATAGACAAGAATATCATCGATAAAGACTATGACAAATATGTACAAATACTATTTGAACACTCTATTCATTAAGTCCATGAAGGTTGCTGGGGCATTGGTAAGACCAAATGACATGACTAGAAACTCAAAATAACTGTAACGGGTTCTGAATATTATCTTTGGGATATCACATTCCCTTACTATAAGGTGATGATAGCTAGATCTAAGGTCTATCTTGGAGAAGTAACTTGCACCTTGGTGTTGGTTGAATAAGTCATCATTCCTAGGAAGGGGATATTTGTTTTCGATAGTAACTTTATTCAGCTGACGATAGTCAATGCACAGTCGCAAAGAACCATCTTTCTTTCGCACAAATAGGATGGGAGCCCCCTATAGAGAGACACTAGGCCTTATGTAAGCTTTATCTAAGAGGTCTTTAAGTTTCTCTTTTAAATATTTAAGCTCGTCTGGAGCCACTCAATATGGAGGAATAGAGTGGGTAGAGTATCTGGGAGAAGGTCAATACCAAATTCTATTTCCCTATCGGGAGGTATCCCTGGCAAATCTTCGGGATAAACATCAGGAAACTCATTGACTATATGAACTGACTGAACTGTTGGAGTCTTAGACATAGTGTCTTTGACTCGAACTAGATGATAGATACACCCTTTCGAGATCAACTTTTTGTCTTTAATACAGGATATGAAATGACTCTTGGGAGACCCCACTCAAAGACTGGCTCATCTGGAAACTGAAACTTCACCACTCGGGTGCAATAATCTATGGATGTATAATAGGAATGGAGCCAATCTATACCAAGAATAAGGTTAAAGTCGACCATATCTAACTCAATTAAATCTGCTAATATAATTTTATGAAGGATAGTGATAGGACACTTTCAATAAATTTGTTTGGCAACAACTGAATCACCCACTAGGTTAGAAACTAAGAAGGACTCAAGGATCTTTTCAGGACCTATTTCAAAATTTACTGCAAGTAATGGGGTCACATAAGAGAAATTTGACCCAGAGTTTAAAAACACATAAACATCAAGATGGAAGACACGAAGCACACCAGTTACAATATCTGGTGAACTCTCCTGCTCTTGATGAGATGGTAAAGCATAAAACCAATTCTGGTACTGACCTCCATCGGTACCACATGATGCGCCCTAAGGAGGGACTGGCCGACCTAGAAGAGCTGGTGCGCTAGTAGCCTGATTCTAGTAACGAGCATTGCTATTTCCCTGCTTAGTATGCATACTCTTAGATTCTATGACCCAACTTACCACAAACATTACAACCTTTCTATCCTAACAAACACTTACCAAGATGATTCTTACCATACTTAGCACATGAAGGATAACTGGGCTTTCAATTCACGCTATTCTAAGATCTGGACCTAAAAGTCTTACAACACTACTCTTTTCTTGATCTGGGGTGGGAGCACTAGCTAAAGATGGCACTGGCATAGATGAATGATTTTGAAATTGTTAACAATTTCTCCCTTCAAACTTTGTCTGGCCATACTCAAATTGCCCAGTTTTAGCCTTTTTATTTCCCCTCTCTCTTCCCTTCAACTTTTCTGCCTCAATCTGCTGGGCATGAATCATCAACCTAGAAAGATCCATGTCCCCAATAACCATGGTAGTCCTATACTACTTGACAACCAAACCAGATACTCCAATAACAAACTTACTTATACTTACCCTAGGGCCAGCCATCGTATCAGGGGCATACTTAGACAATTGGTTGAACTTAAGAAAGTACTCTTTCACTTTCATCGATCCCTGCCTTAGGTTCAAAAACTCCTCTACCTTATCTTCTCTCATTTTACATGGAAAGAACCTGTCTAAAAATGCATCATAAAATATCTGCCAACTCATAGGAGCTGCATTCTTACCTCTACCATTATTCCACATAACCGCCCAATCATACGCCATATCCTTTAGCCTATAGAATGCTAACTCTAAACTTTCTTCCTCAGTAACATGCAGAATTTGGGTAATCTTTCTTATCTCCTCTAAGTAAAGTTGTGGGTCCTCACCTGCTATTGACCCAAAGAGCTAGGCTGATTCATTCCCATAAAGTCATGAATTATGGCTGTTGCTAGATCCCTATTCTACTAATGTAGGACTATCTATTGATGGTTTCCATGAACATTAGATGTCACGTCTTGGACTAATGCCTGAAAGGCGGCCCAAAATTCAGCATGGGATACATTCTTATTCAGAGGGTCAGTACGCTGGGGTGGCTGGTTATTATTTCTACCTGCATTAGATCAACGAGAAGGCATATTTAATTTTCACATAAAAGCATAAGTTAAAAGCATATAGAGCCACTATAAGCATAATAAATCATGAAAAAAAAGAGAATTTCCTAAGAAATATCCTATAGCCTCTTGCTCATAAGTGTGGCGCATTTTACATCCATGATGAAGACTCTACGTAACGTGGCTTGTCTGACTCCCTAGAACACTTATAACCTTAGCCTCTGATACCAAGTTTGTAACATCCCAAAAATAGGTACCGAGATATCACACGATGCTCAAGACTACGAGTAGCCTAAAGCTAAGCATGTAAGCCTTCTACTAAATTTGAATACTCTTAAATAAAGAAATATGAACATAATATCAATGTAGAATTCTGCCTGATCAAAGCTGAAATCATCAGAACATAATATCTTAAAGTTTTTATCTCAAAAGTCTGGACAATCAATAATGAAAATCTAAATTAAATCTAGCAGTCTGACAAGCCTTTACTACTAAAACTAGAAAGCCACTGGGACAAGTCCCCAGCTGACTTGAACTGACTGAAAAATACTAAATTAACTATTGTAATAAACTAGAAAATCTGAATGACTAGGTCCCCAAACTATGAGGACTAACCAACTATCGGGGTGTAGATAGAGATGCTCGAAATCACTCATGCTGCTGAAACTGAGCACCTGAACCTACAGTAAGAGATAATGTAGAACATAGATGTATATATGGATTAGTACTTTTGAAATGTATTGAGTATATGGGGATGAATGCATAAGTAAAACAATATCTCAACATTAGTGTAAATTTGCAAAAAAAAATGCATGCTCAGTGTAGATGACTCACAATAGCTTGAATAACTAAAAACTGAAAATCATGATCATGAGTGATAAAGCATGTTGTATAAATCTAGTGAGTCATAACACTTAGTTCTAAAAGTTGAACTTGTATTCTATTCTATCTTGAAATCAGACTGTCTAAGTGTATAAAGGACTCACTTTTATATCTGTAAACTGAAAGCTAAAATCTTATAGTCAATGTCTTATATAAAGCAATATCTAAATAAAACGGTGAGCCTTTACACTTAGTTTCTATAAGTTGTTCTATTATTCTTTTTTTGTTGTCTTTTCTATTGGACTATATGGAGGTTCTTATAACTGACATAAACCATGTGAGCTAACATGGAGTCCAACGTCTAGTTCCCTAATAGGAAAACCTCACGTTAGGGAGAGGTGTCTCACTCTTGCCACGGAGTATAACCTAAACTAAGTGATCACATCTGTAATTGTCAACCATATAGAAATGGGAATAATCTGATAATCTGAACCTACGTTGGCTCGTATTTTTGGGGCATAAGAAAATACCCAACTCAGCGCTAAATACTACTCCCTTTAATCTGTGTGCTTATTTTGTTGGAAATCCACTTTTAAAAGTAGCATAACGGTTTATAATGAAAACCAATAATGCATCTATCTATTTCAAATGTTAAGCTAAGCTAAAACTATTTTCTATAAACTATAATAAAACTATAAAGTGGATTCCTTATCTTAACTGAGGATAAAAGATCAAGTCTTTATAAAAATATGAAAATAACTAATTATAGGATACTTAAAGCATTGTCATTCTCAAAATATTATTGTTCAACTAGGGCTTAACAACCCATGCACCAAATTCATGTCAAATCATCATAAGGTTCATACTTGATAATGAAAATATTGATAATTCAATTCAAAATCTGGAAATTTCAGCAATACGCATAAAAATATGAAAGTAGACATGCAATTCAACATCTAATTCAATTGTAATCTCATAATCTTCAAATAGTAAAGAGTGGGTATAAATCCTAGACTGAAATTCATATAATTTCATAATAAATTCAACTGTAAAACTAATTTTGGGCACAAGGATGAAACAATTATCCTTGTTCATAACCCCGCATACCTTAATAGATGAATAGATGAAGAATCTTGAACTTTCAGTTCTTATTTATGCTCTTGAGGATTGATTCTTGAAGATCTTAAATTGGGAATCTTGAATTTTGGGATATCTTGGAAAAATAATGGTGGAATTTGGATTTCTTGAGGTTTAAGATTTGAGGTTCTAGGGTTTCTTGGAGAGTAATTTGATGAAAATTGAGCATATAATGCTTAGAATAGATTAAATCTTGTGTTTTACATGATTTGGGGCCTTGGGAAATGACTAGGTTGTCCTTTTCAAAAATTAGTTCGGAATAGGAAATCCTAATTTTGGACCTTAGAACGATGCATCACAATCACGGTGGCTTGCAGGAAAAAGGACGAGTGCCATTTTGGCCTCTGGCGCGATGTGGCATAATCGCGTTGCATCACTGGTAAAGGACGAGTGCCATTTTGTACTCCACCACATCGCGGAGTCTATCCTATTGAGATTTATGGCACGATATCGGAAAATTACGGTGAGCTACTGGAATAGGATGAACGAGAATTCGGGCTTCAACGCGGTCCAGGCTAATTGTGGTGCCTTACTGGAAATTGGACAATTGCAATTCTGCACCTCACCGTGACGCGGTGCTCTACTATTTTTCACTAAAATTACCATAACTTCTCAACCGAGCATCATATTAAGGCAAAATTAGTATCATTAGAAAGCTAATTCAATTATCTACCCACTGGTGGGTCTTGAGTTGGAAAACATTTTTTAAGTTGTGGCTTGACACACTTAGGAGCTAAATGGTACTAGGACAAATATGGGGTATTACAAGTGATTCCACCCTTCTTAAACACACATTGGACCGAGCTCACCCAATTACTATCGGAAATAGGGTAAATCACCCCTACATCCAACCACTTATTAATTTTATTCTTCATTACCTCTTGTGTAGGTAGATTTAGTCTTCTAAATGCTCAATAATAAGCCAACAGTTTGGCTCAAGTTGAATTTTATGTGTGAAAACTATATGTGGAATCCCTATAATATCAACAATGGTCCTTCTAATAGACTTATTACACCTTTGCAACAAATACACCAAAGCCTCAACTGGCTAATCTACCAAATACGCTATAATAAGAACCAACAAAGTGTTATTGGCTTCTAAAAATGCATAATGAAGATGGGATAGTAGAGCCCTTTTCTCTAAGACTGGAGGATCCTTAATAGAATACTTAGTGATGGGGTCACTCTATTTATCAAATCACTATCAAGCTTCTTTGGTGAAAAATTATATGAACCCCTACCACCAAATGGGCTCAGTAACTCATCATAGCCATCAATGTTATCTCTTTGGAAGTTTATAATGAATGTTGCAAGTGCTTCAACTCTAAGCCTTTTCTTTATTGGGGAAACTAACACATCCTCATTGACTATATCAATCAAATAAACCACATGCATAGCATTTGGTTGCTTCATGGATTGGAATAAATTAAAAGACACATATTTATGATTTAGTTTAAACTTTATCCTCCTAGAATCTATATAAACTAATGCACATCCAATTTCAAGGAATGGTCTCCCCAAAATTATGAGAACCTTAAAGTCTACGTCATAGTTAAGCATGACAAAATCAACCCAAGTGATGAAGGATGCAACCTTCAACAATACATCACACTAAATCACCACTGGCTTCTTGACAATGTGATCTATCATGAGAAGTCTCATCAATGTTGGTTTGGGTGACCCTAACCTAAACTGATTGTACATTACTAGCGCCATCAAATTTATTCTAGTACCAAAGTCATAAAAAACTTTTGTAAAGTTGAAAAATCCAATAGTGCATATTATCATGAAAGTACAAGGATCTTTCTTCATCTCTATCAAAGAACAAAAAGTAATGGTACCACAATGGTGCAAATTATAAAAAATCTCAAAACTCACAGTTCTCTTCTACGTCACTAACTCCTTGATAAAATTTGTGTAACCTGGCATCTGCTCAAGATCCTTAACTAGAGGGATGTTTATCGATAACTATTTCAATATAGAGATGAAATTTTTATACTTTTCTTCTTTAATCTCACAGGAAAAAGAGGAGGAGGTCATAGAATGGAAGTCAATACTATTGGGACCTCATTTTCCTTCCTCTTTTCCACCTTAGCCTCTTTTTCAATAATTAAAGCTTTCCAACCACACTCTCATGAATATCTAAAGATTCAAATTTGGAAAGTTTCCTATTATCAACAATCATCGGGTCAACCATATTCTTAAAATCCATGTTTGTAGGGGGATTGATATTTATCTTTATGCTCCCAATAGTAATTATTGAATAATGACCATTATTTTTTATATTTTGTAAAGTCTATCTTGTTAACGTTGATTCAGTGTAGTGGACATCTGACTAAAATATTGCTTAAGATACTTGATGATGGTGGTGTAATGCCCTAAGACTATCTCTATTTTCCTGCTTAGTCAATGGTCATTTGTTGAGCCTATAGCCTTACTTACCATAACCATAAAACCAATCTGTATGTAACATGCACTCACCCAGATAATTTCTACCCATCATATGAAACACCCTAGGTTTAGGCCCTTTTAAATTTGCTAAGATTTTAACTCACTTCCTTTGTAACGACCCACCATATGAGTCGTATGGTGTGGGTATGGGTATAAGGACCAGAATCATATATTGTTCAGTGAGTTATTGTCTATGTTCTATCCTAGCTATAGGACACTCCATACAAGTCGTATGGTCTTGTGATGAGAGGTATAGTGTCCAATTGTATGTTGTCTAGTGTCTAGTCCTAGATGTTCTATCTTGGATATGGCTTGATGGTACTAGTCTTATAGTCTAGTGATGAGATGGCCAAGGGAGCGCATGATGTGGTGACGAGTGGGAGGGTCAACTCGTACACACATGTGAGTTTTTTACAGTTTTAATTGGGGATATTCTTAACATTTCCCTTATTATAACTCCTTTTGATACCACAACATAAAACAACTTTTGAGGCTTCCTTAAGCTATTATTCTCAATCAAACACTTTTTTAAAAGATCTCTCAACTCTCAATCAAAAGGTTAGGGCTTCTTCAAAATAATCAATTAAGGCTTTTAAGGGTGGTTTTTCTTCATCTTCTTAGGTGTCTAAGACATGTTACTCCTCCCTAATTGTTATTTTACAAAGATCATATGTTTTAATGTATGAATCTCATGATTTTTTTATGGTTGGAAATAATGGTTTGGTGGTTTTGGATGTTTATGGTTGAATAATATTTCTCATGGTTTAATAATGGGTTTTTCATGCTTTTAATATGATTTTGACATTGTGGAATGCATGATTATGGTAAATGGATTTAGTGGTGCTTTGGATTTCCCCAAATTATTTGGTTATAGCTTTGAAACTTATGTGCCCTCAACCTATTTGTTAAAATGCCAATGAGAATGGTTTTGTCACATAGTTTGAAAATTATTGAAATCTTTGAATTATATAAGAGGTAATGGGACATAAACTAGATTGGATGGTTTTAAATGGTTTGGAAAGTCCTTGATGGCCATAGGTTTGATCTAATTGGAAACTTGGGAGTCAACTTGTATTAATTGTTTTGGTATGGCATAAAAGGATAGACTTGCAAGCTCTAATTTTGGTATGATGATACCAACGGTTAATGCCTAAACTAAATACTCATTGATATATGGTTGGAATATGAAAATAATTTTTATATTGGCTTAAAAAGGGTCAAGTAGAAAATTCGTGGAAGGTGGGGGGATTGGGGGAACCAACACTAAAAACTCATGTTGGCCGATGTGAAGTTGTCTTGGGGACTGTATGCATGATGTCACACTTTATATTTTCGGAGATGTACTAGTCATCTTAGTTTTTTTTTCTTCGGTCATATGGCTAACACGTACTAGGGCCCTTTTAGCAGGGGGAGCCAAACCTATATATCCTGTGGATGGTTCTAGGATGGTCAAGCTACTCAGCCCAGGTTAAGGATTTAAATGCATGATAAACCCAGTTCCCTTTCCTGACATGATATATATATATGTGTGTGTATCTATGTGATTGCATATGATTATATAATTTGGTTTTGAATTACTGGGATTATTTTATCTTATCCCTGAGTACATACTAGTGTTCACTTCACTAACCATCTTTGGTGTTATATCCCCACGCGATGCAGAAACAGGACATACTACCATTTCTCCTGGTCAGTGACTTGGATTCGAGGACAACTTTGAGTCAGACTAAAGTGGTGAGCTTCCATACTCCGGAAGGCTCTATTTCATGCTATGGACTTCTTTTGCTTTTAGTTATTTCTTTGGTTTGGTTTTATCTATGGTTAGGGGAATGTCCCAATCAAATATTTTTGATTCTGGATAGAGGCTTTGTCAGAAAACTTTAGGCGTTGGCGGTGTCGATATTGGTGTCGACCTTGGTATTGGTATTTTTATTGGGGTTGGCATCAGTTGGATATTTAATTAAGATTGTTGGATCGTGATTATAGACTACATTTAATGTCTCTAAATTATTCTTATTTCATCTTATTATATATTTAGAATTGATCCGACAAAGAGTGCAAGGTGGTTATTGTTAGGTATTAGGGGCAGTCTTCGGTCCTGGTTGGACTTGAGATGCCCGACACAACTAGGCCCTGGTTTGGGTCATGTCACATTGGTATCAAAGCCCTACATTTATGGTTAATTGAATTTCCAACAAAGCTATGTCGAGTAGAGTCTCTTGTAAAGATGTGTAGCATGCCACACTCAAAAGCGAGAGGCTACTAGGCATTTAGGAATGTTTCTCTTTATTGTGTTCTATTTTTAAACTGTAGAGTCTAAGGTCCTGGAATCTTCTCTAATTCCTATTTGTTTGCTTTTCAAATCATGCCTTCTTAATGATCTGAATCTCATGGAAACTCATTTTTCCTACCCAAGGATAATATTGATGGGACCCATTCTACTTATGGGGTTCAAACCCGGTCTAGGGGTCTAGTTTCTGATTGTCCTCCTAGAGTTCCACCAGTTCCTTCTAGTCAATCTTGAGCTCCTCAAGCTGATATGACAAATGTTGAGTTTCATCAGTCTATACATATTTGGTGAAGTTGCTAGTTTGTCACACTGAGCATGGTACTTCTGTTACTCTATTTTCTGAGGCCACAAGGGTTGGCCAGTTTATGAGGTTGAACCCTCCTGTGTTTACTATTGTTAAGGTTGAGGAGAATCCTTAATATTTTATGGATGAGATAGAAAAAATCTTCTGTGTTATGTATGCTATTAACGTGGAGGGTATAGGATTTGCTGCGATGTAGCATACCAATGGTATAAGGAATGAGAGCAGTCAAGGGGTGACAATGTTGCATCAGCCTTGTGAGATGATTTCTCTTATGCTTTTTTAGAGCATTTCTTTTCTCAAGATTTGAAGAAAGCGAAGGCAGAAGAGTTTGTTAACGTGAAACAAGGCAAGATGTCAATCAAAGAGTATGACTTGAAGTATCACCAGTTATCTCGGTATTCTCCAAAGTTGGTTTCTAGCATGACGGCTACAATGAGGAAGTTTGCTTTTGGGTTGTCTCAAGACTTAATTATGGAGAGTAAGGTTACCTTGTTGAACAAGAACTTAGATATCTCTAGGTTTGTTATGTGCATGCAGTAGGTTGAGGAAGAGAAAAATAAGTAGGCTGAGATAGGTGAGAGACGGGGCAAGAAGTTTATATTTTCTGAGTAGGGTGGTGGAAAACAACAAAGTTGTAAGGAGGGTGGTAATTGGCCTAAGAAAAAGTGGGCCAATTTTAGGTCTTACTCAACATCTAGTGCTCCCTACTCAAAACCATTGGGAGACTGACATTTTTAGAATGGCAACAATTATAGGTCACATGGTGCCCAATCTCAGACTAGTGGAGCCCAGTTAGCTCCATCATATCCTTTCTACAGATTCTGTAGTTATTGCATCAGGGTTATTGTGATGAAGGAAAGAACAAGTTCTTTAACTGTAGTCAACCAAGGTACATGATTAGAGATTTTTATTTTGGTAGGTTGCTTCTAGGGCAACCACTATTCATGTTGCCTCTTCTCCAGCTCCTTCAGCAAAGGGTGCACCATCTAGTTCTGGCACTGGTCGAAATAATCTCTATGCTCTCACTACTCGCTAGAAGTTTGAGGCATCGCCTAATATCATGACTGGTATGTTGAAACTCTTTTCCCATGATGTGTATTGTTTACTTGATCCAGTGTCCACTCTTTCTTATGTGACCCTATTTGTGACTGTTTATTTTAGCTTTGTTCCCGAGTATATTTCAGACCCTTTTTCTATTTATACCTTGGTGGGTGACTCTATGGTGACTAAAAGAGTCTATAGGAGTTGTGTGGTATCTTTAGGTGGTCGGGAGACCTTGGTGGATCAATTTGAATTATACATGGTTGATTTTGATTTCACTCATGCTATGCTTCCTTAGACTGTCAAACTCGTAAGGTTGTCTTTAATTTTCTTAATAATCTAGTCATTGAATTGGAGGGTGGTTACCTAAATCCTAAGGAAAGATTCATATCGTATCTTAGAGCTCGGAGATTAATCTCCAATGGGTTTCTCTATCATCTGGTTCGGGTTAAAGATTCTAACTCAAAAGTTCCTCTTTTACATTTTGTTCTGGTGGTGAATGAATTTCCTGAGGTCTTCCCTGATGACCTTCCTAGAGTTCTTTCTGATAGGGAGATCGATTTTGGGATAGATCTTATTCCATACACTCGTCCTATTTTAATTCCTCCGTATAGGATGGTTCCAGCTAAGTTGAAGGAGCTTAAGAAACAATTAAAGGATCTTTTAGACAAGGGGTGCATTGATATTATTCGTGTATAAGAAGGATGGTTCTCTTCAGATGTGTATTTATTAATAATAATTGAATAAGGTGACGGTAAAGAATAAGTACTCTCTTTCGAGGATAGAAAATTTATTTGATCATCTTCAGGGTGCTAAGATTTTCTCCAAGATTGATCTTCTATCTAGGTATTATCAGTTAAAGAATAGGTAGGTGTATATTCCTAAGACTGCTTTCCTAACCCATTATGGGCACTTTGAGTTTCTGGTTATGTCTTTTGGGTTGACCAATGCCCCAGCGGTATTCATAGATATGATGAAAAGTGTCTTTCATCAGTTTTTGGAATTGTTCGTGATTGTGTTCAGAGATAATATTCTAGTGTACTTGAAGAGTGAGGTGGATCATGATAATCACCTCCGTATAGCATTGCAGACCCTCAAGGACCAGCAGTTATATGCCAAATTCTCAAAATATGAGTTATGGTTGAACGTTGTCACTTTTTAGGTTACATCATTTCTAGTGAAGGGATCATGATGGACCCACAGAAAGTGGAAGTGGTTAAGAACTGTCCTAGATCCACGACTCCAATCGATACTCGAAGCTTCTTGGGTTTAGCTAGTTACTATAGGAGGTTTTTGGAGAGTTTTTTGTCTATAGCTGCCCCATTTACTAAGTTAGCTCAGAAAAAGGTAAATTTCTTGTGGTCGAATGCTTGTAAGGGTAGTTTTGAAAATTTGTGGTATATTATGATGCGTCATGTGTGGGGCTTGGTTGCATTTTTATACAACATAGAAAGATGATAGCTTATTCCTCTAGACAATTGAAGATGCATTAGAATAATTATCTGACACATGACTTGGAATTGTTTGTTATGGTGTTAACATTGAAAATCTGTCGTCACTATCTATATGGCGTGCATGAGGATATCTTTACTGATGATAAGATCCTGCAGTATGTGTCTACTCAAAAATAGATTAATCTCAGGCAAAGAAGATGGCTTGAGCTGCTAAAGGATTATGACATGAGTCTTCACTACCATCCAGGTAAAGCTAATATTGTTGTTGATGCTCTTAGCTGATTATCCATAGAGAGTTTGGCTCATATGGATGAACGGAAGAGGAGTTGGAGAAATATGTTCACGGTTTGGATAACCTTGGAGTTTGCCTCTTAGACTCTGGGATAGTGGTGTGTTTGTTCAAGAGGTGGCAAAGTCGTACCTTGGTGCTGAGTTAAAGGAAAAACAAGTGTTGTATCGTATCTTGATGTGGATCAAGGGGGAGGTAGGTAGGAAAAATGTGATGGATTTTGATATTAGTGGTGATAGTACCTTATGCTACCAAGGAAGGTTATGTGTTCCCGGTATAGATGGATTGCAAGAGAAGATGTTGGATGAGATGCAAGAGTTGTTCTATGCTATTCATCCTGGTTCGATGAAAATATATCATGACCTTAAGAATATATATTGGTGGAACAATATCAAGTGGGATATGGCTAGATTTGTGGCTAATTGCATGGTGTGACAACTGGTTAAGGTTAGTCACATGAGGTTCGGAGAATTGTATCAAGAAATTGAGTTGACAGTGTCGAAGTGGGAGGTGCTCAATATGGATTTAGTTATCGGTCTTCCTCAATCTCGAAATCAGTTTGATTTGGTTTTCGGTCATTGTGAATAAGATGACAAAGTCTGCTTACTTCTTTCCAGTGAGGACAAATTTCTCGGCTAAGGATTATGTGAGGTTATAAAGTTTCATGGGGTACCTATTTCTATTATCTAAAATTGTGGTACGCAGTTTTCATTGCACTTTTGGTGGTTATTTCAGAAAGGTTTGGTGACCAGGGTAAGTCTTAGTACTACTTTCCAATCGCAGTCGGATGGACAAGCAGAAAGGACTATTCAGACTTTGGAGTACATGCTTAGACCTTGTGTTGTTGACTATGGTGGTCGTTGAGCATTTACATCTTATTGTGTTTGCATATAACAACAACAACCACTCTAGCATTAGAATGGCTCCGTTCAAGGCAATGTATGATAGAAGGTATAGGTCTCCTATTGGGTGGCTTGAGGTTGGTGAGGAAAAAATATTTCTCCCAAATTTGGTTCACCAAGCCATGAAGAAGGTGAAGGTAATTTGGGATAGGCTGAGAACCGCCCAAAGTTTCCAAAAGTCTTATGTGGATATAATGCGTAGGAAGTTAAAGTTTGAGGTTGGGGATATGGTGTTCTTGAAGGTGTCCTCCATGAAGGGAGTGATACAATTTGGGGAGAAGGTGAACCTTAGTCCTTGATATATTGGTCCGTACTTAGTTTTGAGAAGAGTTGGCAATATTGTGTACGAGTTGGATTTGCCTTCTAATTTGAGCTCAATTCACTCGGTATTTCACGTATCTATGTTGAGAAAGTATGTGGGCGGTCCATCATAGATTGTGCCTATCAAGAATATTGGTATTTTGGATTCTCTGTCTAACAAGAAGTCCATGTTGAAATCTTTGATTGACAGGTTCGTCAATTGAGTTCCAAGGACGTAACTTCTGTAAATGTTCTTTTGAGGAACCACAAGGTGGATGGGGCTACATGGAAAGCTAAAAAGGACATAAAGTTCAAATATCCATTCCTATTTTTTGATTTGAAAATTTATGCGTATGGTATGTGTTGCTTAGCATCTCTATTTTCTGACTTTGTTAAATGAAAGATTGATTTCTTTGGTATCTCTGCTTTCTATCTTAAAAGTAAGAGTATGAGTGTTTGGGGGATTAATCGTGCTTATACTACTTTGTTCTATCATTCGAGGATGAATTATCTAAGTGGGGAGAATTGAAAACCCCTGGGTTTTATCCTGCCCTTGTAATGACCCGCCATACGAGTTGTATGGTGTGGGTACAGGTTAAGGAATCCTATTTGTATATTGGTTAGTGAGTTATTGGACAAGTTCTATCCTAGCTACTAGAGACTCCATACATGTCATATGGTCATGTTACAAGAGGTTTAGGGTCCAATCATATCTTATCCAGTGTCTAGTCCTAGATGTTCTATTTTGGATACGACTTGATGGTACTAGTCGTATGGTCTAGTGATGATATGGGCAAGAGAGTCATATGTTGGAAAGAATGTGGTTTCCAACCTTCTGTTCTGGTGATGATTGAAGGGTACCACACATATGATGTGACAATAAGTGGGAGGGTCAACTCGTACCCACCTGCGAGTTTTCTACAACTTTAAGTTAGGGGTATTCTCGTCATTTCCCCTTTTTTAATTCTCTTTGATACCACGACACAAAACATATTTGGAGGCTTTCTTAAACTATTATTCTCAATAAAACACTCTTAAAATCTCTCCCAACTCTCTCTCTCAAGTAAAAGGCTAGGGTTTCTTCAAGATAATCAATTAAGGATTTCGAGGGTGGTTTCTCTTCATCTTTCTTGGTGTCTAAGGCCTGTTAATCCTCCCTCGTTGTTATTTTACAAAGATCATGTGTGTTAATGTATGAATCTCATGATTATGTTTTGGTTGGAAATAATGGTTGGTGGTTTCACATGTTTATGGTTTAATAATGTTTGTGTAACTCCCCGAGATCCCATCCCGAGATGTCACATGGTGCTTATGACCCCGAAGGACCACAAGCTAACCCTTTACTGATATTTGTACCTATACACTGCTTAATATAAAAAATAAATGCAAAAACAAGCCATAAGGTTCAACACATCTATGAATACTCATAATACAGAAAACAGAATACTAATATATCCGTCTGAAAATCCTCTAAACTGTCTGAACTGTGGACTTGATGGGATGTCCCCAACTAAATCTGTCAACTGAGAATAAACAAAATTTGATGCAGTAATAGTAAATTGAGATTCATCCTCGAAAGAAGAGGACTCACTGCTACTGCTGCTAGTTGGAACTGAACTGCTGAGGATACTCTGGATCCTATGCCTCTGAACCTATGGTGCCAAATAAAACACCATAGCACAAATACGTCAGTAAAGGAATGTACTGAGTATGTAGACGAGGTAAGGATAAATGCAAAGGCTCATCGTGCACGATATCTAAACTGAATAATCATGAAAATGTCACACGAGAACACATACATGAATGCACAGACCATAATTACAATCATCACAACTCTAGCTACTGAAACTGGGATACCACTTTACCGCAGACTGAACTCACTACTGACACTGAGATACGAAATCACTGATTCATATAATACTGAGAACTGAGGATCTGGATGTACTTACATCAAGGAATAAATTCTGAGCTTTACTGCTTTTGACTGACAGGATTTGAGATCAACCTCTCTAACAGATGATTCCAAAATATATTATCAATGATAAGAAATATGAATATATCTGAATCTGACAACAAGGATACTCAATAAAATCTGAGATTGTGAATCAAGCCTATCTGGCGGCATATCTCTGGATATGATATCAAATAACTGTATATGATACCAAGCCTATCTGATGGGATGGTCTATGAATCAATGGAACTAGCTGAGTTCCTCACTGAGATAGACGACTGTACCACACAGTCCTGATTTCTAAAGATTGATACTAAAACTGGAACTGTGGGAAGTAGTCACTTAACTGAAATACCCCGACCTACCACAGGTGGGGTCCAACCTCAACCCTCGGTTGGGAGGATGCCAATACCGTACCACAGGTAAAGACATTATCTCTTCTCTCTGGTCAATCATCTCTAACAGATGACCCTCATTCGGAAGTCGACCTAAGGAAATATGATAGTCAAATACACTCTCTCTGGAGGTGACAGCCTTTTCAAAAAGTGACTCCTATATCTTGCACTGGCTACGCAGTTCAGAAGGTTAGGGATTGCTACTAACGACTCCAGCCTCTCTCTCTCTGACGGGAGGACCCTCCATCCCCTCCCTCGCTCGGTGCTAGTTTATACTCCCAACTGAAAGACTCAAAACTGAATTCTCAATTTAACTGAATCTGATACAAATCATGTTTCTCAAAAGATCTAACTGAGTTACGCTGAGAGAACTTGGTACTATATCTGATAGAAATGGTATTGAATCACGGTATCTGACTAACGATACAGAGCTTGAATAGATTATTTGATCACTTCTGAGATTAGAATTGTACACTTGCGTACTATTAGATCTGAGCTGATTACAGGACTGAGGCTAGATTACTAGCGATATGGATATTACAGAGATTACTGAGATTACTGAGCTTTCTTAAGTTCTGCAATTGTCTGAGGATACAGAGTTCTATAGTTCACTGAGTTCTGATAATCATGGATCGACTGGAATTATCGTAAAACTGACACGGGCTCTAGACAGCAGCTAAATTATCGGGTATAAATACCCTCAGGACTCGATAACATAATATAAAGTATAATCATTCCTCCATCATCACAACCAATCATTCATCATCACATTCATACATTCATCATCATTATTATTAAAGCATTTTTTTAAGCATTTAGGAATCATATCATATGTTCATCCTCACAATCACTAAGACATCATTTTGTGCATTTAGGGATCACAAACATATAATAGCGTAGGGGAAACATGCTACTAGATCATACTCCATTCAATAAGGTCTTTCAACAAACACTAGACATGCACGCGCTCACACCTAATTGGGGATTTCATGGTATACAAAGTTCTTAAGTCTTATACATGGAGAGGAATGCATATAACAATATGCTATACGTCTATCGACATAGCTTCATGAACATTTCATCAACCACCATAACACATACCAATATCATAAAAGTCACTATTTTTATAAGGGTATAGCATGCATGTGTCATTTAGGTCACAATTTAACTACAATACATGATTTCTAGTCTCTCAGACATTTTATCAAACACCCTACATGCACAACTTAGGCATAGGTATAATAAGCCAACTACTCATCATGAACAACCACATTTACTTATTTCCAACTCATGTATCATCATAGATTCATAAAACCCACATAAATATTCCATCTTGGAGCTCAATCAACATCATCAACAAGTACCTAATCCATTTACCACACAAATACCACATACTAAGGCTAAGGCTTGACAATCTTGTAAACAAACATAAATCACAACTCAATCATAGTAAGAACATTAATTTCAACTCACAAGAATCATTAAAAATTCATAAACTTAAATCTTTGAGATTTAGAAAAGAGTACTTGAGCTTCTTGGATGAAAGAGAACCAAGAATCAACATCTACATACCTTGGGGAAACTCTTTTCTTGAAGTCTCTTAGAATAATTCTTGATTTCCCTTGATTTTTAGTTGAAGGAGTGAGGGGGATTTGATTTTTGAAAACCCAAGTTTTCTTGGGTAGAAGGAGAGAAAATGAGGCTCAAAGCCCTTAAGTGGGTATTTATAGAGGTTGGGAATGAGTGGAAAATACCAAAATACCCTTGAGAAAATTCTAGACTGGAGCACAATTTTTGGTCCTGGCGTGATGAGCCACAATCGCGGACCTTCACTGGATTTTAACAATTGAGAAATTGCACAATGGCGCAACGCGGTGAAGATCATTTTGCCAACTTGTTGTGAACTGAAATTTCACCGCGACATGGAGGAATTGTGTTGGTGAAGTAGAATTTGACAATTGCCATTTTGGCTGGCTCCACGACGCGCCACAGTGCCAGATGGCACACTGTCTCACTAAAATGGCTCTAACTCCTCACCCGAGTGTCGGATTCGGGCGAATTTGGTATTGATGAAAAGCTTATTCAATATTCTACATGGAAAAAGGTATAAATTAGGAAAATTCCACACGATTCAAAGTATTTGATTCTTGAGAATATATTTTTAAAACTTTTAGACTCAAATTTCCGCTTTACTGAATACGCTCTAAGGCTCAGACTGGAAGAGGACTTTGTGGGGTATTACATTATCTCCCCCTTTGGGAACATTCATCCTCGAATTTATCTTGATAAACTGAGAAGACAGGTCAACAGAACTTACTCAAGGAATAAAAACATCTTAGAACAGGACTATGCAACTGGATAGACTGACATATAGAGTGTTTACACCGGTCATGCATATCTGATGCATGGAATACTCGACTGAATCTACTCATAGATGAATTCTCATAACACACATGCATATCTGATGCATGGACTAATAATTGGGCTGATCCCATGAGTGCATAGCTGAACACACACTGACATGCTGAGCTCTTCCTACTGACTATGCATATCTAATGCATGAATGTCTGACTGAATTGACTTACAAAGGCACGACAGACAATACAATAACAACTAATGCTAACTTCATAAGAAGAATCTGGACATGCATCATCAAAATATTATGGGGTATTCTCCCCCTTGGGACTCTATGTCCCTCTAAACACACGTTTTGCTGAAATACTGGGGCGGTGCGTGGTGCACGGGGCACCTACAAACTGGGTCATG
Source organism: Capsicum pubescens (assembly GCA_030864215.1). NCBI lineage: Eukaryota > Viridiplantae > Streptophyta > Magnoliopsida > Solanales > Solanaceae > Capsicum > Capsicum pubescens. Next base: position 220,980,369 of record CM061543.1, on the reverse strand, counting down.
ATTGACCGACGGAGATATGAAACTCATGCATGACTCATACTAACATATAAGCTTGAAATGAAAGCAAAGTATCTAACAATGCATATCATAAGGATGAAGGGCTCATAACATACCCGGGTCTATTTCAGGGAGTCTCTCCCGATCAAGGCGAACCTGAAGTGCATGGAGTCTACCCCTCAGAGTCAGCACTCTACATTCTCATATTCTATGGCCTGGTTCACCACACCCAAAGAACACATCACTACCGGCTCTACACACACCTTGGTGGCGCCTGTCATACCGTCCACAAAGAAGATAGGTAGGAGCATCACTAGCACTACTATGGGCTTTGGAGCTTGGCGCTCCCTCAAATCTGACACCCCCAAACATAGGTGCGGGTACACTAGCTAAAGATGGAGCTGGAACTAAAAATCTCTGACCATGCTGAGAACAACTACCACCCTGGGACCTTGACTATGAGAAACCACGACTACCTGTCTTGGCTCTCTTATTCACTCTCTCTCTTTCTTTCATCTTATCAGCCTCAATCTATTGTGCATGCATCATTAGCCTAGAAAGATCCATATCTCTATTGAGCATAGCAGCTCTACACTCTTTCAACACATAATTTGATACCCCAAACAAAAACTTACTCATACGCGCTCTAGGGTCAACTACCAAGTCGGGAGCATACTTAGCTAATTGGTTAAACTTAAGACAATACTCTTTCACGATCATGGAACCTTGACTTAGGTTCATGAACTCTTCTACCTTAGCCTATCTCATCTCTAGAAGGAAAAATCAACCTAGAAAGGCACTCTGAAACTCTAGCCAAGTCACAGGAGCTGCATTCTCCCTTCTTCTTCTCTCCCACATAACTACCCAATCATGAGTAACATCCTTCAACCTATAAGATGCTAACTCAATACTATCCTCCTCAGAAACATGCATAATCTGGGTGATCTTCTTCACCTCTTCTAAATAAAGTTGTGGGTACTCACCTACCATGGACCCAAAGAATTCTAGCGGGTTCATTTTCATAAAACTTCTAATTCTGGCTATGGTTGAATCCCCATCTTGCTGAGGTGGGACTGCAGCCTAACGATTACTCTGAACATTAGTCACAACTTGGGCTAGCACCTGAAAAGCTGCTCGAAACTATACATGTGACACACTCTTATTCTCAGGATATACTAGCTGTGGGGGTTGGTCATCAACCCCATGGACAAAATCTCTGTGAGGAGGCATACTCTATAATTGAAAAAAAGAAGTGGATTAGACTGTGGACCAACTTGAGCTCATGCTCACACGCGCGATCTGGAATACTGAAAGAAGGAAAACTTCTCCTAAGAACATCCCATAGCCTCTTGTACATAAATGTGGCGCGCTACACACTCATGCACATGACTCTACTAGATGCGGCTTTTCAGACTCCCTAGGACAATCTTGAACCTTAGGCTCTGATACCAAGTTTGTAACACCCCGAGATCCCATCCCGAGACTTCACACGGTGCTTATGACCCCGAAGGACCACAAGCTAACCCTTTACTGATATTTGTACCTGTACACTACTTAATATCAGAAATAAATGCGGAAACTAGCCATAAGGTTCAACACATCTATGAATACTCATAATACAAAAAATTGAATACTAATACATCCGTCTGAAAAGCCTCTAAGCTGTCTGAACTGGGGAATTGATGGGACATGTCCCCAACTAACTACGTCAACTGAGAATAAAAATAATTGATGCAATAATAGTAAACTGAGATTCGTCCTCGAAAGAAGAGGACTCACTGCTACTGCTGCTAGCTGGAAGTGAACTACTGAGGATACTCTTGATCCTATGCCTCTGAACCTATGGTGCCAAATAAAACACCATAGCGCAAATGCGTCAGTACAGGAATGTACTGAGTATGTAGATGAGGTAAGGCTTAATGCAAAGGCTCATGGGTGCACAATATCAAAACTGAATAATCATGAAAATGTCGCACGAGAACACATAACTGAATCTACAGACCATAATTACAATCACACAACTCTAGATACTGAAAATCAGATACCACTTTACCGTAGACTGAACTCACTACTGACACTGAGATACTGAATCACTGATTCATCTAATACTGAGAACTGAGGATTTGGATGTAATTACATCAAGGACTAAATTTTGAGCTTTACTGCTTTCGACTGACAGGATTTGAGATCAACCTCTCTAACAGATAATTTCGTAATATATTATCAATGATAAGAAATATGAATATATCTGAATCTGACAACAATGATACTCAATAAAATCTGAGACTGTGAATCAAGCCTATCTGGCGGCATATCTCTGAATATGATATCAAATAACAATATATGAGACCAAGCCTATCTGATGGGATGGTCTAGGAATCAATAGAACTATTTGAGTTCCTCACTGAGATAGAAGACTATACCACACAATCCTGATTTCTGAAGATTGATACTGAAACTGCAACTGTGGGAAGTAGTCACTTAACCGACATTCCCCGACCTACCACAGGTGGGGTCAAACCTCTACCCCTTGTTGGGAGGGTGCCAATACCATGCCACGGGTAAAGAAATTATCTCTTCTCTCTGGTCAATCCTCTTTGACGTATGACCCTCAGCAGGAAGTCGACCTAAGGCAATATAATAGTCAAATACTCTCTCTTTGGAGGTGACAACCTTTTTTATGGTGAATCCTGTATCTTGCATTGGCTATGAAGTTCTGGAGGTTAGGGACTGCTGCTAATGATTCCGGCCTCTCTCTCTCTCTGATGGGAGGAGCCTCCATCCCCTTCCTCTCTTGGTGCTAGTTTCTACTCCCAACTAAAAGACTTAGAACTGAATTCTCAACTGAACATAACTGAACTGAATCTGATATAGATCATGTTTCTCAAAAGATCTAACTGAGTTACGCTTAGATCACTTGGTTTTATATCTGATAGAAATGGTATTGAATCACGGTATCTGACTAACGATACAGAGCTTGAATAGATTATTCGGTCACTTCTAAGATTAGAATTGAACATTTGCGTACTATTGGATCTGAGCTGATTACAGGACTGAGGCTAAATTACTAGCGATACGGATATTACAGAGATTACTAAGATTACTAAGCTTTCTTAAGTTCTGTAATTGTCTTAGGATACAGAGTTCTATAGTTCACTGAGTTCTGAGAATCATGGCTCTACTGGAATTATTGTGAAACTGACACAGGCTCTAGACAACAGCTAAATTGTCGGGTATAAATACCCCCAAGACTCGATAACATAATATAAAGTATAATTATTACTCCATCATCACAACCATTCATTCATCATCACATTCATACATTCATCATCATTATTATTAAAATATTTTTTTAAGCATTTAGGAATCATATCATATGTTCATCCTCACAATCACTAAGACATCATTTTGTGCATTTAGGGATCACAAACATATAATAGCGTAGGGGAAACATGCTACTAGATCATTCTCCATTCAATAAGGTCTTTCAACAAACACTAGACATGCACGCGCTCACACCTAATTGGGGATTTCATGGTATACAAAGTTCTTAAGTCTTATACATGGAGAGGAATGCATATAACAACATGCTATACGTCCATCGACCTAGCTTCATGAACATTTCATCAACCACCATAACACATAACAATATCATAAAAGTCACTATTTTCATAAAGGTGTAGCATGCATGTGTCATTTAGGTCACAATTTAACTACAATACATGATTTCTAGTCTCTCAGACATTTTATCAAACACCCTATGTACACAACTTAGGCATAGGTATAATAACTCAACTACTCATCATGAACAACCACATTTACTTATTTCCAACCCATATATCATCATAGATTCATACAACCCACATAAATATTCTATCTTGGAGATTAATCAACATCATCAATAAGTACATAATCTATTTACCACACAAATACCACATACTAAGGCCAAGGCTTGATAATATTGTACACAAACATAAATCACAACTCAATCATAGCAAGAATATCAATTTCAACTCACAAGAATCATTAAAAATTCATAAACATAAATCTTTGAGATTTAGAAAAGGGTACTTGAGCTTCTTGGATGAAAGGGACCCAAAAATCAACATCTACATACCTTGAGAAAACTCTTTTAATGAAGGCTCTTGTAATAATTCTTGATTTCCCTTAATTTTTGGTAGATGAAGAGAGGGGGATTTGATTTTTAGAAACCCTAGTTTTCTTGGGTGAAAGGAGAGAAAATAAGGCTCAAGGACCTTAAGTGGGTATTTATAGAGGTTGGGAATGAGCGGAAAAGACCAAAATACCCTTTACAAAGTTCTAGAATGGAGCCCAATTTTTGTTCCTAGCGCGACACGCCACAATTGCGAACCTTCACTGGATTTTGATAATTGGTAAATTGCACTGTGGCGCGATGCGGTGAAGATTATTTTTCCAACTTATTGCAAACAAGAATTTCACCCCGACACGGACAAATCATGTTGGTGCATTGGAATTTAAAAATCGCCATTTTGGCTGGCTCCACGACGTGCCACAGTACCAGATAGCACACTGTCTCACTAAAATGGCTCTAACTCCTTACCCGAGTATTAGATTTTGGCGAATTTGGTATCGATGGAAAGCTTATTCAATTCTCTACATGGAAAAAAGTATAAATTAAGGAAATTCCACACTAGTCAAAGTATTTCATAAATCAGAATATATTTTTGAAAATTTTAGACTCGAATTTCCGCTTTACTGAATACGCTCTAAGGCTCAGACTGGAGAGGACTTTGAGGGGTATTACAGTTTGTTATGGTTTAATGATGTTTTTTCATCATTTTAATATGATTTTCACATTGTGGAATGTATGGTTATGGTAACTGGATTTAGGGGTGCTTTGGATTTCCCCAAATTACTTGGTTATGGCTTTAAAACTTGAGCCCTCAGCCTATTTGTTAAAATGCCAATGAGAATGGTTTTGTCACATAGTTTGACTATTATTGAAATCTTTACATTGTATAAGAGGTAATGGAACTTAAATTAGTTTGGCTGGTTTTAAATGGGTTGGAAAGGCCTTGATAGCCATGGGTTTGGTCTAATTGTAAACTTGGGAGTTAACTTGGTTTAATGGTTTTGGTATGGCTTAAAAGGATAGACTTGAAAGATCTAATTTTGGTATGACGATACGAACAGTTAATGCCTAAACCAAAGTTTCCTTGGTAAATGGATGGAATGTTAAAATTATTTTAATATGGGCTTAAAGAGGGTCGAGTAGTAAGGCCATGGAATATGGGGGTTCCCAAGTGGACAGATACTGGAAACTCACATTTTTCGATGTGAGGTGGTCTTGGTGACCATGCGTATGATGTCACACTTTATATTTTTGAAGATGTACTTGTATTCTTAGGTATTTTTTTCTCCGTTCATGCGGCTAACACGTACTGGGGCCCTTTCTACATGGGGAGCTAGATCCATATAACCTGTGGGTGTTTTTAGGACGGTCAAGCAACTCAGCCCAAGTTAAGGTTTTAAATGCATGCTAAACCCAGTTCCCTTTCCCAACATGATCTATAAATATATATATGTATCTATGTGATTTCATATGGTTATTTACTCTAGTTTTGAATTAGAGGTATTATTTTATCTTATCCATGAGTATATGCTAGAGTTCACTCCGCTAACCATCTTCGGGTAGTGTATGCCCACGCGATGCAGGAACCATCCATACTACCATTCCTCTTATTCAGTGACTTAGATTCGGGGATAGTTTTGAGTCAGACTGAAGTGGTGAGATTCCATACTCTGAAAGGCTCTATTTCATGATATAGAATTTTTTTGATTTTTTTATTTCTTTGGTTTGGTTTTGCCTATGGTTGGGGGCATGTCGCGACCAGATGTTATTGGTTATGGATAGAGGCTTTGTCAGACAACTTTGGGCATAAGTGGTGTTGGTATTGGTGTCAGCCTTGGTATTGGTATTGGCATTGGGGTTGGTACTAGTTAGATATTTGATTTAGATTGTTGGATTGTGATTATAGACTTTATTTAATGTCTCTAAATCATTCTTGTTTCATCTTTTTATTTGTCCGAAATTCATCTGACATAGGGTGCAGAACGGTTGTGGTTGGGTATTAGGGGTGGTTACCGGTCCTAGTTGGACTTGAGATGCTCAACAAGACTCGACCCTAGTTAAGGTCGTGTCATCATGCAACCATCAAAGTACGATAAAGATCATAAAAGAAAGGATAGTTCCTAATATATCTTATAACCTCTTGATCATAAGTATGGCGCTCTTCTCACCCAAGATCAGGACTCTACATAATATGGTTTGTCATACTCTCTAGGACTCTTAAAATCTTAGACTTTGATACCAAGTTTGTAACGCCCCGAGACTACCCCTAGATGTCACACGATTCTTATGACTATGAGTAACCCCAAAAGCTAACCCATGATATCTATTCAGTACTGAACCATAATAATTATACTTAAAACTTGAGCGGAGAATTACATTAATAATTTGAATACAAAGGGGTAAACAATCTCAACAAAAACACTGTGAACCAAAATCAATTGAAACCTATGAAAATCTGATGGAAAGGCCTCTAAACATACTAAAGAGCCATCGGATAGACACCAGCTTACCCAAATTGAAAACATATAGTCTAAACATAACCATCACTGAATTACAATAGCAAAACATAATCTAGGTCCTAGAAAGATGAGGACTCACCAACTGGTATGAATTAGAAAGTGGTGGTCATGGCTAGTCGTACTGTTGAGGACGTACACCGTAAACTACATTATGAAACAATGTAGCCATAAAGACATATATGTGGTCAGTACTCCTGGAATGTACTAAGTATATGGGGTGAATACAATAAGAAAAACTACCCCAAATCATAATCTTAAAACTTGCATGCTAAGTGTATGTAGACTCACCGTAATCATGAATAATACTGAAAGTTGAATATCATAAAGCATAAATAGTAAAGCATAATTTAATCAAATCAGTGACTCATTACACTTAGTTTCTGAAATCATATTTTCTATTGGAGATCCTTACAACCGACATAAACCATGTGAGCAACATGGATTTAAATGTCTGACCCACAAAGAGGAGGGTTACTCCATTCCTTGCCATCGACATAGAACCTGAACTGGAGAGATCACAAAATTGAGCCTATTTTGCAAGGGAGATACTTTCTGGTGATGACCCCTTTAACCTACGATATCAAGTAGTTTTTGGGAATTTTGGTGCATTGAACTTGCCTCTCTTCTATGCTAAATACACTTCCAAAACAAAATAATGCTCATAATATATAAAATTCACCATAAATTAAGCATATATGTTTATAAGTCTAACAACCAATCATGCTTCAGTTGCTAAATCATGCTTATAAATAACTATGTGAATTTCATATCTTGTTTGAGATCATAAGATCAAAACTGAGATTTGTAATCAGGTTGTGATAAACTATAATCTGAATTAGTAAGTCTGGATTGCTTGTAAGCTGACTGAATCTTGCTAACAATCATATATATTTACCAACTCATGGAACTTTATGTCAAAATACTAAAACTCAATTCATAATATAAATCATATGATTAAAAATAAGGGTAAATATGAATTTGTGTGCTAAATAAACTTTAAATCATAGGGAACCATCATAATTTCAAAAGCATGAAAATGGGTATGAACCCTAATTATCAAATTAGTAAAATTCATGTAAAATTTTAATTTTGGGCACAAGGATGGAAGATAATCCTTTTTCCAACCCCACATACCTGAGATTACTAATTTCTTGAAAGAAACTTCAAATTTAGAGTCGTTGAGATGGAAATTTTGGGGAAAACCATTATTTCTGGTGTTCTTGAGAGTTTGGGAGGAGTGGAAATAGTGTGTTTTGATTTATGGGATAGGAAAACATGTTTTGTACTAGTTGTACGATCAATTAGAATATAAAAAACAATTCACCCTCAAAAACTGAAAGCAAAATAAAATTTTAGTATCACCACGACCACTGGCCTGACATGCACTTATCGCGGCAACTAGCAGGCGTGGCACGCCCTTATCACAACAGGCCAATAGTTATTGTATTAACGTGTACCTTGCCTTCATGATATGGCCTAAACACTGACCCTTACTATTTTGGAGTTTTTTTAAGCCCCAAAACTCATTCCAAAAATTCTGAAACACTTCCTAATGATTTCGTTAACATTTCTAATCATCATTCAGCCTTGAAATCACATCAATAGAATGTATCAACATAAAATCAAATTTATAGGGAAAAAAATTATCTCCCTCTTGGGACCAATCATCCCTGAATGAAGGTTGGTATGGGGAAAGATCTATCTTATAGTCAAATTAGGCTAAGGTCTGAAGCTTTGAATAGATCCATTTGAATACTAGCATAGTATTTTTTACTATAGGAAAACTCAATCAAATATAGATGATTATCCCAATTCACCTTGAAGTCAATCGTACAAGATCTCAGCATATCTTCTAGAGTTTCGGTACTATGCTCAGCCTAACCATCTGTCTGTGGGTGGAAAGTAGTGCTCAGTTTCACCTTCATACCAAAACCCTTTTGGAAAGACTGCCCAAATTGAGAAGTAAATTTTTTACCTCGGTCTAATATGATGGATAAGGGAATCTCAAGGATTCTAACTAACCTATGGACATATAAGTTAGCATAATCTTCATCCGTATCCGAGGTCTTAACTGGCAAGAAATGGGTTTACTTGGTCATTCGATCCACTATGACCCAATTTGAATCATGTTGAGTCTTGTGAGAGGAAGCCCAAATCCATATTGATAACCACTCACTTACAAGAAGGGATATCAATGTAATGATACGTAGCTCCTGGCCTGTGGTGCTTAACCTTCACCTACTGATAATTGCAAAACTTAGCCACAAACTCTGCTATGTCACTCTTCATACCATTTCACCAATAGACATCTCGCAAATTGCGTTATATCTTGGTGGCACCAGGGTGAATCGAATACTTGGATCTGTGAGCTTCAATGACCCTGATATCGAAGGACACCATTTCCCTCTTGGGGAAAACCTCAAACTTTTACTGATGAGTTGTATCCATTAACTGGCTGAGTATAGGTTCATTAAATCTATTTTCCTTCACCTCTACGATCAGAGATGACTCTGAACCATTTAGAACAGTCACTCCACCATCATTTGTATCACAGAGAGAACTCCTAACCAAGCTAATCTATGCACCACTTTGGCCAACTCTTTCTTCTCCTTTTTCCACATAGGCCACACTACACATACACAATTTACTCAAAGCATCAGTCACCACATTTGCTTTACCCGGGTGGTAGAGCACATTCATGTCAAAATATTTTAGCAACTCCGACCACCTCCTTTGGAGAAGATTAAACTCCTTCTAACTAAACTTATATTAGAGACTTTTGTGATCTATAAAGACATCCAAATGTGCACCATATAAATAATGTCTCTAAATTTATAAGGTGAACACAATAGCTACTAATTCCAAATCATAAGTCAGATAATTCTTCTTATGGTCTTTAAGTTGTCTAGAGGAATAAGCTATCACTCTTTCATTTTTCATCAAAATACATCCTAACCCAACTCTGTAGGCATCATAGTATATCGTAAGTCTATCTAACCCATCCGGCAAAGCTAAAAATGTTGCTAAAGTCAATCTATCCTTCAAATCTTGAAAATATTTCTCATACTTGTTTGATCATTGGAACTTCACCTTCTTTTGTGTCAACTTTGTCAAAGGTGTATTTATTGATGAAAAGGCCTCAACAAATCTCATGTATAACCAACTAAACTCAGAAAGATCCTAATATTTTATGGTATAATGGGTCTAGTCCAGTGCTTCACTGTATCTATCTTATGAGGTTCTACATGAATACCTTCACCCAAAATCACATGCCCCAAAAAGGTAATAGACTCCAGCCAAATTCACACTTATTAAATTTCATAAATAACTAGAAATCTTTGAGGGTTTGTAACACTATTCTCAGGAGGTTAGCATGCTCCTCCTCACTCTTAGAATAGAAAAGTATGTCATCAGTAAAGGAAATGACAAACATGTCTAAATACTTCTTGAAAACCCTTTTCATTATGTCTATGCAATTTGCAGGAGCATTTGTTAGTCCAAAAGACCAAACCACAAATTCAAAGTGTCCATACCGAGTTCTAAAATATATTTTTGGAATGTCAAATTCCTTGACTTTCAACTGATGATATCCCAACCTGATATCTATTATTAAAAAATAATATGCACTATGAAGTTGGTTAAATAAATCATTAATTTTGGGTATAGGGTACTTGTTCTTGACAGTGACCTTGTTTAACTGTCTGTAGTCTAAACACATTCTTAGGGTACCATTATTTTTGCACACAAATAGTATTAGATCACCCCATAGTGAAACACAAGGTCTAATGAACCCATTATCTAATAGGTCACTAAGTTGTTCCTTTAACTCCTTAAGTGTTATCAGAGTTATTCAGTAAGGAGGAATGGAGATTGGTTGGGTATCCGGGAGAAGATCAATCTCAAATTCAATTTCTCTATTGAGAGGTACTCCAGGTAGATCCTCTTGGAAGACTATAGGTAAATCATTAACTACATGAACTAACCAGAGATTTGGGGTCTCAGACGCAGAATTGTTGCCCAAACTAGGTAATGCATACTCCCTTTAGAGATTAACATTCTGGCTTTAAGATGGAAGGCCAAATGAACTTTAAAAGTTATAGAACTATCCTCCCACTCAAGGACTGACTCATTGGGAAACTAAAGCTTTACCACTCGAGCACAACAATCAACTGAGGAATAGAATGAATAAATCCAATACATACAAAGAATTATATCAAAATCTATCATTTTTAGTTTTATTAAATTTATTAACATAACCCTATAAAGGATTGTGATAGGGCACTTTCTATATATTCTCCTAGCAACCACTGACGCACTAATGAGAATGGAAACTAAAAAAGATTTAGAAAGACTCTTGAGTCATATACCAAAGTTCACAACAATAAGTGGGGTTATAGAAGAGATATTTCACCCCAGATCTAACAACACATAAACATTAAGGTGAAAAATACAATGAATACAAGTGACTACATTTAGAGAGAGATCTCCTACTCCTAGAGGGAAGATAAAGTATACAACCGATTCTAATATTGACCACCACTAATGCTGGATGAAGTGTCCTGCTGCAGAGCTGGGCGGCCTAAATGAGATACTAAAGTGCTGGATAGAGCCTGAGGGCGAGTATATCTATTTCCCTACATAGGTAATGGACATTTATTGATCCTATGGCGTTACTTACCATAACCATAACAACCATAGCTACCCATCAAGCACTCACCCAGATAATTTGTACCCATCATGCAACCATCAAAGCATGATTGAGATCATGAAAGAAAGGATAGTTTCTAATACATCTCATGGCCTCTTGATCATAAGTGTAGTGAATTGTTCATACATCATAAAGACTCTACACAATACAGCTTTTCAAACTCCCTTGGACTCTTAAGATCCTAGGCTTTGATACCAAGTCTATATTGCCCCGATACTACCCTGGATGTCACATGGTTCTTAGGACTATGTGTAGCCCCAAAGGTATGGGTACTCAGTACTACACCATTGTAATTATACTTAAAACATGAGTAGAAGCTTACATTAATAAAATGACTACAATGGGATAAACAATCTCAATGAAAACACTATGAACAAACATCAATTAAAATGTATAAAAATCTAAAGGAAAAGTAAACCAATTGACTAGTCTTGACAAACTGCTAAACATACTAAAGAACCATTGAGACAGGCCCCAACAAACCCAATCTGAAAACGTATAGTCTAAACATAACCATCACTAAACTACTAGAGGAAACATAATTTATTCCCTCAAAACATGAGGACTCGCCAATTGATAGGAAGTAAGAAGTGGTGATTGTGGCTAGTCATACTGTTGAGGACAAACACCATAACCTAGATTATGAAACAATGTAACCACACAAGCATATATATGGTCAGTACTTCTGGAATATACTAAGTATATAGGGGTGAATGCAATTAGTAAAATTGACCCAGATCATAAGCTTAAAAACATATATGCTAAATGTATATAAACTCACCATAATTAAGAATAATATTGAAAGTTGAATATCATAAATCATAAATAGTAAGGCATAATCGAATAAAATCAGTGAGTTATTACACTTAGTTTCGGAAATCATTTTTTCTGTGGGATATTCTTAGAACTGATATAAACCATGTGAAAAACATAGAGTCCAACGTCTGAACACATTAAGAAGAGTTTCTCTATACCTTGCCATCAGTATAGAACCTGAACTGGAGTAATCACTAAACTAAGCCTATTTGGGCAAGAGAGATGCTATTTGGTGAGAATCCTTTTTACCATGGTGACATATAGTTTTTGGGAATTTGGGTTCACTGATCCTGCCTCCCCTCGGTGCTAAATACTACTCCTAAAATATATTAATGCTCATAATATATGAAATTTACCATAAATTAAGCATATAGGTTTATAAGTCTAAACCCCAATCATTTATCTGTTGTTAAATCATACTAAGAAATAACTATGTGAATTTCATAACTTTTCTGAGATCATAAGATTAAAACTGAGATATGTAATCATATTATGGTAAACTATAATCTGAAATAATAAGTCTAAGTTACTTGTAAACTTACAGAATTATGCTAAAAATCATATACATTTACCATCTCATGGAACTTCATTAAAAAATGCTAAAACTCAATTTATAATATCCATCATGAGAGTAAAACATGAGTAAATATGAATTCTTTTGCTAAATGAACTTTAAATCATAGGAAAATTTCATAATTTCAAAATCACGAAAAATAGATTTGAACCTTTATTATCAAGTACGTAAAACTCATGTAAAATTAACTTTTGGGAACAAGGAAAGAATATAATCCTTTTCAAACCCCACATACCTGAGATTACTGATTTCATAAAGAAAAATCAAATTTAGAGTCCATGAGATGGAAATTGTAAGGAAAACCCTTCCTTCTTATTCTATTGAGAGCTTAGAAGGATATGAAATCGTGTATTTTGAGTTATGGGATAAGGAAACACATTTTGTACTAGTTGTAGGTCAATTTGAACATAAAATACCAAATTACCTTCAAAAATGAAGAAAAAAATTAGATTTGGGCATTATCGTGACCACTAGTGTGGCACGCCCTTATCAAGGAAACCAGTAGGTATGGCATACCTTTAACATGTTAGGACACTAATTTTCACATTAGGGTGTGATTTTTATCTCTGGCACAGCCTAAATACGGACCCTTATAGTTTTGGAGTTTCGTTAATCCCCGAAACTCTTTCAAAAAAATTTGAAACACTTTCTTATGGTCCCTTTAACATTATTAATAATTATTCAACTTTAAAATTGCAATAAAACACATAGGAGACATCAAAATAAAATCATCAAACTTTTGAGGCACAACCAGTAGCATGTGACTCAAACTTTTGACTCATGCCTACAATATCTACTTTCAACTTCTTGAGTCACTCATCATTTTTCATTACCCCCATATAAAGCATGTCTTATATTATCAAATTACTTGAATTAGCATCTTAGTTCCTCGGTGGAACATAGAGTCCACTTATATCCTTGTAGTCGTCTTTTCTCCTCTAAGCATCATCTCATCCTCTACTCCTGTCCCTAAGCCCAGACCTATTATAGTTATTGTCATTATAGTATTTATAAACTTGATTACCTTACCCTATGTTCTAATTCTCTTTATCAGAACCTTGCCCTTTGGCTTAAAACTCCACCACCTAACTGTCTAGATACTTGGCCTCCTCCTAAGAATCAGAATCATCATGCCTAGGTGTTTTTCCTTGTGAACCAACTGCATTTACCTTTTTTATGCCTACTACTACAAATTTCATAGTAAATAAGCTAAGATTTGTCCTTAACTAAGCCACCTCTTAAGCAACTAAATCATCAAACACTCTCTGGTCTATGGATGCTCCATCCTATAAGTATCGGGGGGAATATCTACCTCATGAATATGCCAACCTCGGTTGGTTATAGAGATTAGATATAGAATCTCAAAAGGTTTCTCCGATGATATGCCCGATAAGACTGGAGGATTAATATGATAATATGTACCTGATTCAATTTTAGAAGATGATGATGATGTTAATAATACTCGATTAAATTTTTTAGGATGATTATGATGATATATTGATACCTGGCAAGGTCAAGGAATAATTATTATGATAAATTAATACCCTATAAAGTTGAAGGGTAATTATGATGATATATTATTACCCACAAAGCCAGAGGGTGATTATGATGATATATTGAGACCTAGTAAGGCCAAAGATTGATTATAATGATATATTAATACTCAAAAAGGTTGAAGGATTATTATATTAATGTGCTTATGTGTACATATAATGGATCAAGTTTGGCTATGCCCTTTGTATGGCTATCACATATATATATATATATATATATTCTTATGTGTAGTTGGATATGATATTGATATTAGGGATGTCGGTTATAGCCCGAAGGTGGTAATAATGATAATTAGTGGACTTATGAGTATTAGTGACAATTTTTTATTAGTGATAAATGATTATAATGTGGTATAGTTGATGATTAGTGATGAATAAGAATTATGGGTGGATATTGTTTAAGTGACCAATCATGACTAGTTGATAAATGAGGATGAGTTGGTAAGGGATTATTAGTTAATAAATGATGTTAGCTGATCAATGATAGCTATCTAATAAAATGGTGATTAGCGGATATATGGTGAATAGTTGCTAAATGATGACTAGATGTTGTATGATGACTAGTAATCAAATGGATTAGTTAGTAAGAGATGGTTAACTAATAGATGGTGGCTAGCGAGTAATGATGATAAGGTTGTAAAATGATAGTAATATTATGGAATATGGGTACATTGTCATATATTGGTAAATGACCGATTGATGATAAATTGTATGATATTGGTTAAATAACGATTTGTAACAACAAATGGTTGTTTTATTCTATCTTTGAGTGTGCTTTCCAGGCATATGGAGTTTGTGATGAGTTATTTATGTTCTGCACCAATTGGCGTATGGGAGCCAATTTTGTAGTCAGTGATTACTTGTGAGATGTAGTGTGATGAATTATTATTCCAATGTATTTAATTATATTGCACGGTGATGTTGGTATGTGGTGATGCCTTGTGTTATATTTTTATTCCAGTTAAATTACTTATTATGTACAACAGTATTGGAGATGATTTAGGTTTGTTTTTGTACCATGACTTAGTTATGCTATCTTGCATTTTATCATACATATATCATGATTTATCTCAGTCGGTCGATGATGCCTACTGAGTACCCGTTGTTTTGGTATTCATACTATAGTTCTATACCTTTTGGTGTAGATTTGAGTACTAGCTGTCATCATTAATTATTGATCATGTTGTGTTTATTTTTTTGGAGATAGGATAAACTTTTGGAATTAGAGTCACCCATTTCATTCTATCTTTAGATGTTCAATCTTTTGTTTCGAGATATATATAGTTGATTATTCTAAGTCTTTAAGTTGTAATACTATTAGATACTCTTGACCTGGCCCTACTAGGTCATGGGATGGTATATTGTATTAAATTTTTTATCTATTTAGAACTCTCTGTTTATTTATAAGTGTGTTGTTTATTTTCATCTATGACTGGGAATTTTACACCAAGTTAACCATTGTGCTTAGCTCTAAGTTACAGTTTAACTTACCTACTGGAGGGAGTTTGTAATGCCCCGAGATCGCATCCCGAGATGTCACACGGTTCTTATGGACCCGAAGGACCACAAGCTAACCCTTTTCTGATATTTGTAACTGTACACTGCATAATATCTGAAATAAATGCGGAAACTTGACATAAGGTTCAACATATCGATACATACTCAAAACTGAAAAACTAAATACTAATACATCCGTTTGAAAAGCCTCTAACTGTCTAAACTGTGGAGTTGATGGGACATGTCCCCAAATAACTCCGTCAATAGAAAATAAACAAAGTATGAAACAATAGTAGTAAACTGAGACTCGTCCTCGAAAGAAGAGGACTCACTGCTACTGCTGTTGACTGGGACCACACTATTGAGGATAAACTGGATCCTGTGCCTCTGAACCTATGGTGTCAAATAAAACACCATAGCAAAAATGCATCAGTATAGAAATGTATCGAGTATGTAGACGGGGTAGGCTAATGCAAGGGTTCATGCATGCGCAATATCTAAAATGAATAATCATGAAAATGCTGCGTGAGAACACATACATGAATGCACAGAACATGAACACAATTATCGCAACTCTAGCTACTGAAACTCAGATACCATTTTACTGCAGACTGAACTCACTACAGACACTAAGATACTGAATCACTGACTCATCTGATACTGATAACTGAGGATTTGGATGTTCTTACATCAATGACTGAATTCTTAGACTTACTACTTTCGACTGATATGATTAGAGATCAACCTTTCTAACAGATGATTTTGGAAGCTTTATCAATGATTAATAATATGATTATATTTGAATCTAACAACCAGAATACTCAATAGAAATCTGATACTGTGATCAAGCCTGTCTAATGGCATATCTCTGAATATGATATCAAATAACTGTATATGAGACCAAGTCTATCTGATGGGATGGTCCATAAATTAATGGAACTATCTGAGTTCCTCACAATGATAGATGACTG
Source organism: Capsicum pubescens (assembly GCA_030864215.1). Classification (NCBI taxonomy): domain Eukaryota; kingdom Viridiplantae; phylum Streptophyta; class Magnoliopsida; order Solanales; family Solanaceae; genus Capsicum; species Capsicum pubescens. The sequence goes on along the minus strand of CM061543.1, from coordinate 220,963,620 downwards.
TATCTGACAGTCCTGATTTCTAAAGACTGATTCTGAAACTGAGACTAAATCTGAAACTGAAACTGTGGGAAGTAGTCACTTAACTGACATGCCCCGACCTACCACAGGTGGGGTCCAACCTTTTCCCCAGTTGGAAAGGTATCATTACCGCGCCAGTGGTAAAGACAACTCTATGTGACCCTAATCTAGCAGGTCCTCAAATGAGAATGGTGGAGCCCTCATCAAGCAGCTCAAGCCACCTCATCTACCCTCATCTAGCAGGTATGATGTCTCTCATCCACCCTCAACTAACAAGTGTGATGTATCAACCTATGCTGGCTACATAGTTCTGGAGCACAAGGATTGCTTCTAAGAATCACACCCTCTACTAGTAGGTGAGATCCCATCCTTGAGCTCGCTCGGTGCTAGTTTCTACTCCCAACTGAAAGACTCAGAACTGAATTCTCAACTGAACACTGGCTGAACTAAATTTGACACTGATCATATTACTCAAAAGGTCTGACTGAGTTATGCTGAGATCACTTGGTTCCGTGTCTGACGGAAAAGATATCGAATCATGATATCTGACTGACGATCTAGAGCTTGAATAAATTACTCGAATCGCTTCTGAGATTAGGATTGAATGACTTGAATACTATTAGAACTGAGCCGATTACAAGTCTGAGGCTAGATTACTAGCGATACAGAGATAACAGAGATAACTGAGATTATTGAGCTTTATTAAGCTTCGCACTTGTCTGAGGATACAGAGTTCTATAGTTCACTGAGTTTTGAGAATTATGGCTCGATTGGAATTACCGAGAAACTGACACGGGCTCTAGACACCAGCTCTATTTTTGGGTATAAATAACCCCAGGACTCGACAACATAAAAGTAAGACATAATCATTCTTCATCACAAATCATTCATGCATCATCACAGTCATCCATTCATCACTACAATCATTTATTCATCATTACAAGAATTCATTCATCATTACAATCATTCATGTATTATCACAATCATTAAAGAATCATTTCAAGTAGTTGAGCATCATAACATACTTTCCCTCTCAAGATTCTTAGGACAACGCATTAAGCATTTAGGAAACATAAACCTCTATTCATCATCACAACCACCAAAGGGTCACTCCAAACCTTTAAGGATCATCAACATCGGTTCACTATCATATACTAGCCTAGGGAAGACATGCTATTAGATTATACCCCATTCAACGAGATCTTACATCAAGTACTTCATACCTATATCGGTCTTGTTATGTATTTGGATATCACTTGATTTGGGGTAAACTTCATACTAACATGTCACTATTTACTTGCTAATCACTTGACATGTATTAAAAGCTTAGCATATATCAAAGAGCACAAAATTGGGGAATTTACAACCATCATATCTCGACTTGTTCACTAGGGTCTTTCAACAACCATTAGACACGACCGATTTTACACCTACTTGGGGATTTCATGCTATCTTGGCACATTTCACTCACTAAGGCATGCATGGACTAGCTCACAATTTGGGGTTTCCTATTCAACATACTATAGTATCCCTTATGCTTCACCTAAGCTCTTTATCAAACCTATGGGGAATGTTCTTCACTTATTCAACCATTTCTACACCCAAAAGTCATGAACACATCACATGGAAAAACAACTTCAAGAGGGTCTATCACAAACATCACATGAATTCCACATACTAGGGTCAAAGCTCATAACTTTTGTAGGCAAACATAAATCAAAACTCAACAACACATTAAACATCCATTTCAACTCATACAAATCATTAACAACTCATAAACATAAAAATCTTGTAGTTTTAAAAAGGGTTCTTGAGATTCTTGGATGCAAGGGACCCAAGAATAAACATCTACATACCTTAACCTTTGAAATTGGATGAACTTTAGTGCTTGAAACTTTATCCACACTTGAAATAAATAAATTCTTGGAGCCCACACTATGAGGAACTTGATTCTTGAAGAAACCTTGAAGAATTTATGGATGAATTTTGGAAGATTGGGGTTCTTGAATGAAACCCTAGATATTCTTGAGAGAATTGGAAGAAGAATGAAATTTTATTCTTTACTTGGATATATATAGAGAGTCAAAATGGGTGAAAAAAGACCAAAATACCCTTTTAAAAACGCCCCTTAATTGCTGAAAAAAGATGGCTGACGACATCCGTGATAGGCCGTGGCCGTCACGAAATGTCTTCAAAAAAGGGTCGGATTTTTTATTTTCTGCCTAAGGCTGACGATGTCATAAAAAATGTCGTCAGAAAGTGACGACGTCGTCAGAAATGGCGTCAAAAACGTGACAGCCCGTCAGAAACGTCGTCAGCCTTTTCCAGATTGATATGCTGGAGTAAAATGGCTATAACTCTTTGCTCCGATATCGGATTTTGGCGAAATTGGTATCGTTGGAAAGATAATTCAAAGATATTTCATTTGATATATATAAAGCCACCCAGTTATTCATATACAACGAGTTATGGTCGATTGAAGTTGACCCAAATTTTGACGGTCACTAAAACTTGAACGATAGGAAAGTTTTCAACTCGTTCATGAGTTAGGGGACCTCTATGATCTTAATTCATGGTCAAATAGATTCCCACATGATTTCAAAGTATTTCATACTTGGGAGAATATTTCTTAAATATTTTGACTCGGATTTTCGCTTTACCAAATACGCTCTAAGGCTCAGACTGGAAGAGGATTTTGCGGGGCATTACAGAGTTTGACTTACCTACTGGCGAAATATAGTAGGTGCCATCATGACCCATAAATTGGGTCATGACAAATTAGCATTAGAACCAGGATACACCGATATTGTTTGTATAAGAGCAAGTGTCTAGCAGAGTCCTGTAGATCAAAATAATGAAGTTCGTTTCCAATATTTGGGAGGCTATGGGACATTCTTAGGAGTTCTTCCCTTCTTTCACTCATATCATGCTAAGAGTCTGAGTTGGTTTATAGTCACAACCCAATTTATGAGTCATGATAACACCTACCCATTCCCACCTGTAGGTAAGCCAATAACGTAACCCGAAGCTAATGCAATGGGTTAATCTGGTAAGAAAGAACCAACATAGGCGAAATTCAAGAACCAACATAAGAAAAAATCATGAACATCAACTGAAAACATAAAAGGTTCTAGATAGAATGACAATCATACAAGATACCAATCCCAAAACCTAGTAGACCTAGTATAAGAGCAACTAATAGTATCAATACAATTCCAAATCTAGAATAGTTGCTACATCTGTGTCAAATATTAAAGACTGAATACAAGATATAGAAGGAAATTGGGTGACTCTCACTCCAAGAGCTTACCCTATATCCAGAAACCAATCACTGCACGAACCATGATCAATGGCGATAGCTAATACTTGAATCTGCACCAAAAAGGTACAGAAGTGTAGTATGAGTACCAAAATAATGAGTACTCAGTAGGCAGCATCGGCCGACTGAGATAAATCATGATATAGGAATGATAAAGTGTAAGATAATCATAACTAAGTCAAAGTACAGAATTAAACCTGAATTATCTCCATCATCACTATATATAATAAGTAAACAATTCAAAATAATAGTATAACATAACATATGCCAATATCGTTGAATATAAAAAGCATGAAATAACAAAATAACAATATAACATAAGGTGTCAAGCATACCAATATCGTCGAGCATAAGGGATAAATGATTCAAAATCACAACGAAACACAAGTACAATCTCAAGCAAATACAAGTAAGAAGTTGGCGCCCATACACCAACTAGTGCATAAAGCAAAGAACCCATCACGGTGTCCCATACCACCGGAGAGTACACCCAACAAAGCATAAAGTAAAGAGTCCATCAAGGTGTCCCATTCCACTGGAAAGCATATCCAAGAGAGTATAAAAGAAACAATTCATCAATATATATAACCAAATTTCTCATTATTCATAGTTTTCCACAGTTTCCATCAAATGGCCATTAGGTAACATTCATAATCATCACCAATAATCATAATTTAATAACATATACCATTATGCTCACAACCGTAACCCTACCACTAAGTAGGCATCCATCTCATCAATACACCCTATTCATTCATTAATAGCTAGCCAACCCTTATTACTAAACCAATTACTCACAAGTCATCATATAACTCCTAATTATTTCTATCCATTATTCATCACATAATCACTATTCAAGGGTCAATGACTAACCATTATTTACTAACTAGCCAATATCAAGCATCTAGTAAAGTTTCATCACTAAACCATATTTGACAATCAAGCAATATTCATTTCTAGCCAACATAATCCACTAGTCACCATCTAACAAAAGACCACTAATCATCCTTTATACACTTATTCATCTCTCAACTAACATCTCTTATTTACTAGCATCATTAGTCCATAAATCCTCATTAAATAATTAATCAACATCGTAAACTAAGTCATCAATAGAAACTTCTCATTACCACCTCTAAACCCATTATAACTAACCACCATAATGAAATCATCATCCTTATTAATATTCATCAATTCAACTAGTCACCTTTATCAATAAGGTTCATAACTCTACTAGTCAATATTAGACACTTAAGTAATATCCACTACTAAGAATCTTTCATCTTAAGTCAACAACTATTCCACTTTATACCTTAACTCATTAGAAGACTATAACCGATACCTCTAAAATCAATATTATAGCCAACTATATAAGAACATAAAAAAACATATAATTTTTATACATAGGACTAGCCGGACTTAAATCGGGTATGATCATAACATCAACATATCCTCTAGCCAAACCGAGTATCATAATATCATCAACATAACTTCCCATTAAACTGGATATAAATATATCATAGTAGTATTCTCCGGCCTTATCGGGCATCAATATATCATCATAATATCATCTATATCATCCGGTATCATTCTATCATCATCATATCCTCCGACCTTGTCGGGCATCATAATATTCTCTAGCCTTGCCGGGTATCATCATATCATCATAATATTCTTCGACCTTGCCAGGTATGATCATATCATCTTAATATCTTCCATCCTTGTCGGGTATCATCATAATATCCTCCGGCCTTGTCGGTTATCATAATCACATTAATATATCCTCCGACCTTGTTGGGCATCATCATCACATCAATAGATCAATAATAAAGAGCAAGACCCACAAGGGATAAAGTAAAGGACAAGCCCCACGAGGACTAAAGTAAAGTGCAAGCCCCACGAGGGCTAAAGTAAATGATAAGCCCCACGAGAGCTAAAGTAAAAGAGAAGTAAGGAGAAGCATGCCTTTATATCTCATTATTTGTCGTCAAGGACAATTTATCCAAAAAATTTATGAATACATATAGCATGAATGTTACAAGGAATTAGTAGGTTCAACATGATTAGTAGAATAGCTTATTATGTAGTAAATAAATATACTTTCTAGATCCCTTAGTATCATTACTCACAACATTAGTAATACAAAGGATTTCGAGCATAATCACTAGTTTGGTTATTAGACAAAAGCATAACATGAGTCCAAACATAATCTATAAAGCATTTTTGTACAAAGTCAATAAGTGTGCCTTCTAGTCCCATTTACATCATCATTTCTAATATCGACAATAAGGAAGATTTTAAATATGATTTATTAGCATAATTATTAAGCATGATCATAACTTGAGCAATAGTATAATTAACGGCCCAAACACTAGCCTAACAATGGCTTAATCAAATGTATAATCAATGGATCAACTATAAATAATCCATAATCTAGTTGTTAAGACCTAGGGCATAGCCATAAGCAATATCATGAAAAATGGCTCATTAGTAGCTTATTTGTTAGCCTACTATTGGCCTAAAGATGATTTAGCAATAGCATAAGTAATAATTAAAGCTTGAATAATCCATGGCTTATTCATATCGGGGTAATACATCATTTATGTCTTAATATATATTATAGTCAAGGGCTCATTAATAGCACATTCAATAGCCCAAACAATAGATAATCACTATAACATAATTAATAGCTTGACATAATTTTTAGCAAACAAGGCATACAAGGGCATAATCACTTGGGAATTATTCTCAATGTCATTTCACCTAACCAACAAGTACCAAGAATCATAAATATTGCCTCAAAAGGGCACTCTCTAGTCAATTACTAAGTGTAAGGGTTAGAGCGAACTAATCATGAGACTTTTCTTAAGATGTGTCAACGATCCCACATCTAATTTCCCGAATTGCATTCTAAGTCAATTTCTATTCTGGACTAGGCTATGGTATCTAGGTCAACTCTTAGATGTATAGCAAGCTACCATAAGCCCTAAGGTAGATATTCTACTCAAGCACTTTTACTAAGTCCAATTGAAATAAGGCAACCTTCACTAGCACTAGAAACTAAGGCCAACTTACTCTATGTATGAGAAACTAGAGAATTTCCCTTAAGGTTAAGTGTTCTAATGCATTCTCATGCTAAAAATGAGCAATGAAGTCTATTTCACCTAAAAATAATAGGAAACAAGTCAACTTTTCAACCTCTAAGATTTGCATAATTTAATTGGTCCAACTACCCCAAGTCTTCCATTTTATCAACCCAATACTTAAAATCCATACCAATCAAGCAAGATATCACAATTATACCAAAAACATAGCTCAATCTAAAATGGTATAAGCCTAGACTACCTCCAACCTCAAGAATGCTCAACAATCCATTAAATCTTTGCTTTTACCTATCATGACTCGATTCACGAATCGTGATGGCACCTACTAAACCCCCTAGTAGGTAAGCCAACATCATAACCCGAAGCTAAGGCAATGGGTTACTTTGGTAGAAATGCCCGACAAGGGCAATAATGAAGAACACAATTGTAAACAATAATGTTCCAAAATAGACCAATAATATGAATATCAATTTCCATGACTTGCTAATATCAGTACAAGAGCATTTAAGTTTGACAATAGAAAATACAACTTAAATTATAAATAGTCTTATACATCCATCTTAAATACAAAAGAATAAATAAAAATAGGTGACTTGAAACACCAAGAGCTCACCCTATCTTTGGAAGATCAACACAGCACGATCTCAACACAGCGGTAGCAACTAGTACTCGGGTCTACACCAAAAAGGTACAGAAGTGTAGTATGAGTACCAAAAAAATAAGTACTCGGTAGGCATCATCGTCTGACTAAGATAAATTAAGATATAAAGATGATATAAAGCAAGATAATATCTCTAAGTCAAGGTACATAATCAAACCTAAATAATCTTCATCATCACTGTGTACAATCAACAATCAAACTAGAACAGAACTACGACATATCCATTGATCATTTTTCAATACCATTATATATGTATACAAAAGTACATGATCCAAATCATAAAGCACCACTAATACAACCACAATAATAATAAGACAAAGAAGATATGAAACATCCATTAAAACATAAGTAAGAGAACTCATGTAATGCCCCGAAAATGGGTCTCGAGATGTCACATGATGCTCAAGACAACGAGTAGCCTCAAGCTAACCCTGTAAGCCTTCTACTAAATCTAAACCTCATAATAGGGAAATATAAACATAAAATCAATGCGTAAGTCTGTTTGATCTAAGCTAAAATAATCTGAACATAATATTTGAGAATATTAGACTCAATAGTCTGGACAATCAATATAGGAAATCTGAATTATATCTAGTAGTCTAACAAGCCTCTACTACTAATAACTAGAGAGCCACTGGGACAAGCCCCCAGCTGACTCGAACTGACAGAAAATATTGAATCAACTACTGTAATAAGCTAGAAAATCTGAATGACAAGGTCCCCGAACTATGAGGACTCACCAACTGTCAGGATGTAGATGGAGATGCTCGAACTCATACACAATGCTGAAACTGAGCACCTAAACCTACATTATTAAACAATGTAGCATATAGACATATATGTGGATCAGGAATGTACTAAGCATATGGGGGTGAATGCATAAGTAAAACCGTGAGGAACTGTATACATTTTTCTCATAAATAATACATGCTAAGTAATAATGGCTCACTTAGGCTTGAGTAATTGAAAACTATAATCATAGATCAGGAATGATAAAGCATACTATATGAATGTTGTGAGACACCAAACTTGGTTCTAAATTTGTACTTGAAATCTATTTTAAAATCATACATGCTAAGTGTAAAAGGACTCACCTTTATATCTATAAATTGAAAACTATAATCTTGTAGCTAATGACTTATATAAAATAATATCTGAATAAAATCGTGAGCCCTTACACTGAATTTCTAAAAGATTTTCTGTTATTATTTTCGATTAGGATTACTCTTTTCTGTGGTAGGTTCTTCTAACTGACATACACTATGTGATCTATCTTAGTTTCCAACGTCTACTTACCTTATGGGAAAATATCACGTTGAGGAGAGGTGTCATACTCTTGCCAAGAAGTACAACCTAAGCTAAGTGATCCCAATCTGTAACTATCATCCGTATAGAAATGGGAATAATCTGATAGTTTGAACTTACATTGGCTCGTAGTTCTAAGGCATGTAAACATACCCAACTCGATGCTAAATACTACTTTCTTTAATTTGTATGCTCATTCTGTAGGAAATCCACTTTTAAAACTAATATAAGGGTTTATAATAAAAACCAATATTACATATGTTCAATATAAACTGTAATGAAACTATAAAGTGGATTCTTTATCTAAGCTGAGGATTAAAAAGATCAAATCTTGTTCAAAATCTGGATATATAATTATGGGATTCTTAAAAGAATAATTTTCTTGAAATATCAACATTCAAAGGAGGGCTTAGTTACCCATGCATCAAATTCATGTCAAAGAATCATAAAGTTCATGCTTAATAATGAAAGTATTGATAATTCAATTCTAAATCTGGAAATTAATGTCATACGCAAAAAAATACGAAAGTAGACATGCAATTCAATACTTAAATCATTTGTAGAATCAAAATCTTCAAATAACAATATTTGGGTATGAACCCTAATCTGAAACTCATGTAAATTCATGTGAAATTAACTTCAAAAACTAATTTTGGACACAAGGATGAAAGAATTATCCTTGTTGAAAACCTTACATACCTTAATTGATGAATAAATGAAGAAGCTTGAACTTTGAGTTCCTATTTGTGATCTTGGAGACTGTTTCTTTAAGATCCAGAATTGAGAGTCTTGAATTTTGGGTTATCTTGGAAAAAGAATAGTGGAGTTTGGATTTCTTGAGGTTTGAAATTTGAAGTTCTAGGGTTTCTTGGAGAGGAATTTTGATGAAAGTGAGAGTATAATGCTTAGAATAGGTTTAATTCCTTGTTTTTCACTATTTGGGGGCTTGGAAAAAGACTAAATTTCCCTTTGGAAAAATAAGTTTGGAACTGGAAATCTCAATTTTCCACCGCGATGCGACACGGTGCCATCGCGGTGACTTACAGGAAAAGTGATGAGTGCCATTTTGTCTCTGGCGCGACGCAGCATAATCGCGTTGCGTCACTAGAAAAAGACGAGTGCCATTTTGAACTCTATCGTGACACGGTGTCGGTTGCATTGAGAATTGTAGGATGATACTAGCAAATCGCGGTGAGCTACTGAAAAGAAACGAGTGGAATTTTGGACTTCACCACAATGCGGCGGAATTATGGTGCTTCACTGAAAAATGGACAATTGCGAATCTGGACTTCACCACATAGCACTTACTACTTTTCACTAAAAATGTCATAACTTCTCAACCGGGTATCATTTTAAGCGATATTGGTATTGTTGGAAAGTAATTAACTTATCTACCATTTAGTGGGTCTAGAGCTGGAAAATTCTACATGTATCAAGAGTTATACACTTTTAAAGTTGTTCCTTGACACATTAGGGGCTAAACAGAACTAAGAAAAATACGGGGTATTACAATATCTCCCCCTTGGGAAAATTCGTCCTCGAATGAGACAAGTTAAATTGAGGATACTGAGGAACTAAGGCTATATACTGGCATGCATAACTGAAACAAAATTGTATGAATAAATCTATAACATACTGAGCATTTGTACTAATCTATGAATGCATAACTTGACATAATGATAATCATATGGCTGAATCAGAGACGGGAAAAGAACTGAATTAAGAAAGACTGTTACCTTAGGCTGAATTTGAGTTTGTGGAGAAGAGGTGAGGATACTTGGTAATTATGTGTACTTCTGCTTCCTAAGTAGCAACCTCAACGGATTGATTTCGCCATAAAACTTTGACCAAGGGAACTTATTTGTTCCTTAGTCTACGGATCTGGTGATCATGAATCTCTACTGGAAGTTCTTCGTATGAAAGGCTATTCTGAATATTTATGCTTTTCAGGGGGACTACTACAACTGAATCATCCATGTACTTCTTCAATAAGATACATGGAACACTGGGTGAACCGATGAAAAGTGTGCAGGTAGCTCAAGCTCATAATCTACCTTCCCTACACGGCTCAAAATCCTATAGGGACCCACATATTAGGGACTAAACTTCCCCTTTTTGCCAAATCTCTTCAACCCTTTCATAGGTGAAACCTTCAAATACACAAGATCATCTACTTCAAATTCAATAGCTTTCCTTATTATGTCTGCATAAGATTTTTGATAACTTTGAGCGGCTTTCAATCTCTCTCGAATCAACTGAACTTTCTTCATAGCCTCAAACACCATATCTGGCCCAATCAAAGCGGCCTCACCCACTTTAAACAAACCGATGGGTGATCTACATCTTCGCCTATACAGAGCCTCAAACGTGCCCAACTAAATACTAGAATGGTAACTGTTATTGTAGGCAAACTCGATCAACGACAAGTGGTCATTCCAACTTTCTTTGTAATCAAGAACGCATGTTCTCAACATATCATCTAGAGTCTGAATGGTCCTCTCTGCCTGACCATCTGTCTGCAGATAAAAAGCTGAACTAAGATTAACTTGGGTACCAAGACCCTTCGGAAAGGCTTTCAAAACTGAGAGGTAAATTGAGTACCCCTATCTGAGATGATGGATAAGGGAACTCCATGCAATCTAACCAACTCTCTGATATACAACTTAGCATAATATTCAGCTATGTAAGACATGTGAATTTGCAAGAAGTGGGCTGATTTGATCAATCTATCTACAATAACCCATATCAAATCATGATGTCGGCAGAAAGGGAGTAACCCTATCATAAATTCCATTTTCACCTCTTCCCACTTCCAAGTGGGAATACTAAATTCCTGCAATGTGCCACCAGGTCTTTGGTGCTCTACCTTAACCTATTGACAAGTTGCACACTTGGCTACAAATTCTGTGATATCTTTCTTTATACCACTCCACTAATAGGCTTCTTGCAAATCGCGATACATCTTGGTGGCTCCTGGATGAATGGAGTAACGCGCACAATGCGCTTCTGCCATAATCTGCTGCTTTAAATCATCAACATAAGTCATACACAATCTATTCTAGTATCTCAACACACCATCTCCATCTTAGGAGAAAACCTCAACCTTTTGGTCTTTAACTGAACGCTTCAGTTTGACCAAACTAGTGTCATTATCCTGCTTCTCTTTCACTTCAGAAACAAGAGAAGATTCTGAACTACTCTGAACCCAAACATTCCCTTCAACTGAGTCAACCAACCTCACACCTAATCTATCTAACCGGTGAACTTCTTGAAATAATTCTCTCTTATCATTCTCTACATAAGAAACACTGCCCATAGACAGTCTACTAAGGGAGTCTACCACTACATTAGCCTTGCTCGGATGATATAATACACTCATATCATAATCTTTCAACAATTCTAACCATCCTCTATAATGAAGACTTAACTCCGTCTGAGTAAATACATATTGCAAGCTTTTGTGGTCCGTGAATACATCAATATACACCCCATAAAGATAGTGCCTCTAAATATTTAATGCAAATACAATAGTAGCTATCTCAAGGTCATGGGTAGGGTAGTTCTTTTCATGAGGCTTAAGTTGTCTAGAGGCATAGGCTATAACCTTACCTTTCTGCATCAAAACACAACCCAGACCGATTCTAGAAGCATCATAATATACAATGAACCCATCTATACCATCAGGTAGGGATAAAACTAGAGCTGAAATGAGTCGAGTCTTCAACTCTTGAAAACTCTTCTAACAGGAATCTGACCACCAAAACTTAACTTTATTCTGAATTAATCTAGATATTGGGGATGCAATATATGAAAAACCCTCAACAAAACATCTATAATAGCCCGTTAAAGCCAAGAAACTTTTGATGTCTGGTGGAGAGAATGGTCTAGGCCAGTTTCTTACTATTTCTATCTTTTAGGGATCAACTCTAATGCCCTTACTGGAAATAATATGACTGAGGAAAGCTACTTATCTTAGACAAAATTTACATTTGATGAATTTGGCAAACAACTGGTGATCTCTAAGAGTTTGCAACACAATTCTAAGATGGTCTGCATGGTCATCCTCACTACGATAATAGACAAGACTATCATTGATAAAGACTATGACAAATATGTACAAATAAAGTTTGAACACTCTATTCATCAAGTTCATGAAGGATACTGGGGCATTTGTCATCTTGAAAGACATGACTAGAAACTCGAAATGACCATAGCAGGTTTTGAAAGTTGTATTTGGAATATAAAATTCCCTTACTCTAAGCTGAAAATAGTCGGATCTAAGGTTTATCTTAGAGAAATAACCTACACCTTGGAGTTGGTCAAATAAGTCATCAATCTTAGGAAGAGGATATTTGTTTTTTATTGTGAATTTATTCAGCTGACAATAGTCAATGCATATTTGAAAATAACCATCTTTATTTCTTATAAATACGATGGGAGCGCCCCATGGAGAGACACTGGGCCTTATGAAACCTTTATCTAAGAGGTCTTTAAGCTGCTCTTTTAACTCCTTAAGGTCGGCTAGATCCATACTATATGGAGGAATGAAGATGGGTTGAGTATTTGGAAGAAGGTCAATATCGAATTCTATTTCCCTATAGGAAGGTACCCCTGGCAGATCTTTGAGAAAGACTTCAGGAAAATCATTGACTATACAGACTAACTAAACTATTGGAGACTCAGACTTAGTGTATTTGACTCAAATTAGATGACAAATGCACCCTTTTGAGATCAACTTTCTAGCCTTAATATATGACATAAAATGACTCTTGGGAGACACTGAATTACCTTTCCACTCAAAGACTAGCTCATCTGTAAACCAAAACTTCACCACTCAGGTGCGATAATCTATAGATGTATAATAGGAATGGAGCCAATCCATGCCCAGAATAAGGTTAAAGTTGACCATATTTAGCTCTATTAAGTCTGCTAACATAATCTTATGAAGGATAGAGATTGGACACTTTCTATAGATCTATTTGGCAACAACTAACTCACTTACTGGGGTAAAAACTAATAAGGTCTTAGGAAGCTTTCCAGGATCTACTTCAAAATTTACTGCAACTAGTGGGGTCACATAAGAGAGATTTGACCCTGGATCTAACAACACAAAAATATCAAGATGAAAGACACAAATCATACCAGTAACAATATCTAGTGAACTCTCCTACTCCCGATGGGATGGTAAATCATAAAATTGATTCTAGCGTTGACTGCCACCGGTACTAGATGATGCTCCCTGAGGAGGGACTGGGCGACCTAGAGGATCTAGTGCACTAGTAGTCTGAGTCAGGAGACGAACATCCCTGTTTCCCTACTTAGCATGCGAACACTCTTTGATTTTAGGACCCAACTTACTATAACCATAACAAACTTTCTGTCCCAACAAGCACTCACCAATATAATTCTTACCACACTTAGCACATGAAGGATAACTGGTCTTTCCACTCACACTATTCTGAGATCTGTACATAGAAGTCTTACCTTACTACCCCTGCCTAGCTCTATGGGTGAGAGAACTTGCTGAAGATAGAGCTGGCATAGATGAGCGACTCTGAAACTACGAATTATTTCCCCCTCTAGACCTTGTTTGGGCATATTCAAACTGCCCAGTTCTAGCCTTTTTATTTCCCCTCTCTATCCCCTTCAACTTTTCTGCCTTAATATGTTGAGCATGAATTATCGGCCTAGCAGGATCCATATCCCCAATAAGCATGGCAGTCCTACACTCCTTGACTACCAAAACCATATGCCGCAGTAACAAAATTACTCATACCTGACCTAGGGTCAATCATCATATCAGGGGCATACTTAGACAACTGGTTGAACTTAAGGAAGTACTCCTTTAGTGTTATCGAGCCCTGCCTCAGGTTCACAAACTCCTCTACCTTAGCTTCTTTCTTTTCACACAGAAAGAACCTGTCTAGAAATGCATCCTAAAACACCTTCTAACTCATAAGAGTTGTATTCTCACCGAAACCATTCTTCCATATAACCACCAAATCATAACATACATAAGTTAGGTGATCTTTCTTATATCATCTAAGTAAAGTTGTGGGTCTTCACCTGCTTTTGACCCAAAGATCTCAGGAGAATTCATTCTCATGAAGTCACGAATTTTGGCTGCTGCTAAATCCCCATTCTTCTAATGTAAGACTGCCACCTGATGGTTTCCCTGAACATTGGCAGTCACAGCTTGGTTTAATGCCTGAAAGGAAGCCCGAAATTCAGCATGGGATACATTCTCATTTAGTAGGTCAGCAGACTGGGTGGTTGATTATCATTTCTGCATGCATTTTTTCAGCAAGGAGGCATATTCAACTGTCATATAAGAGCATGAGTTAAAAGAAGATAGAGATGCTGTAAGCACGATAGATTATGAAAGAAAGAGATGATTTTATAAAAAGTCTCATAGCCTCTTGCTCATAAATTTGGTGCGCTTCACTCCCATGATCAAGACTATACATAATGCATCTTGTCTGACTCCTTAGGACTCTTATAACCTTAGTCTCTGATACCAAGTTTGTAATACCCCAAAAATGGGTCCCGAGACACCACACGGTGCTCAAGACTATGAGTAGCCTCAAGCTAACCCTTTAAGCCTTCTATTAAATTTGAAACTCATAATAGGAAAATATAAACATAAATTCAATGCGGAAGTCTGTCTGATCTAAGCTAAAATTATCTGAACATAATATTTGAGAATATTAGACTCAAAAGTATGGACAATCAATACTGGAAATCTAAATTATATCTAATAGTCTGACAAGCCTCTTTTACTAATAACTAGAGAGCCACTGGGACAAACCCCCAAGCTGACTTAAACTGACTGAAAATACTGAATCAACTACTATAATAAGTTAGAAAATCTTAATTACTGGGTTGCCGAACTATGAGGACTCACCAATTGTCGAATGTAGATGAAGATGCTCGAACTCACTCACACTGCTAAAATTGAGCACCTGGACCCACATAATTAAATAATGTAGCACACAGACATATTTGTGGATCAGTACTTCTGTAATGTACTGAGAATATGGGGGTGAATGCATAAGTAAATAGTGAGGAAAACTATAATCATAGATCATGAATGATAAAACATACTATATGAATGTTGTGAGCCACCACACTTAGTTCTAAATCTGTACTTGAAATTTATTTTCAAATCATACATGCTAAGTGTAAAAGGAAACCTCTGTATCTGTAAACTGAACACTGTAATCTCATAGACAATGACTTATATGAAATAATATCTGAATAAAATAGTAAGCCTTTACACGTAGTTTCTAAAAGCTTTTTTGCTAGGATTATTCTTTTCTGTAGGGAGGTTTTTCTAACTGACATACACTATGTGAGCTATCATAGTGTCCAACATCTAGTTCCCTTATGGGAAAACCTCAAATTGGGGGAGAGGTGAGAGGTGTCATACTCTAGCAAAGGAGTACAACCTAAGCTAAGTGATCAAAATCTGTAATTGTAATCCATATAGAAATGAGAATAATTTGATAATCTGAACCTACATTGGCTCATAGTTTTAGGGCATGTAAACATACCCAACTCGATGCTAAATACTACTCCCTTTAATCTGTATGCTCGTTTTGTAGGAAATCCACTTTTAAAACTAATATAAGGGTTTACAATGAAAACCAATCATGCATCTGTTCAATATAAACTGTAATGAAATTGTAAAGTGGATTTCATATCTAAGCTGAGGATCAAAAAGATCAAATCTTGTTCAAAATATGGATATAAACTAATTATGGGATGCTTAAAAGTATAATCTTCTTGAAATATCAACATTCAAACTAGGGCTTAATAACCCATGCATCAAATCCATGTCAAATCATCAAAAAGTTCATGCTTAGTAATGAAAGTACTGATAATTCAATTCTAAATCTGGAAATTAATATCATACTCATACAAATACGAAAGTAAACATTCAATTCAATATTTAAATCACTTGTAGGATCATAATCTTTAAATAACTATATTTGGGTATGAACTCTAATTTGAAACTCATGTAAATTCATGTGAAATTAAATTCAAAAACTAATTTTGGACACAAGGATGAAAGAATTATCCTTGTTGAAAATCCTACATACCTTAATTGATGAATAAATGAAGAAGCTTGAACTTTGAGTTCCTATTTGTGCTCTTCAAGATTGTTTTTTGAAGATCTTGAATTAGGAATCTTGAATTTTGGGTTATCTTGGTAAAAGAATGGTGGAATTTGGATTTCTTGAGGTTTGAAATTTGAAGTTCTAGGGTTTCTTGGAGAGGAATTTTGATGAAAGTGAGCGTATAATGCCTAGAATAGGTTTAATTCCTTATTTTTCACTATTTGGGGGCTTGGAAAAAGACTAAATTTCCGTTTGGAAAAACAAGTTTAGAACTGGAAATCTCAATTTTGAACTACAGTGAGACGTGGTGCCATCGCGGTGGCATACTGGAAAAGGGATGAGTGCCATTTTGGGCTATAGCGCGATGCGGCATAATCGTGTTGCATCACTGGAATAGGACAAGTGTCATTTTGCACTCCATCACGACACGGTGTCTGTTCCATCGAGAATTTTGGTACGATACTGGCAAATCACGGTGAGCTACTAGAAAGGGATGAGTGGAATTTTGGACTTTACCGAGACGCGGTCTCACCTCGAAAATCTCAAACCATCCTATTGGAGAATGACATCTCCTACCATACAAAGCCTTATTAGGTACCATCTCAATACTCGAATGATTGTTATTGTTGTATGATAACTCTGCCAATGTTAAGTGGTGATCCCATTGTCCTCTAAAATCCTTAACACATACTCGGAGAATATGCTCAAGTACCTGAATAGTCCGCTCAGACTGAGCATCTGTCTGCAGTGGGAAAGGCTATACTCAAATCCACTTGAGTACCCAACTTCTCCTGGAATGCTCTCAAAAATTGCAAAGTAATTACAAAACCACGATTTGATATGATAGAAATAGGCACCCCATGCAAATGAACTATCTCTCAAACATAAATTTGGGCTAATATCTCAACACTGAAGGTCATCTAAATAGGAATGAAATATGTTGACTTAGTCAAACGATCCATAATAACCCAAATGTCGTCATGACCATGGGAAGTACGAAGCAAACCACTAATAAAGTCCACAGTAATCCGTTCCCACTTCCACTCAGGAATGGGCAATCTCTGGGTCAATCCTCCTGGATGTTGATGCTTGGCCTTAACCTACTAATAACATAGGCAACGAGCCATAAAGTCTACCACATATCTCTTTATCCCATCCCATCAATAATGTTGCCTCAAATCTCTATAAATCTTGGCGGTACTGGGATGAATGGAATATTTAGAATTATGAGCCTCATAAAGAATAGACTTAATCAAATCATCAAGCCGGGGAACACAAATACGACCCTGAAACCTCAAAATACCCTTGGAATCAATAGTGTGCCTCTCAGACACACCACTCACCACCTGGGAACAGAGTAAATAGAACTTGCTATCCTCATACTGACGACCACGAATCTGCTCAAATAGGGAGAATCTTGCCTTCACAGAAGCCAAAATCCTTTCAAGATTTGAAATATCAAAGTAAACCATTAAATTGGCTAAGGTCTGAATGTCCCACACCAAGGGCCTCTGAGAAACTGATATGCATGCCAAGCTACCCGTACTCACTATCTTGTGAATCAAGGCATCAACTACCATATTTGCCTTACCTAGATGATACAGGATGGAAATATCATAGTCCTTTAACAGCTCCATCCATCTATATTGGCGAGCATTAAGATCTCTCTGCATCATAAGATGTTGAAGGCTACGATGATCGGTTAAAATATCACAATGCACTCCATACAAATAATGCATCAAATTGTGAGCGCGAAAACTACCACCGCCAACTCAAAATCATGAGTGGGGTAGTTGCGCTCATGCACTTTAAGTTGTCTAGAAGAATAAGCAATAACATGACTCTGCTGCATCAAAACACAACCAAGACCAACACCAGAAGCATCACAAAACATGGTGAATCCCTCACCCTCAATTAGAAGAGCTAATACTGGTGCTGAAGTAAGACAATCCTTGAGCTTCCCAAAGCTCAACTCACACTCTCGGACCATCAAAAAGGAACTCCCTTCCAGGTCAATCTAGTCATAGGAGCTGAAAAAGTAGCAAAGCTCTCAATAAAATGCCTATAATAACCAGCCAAATAAATGACACTTCAAATCTCAGTTAGAGAAGTGGTCTAGCCTAATCATGAATCGCCAAATTCATAGTCGGGTATACTATAATACCCGCCTTGGATACCACATGTCCAAGGAATGACACTGACTCAAGCAAAAACTTATACTTACAGAACTTGGCAAGAATCATATGGTCTCATAAGGTCTGGAGCACGATCCTCAGATGTTGCACATGCTCCTCACTACTCTTTGAATACACAAAACTATCATCAATGAACACAATAACAAAAGAGTCTAGATAGGGTCTAAACAACAGGAATTTTCAATCCTCTCACAATGCAGCGAATTCTTTTATACTCAGTATCAAAGATAAAAGTTGCATGCTTTGCCAACTCATGGAAACGGCCCTCATACTCACCAACAAACATAGAGTCCTTCTAAAATGTAGTGAACTAATCCCTCAATCAATCCCTAACTTCTCTAAGAACATCTCAGAGAACTAAATCCATGAAAGGAGAGAAGACCCAACTATCCTAGAACTCATAAAACCTCTCCATAGTGTCGAGTAGACAAATACAACTAAAATATAGTGTAATCCACACCACGAGTCTCAACAATTCTTAATCCTCGAATTATATCCTCACAAATAGTCAAAAATTCAAATGCATCCTCTTCGAGAGCACTAAAAACCTAGGCAGAGCAAACCTTAAAAACCTACCCAGCATTTTCTACTCCTCAGCAGACATAGCAGGATGGGTCACAATTAGTTAAACAACTTTTGGCTAAACAACTGTCGGCATAGAAGGAACCTCAACTCCAAGAGCTGTAGCTACAGGCTGCACTCCTACCTCAGTAGTCTACGAACCATCAACAGTACCCAATAGCTAAATCAAGGTATCTCTAAGAAAAGTAGAAAGAATAAAACCTGGTGGAGTCTGGTCTAGTCCCTGGCCCACCATTTTCTATGGCAGAGGAATATCTGGCTAAGGTGTAGGAACGGGGTTTGGGGGTGGCCCATCTTGATCCCTAACTAGGGACACATCACAAGGCTGGGTCTTGGGGCCCTCATTACGCATAATTGTAGCACGTGTCCTGGCCATCTGCGAAAGAATCAAGTCAAGAAAATATCCTACAAACCAACTGAGACTCTTAGCATAATATGAGTGAAAGAAGTGAAGGACTCCTAAGAATGTCCCATAGCCTCTCGAAGATAGAAAACAAACATCAATGTTCTGATCCGCAGAAAACTATTAGATTGGTCTTGTACCAACAATAACGGTGAAACCTATGCTCAAATGCTAATTTGTTTCGACCCGATTCATGAATCGTGATAGCGCCTACTAAACCCACTAGTAGTTAAGCCAACATCGTAACTCAGAGCTAAGGAAATGGGTTACTTTGGTAGAAATACCCGACAAGGGCCATAATAGAATAATACAATCATAAATAATAATGTTCAACAATAGACCAATAATACGGATACTAATTCCCACGACCTGGTAATATCAGTACAAGAGCATCTAAGTTTGATAATAGAATATATAACTCAAAGTCTAAATAGTATTATACATCCATCTTGAATACCAAAGACTGAATAAAGATAGGAGGGAGACGGGCAACTTAAAACTCTAAGAGCTCACCTTGTCTCTGCAAAATCAACAAAGCATGATCTCAACTCAGCGTCGGCAACTAGTACTCGAGCCTGTACCAAAAAGGTACAAAAGTGTAGTATGAGTAACAAAACAATGGGCACTCAGTAGGCGCCATCTACCGACTGAGCTAAACTATGATATAAAATAAGATAATATCTCTAAATCAAGTTACAGAATTGAACTTAAATAATCTTTATCATCATTGTATACAATCAATAATATAACTAGAAGAAAACTATGACATATCCATTAATCATGCACCAATACCATTATATATATATAAAAGTACATCATCTAAATAATAAAGCACCACTAATACAACCACAATAACAATAAGACCGAGAAGATATGCAACATCAATTAAAGCATAAGATAACTCACCACGGTGTGCCATTCCACCAGGAAGTACACACAAGTAACAATAAAGTAAATAACTCATCACAGCATCCCATACCACCTGAGAGTGAATGAAAGGATCAAACCATTAAGTAAGTACACATGATACCAACTTATCAATATCCAAGGTTCACCACTTTTCATGTCCATGGTTTCCATAATTCCCATCAAAGTTCATTTACCATAAGTCATAATCCTCATCAATTACCACAATTAAAATAACATACACCAAGGTAATCACAACCATATTCATATAGCTATTTAGAAATCAATGATATCAATACACTATATCTAGTCATTATTAACTAACCAATACTTATTATTAAGCTACTAGGTTCTATTCATTATATAATCTCCAGTCATTAGCCTAACCAATTCTTTACATAATTCTTCTTCATAAAATAGCTACTAATTATTATACACCAAATAGCCAACCTCCTTATCTAGTCAAGATGTACAACTTAACCATAATCACCATTTAACTAAAGTTCACTTCTAGTTATCATAGGTGCACTAGTCATCATATAGGAAGAGGATACATTTTATCAACACACTTATCTATCTATTAACCAATGCCACCTACTAGTTAGCACCACAAATCTCTATGTCCTCATTTAAGCAACCAACGGCATTGCATAAGAGACATCATTATCACTAATCATCAATAATGTTAAGTCTATTATCATAATTAGCCATTTTACAACCATAATTACTAGTTACCACATTATAACTAAACAAGGTCCACCAACTAGTGTTCTAGTCTTCTAGCCATTAAGTAATGTAACCACTTTATATGTATAGAACTAGTTATCACATAACCCATTTTACTAGGTGCAATTCCATTATTTATCTATTTATTCAAGACAAATATAACTAATAGGTGAATTATTACTTATACACATGATTATACCTACCAATTAGCATTAACTCAATATTTGGCATATTCTACTTCTATTTACTAATTTGGATTAACAAGAGCCACGCCACTTAACAAGTGATTAATGGTAAAGAATTATAGACAACTTTCCAAGGAAAACAACGTATCCTTAATACACATATGGGCGTAATTATACAAGAATATAACCACACATATACATATCTATCTATATATGCTTACCATACATAGCATCACCATAATGTCAATATATCTTCTAGATTTATCGGGCATCCATCATCGTAATATTTATACCTCTTCCAGATTTATCGGACATCATCATAGCATATTCTAGGAATTCAACGCTTATATAAGTCTCTAATGAAGTTACATATTTCAATCTTAAGGCGGGTTAAGTTTCACTTCTAATGTCCCAATTTATCCTTTTAAGTCTAACTTCTACCCAAAATTAGTCTAAGTTATCTAAATCATATCTCAAAGGCTTATCAATCCATGTTAGTTCTATAGGACCATTCTTCCTCAAGTATTACTCTTAAGTCATCCAAACTTCTAAGGCCAATGCCACACCTACGCATATCTAGGTCAACCTATTCTTGGGATAAGTGAACAAGTCACCTTTGTCTAACTAGATCAACTAGAGAATTCTCATACTATCCATGAGATAACAAGTTCAACTAACAAAGGTTCTAAACTATGGGCCAATTATCACACTTAATGTGTTCAAAAGCCTAAGTAATTCAAATAAACTCAAACACTACCATAGACTATTTTAACATCTAAGACCTGGACCAATCTTATTAAGATATCAAAGTCATACAATAATAAAGCTCAGTCAAACTACAAGTAAGCCTAGCCTACCTGAAATCCAAATATAGCTCACGAACCAAAAATCTTTGCTTTTCCATTCCTCTAAGATTCCTTAATGAGCCAAGCTATCAAAAACATAATCTAAGAATTATTACAAGAATGTCAACACCCACATTGCACTAATGTGCTTCAGGTCCAAAATGACATGAAAAAAACCCCCAAGCGGTCCTATATACAGAAAATGAGTTTCTGATACTAAACCAATGTTCAAATACCATTAGAGAGTTATAACCCTTTATAATTTGGTGCAAAACAACCATATTTATTGCTAAAATTAAGCCTCAAGCTATTAGAGGTTTTGGGTTTAGAATTTCAAAAATTTATCACTAAAATTAAAGTAATCTTACCTTAGATTCAATGTTAACCATGAATATGTAAGTTTTTTAAGGTCCTAATCAATATCCAACACACACTATAAGGACTACTCTCTCCATTAGGGTTTTTGAGGCTCAAAAAAATAAAGGAATGGCTAATTTTTAGCCAAGGAGAGCTTTTCAAATGGCCCATCCCAGGACCTCAGGAGCGGTTATTGTGGACACATGCTAACCACAATTGCAGACATCAAGATGAAACTAAGTACCACGCAATCGCAGTACTTGCTATACTAAGAGACTGCTGAAACTTGGAATTTGATTCCAAGTTTAGTCTAAGGCCTTAGGATGTATTCAGAGCCCAATATGAGCAAAAAAGATATGTAACCATACTGATTTGGATGTTTTGATGCATTGGCAAAGTCGGATTTTCCATATAATATTATTTTACAAAAGTTTTCACTCGATGTCCAGTTGGAACCAACGAAGACTTCTAAATAGGAAAATGGTTCTAGAAACTAAACAAACTACCCGATAACTATGCTTAGGTTCTAATATGGCATAATTGACTTGGGGCAGCTATGGAAAATCTCTAACATCAAAGATAAATAAAATCAAAAGTAATGACCTAAAGGGTCATTACATTCCTTTCCGGGAAGCTTCTTCAAGAGGCCAAGCTATCAAAAATACATTCTACATATCATTACAAGAACATCTATATCCATATTGCACCATTGTGCTCGAGTCTAAAAATGACACCAAAAACCTCAAGTGGGTCCCTCATTCATAAAACACATTTTTGAGATCAACCCAATGTTCATACACTATTAGGGAATCATAACCCTTAAGAATAAAGCACAAACCATGCTTATTTGGGCTAAAATCAAGCCCTCAAGTAATTTGGGTTTTGGGCAAAAAATTCAAGAAATTAAAGCATAAAAATAAAGGATTAAAACCTTAAATACATTGTTAATCATGAAAATATATGTTATTCAAACTTCTAACTCACTCCCAAAAATTAATTGAAGGTTATAATGTTATTCTAGGGTTTCTAGAGCTCAAAGGGAAGTGAAAAATGGCCAAATATGGACCAAGGGGGCTATTTATAACCCCTCCAGGTATAGAGGTACCATGTTCGTGCTGCATAAGGTTGTGATCGCGCTCATGCAATCACCATAACACTGGCTGCAATCTCCATAGCCACTGTTCAACAAGGTCAAAACTTGTTTTTGATCTTCAAAACTCATTTAGACTCTAATTTTTGCAAATGAACTATGTAAACCCACTAAATCAAATATTTTGGATGCATTGTCAGAGTTAGATTTTCCATTGGAGGTCGTTTAGGCCACTTGTGGTCCCCATGCCCATATCTTCTAATTTTTTACTTTCCGATCAATGGGTCAAAATGAGTTCGGATGTAGTATGACCCGAACCAAGGGTCTACCTTGCTCTAAATTTATATTTTGGAGCTATTGGCATAGTTGGAATTTTCATCCAAGATCATTTTACTGAGGTTTTTTCTTGGTGATGATTTGGAACCGACAAAAACTTCTAAACTGGAAATTAGTTCTAAAAACAAATAAACTATCTGGTAACCAAACTATCGATTCCAGCAAGTCATAATTGACTTGGGATAGCTATGGAAAATATCTAGAACTAAAAATAAGCAAGATTATGGAAAATGACCTGAAGGGTCATTACATTCATAGAATATTTCTTTGATTTCACTCTTTTATAGATGGCGAGGACACATGTTACTGCTATATGAGACAAAGATTTAGAGACTGAGCCTAAGTATCCTACTCTTATTTTTGGATGACCTTAAGGTCATGGACGACCGCGTGATTAGAGTGGTACTGAGGTGGGGGCACAGCCTGTAGCTGCGGCTCCCAGAGTTGAGGTTCCTCTAGCATCAAGTTGATCAGTTGGTAGGTGCCCATCCAGGTAGCAGGAGTGGTAAGTTGTATGCAGTACCTACTAGACCTAAGGTTGAGTCTTCAAATGTTTTTTTTACAGGTAAAATTTTGGTGTTTTTCAAGTTGGCCTTGCTTTATTTGATATAAGATCCACTTATTTTTATATTTTGGCTTATTATACACCACGGTTGGAGTTGTTTTGTGATTATTATCTACGCTACTGTGCATATCTACTCTCATAGGTGACTCTTTAGTAGTGGATTGGGTTATGAGATCATATGTTGTGATTGTTACTGGTGTTGATACTTATGATGATCTTATTATTCTGGATATGGTGGATTTTGATATGATTTTAGGCATGGACTGTTATTCCACTATCATGAAATCATGGATTATTTTTCCAAGATCATTACCTTAGCCATGCTCAGTATACCCCAGTTGTGTGGCAGGGAGCTATTTTCCGAGAGACGATGCATATTATTTCTTATAATGTGCTAGGAGATTTATTTTTAGAGGGTGTGAGTCTTATCTTGCTTTTATATATGATTCTAGTCCGGAGAGTCTGTCACTGACTTTGTTCCTGTAGTTTGGGAGTTTCCTGATGAGTTCCCCATCGGCCTGCCTCGTATTTCCCCTATTCATGAGATAGAGTTTTCTATTGATATAAAGCCTAGCACCCAAACTTTTTTTATGGCACCTTATCATATGACTTATGCCGAGCTTAAGAAGATGAATTCTCAACTTTAAGATCTTCTTGGTAAGGGTTTTATTAGACTAGTGTGTCCCCTTGGTAAGATCCTGTATTGTTTGTGAAGAATAAAAATGTCTCCAGGCATATGTGTATTGATTATAGGATACTTAATAAGGTGATGGTGAAAAATCATTATCCTATGCCTTATATTAATGATTGGTTTGACTAATTTCTGGGTGTGATGGTATTTTCTAAGATTGATTTGAGATTTGGTTACCATGAGTTGAAGATTTAGGCTAAAGATATCTTGAAGACAACCTTTAGGACCCGTTATGGTCATTATGAGTTCCTAGTGATGTCTTTTGGGTTAACTAATGCCCCAGCTACATTCATAGATTTGATAAACTGAGTGTTTAGGCCATATTTAGATTCTTTTGTTATTGTGTTCATCGACAAAATCCCTGCGCATTTGAGGAGTAGAGAGGAGCATGTTCAACATTTGAGGATCGTGCTCCAGACTTTAAGAGACTGTGTGCTTTTTGCCAAGTTCTCAAAGTGTGAGTTTTGGCTTGAGTCAGTGGCATTTCTTGGACATGTGGTGTCTAAAGATGGTATTATTGTAGCCCCGACTAAGATTGAAAAGATCTTTGGCTGGGCTAGACCTATATCTTCAACTGAGGTTCATAGCTTCATTTGTTTAGCTGGTTATTATAGATGATTCGTTGAGGGTTTTCCCACTATTTCATCCCTTATGAACAGATTAAATTGGAAGGAGGTTCCCTTCCAATTGTTCGAGGAGTATGTGTCAAGATTGGAAACTTAAGGATTTTCTCACTTCGGCTCCTGTTTTAGATTTTCCTATTGAGGGTAAGGGATTCACCATATTCTGTAATGATTTTGATGTTAGTTTGGGTTGTGTATTGATGCAGCAGGGTCATATCATTGCTTATGCTTCTATACAACTTAAGGTGTACGAGCGTAACTACCCCACTTATGACTTGTAGTTGGCAGCAGTAGTTTTTGCGCTTAAGATTTGGAGTTATTATCCTTATGTTGTGCATTGTCATACTATCATCGATCATCGCAGTCTTCAGTATCTTATAACCTATAGGGAGCTTAATGCAAGACAACAAAATGGATGGAGTTGCTTAAGGATTATGATATTTCGATCTTGTATCATCCGGGAAAGGAAAATATGGTATCAAATGCCTTGAGTTGAGAAATAGTGAGTATGGGTATCTTGGCTTTAATTTTAATTTCTCAAAAGTAATTAGCACGGGACATTCAGTCCTTAGCCAAATTGATGGTTCGCCTTGATATATCAGACCCTAGAAGGATTCTTATTAGTGTTAATGTGAGGTCTTCATTATTTGAGCAGATTCGAGATTGTCAGTTTGAGGATAGTAAGCTTTGATTCCATGTGGCCAGGTGTTGAGTAGTGAGTTCGAGAGGAACACCATAGATTCTAAGTGTGTTTTGATATTTGATGGTTGTATTTGTGTTTTGAGAATCGATGACTTGATTTAGTTGATTTTTCATGAGGCTCACAGATTTAGATATTCCATTCATTCGGGCACAACCAAGATGTATAGAGATTTGACATAATATTTTTGGTAGAGTGGTATAACGAGAGATATGGAAGACTATTTAAATCATTGCCTATGTTGTCAGTGGGTAAAGGTCGAGCATCAGCGACCTAGTGGATTAACTCAGAGGTTGCCCATTCCTGAGTGGGAATGGGAATGGATTACCATGGATTTTGTTAATGGTTTTCCTCTCACTTCCCGTGGTTATGATGGTATTTAGGTCATTGTAGATCATTTGACCAATTCAGCATATTTTATTCCTATTCAGATGTCCTTCAGTGCTGAGAGATTGACCCATATCTATGTTCAGGAGATAGTTCATTTGCGTGGTATGCCCATTTCTATTATTTCAAACTGTGGTTCAAAGTTCACTTTGAGATTTTGGAGAGCATTTCAGGTGGAGTTGGTCACTCAGGTGGTAGTACCACTTTCCATCCACAGACAGCTGGTCAGTTAGAGCAGACTATTCAAGTTCTTGAGGACATGCACTGAGCTTGTGTTATGGATTTTGGAGGCTAATTGGAGGAGCACTTAGCCTTGGTATAGTTTGTATGTAATAAAAACTATCATTTGAGTTTTGAGATGGCACCTTTTGAGGATTTGTAAGGTAGGAGATATCGTTCCCCAATTGGATGGTGTAAGACTTCTGAGGTCAAGCCCCCTGGTAGTGATTTGCTTCAGGAGTCATTGAATAGAGTTAGGGTGATTCAAGATATGTTGAGAATGGCTCAGAGTAGGCAGAAGGCCTATGCAGAACCTAGACTTCATCCCTTATGGTTTGGAGTTAGTGATTGAGTATTCCTCTATGTATCTCCCATGAAGGGTGTGATAAGGTTCGAAAGGCAGGGAAAGCTCAGACCTAGATTTATTAGACCATTCAAGATTCTCTGTATAGTTGGTGAGGTTGCTTATGAGTTAGCTCTAACTACAAATTTTGTCATTGTTCTTCCAATTTTCTATGTCTCCATGTTGTGGTGATATTTTCCCCATCCTTCTCACGTTCTTAGATGAGACTTAGTCCAATTGAACAAGCATTTGACCTTCGTGGAGGAGTTGGTGCTCATTTTGGATAGTGATGTTAGGCGGTTGCATACTACGGAGATTTCTGTAGTTAAGGTTCAGTGGAGGCACCGCCCAGTAGAGTAACCCACCTAGGAGATCAAGAGAAAAATACATACCCAACATCCTCACCTATTTAAGACTTTAGGTACATACTAATCCTTAACTTTCACAGATAAAAGTTCCTTTAGTAGTGGATATTATAATGACCCTTCTGGTCATTTTTCATATTTCTACTTATTTTTTCCGTTAGACTTTTTCCATAGCTGGCCCAAGTCATTTATGACTTACTGGAGATGACAATTCAGTTACCAAGCATTTTATTTGGTTTCTAGAGCCAATTCCTATTTTGAAATCTTTATAGGTTCCAAATGGCCACTGAGTAAAAACTTTAGTAAAACAACCTCTTATGCAAATTCTGACTGTGCCATTAGCTCTGTAAATCGTTAGTTTGGGTCTCGAGACACCTGATCTCATTTTGACCTATTGGTCAGAAAGTTAAGAAAATAAAATATGAGTGTAGGACCCATATTTGGTTAAAACGACCTTGGATGGAAATTATGAGTGTGCCATCGCATCTGAAATGTTAATTTTGGTGTGGTTATGTTATTCTTTTATGTATATGGGATTCCAGATAAATCTTGAGGGCTTGACAAAAAATTTAAAGATTTTCCAAGTTTCAACTATCATCTGGTGTATCTATAATCGCAATCCAAGGGCCTCAATCGTGGTACCCTTGGCAGAGAAAGTAGTTCTATTGTGGAAGGAGTGTTACAATTGCAACTCACCGGTGCAGCTCCAAAGTGTTGCGATGCAGAAGGGAGTGTTGCGATCGCAGCATCTGATTTTGATGTCGTGAATTGCGATCACAGGTCTGGGTCCACCATAGCGTGACTCGAGTACCTAGTATGGATATAAATAGACACCAAATGTTGAAAATTCATCCACTTCTCATTCTTTTCTTGAGAGCATAAACCCTAAATAATATGATAGCTTAAAACTGAGACATGTGGGTGACTTGGGAGCTTGATTAACATTTATTTTCGCAATTATCTTCAGATTTGAGGTAAGAATTCAACCTTTTCTTGGTGAAATTTCTTAATTTCTTTCTCAAAACACCAAAACCTTTAGGGCCTGAATTTAGCCCCAATTTAGCTTATCTTTCACCCATTTTTTAGGGTAATGATTCCTTGAGAAAATGTGATTTTCATAAGTGGGATCCGCATAGGGTTTTTGTGTGATTTTTGGATTCGAATTACAATGGTGTTATATAGGTATCATTATTCTTGTATATGGTGAGCTTATGATGAGCTACTAAATTATGTTATTGTTTTGACTATTGTTTGGGCTACTGGATATATTATTGAATAATCCCTTGATAATCACATTTTCTAAGCCATAAATTATGCTATTGATTGAGCCAATGAATGAGCTTTTAATTACACTACAAATCATGATCATCGATAAATCAGCATTTACGCTTTTGTTTATGCTAGAGGACATGCTTATTGACTACATTAGTGATTATGACATTGATTATGATATGAATAAGCTATAGTTTATGCTATGGATTAGGTATTGACTATGCTAATGATAATCCCTTAATTAGGCTCTTTATAAGTTATCACTTATGTTTTGATAAAGCACATTGATATGTAATGAATTACACTAAAGAGCATACTTATTGATTATATTAGCGATCATGTCATTGATTATGCCAAAGATTTGATGTATTTACTTTATTGGCAATCATGCTATTGGTTATGCTAGAATTCACGATTTCAATTATGATTATTGATCATATTAATATATTATGTCCATAGTTATATTGTTAAATACTCTCAAGATTATGCTTTGGTCCATATTGATGATGATTAGGATGATATACCCAGCAAGGCCAGAGGATGATTATGATGATATATATTCGGCTTAATTTCAGAAGATAATGATGATGTTGTTTATATCCGGTTCAATTTTGGGAGCAATTATAATGATATATATATACCTGGCAAGGTTGGAGGATGATTATGATGATATATTAATACCCGACAATGCTTGAGGGTGATTATGATGATATATTGATACTCGGTAAGGTCGAAGGATAATTATGATGATATATTGATACCCGATAAGGCCGGAAGATGATTATATTGATGTGTCTATGTGTACATCTACCGGTTCAAGTTCAGCTATGTTATTCCCTATGTATGTATATATATATATCCTTATACGTAGTTGGGTATGATATTGATATCAAGGATGTTGGTTATATCCCGAAGGTGGTGAAAATGATAATTAGTGGACTTGTTAGGATTAGTGATAATTGTTGATTAGTGATAAAAGATTATAAAGTGGCATAGTTGATGATTAGTGATGAATAAGGATTAGTGGTGGATATTGTTTAAGTGACTAATCATGACTAGTTGATAAATGAGGATTTATTGTTAAAGGATGATTAGTTAATAAATGATGTTAGTTGATAAATGATGGTTTTCTAATAAAATGATGATTAGTGGATATGTGGTTAATAGTTACTAAATGATGACTAGAGGTTATATGATGACTAGTAATCGAATGGATTAGTTAATAAGAGATGGTTAGCTAATAAATGGTGGCTAGTGAGTAACTATGATAAGGTTGTTCAATAATAGTAATATTTTGGAATGTTGGTACATTATCATATGTTGGTAAATGAAAGATTGATGATAAATTGTGCAATGTTGGTTAAATGACGAGTTGGTTAGTTATAACAATTAATAGTTTCTTTATTCTATCTTTAAGTGTTCTCTCCAGGTGTATGGGAGTCTACGATGAGTTATTTACTTTCCACACCAATTGGCATATGGGAGCCAATTTTATAGTTTGTGATTACTTGTGCAATGCTTTGTGATGCGTTATTATTTCAATGTATTTACTTATATTGCACAGCGATGTGGGCATGTGTTGATGCCTTGTGTCATATTATTATTTTGATTAAATTACTTATAATGTACAACAGTATTGGAAATGATTCAGGTTCGTTTATGTACCTTAACTTAGTAATGTTATCTTGCATTTATCATACTTATATTATGATTTAGCTCAGTCGGTCGATGATGCCTACTGATTACCCATTGGTTTAGTACTCATACTACACTTTTTTACCATTTTGGTGTAGATTCGAGTACTAGATGTCGTCGTTGATCGTTGATCATGCTGATTTTTTTGGAGATAGGGTGAGCTCTTGGATTCGGAGTCACCTATTTCCTTCTATCTTTATATATTCAATCTTTTGTTATCGAGATAGATGTTGTTGACTATTCTAGGTCTTTAAGTTTTAATACTATTAGATGCTCTTGTACTAGCCCTACCAGGTCGTGGGATGGTTTTTTGTATTGACTATTTTATCTATTTTGAACTCTCTACTTATTTATTAGTATGTTGTTCATTTTCGTCTATGATTGGGTATTTTCCACCAAGTTAACCCATTGCATTTAGCTTCGGGTTACGGTTTGGCTTAACTACTAGAGGGATAGAGTAGGTGTCATCATGAATCATAAATCGACTCGTGACATCTTCCTACTTGCTTTCTCTGCAATTCCCCTCTCATTAAGGTCTTCATCAAGATTAACAAAATCATTACCAAGAGACTAACCACTCAAAGATAATTTCCATAATATGAGCATCAATTTTTGGATTTGCTATAGTGTCACTAGGTAAACCACCATTTTGCCTTGTATTTAGATGGGCTGAAATTTGGCCCAGTTACATTTCAAGTAGCTTGATTGAGGTCGAATGTGAGGTGACTATTTTATTGAGTTGAAAAAACTCTCCCTGCATCTCCCTTAGTATTTGGTAACTCTGCTCAACCCCCATAAGAATATGAGCTAGCATGCCCTCTTTCTTATAACTTATGGGGACCACGGTGTTAGATTTTTTTTCATTTTTCCTATTATGTGGAGTTATGTGTTGATCTTGATTATGGTCTTTGTCTCTGCAATCTCGATCCCTTTATATTTCCTTGTCCCTCCAATGTCTATCATGATTGCAATCCCTCCAATCTATATCACTTTTCTTCCACCCTTGATTCCCCTCTTGCCTTTGATAGGTAGGTCGGTAACCCCCCATTTGGTTTGATAAGAAATGGATCTATTTATCAAGTTACACAACATTATTATCCCCATATATTTTAGTTCCTTTTGAAGCTAAGGTGCTGACTGCTTTTAGAGTTGAACTCATGACATATTTTGTTAGGAGACTTAATTGCATAATTACTTTGTTCAAGTTTTGTCTCTCTCCTCATCCTTTATCCTTTGTTCTTGGCTCAAATAAGATACGAAGGGAGCCCTACGGCCACTTCAGTATCTCATGTGTGCCATGCTTTACTTTGTTTCATCATTTGATCTAATAATCCCAAGGCAAACACTAGTCAATTTGTCTGCAACCGCCTTGTTCAATTGATCCAAATCCCTATAGAATATTTGAAGTAGCATTTTATTTTGTAACTCATTGTTAGGTCAATGTATCAATTTCTTCTTGAACCTTAGACATGCTTCAAGCAACGGTTCACCACTAGCTTATAGAAATTTTGTAATCTCATCTATAAATTATAAAATACCATATAGAGGGAAAATTGATTAAGAAAGTCTTCCATTAATTCCACCAAATATGTAATCGAGCACTCAGGAAATTCACACAACCACATTAACTCTTCACTTGTCAGAGAAAATTGGAACAACCTTAAATGGATAGACTCTTGTGGAATGTTAGCAATGTCGAATGGGTTGCAACATCTATAAAAAATTTCAAATGAATGTTCGCATTCTCATGAGCTTGTCCTCAAAATAGTCTCCTGATTTGGAGTAGGTAAAGCACAACACTTGTGATGTAGAAGACCGTATTACTGAGCACTGGTTGGATACAAATTGCAATTGTGCTTTTCGACATCTCTTAAATAATCTTTGTCCTCAAGATTCCCATCAAAGGTTGTGATATCTCAACCATGTTAACTCACATTTTATTATTGGTAAATGTTATCACCTACAAAAGTCAAAAATAACAAATAAAGTAAAGTTCACATCATGGCTAACAAAAGTAATTTCTAGCACTATAATTAATGAATGCTACATCAGACTCTAACAACGAAGCCATTTTGATAGAACTCAAGATACACCTCAAAATTTATATGGTTGTTGTCAATATAATATTTATCCAGTTTAAAGTCATGATCGACTCCACAGGGAATGAAGGTGAAAGATTTACTTTTGAGTGTCATAAGTGACTAAGTGTTTACTCGTAATGCTAAAAACAAATATAGTAAAGTAAAATAGGGGAGTAATTCAAATGTTGTTGTATTTAGTTTGTCAAATGCACATTAGTTTGCATTAGTGAGTTTGAGAATTTGTAATCAAGAGTTAAAAATACTTTGGGTTATGCTTTCATGAGAGTGAGTACATGAATGGGTAAGTAAATATTTGTTGTAGCTCAATTAATCGATATGGGTAGGGTAGGTCCTAGGTTTTAATGCCAATCTTTTAATAAAATATTAAACATCACAAGTGGATTCTTTTAAACACCTCACAGGTGGTGCATCTTAACCAACCTATGACCGTGATTTAGCAACCTTACGTTTAAGAGCTACTATTAAATTATGGATATCATGTAAAAGCTTACCACTACTCCTCACCCTTATCCCCTTTTTTAAGGATGATAAGGGACCTAGGGTTAACTAAAGTTTGCAACCTCTAATTATAAGTTATAACAAAGAGTAAGGTCAAACCCATAAAAAATAATTAGTTAAGGATGCAAATAAACAACACCCATCCAATTATCACTACACATTCATACATAACCCAGGAAAGATATTTAGTTGATCATAGTAAGAGATAAGAGAAATATACTCATATCTTTATTTAGATCATCCATGGAATCCAAAATAATCTAAGAAAATCTCGAATTCAAAGTTAAAACTCGACAAAAATAGCTAAACTCTACTCTATGGTTTCGATTCAAGTTCTCAGATCTCAAAATTACCAAGAATCCAGTTCCAAGCTGCCAAAGGGGATTAAACAGCTTCAGCAAAAATGGGTTTCAAAATTAAAAAAATGCCATCATGTTAAAATTGGTGGAATAAAGGACCTTTGTTGAACACTTCCTTATATCAGTGATTTTGCATTAAACTTTAGGTTCAAGGGTTGGCTTCTGGAACCTTTGGCGATAGAGCTTGCCTTCACTGATCAATTCAGTGATACGTCGAAAAACACACCTTTATCACTGAATAGTTCGAACTGGACCTAGGTCAAAATGTTAGACTTGGCAATAGACAATTCCCTTTTGGAGATGTATGGGTCCTTTTGGCAATCTACCAAATATTTCGGTCGATGCTCTTTGTATTTTTAGCTCCAATCTTTTTCTTTTTTGCTTTTTTCACTCTTTCACCCTATTTTTGGACTTAACCCCAGAATTGAACCAAATTAATATTAAATCTCATTCAAATTGACATTAAGGACTTGATTTCCTATAATTTTTAAGAAAAATGAGTCGCAATTTACCAACTCATCAACACCTCCAACTTTAATATTTGCTTGTACTCGAGTAAATCAAGGCACACACAACAAAATCGCAATGCCTACCGTGGGACAAAAGAGGATCTTAGACACATGCTTCTTTTATGAAACCATTTTTCCCATATGGTTATGAAAATATGGCACAAGTCTCATCGATCGAACACTCAATTTGTGAACCACTAGCCTCAAATATTGATTAAATGTTATCAAATCACGCACATGCTCATAGACTCCAATAAGGATTAAAGAATTCTCAAGTGATACAATCAAGTGTCGTCAGACAAGAAGTCGTTTCCCTTAAGAAACTATCAAAATTAAAACATTTGAGAACCCTAATTTTTAATATAAACCGCATAGCTCAATTTTTAAAATTTGAGAAGTTATTTTTGGGATATTCAAAAGGTGATTTTTAAGGATTCTTCTTTGCGTATGATTCTTTCAATGTATATAGAAATTCTCCAATGTTTATTTATGATTTCACCTTTAAATCTTAGTTATTAAATTGAGACATTTAGTGGTTTTGAGACTAAACCTATGAAATGGTATTTTGATGATTTTAAGATCCATCTTAACTCTATTTTTAATGAAATTTCTTTTCTTAGTTTCTTAACTAATGAATAGTGTGATTTTAAATTAAAATTCTAATTTATCCTTTGCAGGCTCGGGGTTAATATTTTGGACGTGGAATGAAAGCATACAATATAGGTGTCTATGATTTTATTATCTCATGTAGAATATGTATTTGATTAGATTAATATTATTTGAAAGATCTATGAAAAAGTAAAGCTACAGTTTTACTTCTTAGAATTCCTTTAAGGAAAGTTGAAACTTTATTTGACTCCTTTTTGAATTATTTATGTGAGATGATTGTTAAAAGGAGTAATAGTGATATAAGAATATCGTACGGGTGAGATGATGATCATCTATATGGATACTGATATTATGTGAAGGATAAAAATAATTAATTGACTTGACTGGATTAATTCTATGAAAGATAATATGTGTATCTTGACATGATCAAAGTTGGAAATAAATTTTCTCATTGATTATGACTCTTATATATGCTAAGAACATGATAAATGAATAAGCAATCTATTGATTGATGACATGATTTTCCTAATAAATAAGACTTATGATTTCTATTTGTCATGTACTATTTATAATTAAAAGGCATCCATATATTCAATTGTTGTGACATTTATTTTCATGTATCTAAAATATTTAGTTTCATTTCATATGATTTCACATGTATATTATATGTTGAACATATGAATCTTCTCTGATGTTCTTCAGGCAAGATGTAAGGATTATAGAATACAATTGAGATGCAGTGCCTTATTTTATATTCTTCTTTGATGACTTACGGGAAGGATCCAGATTGATTTACCTCTAAGGGCTAAAATGGGCAGGAACCAGAGGGGATATATGGACCTCTTAAGTCCCTCATGAGTCCCAGCTAACTATATTGGCTATTGGTTGTATATAAGGTTTTTTGGCCAGGTACATGTACATGCATCATATGCATACATCTCATCATCTTAATTGACTTGACATGCTCTAATCTTTGATACTAAAAAGGTTGATTAAGTGGAGTATTTACTAATCTAGATTTTAGGGAACATAAGGACCATATGTACTAAGTTACTTCCTAGTTGTTGTTGATATTAACTGTTAGAATATAAGTGGTTTTTCTAATTGATAGATGTGTGTGGATAGTATTAGATAAGGGTATTTGGATGGTTCTCATCATTACTTTGAATAGAGTCAATCGACAATGTTGATGAGTATATATGGACTAGTACTCATGTTTGTTTATTTATGCACCTTACATGTAGGTACTGAGTCAGTTGCCCCTGGATCTTGATTTAATGCATGTATCCGAGATTGTTATTCTCAGAATCCAGATGTAGTTGTTTGACTCATTGTGGATTGAAGTATCCCCCTTATCCTTTACTTCATGTCTTATTTTCTTTCTTTAAGATAGTTTCCTTTTCAGGAAATGTGTTGTCCTCTTTTAGAGTCTTGTACTAGTGACACTAAATTTTGAGAGAGTCTTATATTTTTTCCTCTTATTTTTTCTTGATGACACCTATGGTGAGATTGCTCATGATTTTTTCTATTTTGATGATTATATTTTGTCAACTTGTTCTTATATTGTAGTTGGCAGACGGGTTGACTTACCTACCAGGGATAGACGCCATCACAACTTTGAGTTTGGGGTGTGATATCACCATTCTTAGGGCATCATTATCAAATCTTAGGATTTACCACCAAATGGGGGGATTCAAACCACTACTAATCTTCACTCGTTCAATTATTAAGTTGGATAAATATTAGGACCAATCATAGTATAACAATATTAAACGAGTAATATACCACTAAGACATGGATTTCTAAGTAATCTCAAAACAGTATGATTTAATAAACACTAGAAAACTGATAGACATTATTCAAGACTTTAAACGAAAAAAAAAATAACAACAATTCTTGTAGATTCTTTTAATAGAAAGTCATATATAGAAACAAAGAGATAAACTCTCAAAATCCAGAGGAATATGAGTCAACATAGAATCATAATCTTTACTTCTATCTATTCTTGAATTCAGCGTCTTTCTATAACCTCACACATAGTACTTAACATGCATTAATTTATTTTTGATATACTTTTCACATTTAAAATTGATATTCAAGCACCTCCTTTGTCCCCAAAATTCAAAGCATGAAAAAGGAAAAGACTGAAAGAATGTAATAACCCACAAGATAGTAGTTAGTCTTGGGCAGTTTTGATACTATGAGTCATATGAGAGATAAGGCCATTTGCTTTTCTAGCAGACTCGAAAGAAAACTTTATAGAAGGAAGGTTGTTCACCAAAATTTGAAACCCAATAGTCATCAACGATCCACTACACAACTCAATATCATTATTTTTAAAAATTCCATTGCAGTTACTAGATCCAAAATAATCTTAAAAAATTTTAGGAACTATTGCAATTCCATAAGGAAAGAAAGCCATAAAAGAAGAGTCCCCTCCATTCTCCACCATATTCATTTCTAGAGGATCAATTTATGTATACACTAAAAGGAATTCAGTTGCATTCGTGAAAGTGTCATGCAATATCATCATGTTATTTTTATTAGCATTAGTAGAATTTTCCTAGAAGTCCAAATCAAAAGAAAGGATTATGAATATAAGTGATTAGTTAAAAGAGCTAATATTCTCATGATTTTTTGAAAATAATAATAATTAATCACTCGCTTTAGCACTAAAAATATAAGTAATATTTTCATGATTTATACCCTTGAAAATCTGAACCATCTGTTGAATGGGACCACTATTAGATAAGACATCCCATTGGATCCTCATTTTTTCATTCTTGGGGAATTCAAACAATGTTGTTGTTTCACTGGTAATCAGTTGGTCTTTATGGCGCTCAAAACTACACCAATAGGTTCACCATGGTCACCAATATTCTTCCTCATCATCAACTTTGCATCTTTTTCAGTTGCAAATTGAATTATTTTTCACTCTTGAGAGGGTGCACAAATCATCGTACAAAAAGTCGTAAGTCATACGTTGAACCAACATTTCTATACTTCTCTTAGCATTGTAACAAACTATCACAAATGAAACTTCATTAGTATTTAAGAAAATTATATCAATATTTAGAAGTGTACAAAATGATATAATAATAGGACCTGCATGATCACTTGTGGGGTCAATAAATGATTTCATCGTTAACGAGATCTCAGATTGCCTTTGTAGACTGGCCATCCACCTTTGTGCACCAAATTTCAAGCTAGTTTTTATCAAAGGGTGATATAGTGAATGTAAAAGTTTTTCATTATAGTTCATATGCTCGATCCAAGTAACCTAAAAATATTACACTAATTTTATAAAATCAATAAATAGGAAAGTATGATCATAAATAAAATATTGAACTAATTATAAATTAAACTAGAATGATTATTATTGAAGACAACTTAGGAAACACAATAACAAAATTGATGATTCAAT
Organism: Capsicum pubescens; assembly: GCA_030864215.1. Lineage (NCBI taxonomy): Eukaryota > Viridiplantae > Streptophyta > Magnoliopsida > Solanales > Solanaceae > Capsicum > Capsicum pubescens. The sequence goes on along the minus strand of CM061543.1, from coordinate 220,925,107 downwards.
CTCAAGGAATATACTTAGAAAAGTTCAATACTATCAATATATATGTGAGGAGGGAGTGTGTAAAGTATTTGTATCCTTACATGAAGGCGCGATTCGAGAGCAAGGAGATAGAGAAATACTATAGATAATATTTTAACAAAAAGAAGCAATAGATTGGTGTGTCTGGAAGTATTAATTTTAATGAATTTGAAAATTAGCATAAGAAAATTGGACAATAAGAGCTTGATTGCAAGGTTTAAAGGTTAAGCGTAACAGAAAAAAATATTTTTTTCACCAAAAGATAGTGTATATTCCATACAAATACTAAATATTTGTATTCATCAAAGTTAGAAGTAAGTCTATCTATATTATTTTAAGTAAAATAACATATAAGCTTGATAAGATAATTGATCAATATAATTAGTATATGTTGATCATGAAGATTAAAGCATAGATACACAATTCAAGAATGGCATGGAATCACAATCATCTATCATGGAAATGAAAGAAAGAGATATCAATGTGTACCTTATACATCAGAATTGAAAATATAAAATATTTATCTTAATAAAAAATTCATAAATTTATCAAATCAAGCTATAGAATACACTGACATATGTCTTTTCTAATTAAAAGTAGGCTAATCACGTAAACATAAAAAACACATCTTTGAAATTAGATTATAGTGTATTTCACAAATGATAGAACCATCTTCAAACATAAAATACCTGTAAAAGGTCTGAATTATCAGAATTCAACTGCAAAAGTACTCAAATGGATCCATCTAAAAATTTGTCATGAAGAAAAAGTTAAAACTAGAAGCAATTTTAGAAGAATCAACACTATAAAAGACTTAATATAACATGAACTGGCAGTATCTACCTAGAAAGGAGAAAATACTATATAAACTAGATAGACCTTACTTTAAAAAATTAAATTAAATTAGATCAACAACAACATATTCAGTGTCGTTTCATAAAATAGGGTCAGGAGTAGAGCGTGTGCAAATTTTACCACTACTATATAATAGAGAGTCATCTTCCAATAGTCCCTTGGCTCAAGCAAAAAAAAAGGGTCAAAGCAGTATACAAAGAGAAATAATTAAAATGAAAATAATCATGGAAAATACTATAAATAATCTGACAAATTAATTTATGCAATAGTCACAACAGGATACAATGATGATCAAAGTATAAAATCACAACTAATTACTAATATTAAAGGAAAAGAAACAATAAGTAAATTAAAACTCATATTATATAGAATAGTAAAGAAGAATAAGAGAGACAATGCTCAACTATCTAGCTAACCTTCTATCCTAATATGTGTCAAATGAATCCGTATCATGTCTTATCTAATTACATATTCTCAATACTTCTTCGACCTACCTCTATCCCTCTTAAAATCATAAATAGACAATTTCTCACACCTATGCACTGGGTATCTGTGCTTCTCATCTGCACAAGTCCAAATCATCTAAGCCTTATTTTTCACATCATGTCCGCAATTAAGGTCACTTTTACTTTGTCTTGAATAATCTCATTCCTAATTTTATTTCTCCTATTATGTCCACACATCAATCTCAGCATCCTTATCTCCACAATCTCATTCCTGGACATTCTCCATACAATATAGTTGGTGTAACCACCACTCTATAGAACCTATCTTTAAGTTTGAGTGGCACTTTTTTACCACGTAAGATTTTAGATGCAAATATCTATTTCATCTACCCTGCACGTATATGATGTGAGATATCACCATTATTTTGGCGCATTTGTCATGATACTTGAAACTTCTTACTTTCTGAATGTTCTGAGTATCAAGCATCATTTTTGCATCAGCCTTAGATGCTAAATCAGTGAACTTGCACTCCAAGTATTTTATCATGATATGTAGCCTAAACTTTTTAGACTTAAAGATCTACCTTCAAAACTCTAACTAAGTATTAACTCCGTCTCGAAGCTCGTCAGTTAGAACAATGTTATCCATAAATAACGTCAAATAACATACACTTTATAAATATTATAGAGGTTTCAGAGTATGAAAAAAGAACAGATAATTAAAATTGAATTTTCTTGAAATAACTATTAGCCATAGCTCGCACAATACAACCAGAAGGCATCCTACTGTAATTCTCAATTTTATATTGTTGTGAACCTTCTTGGATTATGTCAAAAGAAACATCACCGATAGCCCAGATATCTTCAATATGTTGTTGGCAAAAGTGGAGAAATTTTATTTCATGGACAGGAACCAAATTAGAATAATTTGTAATTCATCTTTAATCTGCAAATAAATACTTTCAAAATTTTAGTAGAGGAAATAACATAATAAATAAGGTCTTTCAATGAAATTATGAGTGATAAAAATTATCAATAATAGAGTACCGCCCCTGCTTCCATCTATGTCAGTGTAAATAACATCAAATATAGAGTTTTTTCTAACAATGCATGAGAACATATCCATCCAGCGACTATATATATAAAAGTACATTACATGAAAAGAAATACTTGTATGAAATAACTGGTCAATAGAAATTTAAACTCTATTAATTAAAAATTATGCAATAGCTAATCATACTAAAGTAACAATAAAATAAATACATCAGATATAGTAAAACTGCAAACGAAACTAAAAATAAAAGAAAAAAATAAAAGCAACAATTATTTAGGCTAAAGAAAGGTGCGATAAATGGATAAAAAACTGAAAAAATAGAATTCAGGATGAAACCTGCATACCTTATGTATCAATGCCTCCATCAAAGTCAAATTGTTGTTAATCACTATGCCAGATGCCCTTGTGGCTTCTGTTTTCAAATGTGGGGATTTCATTTTCATAAATGGTATAATTAATATAGAATATTCTTCAAGATTCAATGTTTCTCCACCGCCATCTAAGCTTCTGACCTAAAGAGGTTCACTAATCTCAACCAGCTTAAGCAGTCCATTCATGGCAGCAAAAGTAAAATACATTAACATTGACTTATCATATCACTACAAAAAATGGGTCAAATTGTGGAGGTTAATTTTAAGGTTTGCGGGGGTTTTAAACTCCCACAAAATGTAATTCCAGTGGTTTTCAAAACCCCCACAATACGAGCCATCACAAATAAGTTACAGCAGTTTTTTCCGACTCCCATAATTAATTTACGGGGGTTATTTTGCAGTGGTTGACCCCCGTTACTCTAAATTTAATTTTTTTTATAATAAATTTTTATTTAAAACTTATGGGGGTTTAAAACCTCCGTAATTTTTTTATTTTTTTAATTTAGTAGGGCCCATCTATTTTCAATAACTAATTATAGATTCTAATTTTAGATTAAATTTAATTGTTCCTTTAGGCATAACCTACAATCCAATATTTGTTCAATTCATATATCATTAATACAATATGAGTAATTAAACATTGTAGTTGACAAGCATATCAAAAAAATATTGAATATTGAACTTCAAAATTAAATTTTCAACATTAACATCTTCAAATTCTAAATTTTCAACATTAACTAGTATCTTCAAACTCCAAAATCAAATTTAAACACAAAACCTTCAATATTCTAAGATTCACTCCAACCACACAATTGCATCATCATAATTAAATATCTAAGACAAATGCAACGAAATCAAAGAATATCATGATCAGAATCATTATCATCATGTGATCTTTTTGCATCCATGAGTCAAATGGATCCACTAGCTGCATCACTTGGCTACATAAAAATACAAAGTATAAAAATCAATCGATAAACTTTCAGTCCTTATAACTCAAGTACAAATATTTTCTTAATGTCATTCCGTGATTTTGATACATAAGTAGTGGACAAATATGCACCTCAAAGAAAGATGGAACAGAGAGAAAAATAAGCAAATTGGATAATCAATGTCAGGGAGTACTAATTTTGATATATTGAGCAAACTCCTTTCAAGCAAAACAAAGTTGGTGATAGAAAAGTTAAATGTCATTCAACTTCAAAGTTCAGAAATAATGAAATAATGTAATAATGAAACAATGAAAAGGGCAATGAAGAACTTCAAAGTTCGCAATGAGGAATATGGTTCTAAAGTATTCACACGAGGAAAAAATAGTGAATTCGTGTCTTGTATAACTAGTCATTCATGTCTAGTAAAACTGAACATAATTCTCCCTGTAACAGAATTTTAGCACTCAGGAAGCCGCACAACTCTTAAATATGAGAGCTCTACATGGATCACTTTGTGATAAAATCACTAATTCAGGAAATTCAATCACAGACAGGAGAGCTCTACATGGATCAGAAGAAACAACAATAGAAAAAAATTGTTTGTTCTCTTCTCAATTAAACCTCAGATAATGATCATCTTTATAAGTTTGACTCTACAGTATCAAAATAAATAATCTTTTTACACTATTAAATTATCCTGGGAAAGTCTCCTCAAAATATAAGGTTTAAAATCTTAAATATTAAGATATGTTAAACTCAATTGACTTTATCTTACACATCTCTTGGCCATGTAGTAGTACAACTCTCTACGTCTGTATGAATATCTTACACAGCTCTTGGCCAAGAAAAGTATACATATGAACTATATATATATACTGACAAGGTGGCTGCAAGGGGTTTGAGATTTGGTGGGTTGGGGTTGTTAGAATGCACTAAAGCTCGCATTGTGCAAATGATCTAGGGAAGGGTCGGGTTGTTTCTAATCACATGACACTAACTTTACTAGTTATTCCTCTTCATGGTTGAAGGTTGTTAAAAGAATATGACAGTCCAATGTATTTAAGCTATCGCTATGTATGATATTCAAAAAGATTCTAACCATGTGACAATGACTTTACCAATTACTCTAGCTTCATTTTTAGAAGGGGAAGAGGGTTGTGAACTGGAAAAAGAAAGAGACAGATTTAGAAGAGTCAAAGACAAAGGAAGGCATGGGGTAGTCACAAGTCTTAAAGAATAAAGAATAAGGCAAGCATGGAGTAGTCAAAGACAATGCCAAAAAAGAAATCACAATTTTCTTTTTTTAATTCTCGATAAAATCAAAAGGATAAAGTAACAAGTTATATTAGTAATAAACCTAAAAATAAGACACGTAATGTACCAAAATAGGTTAAAATTAGATGAAGAAGTTGGTGTAAGAAAATATCTCAAGTGTAAATAAATCACTATAATTGTGTCTTGCATTACCAAAATAAAAACCATAAGCATATATAACAAGAAGATCAAAATTTATCACTATGTCTTCCTTATCAAATCATTATCACATTGTTCTTTGCCTATTTTTACGTTGTCTTCTATCAGTTACTAATTCACAAAGATCCCCTAAGGATTTTTCCTATTTCAATAGAAAATTGACCCCCTACCCCCCACCCAGGTCCTCATCAAGTTACTTCATTAGCTTTGTGCCTTGTGGAAGTTAATAGTTCTCCTAGCTAAAGTTGGATATTACGCCATTCCGCTATATGATGACGGGGTAATTTGCATCATGCATGGAATTATAGCACATATAAATAACTCATCCAAGTGTAATCGTCGTCTTAGTTCAAGCTATATTAGATTCTCTCTGACTACACCTATTTTCTAGGGGGTCTGATTTGCAACTCACAGAACCATAGATTTTAAGAAGACTAGGGGTCTAATTTCCAATTGATCAGTCAACTAGTTCAATCAGTTCTAAAAGCAGGGTTAGCTATATATAGCCTAGTGTGTAGTGTTAACTATATGATGACAACAAGATGTCCAAATCATTCAAATAAGTAAAAGATAATACAAGTTAACTTCAAATAGACAAACAGGATCAATCAATGGAAAAGACGAAGTTGTTTAATATGTTGGAGAGTACTATCCTTGACCGGATGTGAAGTATTCTCTCAAATAATATCATGCTACAAGAAAGAGGTCAACCAACCAATAGTAAATGAATATGCATTGGAGAGGTCAACAACCACAACGCATAATTCCTAAACAAGTTGGAGTTGGCTATATGAACGCTCATTGATCATGTTTCTTTCTTTAAAAATTTATCTGATGCACTTTTATCATTTTCATAGGAACATTTTTTTTTTTAAAAAAGAACTATTTTAGTAGTAAACACCGTAGAGAAAAAAGGAAAAGAAATCTCGAGGCTTGAAGGTTGACCCAAAATAGAATGTTACTAGCTTTAAAATCATCAATCTTGAGGCAAAAGTTCGGAGCGGGGGAAGGAGGAGGCTCACCATTTGATCTCTGTTTCTGAGGGCGACCTGGGTGACGTCGTGAAGGTTGCGAGGCTGAACTTTCTGTTGTTTCCATGGATGGAATACAACATCAACAATATAGAAAAATATAGTTTATGAAATTTGAAGAAGTAAAAGAAACCGATATATGCTTAAGTCTTTTAAGACTTCCTGAAACTTTAGCTTAAGAAGATACAGGATGTTTTAAAGTTACAACTTCTTAAAAATCACTGAACCTTTAGTTAAGAAAATAAGTAAGTTTTATGCTGGAAATTATTTAAAACTTACAAAATTTCAATTAGTTTAAAATATTTTATGCTTTAAACTTGGAATTTATCAGAAACTTGCTAAAAGGAAAATAGAGCTAACAGTGGAACACATTTTTCGTGGTCTCGACCTTTTCAGACCCTCTTATTTCCCCCTTTTACATTTTGCATCAAAGCTTTACAAATGGAAAACTAGTTCGACGATACGTGCTAGACATTTTTCATTCATTTACATAAATTATAAAAACTATTCTCATTCCTAAACAAGTTGAGGATGAGGATGACTAGTTAATCGTATGAACCACGCTTCTCCGCTTAAATTTATCTCATGTACTTTTATCATTTATATAGTAATCCACACACAAAAAAGGGAAAAAACTTGAACCAAACAATAAGGAGAAGGGAAAGTAAGAGACTCACCATTTGATCTTTGGCATTTCAGAGGAAGACCTCGGCCATGTCTTAAAGGTTGTGAGGTTGTCACTTCAACATCAACATAGAAATATATAGTTTAAGAAATTGGAAGAATTCATGGAAAAAGATATATGTTAACTGTTAAAACTTTCTAAAGCTTTAGTTTAAGAAGATGTGGGGTGTTTAAAAGTTAGAACTTCTTAAAAGATTACTATAGTCAAAAAAAGATGTAATTTTTATGTTGGAACTAGTTGAACACTTTGGAATCTTAATAGTAGATTGGAACACATGTTTGTTTAGTCTCAATTATTTCATACTATATTATTTACCCCTTTATAAATGGAATATCAGTGTAACGACCCAAAAATACCTCCCGGGACGTCACACGGTGCTTAAGGCTACAAGTAGCCCCAAGTTAACACTTTGATCCTGTTTCTACTAATAACACTCATTTCATGATAAAATAATTCAAACACTAGCATAGTCATTTCATATAAAAGGAAATACAAAGAAAATGCTCGGTCCAAACAACCACAATACTGGAAACCTCAACACAACCACAATCTGATAACTAGTCTGACAAAGCCTCTATTAATCCATGAAATAGAGAGCCATTGGAACAGGTCCCCAACTGACTCGAAATGAACTGAAAGTAATAACATAGTCTCTCAAATACTGAAATGTCTAACAATAGGTCCTCAAACCATGAGGACTCACCACTGTAGGGATGTAGATAGAGGTACTCAAAAGTCACTGACGAGGCTGGGACTAAGCACCTGAACCTCCATTATAAGATAATGTAGCACATAGACGTACATGTGGATCAGCACTTGGGAATGTACTGAGTATATGGGGGTGCATGCATTTATATAAAACAACATCAATACTCTTTAATCAAATCATACATGCAATAAATAATGACTCAAATTGCTTGAATAAGTATAAAATGTAAAGATCATGAATCACGTAGAATGAAGCATGTAACACAAATCTTGTGAGTCATCATAGTTTAACTTTGAAATCGGTAATCTTCTCTTATTCTCATTATCCATAGGCTAAAGGAAACTTTAAACAATACTTTCAACCCATTCATATGTCTCATGTAGAGTAAAACTTCTTTAATGCTCAAGAACTCATAAATTTTTTGAACTCAAATACTTGGAATTCAAAATCATATAACTTTGGAACATACTTGAAGGCATTTCATTCACGTTAGGAAAATATCTCATTTCAAGCTTTAGGAAAAAATGCTCATATCAAGGGAAAGTATTTTAGTTTTAAAGGAAAATATCTTATCTCAATGAAAAATACTTTAGTTTAGGGAGTTTCTCTTAACCGACATAAACCATGCAAGCTACATAGAGTTCAACGTTTTTGTCCTCCTAAGGAAGAGACCTCACGTTGGGGAGGGGCGTCATACTCTTACCAAGGAGTATAACCTAGGTCTAGTGATCACTAAACAAACTCGGCCTCGGGCCCAATATCAACTCCGCCTTAGGCCTAATAATAATCATAAACTCGACCTCAGGCCCAACCTACGATGGCATGTTGTTTAAGGGTAAGAAACCGTAGTAACTTACCCGATCGGTGCTAAATACTACTCCCTTTAATTTATCTCGCTCATCTCATGAAAATCCACTTTAGAATAATCTCATGGTTCAATAATAATCCAATAATCAAATCTGTAATCTCATGTAGTAGAGTGGATTTCAAAACTCAATGACCATTAGGTCAAAACATTTCTCAACAATCTCAGAATACTCAAATCATGGGTGCTTATAGCATAAGAGTTCATAAAATTGCAAATCTCAAGTAGGGCTCAATAACCCATAATTCATTCTTAAGTTAAAACTCATCAAAAGCATAATAGATAGCATATAGATTTATAGCTCATGTAGAAATCTGGAAATTTCAGCAATTTGTATCAAAATATCAACATATTCATATACTTTAATATCTCAAACATTTCAACTATTAACTTCTCAAGGATTAAAATCATGGGGTATGGACACAGCTGCAATTTCTCAAGAAAACATGTGAAAATCATTCCATGAGACTCTCAATTCATGGGAAACATCAAAATATTGCAATCAATAATAATAGGTGAAAACCCTAATTCAAATTCTTGTAAGATCTCATAGATTGCAGAAAATCATAATTTAAATAAGCCTTTGGGCACAAGGATGAAAGGATTACCCTTGTTCAAAACCCCGCATACCTTGTATTATGAAATTGGATGAACAAACTTTCTCTTAACTCTTCTTCTTACTCTTGAGAGAGGGTTCTTGCAACCCTTGAACTTTGGGAACTTAAATCTCAACTCAATTTGTTGAATCTATGGTGAGTTCTTGGATTTCTTGGAGAAGGGTTTTAGATTTGCTCTTGAGGGAGAAACCCTAGCCTTTGGATATTTTGGGAGATAACGAGGCTATCAAGTTCGTTTGAAATATATCTGAGGGTTAAAAGGGAAAAGACACAAAAGCCCCTTGTTAAAACGAGTTAAAAATACTGAACGGGGGCTGCAGCGATCGGAGCGACGGTCCGTCGCAAGTTCGACGGTCCGTCGGGTCATCCGTTGCACGTTATCCAGGAATAGGACACACTGCCTTAATGCGACGGTCGGAGCGATGGTCCGTCACAAATCTGACGGCCCATCGGATCGTTCGTCGCACGATGGCCAGGGTGAGGCCACACTGACTCAGTGTGATGTTCACAGCGATGGTCCATCGTAAAACCGATGGTCCGTCGTCTTGGCCATCGTACTTGGGCCAGAAAAGGGAGTTTCTGCCTTGGTCACGAAGGTCCGTCGGATCGTCCGTCGCACCTGGGAAATTTCGACAACTCTCAGTAAAATGGCCATAACTTCTCATCCCGATGGCGGATTTGCACGTAATTGGTATCGTTGGAAAGTTAATTCAATTATCTATATGAGAAAATGTCAAATTTAAGAAAATTCTCTATGGTTTAAACACAAGTCTCTTGTGGAGTCACTTCTCAATATTTTAGGGCCGGAATTACACTTCACTTGACACCCTCTAAGGCTCGGACTACGAGGGAACTTTGCGAGGTCTTATAATATCTCTCCCTTAGAAACATTCATCCTTGAATGTCGCTAGTTATACTAGCAACAAAGGAAAAACAGAGTACATATAGCTGAAGAAATTTTCTAAACGACTCAAAATCTCTCTAAACTCTTGAATATCTCAGAAATTGCAAGAACTTATGCAAGAACGGATACATATAGCCGAACTTTAGATTAGAAGGGTTGAATTAAGGAAGAATAATATCTTCTGATTGATCTGAACTCACAAAAAAAAAGGTGTGAGTACTTCGCTCGCATGTCTGCTTCTGCCTCCCAAGTAGCGCCCTCAACTGATTGGTTCTGCCACAAAACTTTGACCAAGGGAACCTCTTTGTTCCTCAGTCTACGAATCTGAAAGTCTAGAATCTCAACAGGAATCTCATCGAATGAAAGACTATTCTGAATATCAGCACTCTCTGAAGGATCTACCACAACGGAATCACCAATATGCTTTTTAAGCATGGAAACATGAAAAATAGGATGAACAACTGACAACTCAGCAGGAAAATCAACCTTATAGGCTACTTTACCAACATGGCTCAAGACTCTATACGGGCCAACATAATGGGGACTAAGCTTTCCCTTTTTATCAAACCTCTTTACCCCTTTCATGGGTGAAATCTTCAAGTACACCAAATCACCCACCTCAAACTCAATATCTCTTCTCCTTACATTGCTATATGAATTTTGACGACTCTGAGAGGTCTTTAACCTCTCTCTAATCAACTTAACTTTCTCCATAACCTCGAGCACTGCATCAGGCCCAATCATGGTAGTTTCACCCACTTCAAACCAACCTATGGGTGACCTACATCTCCTACCATACAAGGCCTTAAATGGTACCATCCCGATCCTATCATGGTAACTACTGTTATAAGCAAACTCTATCAATGGTAAATGCTAATCCCAACTACCCTTGAAATCAAGAGCACACGTCCGCAACATATCCTCTAGGGTCTGAATGGTCCTCTCAGCCTAACCATATGTCTGCGGGTGAAAAACGGAATTCAAAAGAACTTGGGTACCAAGACCCTGCTGAAACGCCCTCCAAAACTTAGAAGTAAATTGGGTTCCCCTATCCGAAATGATGGACGAGGGAACTCCATGCATCCTGACTAACTCCCAAATATACAATCTAGCATAATACTTAGTTGTATAAGATGTATGCACGGGCAACAAATGCGTAGACTTAGTCAGCCTATCCATAATAACCCAAATCAAATCACGATGACAACACGAAAGAGGCAACCCAGTCACGAAGTTCATATTTATCACCTCTCACTTCCATGTGAGTATACCAAACTCTTGCATCACACCACTGGGTCTTTAGTGCTCTACCTTAACCTATTGGCATGTTGCACACTGTGCTACGAATTCGGCTATATCCTTTTTCATACCATTCCACCAATAGATTTCCCGTAAGTTATTGTACATCTTGGTAGTGCCAGGCTGTCGGGGCATTGGTTAGACCAAAGGACATGACTAAAAACTCAAAGTTACCATAGCGGGTTCGGAAAGTTGTCTTTGGAATATCACATTCCCTGACTTTAAGCTGGTGATAGTCGGATCTAAGGTCAATCTTGGAGAAATAACTTACACCTTGCAACTGATCAAACAGGTCATCAATTCTCAAAAGGAGATACTTGTTCTTGATGGTGACCTTGTTAAGCTGACGATAGTCAATGCATATACGCAAAAAAATGCCTTTCTTTCGCACGAATAAGACAGGTGCGCCCCAAGAAAAAATATTGGGCCTAATGAAACCTTTTTCTAAAAGATCTTTGAGTTGCTCTTTCAACTCCTTAAGATCGGTAGGTGCCATACGGTATGGCGGAATAGAAATGGGATGAGTGTCGGGAAGAAGGTTAATCCCAAATTCTATCTCTCTATCGGGAGGTACCCCTGGGAGATCTTCCAGAAAAACATCTGGAAACTCATTAACAATTTCAACTGACTGAATAGTTGGATCCTCGAACTTAGTGTCTTTGACTCTAACTAGGTAATATATGCAACCCTTGGATATTAGCTTTCTAGCTTTGAGATAGGAGATAAAATGACTCTTGGGAGATACCAAACTTTCGGACCACTCAAACGTTGGTTTATTAGGAAACTGAAACTTGACCACACGGGTACGATAATCTATAGATGCATAACAAAAATAAAGCCAATCCATACCCAGAATAAGATCAAAATCCACCATGTCTAACTCTATCAAATCCGCAAGTATGACTCTATGAAGATCAGTAACAGGACAATCTCTATACACTTGTTTAGCAACAACTGACGCCCCTACGGGTGTGGAGACTAGGAAAGGCTCAAGAATATTTTTGGAACTCATTTTAAATTAACACCTACAAGTGGGGTCATATAAGAGAGACTTGACCCGGGGTCCAACAACACATACACATCAAAATAAAAGATGCGGAGCATACCAGTAACAACATCAGAAGAGTCCTCCTACTCCTGATAGGATGGTAAGGCATAGAATCTGTTCTGGCGCTAACCGCTGGCAGTGCTAGATGAAGCACCCTAAGTAGGGGAAGGATAAGGGACAAGAGCTGGTGTACTAGTAGTCTGTGCCTGAGGTCGGGCATCTGTAGTCCCATGCCTAGCACGCGGACAAGCTCTAAGTCTATGGTCCTGCTTGCCACAACCAAAACAGCCCCTCAAATCTACGAAACACTCACCGAGATGATCCCTACCACACTTAGCACAAGGAGGATAATGGGACCTTTTACCAATACTGTTCTGAGACCTAGACATAAAAGACCTACCCCCTTGCTCCTACCTTCCTCTAGGAGCGGGAGTACTTGCTGATGAAGGCGCTGGCATAGACGAATGTCTCAAAAACTGAGGGCGGTTCCCTCCATGGAACCTAGGCTAGCTAAACTCATGTTTCTCAGATCTAGCTCTCTTGTTACCCCTCACTCTATCTCTTTTTCTAATCTTATCTGCTTCTATCTACTGGGTATGCATCATTAACCTAGACAGATCCATATCCCTATGAAGCATCGCAGTCCTACAATCCTTCAGTACCAAACCAGAAATACCTGTCACGAACTTGCTCATACTAGCCCGGGTGTTAGAAATCAAATCAAGAGCATACTTGGCCAACTGATTGAACTTCAAGCAGTACTCCATAACAGTCATGGAGCCCTGCCTCAAGTTTATAAACTCCTCAATCTTCTTCTTCCTCATCTCAAGCGAAAAGAACTTGTCCAAGAATGCATCTTGGAATACCAGTCAAGTCATAGGAGCGGTATTCTCACCTCTACCCTTCCTCCACGATACAACCCAGTCATAAGAAACGTCCTTCAGCCTGTAGAACGCAACCTCAACACTTTTTCCTCAAAAATATGCACCACCTGTGTGATCTTTCTTACTTCTTCAAGGTACAACTATGTGGGCACCATCCCCTAGTTGACATCTTATTTTATCTTCGAATGGAGCCATCCCCTAGTTGATATTTTATTCATGTTCATAGGGCGCTATCCCCTCATTGACATCCTATCTCATCTTCATAGGGCGCCATCCCCTAGTTGACATCTTATTCATCTTCATAGGGCTCCATCCTCTAGTTGATATCTTATCTCGTCTTCATAGGGTGCCATCCCCTAGTTGACATCTTATTTGTCTTCATAGGGAGCCATCCCTTAGTTGACTTCTTATTAGTCTTCATAGGGATCCATCCCCTAGTGTACATCTTATTTCGTCTTCATAGGGTGCCATCTCCTAGTTCACATTTTATTCATCTTCATAGGGCGTCATCCCCTAGTTGACATCTTATTTCATCTTCATAGGGCGCTATCCCCTAGTTGACATCTTATTCGTCTTTATAGGACACCATCCCCTAGTTGACATCTTAGGAAACACCATTTCCTAATTTTTCTTATTCGTCTTCATAGGGCGTCATCCCCTAGTTGGCATTTTATTTCGTCCTTATAGGGCGTCATCCCCTAGTTGACATTTTAGGAAATAAACCTTCCTATTTTTCTTCTCTATGTCTTCATAGGATATGACAATCCCTAGTTGCATTTTAAGAAGCAAATATCCTAACTCTTTTTCATGTATTCATAAGGTATAACTTCCTTTGGTTGCTTTACTGAGAATAGGGGTCTTATTTTATTGCATACCTAGCCTAGATTTCTATCATTTTCATTTATTTATTTATAATTTTTCTAATAACTCACAGAATGTTGCTAATGCAAACTAGGAAAGAAAATCTTGTTTGTCTTTGTTTTGTTTTTCTGTGATGTCTTGCAGGTTTTTTCGCAAAGAACGAATTTGATATCCAAGAATAAAATTCCGCCTCCAGTCAGAATATAGAAGAATGATCAGTTTGAAGATAATTAGAGTCAGCTTTGCATATGTAGCTGCCCAACATCTCAAGAGATATCTTTTTAGCTTCTGATCAGGCGAACAAGCCTCCAAAAGTATTCTATGAACTGTTCTTTGGTAGAGTGTCAATGACTCAATCCAAGTTTCAAGTTCAAGTCTTAAATCCTATCTTCAAGACCAAATTTTGGGATTAATGTACCCACCAGAAGAAGGTGAGGCAATAACTAAAGATCCAGGAGGAAGATCTGAAGCAAAAGAATCAACAGAAATAAAATAGATTGGAACTTGTATTTCATTTCTAGTTTCATTTTGTTTTCTGATGTAATAAAATGAGCCAAGGACCGGAACTTCAACGGGACCTCAACTCAATTCTCTAACTCATTCCTTTCATTCCTACACCCATCTGAACTACACGTAACATGATTCTCTTATAACCCGAGATATGTAAGATGCCCAAAGCCAGAGGTCGATCACACCTCTTTCCTACATATTTACATATTACCATAGAATAAACGGTTGGGCCAAAAAATTAGTCATGTTTAATTCTTTGCTTGAAAATTCTCCATACTTTCAAGCAAAGAGGGAAATTCTGTAAAAACCTAATTTTTTTACCAAACCTAACGTTTTTATGTCAATTTAGTGTTCAATTTTTTATTTTTTTTTAGGTCTAAATTAGATATTGTAAGTTTATTTTATTTTACAAGGTTTGTTAAAAAGTTTTGAAAACTACAAAAATAGAGTCACATTTTAAATAAGCTTTTATTTTCATTATTATTATTATTATTTATTTATTTATTTAATTAAAAAATAGAAAAAAATAAGAATTTTTTTTTTGAATTATATTTGTCTTCTTCTTTTAACTTTTAATAAAGAATGTAGTGATATTAATATTTCTTAATCATATTCCTAAGACTAGCTAATTAACTTATTTTGTATTTTGATTGTTTTAAATAGATTTTATTATTTTTATTTTATTTAAAATATTAATTAAAAGAAAAAAAGAAAAAGGAAAATTTTATCCTAAACTACCCATTCCCATACCATAAAACCACTTCCCTTTTTTCTCTCAAACTTCTCCCCCACTAATAAAAACTCCTCACATTTTTCCTCCCCTCATAACCCCACTTCCATTTTGCCTTTTAAATAACCCACAACACAAAATGCACGACAACACACCTCAGCACTATAAAAAACACACGTACACAACACAGAGAAACATACAGAGATGAAGGAAACATTTGAAAAGAAAAGAAAGAACCAACCAAAAAGGAGAACATTACAGGGGAAGAGAAGAAAAAAGGAAGAAGTTTGAAAGGAAAGATTAGAGAAAAAGAAACATAAAAAAAAAACAAAGCAAAAAACAAGGAGAAGAAAGGACAAACTAAGTTAGAAAGAAGAGGATTGAAAAAAAAGGAAAGAGTTTGAGGTTTGGTTCGTTATTTTGAGTTCACGGCTTCTTCTTAATTTTATTAAGAATTATTTTCACAAGAGGTAACCCTCAACCCTTCTTTGTATAATGTAACATCGTTACTATGAGAGATTTAATTCTCAGGTTATGAAGTTGCTCATATTTTATATACGATGTTTCAACATAAAGTATATTTCTTTTTTTTTTTACTTTAGATAAATTTAAAGTAAGTTGTTTGGTATAATGACATGCATAAAGTCCAACTGTCACCTTGGCTTTGAATAATTCGTGAGATGTTGTATTATACGTTATGCAATTAATTGAAGTTTGGGTGAAATTTTTATTTTATTTTTCTTTTCTGAATGTTTCTGTATTATTTTTTGCAATACATATAAGATGTTGAGTTCTTCTTATCTTGGGTTAGTTGGATTTCTTTTCTCCTATAGTGATTAATCTTTAAGATAATATCAATGGGTTAGATGTATGCGCTAGATCTAATTTGTCTTATAACATCATATTCAATTGATATGCAATCGACGTAATTGTGTTATGAACTTGTATAAGTTACGGCTCATGCATGCAACAAAAAAAAAAGAACCGACGTGGAGATATTATCTAATGTTTAAGAGTAGGGAGAGGGGTGCAATTAAAAGTGAGTATATTGTGAAAAAATATTTAAGGATAGTGGAATTCATAGGATGGATCATTTATGAGTATACTGTAATGAACCATGTGCATATGTTGTAATGAGAATATAGCATATAATTAATAAAAATTTTCATTTATTTACCTGCTTTACTTTCTTATTTTATTTTGTTCTATTTTATGTTTACACAAATAACAGTGCACCTTTAATAATTGAAATCTTTGAACTGTTAACTTTGTTTGGCCTGGATTTTGACAACTTAATTAGTACTTTCAATGTGTTTGAAAATAATAAGGTTCAAATGTTTGAGGACCTGAAAATTAACGTAGAAATCTTGACGCAGAATGAATAAGTCAAATGTTTATGTTTAGTCGATTGGATAATTCTTACAATTATTATTTGTCTTGGATTTTGGGTTTTAATATAATAATTGACTATGCAATTTCTGATCGAGAAGACGGATTAAGACCCAAATTTATTAAATAGTGAGAGATGAATAAAATGGAATACAAATTTATTCAAAATTCCATTGCGTAAAAGAGAGGAAAGACTCATTTGCAAGGGAACGAACTCGAAAAGAATGATTTAGGTTCTTGATCTTTAAAAATTCAAAGTTTAATATATAAGTGATAATTAACGATGAAGTCGGAAAGCACTGCTATCGACCATGCGTTATAATGAAATAAATAAACCATTTGAAGCTGATTGAATCGGGTTGGGTAGATTCTAATCCTATTAGGTGCTTATGTAGACTTGGAAAAATGAGACGATTTATAAATGCCAAAAAGGAACGGGAAATATACCAAAACTCGTGGTAAGGAAGAAAAGTACTACTATCGGTAAGCCACGCATCAATACAATTTCAAATAATTTAAAATAAATTAAAAGTAGGATGTAAGTAATGTTTAGGCTAACAAGTTTTATGTATCCAAGAGATTAATTTAAGCCAGATGTAAGTCATTAAAGCGACCGTGCTAGGAGCACGAGACTCGAAGGGTGCCTAACACCTTCACCTCCGTCAACAGAATTCCTTATTCGGATTTTTAGTTCGCAGACCAAAAATAAAGAGTCATTTCCTTTTGAATAAGGATTCAATAAGGTGACTTTGAACACCCAAACTCAATTTCAAGTGGCGACTCTGTAAATAAAACAATCCCTATTCAAAAGGTCATTTTAATTGGAAAAACCCATTTTCTCAAAACCAACTCCCTAGCGGAGTCGGATGCGGTAAAAATAGGAGTGTGACATACATATAATTAGTTCTAATAATTTTTGTGTTCTGTCAGCTAAAACTTTTGAACGAAAAAAAAGAAGAACCATACGACGTTGTCAAGGAATGAAGTAGATCAGATGATGATAATCAATTTCTATATTGGCTAAAAATTAAAGGTTATGCTTCTAATTATAATTCGTAGAATTGTATACGACACTCAATTGATGATATGTATGTTCTTATTTGCTTTGGACCTAAAGTTTTTCTTCTTCTTTTTCCATGAATTATGAGCAGAAGAGAAAAAAATAATTTTTAAAAGGTGAAGAAAAGACTATCATTGCCATGTCGAAATAATCACACTTATAAATTAATAATTTTCATTTCTGCGAATTTCTTAACTTTGTTTTCTATAATTTTCATTGTCATCTATATTCTGTAAGTAGTTGTGGGGTCTAATTTTGGTTTATGTTCAATATGATAACATGCTTTATGATTGATATTTAAATTATTTGTGATACTTCGCTAAAATTATATTTATTTTAATTTTTAAAATTATTTAATAAAATATTCAAGTTAGTCCTTAGTGATTCAAGTAATAACATAATTTGTAAGAGGACATCAATGAGTAGTAAATGTATACAAAAATCAAAAATTATTCCGCGTACACATCTACATCTATAATATAAATATATTTATAAATACTTAATCCTATTTCTACTAGAAACTTAATGGTTTCTAGGAAACAATTTTAAATAATTTTTGAAGATAAATTAAATTAGATCAACTTAATATTTTAAAATTATAATTATAATATTTAAAAACTATATGACAAGTATTATTAGTCACACTTTTTCTCATGTTAATATGATAATAAAGTATATTTTTAAATATTTTTAAAAATTAACACAATTTAAATCTTAAAAAAAGAAAGAAAATCACAAAAATCTAAGAAAGTGAGTTCTATATATTTTTACTATCATTAAAAGTGAGAGGTTTTAAATATTTTTATCAATTATTTATTTTAATCTAAGTGGAGGCGTATATGGTATCAAACTCTACTTTGAAGCAAACTAATATTTTTATGTTAATTTGGTTATAATATAAATCTAAGTATCTTTCAAATAAGTTTAACTAAAATTAGAAATATTCATACACGTGCAAAACACGTATACTAAACTAGTACATATAATTATAAACAAGGCCAACTCAAGGTACAACCTAAGTCATCAGACTAGCATCACAAGGCCTCGTCATAATATTGAAAACTAATACTAACATATTCAAGGTCGCTAATCCATATGCCTAATCATGAAACAATTATACATAATAAAGCAACCATAAAAGAAGGAATCTGAAACATACCTCGAATGTCAATACTGAATCATCAAAGAATCTATCAGGAACTGACCATAATAGTGATAAAAATCATATCAATAATAATACCAATGCGAATAACTGGAAAGTCCCGACAACCAATAACTACCTGATCCTTTCGTAAATCCCCACCGCCAAAGCTTAGAAGGTTCAATCAACACACAGGCAAACAACAATCCGAGCCTATATCCATGCAACCCCCCATAAGGCTGATAGATATAAGATACACGAAATTTACTACGAGAAACACTCATACCTATATCTATGCAACCCCCCATATGGATGATAGATCTAGGTGCATACTGGTGATAGGCAAATCACATGTATGAATGAATGTTAGGTGAATCCATAATATCTTAACCAATATATCATCATCAATATTATAATCAATATTCGGACTCGAACTGGTAGATGTATATGTATATATATAACATCAACATCATAGTTAATATTCTCAAAACCATCTATATCATCAACATCATCATCATCATCACCCGCCAGACTTAATATGAAACTTATATCATCGACATCATCATCAATCAACGGTCTCAAACTGGTCTGTATATATATATATCAATACCATAATCCATTGACTATGCATTCAATACTATCTTTACATACTTATATAATTGCCCAGCTAAAATCGTGGCTAAAAGAGTCTAAATTCATAAATCCATTGCTCGAGGAAATCTTTGGGACTAAATTATCATAAAGGTGTAGAAAGGGGGTCAAAATCTCTCACGACTGGAGTAAATATTAGTATCAAAGTCATAGATCAAAATATGTCTTGATCAAATTTTTAAAACATCATTTTCAATTTCATCAGACATAAATCATCTATTTAGATGAAATGTTTCCCGTTATGAATAAAAACCATTCATGAGGTGAGAAGTGGGCTTTAATCCTCTTTTAGGAAAAACAGTGATAAATTCACAGTTTAGTGAGAATCATAACATTTATCGCATTTAGTGATCATGAATATATCAAATCTACACATGCTATCACCAGTATTCAAACAATGAAGTTATAAGAATCAATATGTCAATAAACTACAACCATATCCTTCACAAGGATAAAATATTTTCCTGAATCCAACCAATGTCATAACATGACCCTAGGCTTAATAATAGGTTCATATCCGACATAACCATAGGCTATATTATTAGCCACGTTCAGAATCTATATCAATATCCATACCTATAATAAATATCATATCTATATTCCATATCATATCTATGAGGAATATCATATCTATAGGCCATATATCATATCTACGAGGCATCAAATATCTATGTGCTATATATCATAATTCGAGAAGAACCATCACAATTCACACTGTGACAAGGTAACCTTATATTAAGGATCAATAGTATAAACTATGTATAATATATGTAAATATGTCCACAAAGGCTCGCATAAGCCTTTGAATAATGTGGGTCAAAGGAAATTGTAATCTATGAATCATTAAGAGTCAAACGAGACCTATATTGCCATATAAAGAGTATAGTCAAATTTTGGGTCAAGAATAGGTTTGCGGGGCCTATAATTTGAATTGAACCCTTTACAATATCCATCAAAGGATAAGTAACACGTGCTCAAAATTTAAGCACAAATGGGACACATATCGAGTATCAAATCAACCCTCAAAGTTTAGGAATTCAAAGACCTAATTTCTAAGAATTTACCATGAATTTGGGTAGAAATCAAAGGGAAAATCAATGGAAATGACCAAGGATTAGGCTAGCTTACCATAGCTTATTTGGATGATTTCCCAGTCTTTTACCTTCCTTGAGTTCTCAAAATGGTGTAAAAATAGTGGAAGAGTGTTGGAAAATTGAGCTGAATAAGGGGATTAAATATTCACAGGAACCTAAATCGAGCCTTGTCGTATGGGTATCTCAAGTCTAACTAGGACCGAATATCTCCCTGTGAACCCAACCTAACCATCACATCAATCCTCAAGTATCGGATGAACTCCGATCATTTAACAAAATAGTGGAAACAATACTAGAAATCATTACTTAAGAAATGTCTAATCCAACTACTAATGTCAACATGGTAAACAACATACCCAAGTCCACAGTCATCCACAAGACTATACCAATTCGATGTCTATAATATGTCGGGACATGCCTGATACGCCCAAATTACACTTCTCTTACGAGAGAGTAAGCGGTCGTTGTCAAATATATAACCCAACTAGGTTGGGGTCGAATCCCACAAGGAATATGGTGTTAATTAAGTTGTATGCAGATTAGTTGACTTTTAATCGTTCGTTTCCATAAAATAAATAGGGGGAATTTGATTCAGTTCACAAATTAATGGTTTCAGTTTAACAAGATGAAATATGTGTATTAGTATTCAAATTTAGAGAAATAGCAAGCTAAGGTTAGGTCTACCTTGTAGTTTTCAATACTTACTAACTATGGGCTTTATGAATTCATACATGCATCGTACTTACCTAGAAACGTATTGTATTTAATAACATAATACTAGTATTTCTCAACCATCAAGGACTAATTCACTTTAGTTCTCTTGAATCAAAAGCGTTCACCAAAAACAATACGAAATCTCCAAGTAGTTAATCCTGCTAAGGCATTAACTTATAAAATAGGGGTTGGTAATTCTATTTTCTTGTAACTACTCTCTTTTCTGATCATCAACCTTTATTTCGAACAAGTTGTGTTTTAAGGCATAACCTCTATGTTTGCAACCACGAGAATTCAAGATAAGCGAAGAGAGTATGATGTAAACAAATCAATGCATATTGAATTCAAAACCCAACGTGATAACCCTAACTAATAAACTTAGCTACTCATGAATAAAACGAAAATCATCATAAATCTATTCATCATACCAAAAACTAGAAGACGGTCTTGGTGTGGAAATAGTGAAAACAAGAGAGAAAAACATTTCTCTCTCTCTCCTCAAGCTAAGCCACTTTTCTTCTCTCTCAGAATAATACAAAATAATGAATAATGAATAATGAATAAAAAATCAGCAATTAAGTCTTTTAATAATCTCTTCTCTCATAATTTCCTTCTAAGTCCCTGAACTAATTATAAATGACAAATTAGTCCTGGACATAGTTTGTAGGCGCCACATTTGGTCCAGATTTCTACTCTCTCTTATGTTATATGCCATCCGCATTCCATAGTCCCATTATGTCTCCATCTACCTTATTAATACCCGAAATCATGCTAATCACATCGGTTAGCTCAATTACATAGAAGTAGAGTAAAAACATAAGAAACTAGACACTTTGTTCTCTAAACATAGCTAAAATATGGATAAGTTTGGTGCTTAGGCATATAAATACACCCAATATCACCACCCCACACTTAAAGCTTTATTCATCCTCGAACAACATATCTATTTATGCATACTACACAAGCCTTAGCACCCACAAAGGAAGACAAGATTCTCAAATAGGCTCACACAAAAATTATGAACAAGAAGTAGATTCATGGATCATTACTAGAGACAACCTACCCTCAAGAATAGACTCATTAAGTTGTAAATTTCATGCATATCGTTTAAGCAAAGAAATCATATAAATTACCCAACCTTCATCAACCATTTGCCCTCCCAACACGAAAGTTACCCATAATTACTCACAGTCATGCAATTTCTAACAAAATGGGTACAAGAATCAAGTTGCGCTCACTCTCACAAAGAATTCTCAAATTAAAACTCATGACCATATGCTTGCCCTTAGTGTAATACTCCACTAATATCATAATGCTAAGATTATGATCAAATAAGTCTTTTACGGGTTGTAATGCGGGCTAAAGGATGGGTAGGAACTATTTTGGCCAGAAATAGTGACTATCTTCGCTAAGAACTTTAATACACTACATTATGCAATTAAGACCAATCTCTAACAACTAATTTCCACTTCTGCTATCTTCACAGATTTACTTTTCACCCCAACTCGTTAAACTCAATTAATAACACTATGGTGGGAGTATGCAACCCTTTCAAATATTTTTTTATTTTTTGCACCCTTTTCATGTTACGCACCCCTATAATAGCCACCCTCAACTTAAGCGATTTGCTTTAGTTGAGGTGCACAATGTCCAAGAAGGACCAGGGCCAAAACAGGTTCATTGTAACATGTCCAGGATAAAATTTGAAACTTTTTCAACAATTTTTGCTACTCCCAACCACATCAATTTCACACGCCAATAACTAGACTTTGGGGCATCAATTTCACCTTTTTCCTCTAATTGTCAAACTCCTAACTCAAATTGATTTTACATTAAAGCGCTTAGGAGCTTTTGGATCAAATTACGGTCTATTAAAGAACGGAATAGGCTACATATGAGGCTAACAAAAGATCAAGCTAAAGGCTCAACGGGGCTAGCTAAGATAATGTACAAAGGTAGGTCAAAAAAAGGTATGAACAATGGCTATCAAAGAAATGCCTAAATCATATCCTAAACTCACAATCTTTATTTCGCTTTGCACACACACCAGGCAAGTTCTAGCATCAGTTGCAATAAGGGATATACAACAGTCTTACACACTCATGGCACATGATTATAGATTCTCGACCCAACAATTATATGAATTCAAATAAAACCAACAATCACAACAAGAGTCACAACTAGAGCCTAGGTGTTTCAAAAGTAATGATCCATCACATACTTATGTTATAATGTCATGTGACCCACAAGAATAGTTACATGTAATTAAATGACTAATTTTCTCTTAAGACGGTCGTCATCCATCCATCATAGAGAAAAGCACCTAATTATGACTACATAACTAACAAAATAAATAAAATAACTATTCCTATCACAGAAAAATGCTAAGGAGAAGTCCAATTTTCTTACAAAACAAGTAGCAAAGTATCCAGCCACCCCACACTTAAGCTCAGCACTGTCCCCAGTGCAAATAACAAGATAAAGAACCTGGCTAGTAGTACTCCTCATCCACATTCGGAGTCATGCCACCTGCATGGAGATCATCATTGGAGCCATTTTTTCTATATTCATCCTATAATCCATGTCAGCCCCACATAATGAAACTAACTATAATTAAGATAAAGATGGTGAAGTCACCACCCCACACTTAATTTGTTAGTATCAACCAATTAAATGTTTTTATTGGGTACTCAGACTTCACCGATATACACTTTCACATGGTGCATCAACATTAGTCACAATACAATTCATTCACTTCAACTCCCCCAATTCTATTTCAATGAAGCACTTTTTGAATAGAATCATGCTCTACACTTTCAGCCATACAAAATATACAAAACACCTTTACTTCCACAACATCTCCATGGCAAGAATTTAATTCGTAATCCTTAAGAAATCAATTAACACTAACATAGAGTCATAATAACTAAGGATTAAGAAAGTAAAACTTACCTTGAAGATGGAAGATCAATAAAAGACAAAGAGAATGGTGAGAGCTCTGTATTGTATGATTTAAGGGTGAAATAAGGATGAATTTGAGAATTTAAGGTGTGAAGTCTATTTAAATAATGAAATCTGGGTCAGGTTGACCCAAACGAATTCTAAGTGTATTTGGCTAAGTGTGCGACGCATTCCTAGTCGCACACACCTAAGTGTGCGATGCATTATTCATGGCATTATTGAGGCAGTAGGCATTTGCAAAGAAGTATGCGATGCATACCCTATCACACAGATTTAAGAGTGCGGCGTATAGGGTATCGCACACTAGAGGAAGTGAGCATATGCAGAGAAGTGGGCAACACATATCTTGTTGCACATGTTAAAGTGTGTGACACATAAGTTATTGCACACATTAAGGTGTGCGGCGCATTATACATCGCATAGTTGGTCCAGTGAGCATGTGCGATGGGATGTGCGGCGCACTCTTGATCGGAAAGGTCCATACCGCGGGGGCTTTGCCCCTGCTCGGCCCGATCCCTACTCTACCACCACAGACCTCATTGAAAGTCACAATATAAAGTCGCACCAAAAAACTTTTTGGGTCGGATTAACATAATTCAAGGCACGACTCTAATGCGAATCATACTTGAGCCTTACACATTTGACCACTCCAACTTACCTGTAATGTTCCCATCACTCCTAAACTTACCACCATTGACATAACTCAATTCCAAATCAAATTTGGTACTAATCTCCTCCTTTGTACTTCATACACCTACACTTACTCAAAAACAAAAAAATGATTAGAAGGATGGTTTGCCTCCCACCAAGCGTCGTAGTTTCGTTCGTGACTCGACTCTTCTTTTGGCATTTTTGTTGAACATCATAAAGTGAAAATAAAATCATGGGTTGCCTCCCATGTAGCGCCTTATTTAACGTCGTGGCACAACTCGATTATCTTGACTACTCAGACTTCATCAAGATACATCTATGATACCATTTGTACCTCATTTGTTGGATCAAGACAATGCTTTATTCCTAGTCCAACCACATTGAAGTCACTCACATCCTTTCTTACAAGTTCAACCATACCATCTATGGTCTCTACAAAAGACATATCCTTAACTAGTACATCTCGCTCATCCTCGTAGAATACATCAATAATCGAGAAGACACTCATCTCCTTTTGTTATTTCATAGACCTACATACTTCAAAACTAACTTTTTTCTTATTGAGCGTAAATTTTAGCGCATTTAGCTCCATGTAAACTAATACCCTCCCAGTTTCTAAGAACGGCCTACCCAAAATTATGGGTACTTCAAAGTCCACTTCGCAATCAAGAATTATAAAGTCGGCAGGAAATATAAAATCAATAATTTTTACAAGTACATCATGTAGAATCCCAATGGGACTTTTTATTGATCTATCCGCCATTAGAAGCCATATATCGGTGGGCGTAGGATCTCCCAAACCCAGTTTCTTGAAAACCGTCAATGGCATAAGATTTATACTTGCCCCAAGATCATAAAGGGCCTTTTTCAAACTTTAGCAATCCAATCGTACATGGAGCAGTAAATGCTCTCGGATCAGCTTTCTTCTAGACAGTAGATCTTGTAGCAATAGCACTATAATGATGAAAATTATGTATCATTTCATAGCTCACAGTCCTTTTCTTCATCAACGGGTCTTTCATAAACTTAGCATATCCGGGCATCCATTCCAGTGCTTCAACTAAGGGCATATTCACTGTCAACTACTTCAACATAGAAATGAATTTGCTAAACTTTCCATCATCTTCTTTCTTCTTTAATCGTTGTGGAAATAGGGGTGGCGTTCTTGGGATTTCAGTTGGAACAACTTCTACCTCTTTTCTTATGCCTTGCTCCATATTACTAACATATTTCTGCTTAGGTGGTTGTTCTATTTCTGCACTCTTCTCTTCGGAACCTCCCAACTTCACAGGCACCACTGAAGATTCAATAAACATCTCCCAATCCATTTTGACCTCATCAGTATAAGAGGATGCTCCCAAACCTAGACTAGATAACATCTTACCGCTTCTAGTGGTAATAGCCATACACTATCCATCAGTCCTCAGATTCTGAATTGTATGACTTGGTAGAGTCCCATTCTGTCTTTGGTTGAATGTTGTGGATAATTGGCTCATCTGATGCTACAGTTGTTTAATAGCGATTGAGTGAGAATTTACTAGTTGACTCATGGAAAATATGTCACTCTTCATAGTAGTTACCCAAGAATTGGTCGCCTCAACTCCCTTTAATAGTTTCTCCATCATGTCCTCCATGGACATTTTGCCTGAACTGGTGGCAGCATTCTCACGTCTTCCAGGAGGTTCGTACAGTCCACTCCTGTCACTTTTATTATTCCAATCTCCTTGATGGTTCCAACCTTGGTTTCCTTGACCACCGATCCAGAAACCCCCCTGGTTATACAGATAGATAGCCTCTTTCTCAGTGTTTGATTCAGATCCCTTATCGTGGGACCCCACATCTTTTACCTTTTCTATATTCCCTGATAGCAAATGTTTCATGATCAGATCTATCTAGATTTTTATATGAGCCATATCTTGATCACGCTCCTATTCTCTCCTACGCTGCTCTGTTGATATTATACTAAACCCAGTATTACTTGCTATCACATAATCTCTGGTATGCCAAGTACTATTTGTCTTAGTCATTCTTTCTAACATGTCCGCAGCCTTAGTAAAGGTGAGCTCCATAAAAGCTCCTCCTATAGCATTATCCACTATTGGCTTTGTAAGTGAGTTCAAAGCTCTGTAGAATATTTCCATCAAGTGTTCGTCAATCATCTTATGATTTGGGCATTAAGTCAACTTCTTTTTAAACCTCGCCCAAGTCTCATGCAAAACTTCATTGGCCAATTGCCTAAAGTTGCTGATCTCATCCCTCAACTGTAACATTCTAGAGGGCGGAAAGAACCTTTCTAGGAAAGCTCCTTTCAATAGGCTCCAGTTTATTATAGAATAAGGAGTCAACTCATTCAACCACATAGTTGCTTCTCCAGACAGAGAAAGTGGGAACAATCTTAAACAAATAACATTTTGTCCTACTCTAATATTATCAAATGACTTACAAATACTGATGAAATTCACCAAATGTAGATTTGGATAATCACCAGGTAATCCACCAAAGAGTCCTTTTAGATTCAGTAGCTTGATCATAGTGCTGGTGATGTTGAATTTCACCCCAGGAGCTTGTGGTGGTAGAATGATTTCCCCTGTTGATCCAGTTCCATATAAATCGTCCTCATCATTGTCAATATCAAACTGTGCAGCTTGGCAGTCTGGTCTTCCTCTGAATGGACGATTTTGATTTATTGGTGCAACTACCCTGCTACACGCCTCCTATTAGCCAGGTCAATTAAATCATCATCTCCTAGGTCATCTTCATCTAGATTAGGTACCCGACCTTGGTTATCTGCATTCTTTAGATTTAATTGAGCATTAGCCAAATCGGATAATCATTCAGCTTCCTGTTGGTTAGCCATTCTTTCAATGAGATGAGGTTCAGGATTGAAAGGTAATAATGGTTCTCCTGAACTTCTGGTTCGTGGCATAAACAACAATGAGCCTGTAATGAACAAAAAAAACAAATAAACGTAAAATCAGGAAACTTGACTAATAGTCAATTAACACATATAAACTCAATCGACAACCGTATTCCCCAGCAACGACACCATTTTTGATACACCCAAATTACACCTCTCTTACGAGAGAGTAAGCGGTCTTTCTCAAATATATAACCCAACTAGGTTGGGGTCGAATCCCACAGGGAATATGGTGTTAATTAAGTTGTATGCAGATTAGTTGACTTTTAATCGTTCGTTTCCGTAAAATAAATAGGGGGGATTTGATTCAGTTCACAAATTAATGGTTTCAGTTTAACAAGATGAAATATGTGTAGTAATATTCAAATTCAGAGAAATAGCAAGCTAGGGTTATGTCTACCTTGTAGTTTTCAATACTTACTAACTATGGGTTTTATGAATTCATACATGCATTGTGCTTACAGAGAAACGTATCGTATTTAATAACATAATCCTAGTGTTTCTCAACCATCAAGGACTAATTCACTTTAGTTCTCTCGAATCAAAAGCGTTCACCAAAAACAATACGAAATCTCCAAGTAGTTAATCATGCTAAGGAATTAACTTATAAAATAGGGGTTGGTAATCCTATTTTCTTGTCACTACTCTCTTTTCCGAACATCAACCTTTATTTCGAACAAGTTGCGTTTTAAGGCATATCCTCTATGTTTGCAACCACAATAATTCAAGATAAGCGAAGAGAGTATGATGTAAACAAATCAATGCATAATGAATTCAAAACCCAAAGTGATAGATTGTATGCTACAAGGCCTCCATAACCCTAACTAATAAACTTAGCTACTCATGAATAAAACGAAAAACATCATAAATCTATTCATCTTACCAAAAACTAGAAGATGGTCTTGGTGTGCAAATAGTGAAAACAAGAGAGAAAAATGTTTCTGTCTCTCTCCTCAAGCTAAGCCGCCTTTCTCCTCTCTCAGAATAATATAGAATAATGAATAATGAATAAAAATTCAGCAATTAAGTCTTTTAATAATCTCTTCTCTCGTAATTTCCTTCTAAGTCCCTGAACTAATTATAAATGATAAATTAGTGTTGGACATAGTTTCTAGGCGCCACATTTGGTCCAGATTGCTATTCTCTCTTGTGTCATATGCCATCCGCATTCCATAGTCCCATTATGTCTTCATATACCTCATTAATACCTGAAATCATGCTAATCACATCGGTTAGCTCAATTACATAGAAGTAGAGTAAAAACATAAGAAACTAGGCACTTTGTTCTCTAAACATAGCTAAAATATGGATAAGTTATGGTTCTTAGGTGTATAAATACACCCAAGATCAATGCCCTCGACAATAGCAAAAAATCGAGTATAACACAAGTCTATGACATCAGATAGAAAGACTATGAAATGTATGCCTTTATAAGTATGGAAGCTCACCTATTAAAGTCAACACACGATCTGCTTGAGCACCTGGTCACTGCATAGGAAGATAAAAAGATGCTCCGGCCCCTGTGTCGCGTGTGGACACAACGCCCAGAGACGGTTAGCGGTTGGAGCGCTAGCTTATAACTCAAG
Organism: Capsicum pubescens; assembly: GCA_030864215.1. Lineage (NCBI taxonomy): Eukaryota > Viridiplantae > Streptophyta > Magnoliopsida > Solanales > Solanaceae > Capsicum > Capsicum pubescens. The sequence continues at coordinate 220,895,651 of CM061543.1, read as the reverse complement.
AATAAGGATAAAATAGTGTAATTATTCAATGCCAAGTCAAACCATCTTAAGCCACCACATTTATACACATAGACATGTAGATATATATGGATACATCAAGTGTCAAAAAGACAACAATGCCATAGTATGCATTTCAAAGCACCTAATCGTGAACCATAAAGTGGAGGAGTCTAACTTTCCATTAACGTAGGTTATATCAAGAAAGAGGACTCTAACCCCAAGCCGTCTTATTATGCAAGTGGACTCTAACCACCAGACTCCTGTTAAACAAGACAACTCTAACCACAAGTCATTTTGTTAGACAAGTGGACTCTAACCACTAGCCATCTTATCAAACAAGTGGACTCTAACCACAAGCCATTTTATTACGCAAGTGCACTCTAACCACAAGCCATGGTGTCTATTAGTAGTCGACATTGGGACTCTAACCCTTTGTCCATGCATTCTCATCCACTTGATTAAACATTTCAGGACTTTAACCTATTTAGTCATTTCAAGCCATCAAGATCACAATTCAACACCATACATGAATCATTTATCAATCAGTCACCTTAATAGGCCAATGCCTTAGTTTCAACTACCATTCAAGTCAAATTGTGGTCATCAAGACTAGGGGTGGCAAAATTAGCCCAAACCCATTTAGCCCGCCAACCCTACCATGTTTTAATGGGTTGGGGTAGAGTGATTTTGAAGAAGGACTAATTTAGGCTAGCCCAAGTGAACCCATCATAAATCAACAACCCAAATGGGCTCATAATGCTGCCAAACTTTGACCCATAAAGATGTTTAATCCTAATAGTTATAATTTCACTTTGAATATTTTTAGTTGCTTCAATTATATTCTTTTTTCATCTTGAAATAATTGTAGTAATAAATCTATTTTTGAATGAAGAAAACTTATTTTTTTTCTTACATCATCACCTACCCCTACCCCTACCCCATAAAAAAATTAAATATTCTCTAAAATTTATTTTTTTAAAAAAACAATTTTTCCCACCCCTAGCCCGACCAACCCTAGCCCCCCTCCCTCCCACAAAAAAATATTTTATTAATTTATATATTTAAGAAAATTATTTTTTTCTTACACCATCACACTACCTTGACCCCAACCAGCCCCCCCCTCCAAAAAAAACTTATTATTTTTTAAAAAATTAAAAATCAAAGTCATTGTTTACCCTAACCAACCCCTACCCCCGACCCTCCGCAAAAAAGATTTTAATAAAAAATAGATTCTTACACGATCCCCTTACCCTCATCACCCTAGATATGACCCCTACCCCACCCCCTAGAATAGATAAAAAATTCTTAATATTTAATTTTTACAAAAAATAAACTTTTTCTTACCCCAGCCCTAGACCCCTTCCTAACAAATAATTTATTTTATTTTACATTTTTGAAAAATTTTAAAACTTTTTTCTTAGCTCACCCCATATCCTTATCCCTCCGCCCCCCCTAAAAAAATAATTTAAATCTTTAAAATTTATTTTATAAAAAAATTATATTTTTTCCACCTTTCTTATCTTATTCGTTATTATTGCTTTGTGTTAAATATGTATACAAATGCTTTTATTAATTTTTTTTTAGTTTTCATAAGTTATTTTTATGTGAATAAAATAATATAATAATATAAATATAAATATAAAAAGAGAATTAAAAATATCATTCCAACTGAAATTGCTACTAAAATGTAACTTATTCAATGATGGGTTGAGTTAGGCGAATTGGGCTATAACCCGTTGTTTAGCCCATCTTGGCCCAACCCATCTTAGCCCATCTGTATTTTGGGCGGGCTAGGCAATGACCCATTTATTGCTTTAGCCCATTTTGACCCTCCCAAATTTGGCCCAACCGGCTCATTTGCCACCCCTAATTAATACCTTTATCAAACCATTCATTAGTATTCATACACTATGCTTTAGTTCAAACACAATTCAAATTCATGCTTAGGGACTCAAACCCATTTTTAACCAAACCAACCACCAAGGTCACCAATTAACTCATTAAAGGGCCAACAAGGATTTTACAAGGTTATTTACCAATCATTCTTACTCATTAAACCATTACCTTAGTTCAAATCATCATCAACATGTGACTAGTTATTTCTAGTAGACATTTTCACAAACACCTTGAGGGCATACCTTTACCACAACCAAAACCCAAGTGAAAACCATCAATATTGGGGTTACTTATGACCCACTTGTTAAACCAGAATCCATAAGCACCCATATGTGCCAATCATCACCAAAAACATGTATAGACACAAGTTTAAACAAGAGTAAACATTACCCATCACTATACATCAAAACCCTCAATATTTGTTTCAAAAACCACCATTAAAGATTTATAAACAATATTTAAATAACACGATATTTGAGGAATAATAATAAAGAAAGAGTCACGTTCCTTATACAAGATGATTCATGGAAGGATTCTTGGTCCTCAAGCCTCTAGAAGGATAACTCGTGAAACCCTAGCTTCAATCGTGAGTGAGAAGTTTTGGAGAATGTTTCGAGTATTTTTGAACTTATATATGTGAAGAATAAAGGGCGAAATGAGGTTATTATTATAAGGGTTTAGGGGTTGGAAAATTCTAAAATGTCCTCAGCTTAAAAGATGAAAGGTGAACTCAGGAGGGTACGACTCACCCTATTGATTCGTACCTTAGGGTATGAGTGGTACCTTAAATTGTACCCTAGACCTCACTATGGACCCCTAAACTGACCAATATATGACTCCATATGCATAAATCGTACCCTAAGGTATGAGTGGTACCCTACAATCTGTACCTAAGTCAGAACGCTTTGGCCAAAAATTCAAGCATCATATGACTAGGCAACATATGACCCATACCCTAACATACAACTTGGGAGAGGCTAAATCGCACCTTGGACATAATGTAACCCCCACTACACTACCTAACATACGAGTGAGAGGACCCTAAGTTGTTTCCTAGGGTATGACTAGTACCCTTAAGTCGTACCTTGCCCAGAAACTTTAACCAAGAGAATTTTTTCTATGGATCCCAAGCCTAGGTATTTCAAATATGGGGCTGTGACCATGATTACGATCTGCAAGGCATAAAACCTATGCCGCAATTGTGTTTTTCCCTTTGCGATTGCGATCGCACCAGCAACCCGATCCACTAGCAAAGTCAAAAATTTGTTTTTGACCCTAAAAAATTATCTAAAACCCTATGAACATGATATAATAATGAATTTTTATTATAAACCACATTTTAGATCAAATGGAATCATTGAAACTTTAATTTGAGATTTTTTTGACTAAATATGGGGCCCACACATATAGTTCCATTTTTACATAATCCGCCTAATAGCCAAAAATAAGTATGCAAGCCTCGGGACCATAACCAAAGGTCCCCCTAGCAAAAAATTGATGTCCCAAAGATGATAGAGCTATTAGAATTTCCATCTAAGGTCATATACCTTGAGTTTTGATCTGAGACCAAATTCTAAATAGCAAAGCTCAAAATAGAGAAATGAACCTAAAATTCAAGCGAACTATCCGATCACCAAACTGACAGTTCCATCAAGTTATAAATGACCTGTAGCCATTGTGGGAAGGCTCAAAACACCAAAAATGCATGCAAATTAAGGAAATGACCCAGAGGGTCATTACAATATCCACTACTAAAAGAACTTTCATCCGTGAAAGTCAATGGATTGAAAGATCTCAAAAGCTCAAAACGATAAGGTACTGGGTCTGCATACTTCAAACATGAATATCCCAATAATATCTTAGGTGAAATGATGCTTCCAATGTATTTTACCACAAGTATCCATTTTTCAACCATCTACCGCACTTTACTCTTGAACAACCGAAACTCAACCTAAACCACTAATTGGCCCCCAACTAAACCAAAGAAGGATAATGATTGCAAAACTAAACTGTCACACACTAATACAATATTGATAATAGATCAATCCAACAAAGGCTTATTTAAGCCATAGGAAAACCAAGGCATGAGTCATACATTCAACTTCTTTCTATAAATAACCTTTTATTACCTTTCCAAACTTGCTAACACTCTAAACCAAGCATAAAGTCACCCAAGTCCTACCCATAAAATCTCATCACTTAAAAATTAAGGAACTAAAGATGATCTACTGAGAATCCACATGGAAAATATCAGAATAAGCCTATAAGGTGCTACCTGGGCACACAAATAGAGATAATCAAGGAAATACAATTTATGTCAATGCTACAACTAGTTCGGATGATAATCAAAACTAAAATATAGAAGTCCAAAGAATAATTAATTATTACTGAACGATCCTCTCTAGGATGCCTCATCGACCGAGAATAAAACCAAGCTGAATCCAACTCCAGCATACTACTTCTGCTGAGTAGATCATCCAAAATTTCTACAAAAACTGAAAACCCAAGGTCAAAGATAAATGAACTAATATTATATCCGTGGACTATAATCTGAACACCTATTAACTATAATTCATTCGAACTAAGAAAGACCGAATAAGTAGCCATGGAGTAGGCTAAACCAATGTATAAATAAATTCAAAACTAAGACAAATCCTAAATGAAGGTTGCACTTAAGACCTGTAACTCCAAGCTGAAATCTCAACACCAAGGCTGAACCACTAGATCTTGACTATATAAACCTAAACTTGAAGATAGGTAAACATTCACATTCCAAAACTATAATAACTCATAAATCACCATTCCTAGGACTCAAATCCATAATTGAGACAACAAGCCTTAACTTAGCTAGATACTCTAAAACACCCCAAATTTTTGCCCCTTGGAAATTTCTTGAGCTATGAGCTCACTACTTTGGTAACGACTCACCCTATGAGTTGTAGGGTGTCCTGATGATTTTCTATAGAAATTTAGAATTTTTGACACTTAAAATAAGGAAAACATGCATGTTTCTGAAGCATTTTTGTTAGATATTATCTATCTTTGATATGTTTTGCAGAAAACCATGTTTTAGATGCTAAGTTCATGAAAAAGTTGAAAAGGTATTTTTGGATACTTTTGGAGAGATTATGGAGGATTTGGATTTTTTTTGACTTTATCGTGATCAAAGCATGTTCGATAATCAAAGAAGAGATGAAAAACTAACTCTTGGAACCACGGGTACACAAAAAAGGTTCTAGAAGTCAAAAATTCTGAGAGATGACTTGCAGGAATTTTCCTAACCGGTACAAGAAGTCCATACCTACGGTCGAAGCCAGATTGCAAGTACAACCTATATTCATAACCAAATGATAGGTTCTAACCACATGTGTCCACCGACCCTGATTTCTCCTAGTTTGTTCGGGCTTTACTTTTAGGGTTTTCTCATGTACTATGAATACCATTTATGTACTTTTTAGTAGGAGATATACACTTTTGATACTCAAAAAAATATTGTGATTCCAAGATCTTTCTGTGATCTTTGGATTCCCTTGTATTAACTCTAGTTGATTAATCAAGTTATGGTTTTGGGTTTTTATTCAACTTATCATTGTCATTTTATCTAAGCCTTCAATTATGAACTCCATTGTTTTATCACAAACACGAGCGGCTAAAAACCAATATCTAGGATTATGGAAACCCTGGTAGATTAAATAAGTAGGGAAAGTGCAAATACTGAACAGAACCAATACCCATGGCAGCATTGTATGATCTTCAGTATAATAGTTGTCTTAATGGTTTCAAATAATAGGATCCTACCTAGATATTTCTACTTACTCCAAAAGAGGAGTAATGAATAGGAAAAGATAATGGCAATCGTAATTTGAGGTTTAACTATCAATCCACGGTACTAGGTAATATCTAAGATGGTTATCTTTCATCTGATAACTAAAGACTCAAAAGGTAATAGTTAATTGGGATCAAGATAAGGGTTAGAAATGCGATATCCTGAAACTCGAAAGGTAAAGGGTGAAATCTTTCTACTCATCCAAAAGACTGTATAAGGAACATAACTTATATATTTTGCATACAAGGTATTGGATTGGTTCAACAACGCACGATAATCCTATGGAGTTGAGAAGCAAACGGGAATACAATCCGTGTTTTCACCTAAAATTTATTACAACCAAAGTTAATATTGTTTCTTTCTCAAAATTACTACAAACCAATCACCCATTTAATTTCTAGTACTACCCATAGACTACAACTTCTGAATACTTTAATTCCACGTATTCTCGAGGGATTTGACCCCAACCTTAGTTAGGTTACTATATCTTGACAATGACTGTATCATCATCTAAAAGAAGGTGTTACTTGGACGTCATCAAGAAATTATTGCTATTGTCGGGGAATATGGTGTTGATTTATGGACAGAAGTCATTCCTATTTTTGAGTTTATCTTTTTATTCTTAGTTGGTCATACACCAGTGTATGCCTAGTACATGGAGTAAAGGCAATTCATTACTCCCACTAATTTCAGAGAAGATCCTATACTTACATAGTAGGTTTTAGAGTCGAAGAGGGATAATCTCCCTGAAGATGTAGTTTTGGAGATTATTGATATACAAACTATTGAGATGTTATCTCAAACGAAGTTAGCTGAGCAGAGGCGAATAGCAGACCGCCGAACAACATTCGATGGAAATTAGAATAGAGGTCAACCTCAATTAATCCCATCATATCAGTATGTCCATCCATATATAGATGATGAAGAAGAGTTGGGATACGATGAGCCAAATGATACATTATCTATTATCCCTCCTACTTTACCTTTAGATGTTTAAGTTTAATATCTCTAGTGCTATAATCTAGATCTTGTACTTGAAGAGTGTGTTGGAGGGATTTTATTTAGACGATAGAAAAATACACCTAACAAACTTTACTGGGATCTATAATCCATATACTCTACCAAGGATAGATCAAGAGGCACTAAAACTGAGGTAGTTCCCTTTCTACCTATAGAAGAAGCATTCTTATGGTGTGGGGAGCTGCCAAGAGGGGCCATTACTACATGGAATGAGCTACAAAGACAATTCTTGAATAGGATCTTTCCTCCAACCATGGTATTGCAACTCAAGGATGGGATTTATAATTTTATGTAGTTGCAGCCAGAGTGTATGTATGAGGAATGATAAGTGGTGAATTTATCACTCATTTGTACTAAATATTCATGCACATTACCATATTTTGAATGAAAAAATGAGACCTATTTGTGATTGAATGCACTAATATAAATATTTTGCAGGCACACAGGTAATGAGATGGAAAGATGTGGATTATAGCTAAAAGGGAGCAAAAATGAGAGGAAAAGTGCAAAGCTGAGACCCTGCATAAATCAAGATCAATTATTGCAATAATGGTGTAAGGGTCGCAATCACGTTATACCAAGAATTGGTCATCTACCATGATTGCATGGACCCAATCATGTTTGTAGTAGCCACGCTCATGGCAAAGCTGATGCAATTTAAGGACCACGGGCTTTTGCCTAGGGGCAGACATGTAATTTCAGTGATCCATTCCCAAATCCCTAAAAGGAGGTAAAACCTAGCTTTTGCTTATCATTTTACAATTCCCAATTATTCGACTTTGTTTTAGTTCTTAGTTACCATTCTTGGAGCACAAATATTGTATTAATTTTGGGTTAAGAATACATTGGAATAACTTCTAAGTGGAGGATTAGCAAACTCCCATTAAAGATTTGTTTAAGCTCAAAGTTGAAAGTAACATTCACTTAGTCTATCATAAATAAAATCAATAGAGATTTTGGGTATTGATTTACTTATTTATCTTATAAGTAGCAAGTTCTTCCTCTTGTGGTTATGTATGAATAGGGTTAAAGTGTGTGTGGGTTGTTATTTTTAGCTTAAATTAGTAGTTCATGCTAATGGGTTTTGTATATATTTGATGATAACATGGAATTTGTTGGTTAAAGCCTCAAATTTCCTAACCCCCGCATCATCCTTGACAAAGGGATGAGGGCAACCTAGATTCTTCAACTATTCTTTAAAGAGGGGTTATAGGTGATATAAGTATTTTTGAATAATTAGATAGATTATAGTTGTTCCCTTTTTGTTATCTTATAAATAAGGATAATTGTGGAATGGATAAGTCTTAGGCATCATCCTAGAAACAGGGATGCCTAAATTGAGGGTTGGTTACCAATAGTTGAGTACACCTACTTGGTATTCGAAAGAATTAGTGGGTGATAGTGTGGAACTTCATCGAATGGCTAGTACCAAAACCCTAACTGAGCCTACCATCACATAATTTACTAACTGTAAAGTTGATTTCTTGCACCCACGTACTATCTTCCCCTAGTAAGACATAACCCCAAGATCCATTCCTTACTGATTGTACTCTAATTATTCATTGCCCCAAATTAGTACTTGAAAAACCCAAAAAGAAATATTAGTTGTGATACTGTTTACCCCCCCCCCCCCAATTTTACATTCTTGTACTCTAGGTTTGAATTTATCAAGTATCCATTATTTTGTGCTAACTTAATTGCAACTCACATTGATCCTCATGGATTTGACCCCGACTCAAAGTTTGATAAATATATTGATGACGATCACATTGCATTTTAATTGACATGTCAGTTAAGCATTTTAAAAAAAGGTGCCATTACCGAGGAATAATTTGGCATATTGAGTTAGTTTAGAATTTTAGCCAATATGCTTAAATTCAAACTTGTAAATTAGTGTTTCTAATTTTCTTTTGTTTCTTGTGTTAGGTAGATTTTTGTTTTTTTTACTTTACTCCATGGCATCTTGGGATAAATATGATTTTGGTAGTTGGATATCCTATATTGATGATCTAAGTCAATATTGTGATGGACCTCACTTTCAGGGAGGTTGTATATATACTCCTCGAAGAGAGATGGAATCACCATCTCGATCCTATTGGAAGTATGATTGTTCTTTATGTGGTGGTCGCAATGGACATTGGAGTGATTGTCAAAATTCCCTCTCTTCTTATTATGCTAACCCAAATGCTAGTTTTTATTATGAGTTTTATAGGTCTCATGATGAAATCAAGGAAGAATAATATGCCGAGTAAAATAGTTTTAAAGTAATGCTTCAAACTATTTTGGATTAGGTAACTACAACAGGGGAGAATGTGAATGAAATGCATCAATCCAATGAGGAATTTGGATGGGATATTTCCAAGATAAAGGAAATGGGCATGAATAAAAACTTGTTAATACCATAACCTTTCCCACTTCCCAAGAGAAGGTTAATCAAGAAGAGAAGCCAAGCTATATGGTAATGATGAGCTTGGTAGTGAAAATTCCTCAGTTATTACCCAACTAACTAAACCAAAAGTAGTTGAAGATGCCAAACTTTAGAAAATGGTGCTAGAGTCAAAAGAAGATGCCAAGCAAATCTCTTAGGAAGACTCTAGTTCATTTCGGGAAAAGATGTTAATAAGAATACAACCCCTTAATTAAGGGATAGACTTCATTCGAACCATTTTAATTATGCTTAGATTATGTGAGGAAAGTACATCTACCTAAGAAAATAAAGGATCATGGGGAGAAGGAGCGCCATCCCTACATTTTGGAGTTTGTTATACCAAAGGAGCATATAGGAACCCCACACGTGAAGGACAAAGAGCTTAACTTTTGATGTATAACTAATGGCCTCTTAATGTTCCCACAATTACCAAAGTCGTTAAATTTGAAATTTGATGTGAAGTTGGGTAAAAGATTCAAGTCTTCAATGTGGCGAGCTAGAAACATTATCGGCGTTTCACTTTGGAAGATTTGATCTCCTGTCCCTATGCCAATCAACTTATAGAGAGCGACAATTGGGATGGAGATTCAAATCTTCTAAGTGGAAACACAAATGATAGTCGAAGAGGTATTTTGCCACCAAAGATGGGAAATAACTCATCAAGACACGAGTGGCACGTATCCTTTTATTTATGCATGATAAAGTAGATTTTATTTTTTCTCCTGCATACTCCATGAAATTAGGGTGCTATAAGGAGTGTTGATAGAAATTAAAAAAAGGAAAGTGTGAAATTATAATGTTTTAGATTGAATAGGGCAGTGTAGAGGACCTAAAAATTGGTCATAGTAACCGCGATCATGGCCTATGTCTCCGTAATTACGGTAGTTGATGGTCCACGATCACAAAAACCAAACCATTATCTCTATCAAAATAGTTTAAGAGACCATCCGACTGCCTCCTCCCTCATACCTCTTTTCAAATTCTCTCAAATTTCTCTAAGGAATAATTGGTTCTTGAGTGTCCAAGTTGTGCATTTTATTTCATTAACATCTGGTAACTCAGTAAGTGGTCCAACTCCCTCATTTTGATGTTTGTTTTAAATGTGAAACTTGTATTTTAGGAGTAGGCCTGAAATAGTGTTTTTAATACTAAATCTATGCATATATGTGGTTATATTTTAGGGTAGCTATTATAGTTGGTGTACACATCAACGCGGAAGTCTTGTGATCTTCGGCAAATTTATATGTCCAGTCACTAATAATTTACCTATAAAAGAACTTGTTTGGTTAGATAAAATATGTTATTTTTATTGTATTTGAGCTTTAATTGTGTTCCTTATCTAATGGACATGATTAGTTTGTACAGGGCTAAATTTTAATGAAATTAGATGCATGAATGAGAAGTTACTGATGAATAAAGTAATGGGAGTAACTTACTGAGTATGGGGATATGAGAAGTTGTCTTGCAAAGTAGAGAATTAAGAAATGAAGGAGAAGCTCAAGTCAACAAAATCTAGTGGCTTATCTCAATAAACCCGTGTCGTGGATCTAGATGCAAAAAATTATCCTTGCATCATAGTAAGGGGTAATTATTGAATGTCATAATCGAGTATCTCACCATGATAAGACCGCATCATAGAGCTAGACAAAAAAACTATCCCCACATCGCAGTGAGGTGCAAATATTGGAAAATCAAGTCCCATTATAAAAAGAACGCGTTAAATCAATTAGAGACATCTGGGAGACGTGAGCAGAGGCAAAAAAACACTTTAATTTTTCTTTTAGGGTTCTTGGAACTTCATTATTTGGATATTACTATTTGGTAGTACTAATTATTTATTTTTGGTGATGATTTTTAATATGAGTAGCTAAACACCCTTGTTCTAGGGTTGAGGTCACGGACATGATTGAACTTTTATATTTTTTATTGTAGTTTATTGATTATTATCGTATGAGTTGTTCTTAGTCTCTTATGCTTACTATTTTGATAAGTTGCCACCATTAGAATAAACCTATATTTCTATGTGAATTCTAGAGGAGAATCATAGGATAGAACGAAGACATTAAGGAGCAAGGTTCTTATTCTTTTATAAAATAAGGGATTTGAATTAACATCTAGGATAGGGATATGCCTAGAATCCTTGTTTGGTTCACTTGTAGGAAGATAACTTTATGTATCTAGATGGATTATTTCATTCCCACTCAATGATGCAGTTGCAATGTACAGTAAGGTAGAATATTAGAGGTTGAGATACCATAATCATACTATAAACCCTGCGAATCAGTAGCCTGATAATCAACGAAAGTATGATAGGAATAGAAATTTGTAAGATTGTCCAAAGTGTCTTAACCCTTAAATTCTCATAATTATTATTTACAGCCCCTGCTTACGTTCCTATTATTGTATAGTTTTATTTCTTAATTATTTATATTTTTCTTTGAATCTTCACAATCATCTTGATACTTTAAAACACTTAATACATTCTTTAAAAAACTAAAGTTGGTTGAATTACTAGTTACATAGTCCTTGTGGATACAATATCCGACTATTCTAGTCACTATATTAATTGTATTATCGCGTACACTTGCATGTGAGTTAGACCACAACATGTTTTTGGCAGCATTGTTGGGGAATATTATAATTAATAATTTTATAAATTTTAGTTTTTGATAATTAATTTAAGTGTTATCGACTTGATCTTACTGGCTGAATTTTGTAGGACTAGCTGAATACAAGATTGGTGAGAGATAGATAGTTGGTTGAGCCCTATTCGGAACTAGAACTAGTATTTCAACAGAGATGATGAGCTCATTATCCAATTCAGCAATTTCAAATGGCAAAGCAAAGAGATCATAATCTTATTGATCCAAATGTTAGATGTGTTCCAGCCCCGACGATTCTATTTTCTCCTATTCATGCAGCAACCAAACCTGTTTGTGAAGTGGAAATCCCATTTACAAACCATGCTACTAATTGCATCTGCAAGACAAAGGTGGGTGGTTGGTTCGAATTGAAATAGAATATGATAAAACTATTTTGTTCGAGTAGATAACATATACAGACTTTCTTGGAAATGGGTGATACCTATATTCATGTTGTGGTCTCAACTGATTATGTCAGAATGACATTGTTCCCCTTTTCTTTAATTGGGGAAGTGAAGAGGTAGTTATATAATGAACCACCAAACACCATCACTTCTTGGGATGATCTGGCTTAGAATCTTTATTAGATTTTTTCCATCAGGGAAAAAAACACACTTGAGAAGTGAGATTCTAAGTTTCAGGTAGAAAGAAGGAGAAAATCTTTACTAAGCTTGGGAAAGATTTAAGGGTATGCTTAGAAATTAACCATACCACCTTCAATCGAATAATGTACTGGTTCACACCTTAATAGAGGGTCTTAAGCCCAAGACCAAGATTCTTTTTGATTCAGCAGCAGGTGGGAAAGCTCTTGAGAAAACTTATGATGAATTGTAAACACTGCTGAATTGGATTTTACAAGGAAATATCAAGTGGTATGCTAACTCAAGGAGTGATACTAAGAAGGTTGCAGTTCACTGCTTTATCAGCTCAACTTGCTGCAATACAAAAGTAGATAACAAATCAGTTTAACAACGGGGGTTACACAACCGACAATAAAAGTTTAAGTTCTTCAACAGGTGAATGCATGGTGTGAGATTTTTGCAAGAAGTGAGCATGCGATAGATAATTGTGTGGTTAATCCATATTTTGTCAATTATGTGAGGAATGCTAATTGTCAAGGTAAGCAGAATTATGGTAACACATACAATCCAAGTTGGAAGAACCATCCTAATTTCTCATGCGGTTGAAATCAGGCACAAAACAACAATCAGTATAAGGGGATGATACAATAGAATCAATAGCAAGTTCAAAGTAATCAGGACATAACTCAAACGAGCAATTTAGATACAATGATAAAGCAACTTCTAGTTTCCCATGTATAGTTGGTAGAAAATATGAAAAATCAATAGTTTATTATAAAGAATCTAGAGCTATAAATTGGTCATATTATGGGAGTGCGAAATACTAGACCTCAGGGATTTCTACCTAGTGATACTGAGTCGAATCCAAAATCAATAAATGTAGTCACTACTAGGAGCGGTTTTCAGCTAAAGGAGAAGAAACATAGACATGTAAGTCCAGCATCTACTGATGATGATACTAAAAATAATGAGGAGAAATTGGTTGAAGAAAAAGCTGCAAGTAATGAAACTAAAGTGGAGAAGAAGACTCTACCTCTACCCTTACCTCATAGGCTTTGGAAGTACCAAAACGAGACCAGTTACAAGAAGTTCTTGGAGCTTTTGAAGTAGGTTCATGTCAATCTCCGTCTTGTTGATATTTTGTAGAGTGCACATCAAAGATTCATAACACATTGCCCACAAAGATGAAAAATCTAGGTAGTTTTACTTTGCAGATCACCATCAGCCAAGCCTTTAGTACTCGAGGGTTATGTGATTTAGGGGAAAGCATCAATATTATGACCACATCTTGGTTCAGGAAGATGGGTCTTGGGAGTCCCAAACCCACTACCATTATTTTACAGTTGGCTGATAGATCCCTTACTAGGCCAAACAGGATCATTGAAGATGCATTGGCACAAGTAGGATCACTTATCATACCAGTGGATTTGGTGATTCTTGATTTTGAAGCTTATTAGATCATTCTATTTATTTTGGTATGCCTATTCCTAGAAATAAGGCAGTCACTTATTGATGTATCTACAAGGAAGATGACTGTAAGAGCTCATGACAAGGTTAAGATCTTTGATGTGTACATGGCAATGAAGTTGCCTGCTATATATGAAAAATTATCTTCTATATCAATTATAGACCTAGACTTTGAGCTCTATCTCTTATTTTCTAATGACCCACTCGAGAGAGCTTTGATGAGACATGATCTATATGGTGATGAAGAGGCACTTGAATTAATTTAAGTTATGAATTTAGCAATAATTAATACTAGAGTGGTCCCTTTTGAGCCGTTGAATAGACCGACTGTCCCATCTCCAAAGGTATTTATTGATAAAACACCAAACCTAGAACTCAAGGCTCTTCCTCCTCATTTATAATATGTCTTCCTTGGTGACAAGATACTTTGCCTGTGATTTTGTCTACTAGTTTGTCTGATATGCAGGTAAGAGAAGTGTTGATAGTTTTAAAAAGAAAGAAAAAGGTAACTGGATGGCATATATCAGACATCATAGGGATCAATCAAACTTCTTGTATAGATAATATTTATATGGAAGATAAATACAAAGAAAGTGTGAAGAAACAACAAAGATTAAATCCTGTAATGAAGAAAGTTGTACAAAAAAAAGTCATTAATAGGCTTGATGCTGGGATTATCTATCCCATATTCGACAATAAATAGGACAACCCTGTACACTGCATCCTAAAGAAAGGTGGGATAAATGTGGTGACCAATGAAGATAATTAGCTGATTCCCACTCGCATGATGTCTGGTTGGAGGATTTGCATTGATTATAAAAAACTGAATGAAGCTACAAGGAGGGATCATTATCCTATCTCGTTCATTGATCAAATGCTAGATAGGTTGGCAGGGAAGGAATACTACTGCTTTCTGGACGAATACTCTGGGTATAATAAGATCAAAATAGTACCATAAGATTAGTAAAATACTACCTTTACCTATCCATATGGAATGTATGCATTTAGACTTATGCCTTTTGGCCTTTACAATACACCCGCAACGTTTCATCGATGCATGATGGAAATTTTATACAACATGGTGGAAAAATTTGTAGAGGTATTTATGGATGATTTCTCTATTTATGGTAGCTCATTTGATGTGTTTTTACAGAATCTAGATCGATTCTTAGCTCGTTGTGTGGTGACAAACCTTGTACTAAACGGGGAAAAAAGCCACTTTTTGGTCAAGAAAAGAATTATCCTTGGTCATAAGGTGTCATGTAGAGGAATTGAAGTAGACATAGCCCAAGTTAAAGTCATTGAAAAGATACCATATCCTATGAAAATGAAAGGAGTGAGAAGTTTTCTCGGGCATACAAGATTTTATAGGCGGTTTATCAAAGACTTTTCAAAGATTGCTAGTCCTATGTGTAATTTGTTAGAAAAATAAGCTCAATTTGATTTTGGGGATGAGTGTTAGGAAGTTTTTGAGGGACTAAGGAAAACACTGATAGAAACACCCACCTTGATTTCTATTGATTGGGCAATACCATTCAAGTTGATGTATGATGCTAACAATGTGGCTGTTGGAGTAGTTTTGGTGAAGCAAAAAGACAAGGTATTTTGTTCTATTTATTATGCAAGCAGAGTCATAAAAAATGCACAGATGAATTACACAGTCATAGAATAGGAGATGATAGCACTCGTCTATACGTTTGTAAATTTAGATCACACTTTGTGGGCAACAAGATAATTGTTCACACAGACCATGCTGCAATCAGGTATCTGTTTAATAAAAAAATGCAAAGACATGGTTTGTTAGGAAGATTCTATTGGTCCAAGAATTTGATCTAGAAGTGCATGACAGAAAAGGTGCTGAAAATTAAGTAGCTGATTATCTATTGATTCTATAGAATCGTGATCACATTACTAATGATACACTTTGCATTCGGGAAAAGTTTTCAGATGAGAAATTATTGGCGTTCGATGTGTGTGAGATTCCTTGGTATGAAGACATTGTAAATTTGTTAATGTGTGGGTTATACCCTTTAGAAGCTACCAGTCAACAAGGGAAAAAACTGCTACATGATTCTCGTGCATACATGTGGAATGATCCCTATCTCTTCAAACAAAGTGTTGATGGGATTATGCGTAGATGCGTGTCTGAGGTTGAATCTAAATAAGTACTGCAAAAGTGCCATTCATCTCCTTATGGAGGCCATCATGGTGGTGAATAAATACCTAGAAAGATGTTACAATCAAGATTCTTTTGGCCAACATTATTCAAAGATGCAGTTTCCTTTATAAGGTGGTGTGATCAATGTCAGCGATTAGGTACCATAGCAAGGCACCATGAGATGCCCCTGAACAATATTTTTGAGGTTGAGGTATTTGACGTTTAGGGGATAGATTTTATGGGATCCTATCCTCCCTCTTAAGGTAATTTATATATCCTAGTGGAAATCAATTAAGTGGGTAGAAGCCATTTCCCTCGCCACAAATGATGCGAGAGTTGTGATGAAGTTTTTGAAGATGCATATTTTCTCTCGTTTTGGCACACCCAGAGTTATTATGAGTGATGGAGGTACGTATTTTGTGAACACTTTGTTTTAAAATTTGTTATCTAAATATGTTGTTAGGAACAAAGTGGCCACAACGTATCACCCATAAGAAAGTGTCCAAGTAGAGGTATCTAACCGGGAGATCAAGAAGATACTACAAAAGACAATAAAAGGTCAACGTAAGGATTGGTCGGAGAAGCTGGATAATGCACTGTAGGCGTATAGTACAACCTATAAAATTCCCATTGGGACCTCTCCTTATATATTGGTATATGGGAAAGCTTTCCACTTTCCTGTGGAACTTGAGCATCAAGCTTATTAGGCAGTAAAAAAATTAAACCTTGATATGAAGGCTGCTGGTGGGAAGAGATTGTTGAAACTGCATGAACTTATTGAGTTTCATCTCCATGCTTATGATAATGAGAAATTGTACAAAGAAAAGACCAAGCAATGGAATGATAAGCATATTCTAAATTGAGCTTTTGACCCTGGACAACTCATTTTACTATTCAACTCAAGATTAAAGTTGTTTCTAGGTATGCTGAGGTCCAAGTGGTCTGGGCTATTTGAAGTTGTGAGAATGACGTCTCATGGAGTTGTTGAGTTATGGAAAAAGGAGAAGACTGAAAAATACATGGTGAATGGATAGAGAGATAAGAATTATTGGCCAGATCGTGGGGATTAGCACAATATGTCCATTACTTTTGTAGGCGAATAAAGTGAGTTGGGTCGTGCCACGACGTAAACTAAGGCACTGCATGGGAGAAAATACATGAATATAATGAAATAGTTTAGTTTAATTTTTTTTTTTAAGAACAAAAATAAAAAAAAGAAAATAATAGAAAAATTCAAAAAGATGTGTGGTGCCACGACTGAAACTAAGGCATTAAGTGGGAGGCAACAAACATTTTGTTGCGATATTTTGTTTTTTTGTTTAGTGTGCAGGAATAAGAAATATCGAGGCTAAAATATGAGAATTGAAAGTAAATGAATTTCACGTGAAGGGAACATCAGGTTTGTAAAAGATGCATGCAAGTGAAGGATTAAAAAAGAATGCACCCAAGATGGGATTTCTAGTAAATCATCGCGATAAAACTGCATCGCGGAGCAAGACATAAAAAAATAGCCCCACATTGCAGTGAGGTTAAATAAGAGAATGTGGGATTTCCAGTAAGTCATCGTGATAAGGCCTCATCATGGAGCTAGATGCAGAGAATTATCCCTGCGTCGCGGTAAGAATTCTTTTATGAAATTAATTAAACTCTCGGGATTAACCCAACCCAAACATATTTGATTAGAACCTCTTTATAAATACCCCCAATTTCCCTTAATTCTTACCAATTCGAATCCTAGTGTGCTGACCCCATTTTCTTAAAATATCTCTCTTATTTCCTAACACATCAAAGCTTGGAACATACCGGTACTTTCCCTCCTACAATTAAAATTAGGTATCATTGATCATCACCAACTAAAAGAAAAAGATAAGGTTGGGCCATCTGAGCCCTCAAAGAAAAAAAATAGGTAGTCTGATAGGGAACCAAAAGCTCTGACAGTTCCTCATGATCAGGTATGGAGATATCGATATAGATGGGTCACCGAAGCTGGCAAGAAATGGTACTCAAAACTCATTGAAACCAGGTACATCGCTTAAGTGTTTATCAATAGGGAAATTATACAGCGAGAGTATTTGAGAATGGTTCGTAGGTAGAGCAACTACATATTACCTTTTTGTTTGAGCAACCCCCAGAGTGTAACCTAGACCTCGTAAGGGAATTTTATGCTAACTAGTACCCTAGGGACCCAGACAATGAGGTAAAAATCCATGGGCAAGTGGTCACCTTTACAACCAAGGACTTGAATGAATTTTTAGGTGTTCCCGAGGCTGATGCAGAGCCATTGAGGAAGCTGAATAGTACCCATCCATATGCCCACCTCCGATACCTATTGTGTGGAACCATATATGTTGCTAGATGTACATGAAAATGAGATGCTAGCCTCCATTTGACTTTTCCTTATGGTCAAATGAACAGGAAGACATGCTTGTGGGGGAAGATTATTTACCATTTCCTTATTCAGGGAAAACATCTGATGGACATCACATGTGATAGGGTATGTTTAATTTATGATGACATTAATATCAATATATGTGCTATCATTTTTTCAACGATAAAAAAAGGTGTGATACCATGAGGGGCGCCGATATAGGTTTGGTAAAAAGCTGGCCAGATTCTTAAGGAAGCACAAGGTGTAGGAAAAAGACCCGGATTACAAGCCTATTATGGATATACGTCCTATTAATGTGATGAGACTTAGGAGTTTAGCTGTAGCTCATGGGCTGATATTGACTATGCATGAGCATCAGGCTTAGAATGATGTGATTATTGCTAGGATGTATGGGATGCAGATGTTACAACTGCAAGTAGAGGGAGAACAACTATGAAAGAGGAAATTTGGGTAGTTGAGTTGGACTTCCCTCTTGGTCACCATGCGAGGACTTTACTTTGGATAGGTTCAGAGTTTATTAAGCCTATTAATGATGATTCTCCCACTGATGAGGAGAGGCAATTGCGAGATTCAGACATTGAGTCAGAGGACAAAGAATATCCTGATGTTGGAGTTGAGGCATATGGTCCAGATAATGATGCATATGATGACGACATGGACAAGGCCTGATCAAGGAGTTCTATGCCACTTATTACTTGGTCTTATTAGAAAACACTGGGACAGTGCTCTATTATAAGAGTGGGGTGGTGGTATCTCATTCTCATTCCTTGTACCTTTCTTTGTTTTATTTTGCTGGATATTTTAAATTTTTATGTTGTTGGATGTTTTTCTTTTTGGGTGTTGGATTTAGTGATTTTAACTATTCGAAATGATAACGTCTGTAATAGTTAGTAGTTAGTAATAGTTTTCTCATTACTTGTGTGCTTAATAGTTAC
Organism: Capsicum pubescens; assembly: GCA_030864215.1. Taxonomy (NCBI): domain Eukaryota; kingdom Viridiplantae; phylum Streptophyta; class Magnoliopsida; order Solanales; family Solanaceae; genus Capsicum; species Capsicum pubescens. Next base: position 220,876,309 of record CM061543.1, on the reverse strand, counting down.
TTTAAAAATTTTGTTTTTTCCCTCAAGAAAATTCTAAATAAGGCATTGCAGTTAGTTTCCCTCCCCTATGATGGACAGTTGACGATTTCCTTAAGGGGAGTTAGTCGTAGGAAATTAAGAAGTGATGAGAACCGAATCACAACTTAAAAAGAAATGCTTTATGTTGGGCCATTGGGATAGTGACCTGGAATAAATGTGTCTTGAAATATTAGCATGTCATAAACTAAAAAAGGGAGCAAATTTTAGATACTTAATCTTAATAGGTGTAATTTTCGGTTCATTGTCTTAAAATTTTAATTTGACAAAGTACGAGATTGGAACCATAAGGATCCTACTTGAATCTACCATGCAAAATAAGTGAGATCGTTTTTTAGTTATTCTACTTGTATAATGATGTCTAGAACATGTCTGGTGTGTTTACAAAGCGAAATAAAGGATGTTAGGTGTTGGAAATGATGTAGGATTTTTTGTTGATAGCTAAATTTTTAGAACTTGTTTACCTACCCTTGTGCATATCCTTAGTTAACCCTATTGAGACTTTAGCTTATTCTTTGGTAGCCTCATACGTATCCTAATCCATTCTTTAATAGACCTTAACTTGATCTAAAGCTCCTAAGTGATTTAGTGTAAAATTAATTGAGTAAGGAGTATGAAAAAAATTACAGGAGAAAAGGTGAAAGTGAAGCCCTAAAGTAGTGGTTATTGGTGTGTAAAGTTGATTTCTTATGATTGGGAGTGAGAAATAAAATTTATGCTCAAAATTGAATTATGAATTAATAGAAAATACTCCCTCTATATTATATGTTAATAAGCTTAATGAGATGGTGTAAAACAAAAGATGTGTGAATATTGTAAAGGTGAAAATGGGTTGCTAGAGACTGATCTTAATTGTACAATGTGATGTATTAAAGCTCTTAGGGAGACTAGCAACTATTTCCCAAATAGATCCAACCCATCCCTTAGCTTACATTGCAACTATGAAAGACCTAGTTGATTCTCCATCCCAATATTTGACTATTAGTGGAGTAGTACACTAAGGGAAAGCTTATGGTTAATTATCTATCATGTATGTATTCTTTGTTGAGAGTGAGTGACATAATTCTGATATTCCTATTCCATTGTATATTGTAAGATTATGAGTGAATGTGGGAAACTTTCTTGTTGTGAGGGTGCATGTAGATGATAGTTAGGTTACTTTTAGTGTTTTTAGATCGAGTAATTTGATTAAGTTTTACAACAAATTGGAAGTCCACTATTGAGGTAATGATGTTTGAAAAGAATTAGCCCATGTTTATAGGGGTGAATTGGCATCTTTTGAGTGAAAAAGTCATTGTTAGTTTTGTGAGTTCCCAACACAAGCATTTTGCCTACGTTGTGATGTTAATATTAATTGGGTATAGTGTTGATTGAAGTTGTATGAGGACGAACAAGGTTCTAAGTGTGGGCTGGTGATCTTGGGTGTATTTATATGTCCAATCACCAATATTTACCTATAATAGAACTTGTTCTCTGAGCTAAAATATGTTATTTTTATTGTATTTGAGCTTTAATTTCATTCCGTATCTAATGGACATGATTAGTTTATGCATGGCTAAATTTTGATGAAATTGGATGCATGAATGAGAAGTTGATGATGAATAAATTAGTGAGAGTAATTTGCTGAGCATGGGGATATAGGAAGTTGTCTTGGAAAGTAGAGAATAAAGCAAGGAAGGAGAAGGTCAACTCAACGAAATCCATTGGCTTACCATGATAAGCCCTCATTGCGGAGCTAGACGAGGAAAATTAGCCTCGCATCGCGGTAAGGGGTAATTCTCGAGTGGCATAATCTAGTATCTCACCGCGATAAGACCGCTTTGTGGAGGTAGGTGCGGAAAACTAGCCCCGCATCATGGTAAGGTGCAAACTTTGTAAAATAAAGTCCCATTATAAAAGGAACATGTTAAATCAAGTGGATTCATTGGGGAGATCTGAGCAGAGGCAGAAAAATAGTACAATTTATCTCTTAGGGTTCTTGGAACTTCATTATTTGGAGATGACTATTTAGTAGTATTAATTATTCTATTTTATGATGAATTTGAATATGAGTGGCTAAACACCCTTGTTTTGGGGTTAAGGTCAAGAACATAATTGCACTTTTATATTCTTTATCATAGTTTATAGTTGGATTATCGTATGGGTTATTCTTAATCTCTTGTGCTTACTATTTTGATGAGTGGCCAACATTAGAATAAACCTATATTCCTATGTGATTATGGGAGGAGAATCATAGGATAGAATCAATAAATTGAGCAAGGTTATCATTATTTTTTAAAATAAGGGATCTTAATGAGCATCTAGGATAGGGATATACCTAGAAGCCTTGTTTGGTTCACTTGTAGGAAGTTAGTTTTATCCATCTGAATGGATTATTGCTTCTCTGCTCAATGTAGTTGCAATGTCCAGTTAGGTTGAAGATTAGAGGTTGAGAGACCATGATCATACTATAAACCTTGCAAATGAATAACTTGAAAATCAACTAAATTACGATAGGAATATTAATTTGTAAGATAGTCCAAAGTGTCTTAACCCTGGAATTCTCATCATTATTTTTTACACCCCCTACTTATGTTGCTATTGTTGCATATTGTTATTTCTTAATTATTTATATTTTTTGTTAAATCGTCACAATCATCTTGATACTTTAAAACACTTAATACATTTTTCGTAAAAAACTAAAGTTGGTTGAATTATTAGTTACATAATCCTCGTGGGTTCAATATCCAACTATTCTAGTCACTATATTATTTATACGATAGTGTGGGCCTGCAAGTGCTTTAGACCGCAACATCTTGAGCACCCAAATTTTGGTCTAAATAGGATATGATTAGCGTGTACATCATATGTTTGATCGAATGCTCCAATGAACCCATTATTTATCTCTTCACTTGTCAAGAGCATGATTATGCACTTAGGGTGTAAGCCTCTTGAGCGTGATAATCTATTGGTTGATTAGAACTCACTTTGGGGTTAAAATCTATTGCATTGGCAATGATGAATAAACTATAAAAAATGGTCTTAGTTACCGCGATAGCGGTTATTAGGACCGTGATCGCAGTCAATTATCCATGATCACCATAACTGAGACAAGTTTTCAACTGAGACCAAAAATTCTGCATGCCTATTTCTCACCCCTAAAACTCACTATAACAATGCCACGTGAGTCTATCTGATTAATCTAGCATGGTTTTTGTGTGAGAATTCTAATGATGATCTGGATTATGTTTCATACAGGTAATCAACCATAAAATTTGTAGACTATGACTAAATCCACTTCATGGCTCCAAAGTGTCACAGACTCTACTACTTCGACCTCTCAAGGACCAAACTTCTCCAACAAAGATGTATATGCATGGACAAGGTACCAGAGAAACTTCCAGAATTCTTCCACATGCTTACTACCATTGGGTGGATATGCTTTACCCCGGACCCCTATCTTGCAATTGAGCAATGGGTAAGAGAGTTCTATGTGAATATTAGAACAGTCTCTATCTGAAACCTAGTGATAAAGATTTGGGGTAAGGAGGTACATTTTTTAGTAGAGCAGGTGAACGAGGTATATGTCCTCCCAAATATGGATATGGCCGAGTTCCAAGAAAAGGGATGTGAACTAGGGACCTTGATGGATAGCATACTGTGCCCTGAAAAAGAGGTCTCCTGGGCTGCCACCAAAAGAGAAATCTCCATGCGCAACATCACAACAGAGGCCAAAATCTAGTTGAACATTATCTGCAGTAGAGTTTTTCCTTGTACACATATGACTTCATTCATTTATTTGCGAGCTCACATGGTGGCCTGTCTCTTGTCCGGTATTGCTCTTGGGCAAAATTATGCTCGAAGAGTGTAGGCATTTCAAGATTCAGGGTGGTACACTTCTTCCCTTTCCTTTCCTTATTACTGAATTATGAAAGAGGTCCAAAGTAGAGAAGTATCCCACAAATACCTAGGTGAAACCATACCCTGTATCTCTCCACTCAAAATCTAAGGTGAGGGTGCACCTGGACAAAGAAAAAAAAGAAAGGTCAACTTGGGAAAGTCAATAGTTGAGGATCTCGAATCTTGTAGACCATCCACTGTAGGGACACTAAAGGACATTAGTGTGGAAATTAGGGTTATTAGGGAGTTGGTTTAAGGATTTCCTCAGGGAAAGGGAGGCCACTCTACCAGGCGACACTCGTATGTATCCCGAGAAGATTATTATAAGTATAAGAAGGAGTATGAGAAACAGAAAGACACAGTTGCTAGGATAGAGAAGGCATATTCAGCATTAGCAGAGTCTTAAAGGGATCTTTGTGACTCCCATGAGAAGATGAGAAAAAGGGAGAAGAAGAGGGACAAGTTCTTTAATAAAATATGGAAGTGGGTTAAGGGTCAGTGGAAGGTTATGAAACCCCGCAATAGATTGCCTTCTTCATAGGTCAATAGTGATGATGAGTTACCTACTGAGTGGTCAGATACTGATACTGGTGGAGATGATGTAGAGTCTGTAGGACAAAGCAGTTCCTAAAGCTATTTTAGGGAGCACTCCTATATCTTATTGTGTGCTTTATTTCTTATGTAGTGAGGACACTGCTATTCTTTTAGTTAGGGGTGCCCCTGGATTTATATTATTTTGATATGTTTTTGGATCTTTTTTATTTTTTTTGTTGATGTTCTGGATGATCTTTATTTTTATTTTCTGGGATTTCTATATTTGGGTACTTTGATAGTGCTCACATTTCATTGATTAGTCATTTCATTTTTTATTTTAAATTTTTTGTTTGACTTTAGTTTTATTTTTATCATGGTGATTCTTGATGATCTTTTCCCTATGATAGATTAATTGATGGTATTCTTAAGGGAAAAGCATCGTGATTGGGTTCTGAGCCATGGATGTAGGGAAAGTCTGAGTACCCGTGGCATCGAGGTCATAAATGCAAGGGAAGTCTGTATACCTATGGAATTGTGGATTTGGGATTGCACACATGCCATTGGCTCAGACCGAGTAGCCATATTTTTTGTTTGTCCATATTAAGCCCAAATTAGAGACAAAGGCTTGGATTATTTTCCATGGTTAGCAAATTATGCATGCCACAAATGCAAATCAAACACCTCCTCCGTTCAATTTTTTTCAAAAATCAAGGGCATGGTGCGAGCAACCTTGTAACAAAACTTTTTCTCTTTTTGTGACTAAAAAATATTTGGCTTGTAAATATTGATAGATACTCAAATTTTTTCAGTAACGTAAGGGGAAATTGACCCTCCTTGGTGAGTACACATGCCATGTGTGGTCAGTTTATTTGTTTAATCTCATGTATACTTTTGCCATCTAGAACTTACCCCATTAGTCTCTCAAGGCTAAATTGTGATTGTATTTAGTTGGTGAGATGGTCTTAGGATATCTTAGTGACATTGGAATACGACTTAGCCTAAAAAGACTACCCATGCATAGATGTTATCCCTATTCACCCACTTTGAGCCTTTGAAACTTTCTTTGGCAAACATATTACAAGCCATAAGCCATTCAACTTTTATCTCTCTTTTGAACCATACCCTCCTTGAACTTAAAAATACAACTTGAGGTTAAAAAGCTAAGTTGGGGGTGGTGAAGATTGAATGAAGTAACTTTGCGCCCCAAAGTTATTAGTGAGTTCCTACATGCTTAAACATTGAAAAAAATGAATAGAATAAGAAGGGACCCAACAAAGGAAGGAATTGCATGAAATTTGCAAGAAAAAGAAATGAAAGAAAATGGATGAAACAAGAAAATTAAAGTAGGCATATTTTTAAAAGAAAATAAGTGTTCCATAGTGAAAAGTAGATTAAATAAGTGTGATGTAGATGTTCAAGGAGGGTGTAATCCATGATTGTTCCCAAATGATATCCAACCGTACCTTGAACCTGCGCTACAAGCTCAAAAAGTCCTTTAAGATATCCAACAATTTACATTCATTTTAGTGGTGATTGAAAATAGGGGAAAGCCTATGGTATGATACTTTTTAGCATAGAAAGTTCTTGTAAGGGAGAGATTTTTGCAGTTAAATTCCTTGCTGCATATTTGGTAGCTTGGTGTATGGAATTTTTCTTTTTGTGGGGAGGCATATGAACAAGTTGAGGTAGGTGATTATGTCATCTTCCAAGAAATGAAGCAAGATGAGTATAATGTAGCCAAAGTTAAAAGTGAGTCACTTCTAAAGTGTTGGTGATTGTTCCATTGTCACTCTTTGAAGTCTTTTGCATCCTTGAATATTGCTTTTATGTTGAGAGGTGTCGGGAAAATAGTTTTTTCTATTTTTTAAGAGCGTCTTGTGGTAGTAACTAAGCTTGAAGTCATTGTGATAATTGGGTAATAGAAGTTGGGAAATACATGTGCGTTGTCTTATGGTAAGAGCTTGTGTTTCTTGAGGCAAGCAAAGCTTTAAGTTTGGGGTGTTGATGAGTGGTGAATTTACCACTCATTTGCACTAAATATTTGTACACATTACCATGTTTTCAATGCAAAAATGAGACATATTTGTGATTGAATGTAATAATATCCACTTTGTAGGTACACAGATGATGAGATGGAAAGAAGTGGATTGGAGATAAAATAGAGCAAAAAATATAAGAAAAGTGCACAACTGAAGATCCTGCATAGATCAAGCTCAGTTATCGCGACCGCGGTCTGAGGGCCACAATTGCGGTCAGTTAAGAATTGATCTTCTACCCTAATCGCGTGGAACTTATCGCGGTCATAATAGCTGCGATCGCGGACAAGCTTATGCGATCGCAGCAGCATGGGATGTTGTCCAGGGGTAAACATGTAATTTCTGTGATCCGTTCCCAAATCCCTAAAAGGAGCTAAAACCCTATCTCTTGATTATATTTTTACAATTTCCGATTATCAAACTTTTTTTAGTTCTTAGTTTTGATTCTTGGAGAACAAATATTGTATTAATTTTGGGTGAAGAATATATTGGAGTCACTTCTAAGTGTAGGATTAGCAAACTCCCATTCAAGATTTGTTTAAGCTCAAAGGTAGAAGTAGCGTTCACTTAGTCTTTCATAAATCAAATTAATGGATATATTGGGTATTTCTTTACTTATTTATCTTATGAGTAGCTATTTCTTCCTCTTAGGGTTATGTATGAATAGGATTAAAGCAGTTGTGGTTTATTATTGTTAGCTTCAATTAGTAGTTTGTGTTGATGGGTTTTGCAAATGCATGATGATAACATAGAATATGATGGTGAAAGCCTCAAATTTCTTAACCCCCACATCATCCTTGACAAAGGGATGAGGGAAACCTAGATTCTTCGACTATCCTTGAAAGAGGGGTTATAGGTGACATAAGCATTTGTAAACAATTACTTAGATTGTAGTTGTTTCCTTTTTCTTTTCTTTGAAATAAGGATAAATTGTGGAATGGTTATGTCTTAGGCATCATCCTAGAAATAGGGATGCCTAAATTGAGGGTTTGTTACCAATAGTTGAGCACACCCACTTGTTATTCAAAAGAATTAGTGGGTGATAGTTTGACACTTCGTCAAAAGGCTAGTACCAAAACCCCTAACTGAGCCCACCCTCACATGATTTACTAAATGTAAAGTTGATTGCTTGCACCCACGTACTAGCTTTCCCTAGTAAGACATAACCCCAATATCCATGCCTAACTGATTATTCTCTAATTATTTGTTGCCTTGAATTAGTACTTGAAAAAACCAAAAAGAAATATTAGTTGTGATACCTTTCAACCCCCACCCCCCATTCTTACATTCCTGTACTCTAGGTTTTAATTTAGCAAGTATCCATTATTTCAAGAAAACTTGATTTCCACTCACAATGTTCCTCATGGATTCGACCATGATTCAAAGTTGGGGTAAATATATTGGCGAAGACCTTCTTTCACTTAAATTGACGTGTAAATTGAGCATTATCATGGCATGGTTTTGGTTCAAGAAGAGGATTAACATGGTATATCAGGGGAGAATCTTGTCAGAGATATTCTATAGATCCCTTACTACCTGTTCTATAGCAATGGCAGACACTATTTCTGGAGGAACCTTTATGAGATTAAGAAAAAAGATATTTGCGGGTATTATGGATCAAATATCATTAACTAACCGAGGGTGGACAACTTGAGAGGTTGAGAAAGATAATTATATCTATTCCATTGGAGCTTCGGTGAGTATAGAGAAATTGAGGATGATGTAGCTCAAAAGATTTCACTATTACAGATAAAGATTGGTAAGTTGGTAAAACAATTTGCATCCGCCAATTTTTCTAAAGCATAGGAATTTGGGATATCTAATGAGGCAAAGTTTCTGGATCATTATATGGAGCCTTTCCAAGCCTAAGGGCAAGGAAATCAAGGTCAAAACTATGATGATGAGAGAGATTAGTACATTTCACCTGCAGATGTAAGGCGTAGTCTAGAATTGAAGAGATGTTTACCATGCTGATGAAAGGTCAAGAAAGCCAAGAGGGGTGGCTCTTAAAACTTCAAGCTAAAATTATAGGATTATCCCACCAGGTTGAATCAATGCAACTGCTATCAAGATTTTGATGTAGCAACATGGGCAAATATATGTCACTTTATCTTAGATGCAGTAAGAAGCATTACCTAGTGACAATGTGCAAAATCCTCCAACACTTATTCACTGTACAAATATTGACACTTGGGATGACTCTTTACCTGATGAGCACTTTTTACCTATTACTAATAAGCTAAAAAGGAAGGACGTGGATGTTAATGAGCCACCTGAGGTAGAGTTTGAGAAGCTAACCCATTCTGATGATGATTTTGATAGTGATAGTGATGATGAATGGATTGGAGAAGAGCTCCAAGGCATAGTGGAACAATTTAGATCAGACTATCATACAAAATGGGTAAAAAAAAAAGAGACCCAGGTGCAGTAACTATCCCATGTTCTATTGGGCCTTATGATGTAAATCAGGCTCTATATGATTCAGGAGCAGGAATAATTGTCATGCCACTGGTAATATACAAGAGATTGGGGTTATAAGAACTCAAGCCTACATCTGCAAGGCTTCTGATGGATGATTCTTCTATAAAAAAGCCAGTGGGCATAGTGCATGATATGGAAATAAAAGAAGAAAAATTCACTTATCCAACAAATTTCATGATTTTAGACTGTGAAGTGGATACCCATTCTCCGATCATATTGGGTAGACCCTTCTTGTCTACCGGGCAAGTGTTGATTAATATGGATTTGTAAGATATCACTTTCAAGTGGAATGATGAACAAGTTGTGTTAAATATATGCATAATATATAATAACCAGATTACATGAGAGTAGTGGTAGTTTTTTATGTGGTTTATGATGAAATCATCATAGTTGATGTTCTTATTAAAGAGAGATTAGGTATAGAAGTATTATCTATGATGATTATGAACTTTGAGAGTGATGGGATACCAGAGTATGATCAAATGGCTAGTGCACTACATGGCATGGGATCTTACAATTATTCCCCTAAGAAACTAGATCTTGACTTGAAAACTAGAACCATACCTCCTGCAAGACCATTGATTGAAGAACCAATAGTATTGAAATTGAATACCCTTCCTCCTTATTTTTAGTATGCATTCTTGGCGGCCAACAATACCTTACCGATAATCATTGTGGGAGATTCAGTAGAAGAACAGGTAGAGGCTTTGATATAAGTCTTATGGAAATTTAAGAGAGCTATGGTATGGAACATTGCAGACACTGTGGGTATCCCACTAGGTATATTCACACATAACATACAGCTTGAGCCAAAAAACATTCCTAGTATTGAGATCATATACAACTAAACTCTTCTATGCAAGAAGTCGTAAAAAATAATAATCTATTGGTTAGATATTAGGTTGGTCTTTGCTATTGCAGAAAATAAGTGGGTTAGCCTGGTTCAATGTGTGCCAAACAAAAAGAGAATCACAGTGGTTCCAAATGAAAAGAATTAGTTAGTACCAATAAGGCTAGTAACCGGATGGAGAGTGTACATTGATTACAGAAAGATGAACAAGTTGACACAAAAGGACCACTTCCCAATTACATTTATGGATTACATACTGGACAGAGAAAAAGGCAGGGGTTGGTACTATTTTATTGATTGGTATTTGGGTTACAATCAAATTATGATTGCGCTCGAAGACCAATAAAAGACTTCCTTTACTTGCCCCTATGGGACCTTTTCATTAAAAAAGATGTGGTTTATACTTTGTAATGCACATGCCACTTTTTAGATAAGTATGACGTCCATATTTTTTGATATAGTGGAAGATATGATCGAGGTATTCATGGATGAATTTTCATTGGTTGGGGATTCTTTTGATGATTGTTTGGGCCAACTGGCTAGTTCACTACAGAGATGAGAAAAGTGTGATTTGGTACTAAATTGGGAAAAATATCACTTCATGGTGAGAGAAAGTATCATGATAGGGCACAAAATCTCTAAACACATTATTGAGGTTGACACAACAAAGATTAAGGATATTGAGAAATTGCCTCTACCAGTATCAGTTCGAGGCATACGAAGCTTTTTCGGTCATGCAGGTTTCTATAGAAGATTCATCAAGGACTTTCTAAAATTATGACTCCACAATGCAAACTTTTAGAGAAGGAGGTGAAATTTGTGTTTGATGATGATGTCTCAAGGATTTTAAATGCCTGAAGGAAAGGTTGATTTTGGCACCCATTATTGTGTTTCCTGACAGGTTCGCACCTTTTGAGGTTATGTGTGATGTGAATGAAGTGTCCTTAGGTGCTGTCCTAGGCCAACAAAGAGAGAATATATTACATCCTATCTACTATTCCAGCAAAGCATTGAACCTCGCACAAAAAAATTATACAGTTACATAACATGAGCTAGTTTTTATGGTTTTTCCTTTTGAGAAGTTTTAATCTTATTTTATTGGGAACAAGGTGATAGTTGACACTAACCATGCAACCTTGAGATATCTTATTTTGAAGAAAGATGCCAAACCACTATTGATTCATTAGGTTCTATTACTGGAAGAGTTTGATTTTGAGGTCAGTCCACTGAAAAGGAAAAGAGAATCAAGTTGTAGACCATTTATCCAGACTTGAGGAGGATACTATTCAGAAACTAGGGGATAATATTGAGATATATGATGATTTCCCAGATGAGCGTGTGTTAGCAATATCTCATGATTTGATTTCTTGGTTTGCTGATTTTGCCAAATAGTTGGCAAGTGATCTCTTTCTTAAAGATTAATCCATTCAGCAGGGACATAGATTTATGCATGAGGTAAGGAAATTCTTTTAGGATGAGCCATATCTATTTAGGGTTTCTACCAATGGTGTAATTTGAAAATGTATACCAGAGGTGCAGATAATGAGCATTCTAGAGGCTTTTCATTCCTCAATAGTTCAGGGTCATCATAGTGTTACACAGACATCCCATAAGATTCTACGGTTTGGGTTTTATTTGCCCACAATATACAAGAATGCTCATGATTTTAGATAGGCTTGTGACCAATGTCAGCATCAAGGTAATATTTCTCAATGCCATGAACTTTCTATGACATTGATTCTGGTGTTAGAACTATTTGATGTATAGGGGATTGATTTTATGGGTCCATTTGTGAGATCCTATGGCATGAGATACATTCTGGTAACATTCGTCTATGTATCAAAATTAGTGGAGGTAGTTTCACTTCCAGAAAATAAAGGTAGATGTGTAACTATTTTTTTAAAGAGAAACATTTTTTCTAGATTTGACACTCCACGTGCAATTATTAGCGATGGTGGTTCTCACTTCTACAACCTCTTGTTCAAGGAACTGTTTTATATATATATGGCGTGATACATAAAGTGGCAACACCTTACCATCCTCAGAAAAATGGGCAAGTAGAAGTCTCCTACAGAGAAATAAAGTTCATCTTGGCGAAGACTGTGAATGCCAATCAGATTTACTGGTCTAGAAAGTGAGATGATTTATGGTGGTCCTACCGAATAACTTATAATACCCCATAGGTGCCTCTCCATATCAGCTGGTATATGGAAAAGCATGCCACTTATCAATTAAGCATGATCATAAGGCACTATCGGCGTTGAAAAGGTAAATTTTGAGTTGCATGATGCAGTAAACTTGAAGTTGAGCAAGGTGAATGAGTTGGATAAATTTATAATTTGTGCTTATGAGAGATCAAACATATACAAAGAAAGAACAAAGTTGTACCATGACAATAAGATTGGGAAGGGAATATTTAAGCCCGGTGATTTTATCTTGTTGTACAATTCCTGACTACTCTTGTTTCTTGGCAAGCTGAAAACAAGATGAACTATACCATTCACTGTGGTTAAGGTGTTACCATGTGGTGATATTGAGGTAAATCATGATGGTGATGACCCATTTAAAGTCAATGGGCCACAAGTAAAACACTACATGGGGAACATGGAAGAAATTAGAGTTTGTGCTAAGATAGACTTTGGCCAAGTCTGAGTGGCGTAAGGAACTATGTTTTGTTACGATGTAAATCAGGAGCTTTTTGGCCCATGGTATTATGTTGTTTGTATTAATATTTCTTAATTGGAATCATATCTACGCACCCATAGTGCCTTAGGTATGTTTCTAACTCTCTCTCTTTTGTTTAAACCATTGGACAAAATACATGATTTTTAGTTGGGGATGGGGATTCTTATGGGTCTTAATATCCTATTGGGTTTTTTTCGTTGTGCCTCTTTTTAATGAAGTTTTGTTCATAGTAGAGCTGACATGTTTAGGCGTATTGTATTTGTTTTATGTTATTTTGTGTAATTAGTAGATTTTTAAGCATTGAGGGAAGTAGTCATGATTTGATTGATTTTTGATATCCCTTCAAAATTTCGTGTTTTAGAACTGTGTGAAGGTATATATGTGTGAACTTTGTGGATTTTGTTATGGAATTAGGATTAGGGACATGATAATCACTTTAGTAGTTACATGAACGGTATAGGTAGTAGTTGGTGATATTGACTCTGTGCTATGTGTGAGTGAGATACTACCTAGTTCCCTTTGCATGTCGAATTTAGAACTTGCCTGGTTAGTCTTGCCTAGATTAACGGATAGTTAGTTAGGAAAGAATCATAGGCCATTTTTTATTTTAGTACACTTTTAGCCTAAATGACCTTCTATGCGCGAATTATGTACCTTGATCCCTAGTTTGAGCTTTGTAAGCCTATTTTTCTTGTTTTCACCTTCAACTTCCCATTTGTATTAGAATTTACTTGTTTTGGCCCAGCCCTCTTTAGATATTGTGCACCTCAACGTAGGCGAAATGCGTAAGTTGAGGGTGACTATCATAGGGGTACATAGTGTAAAATGGGTATGAAAAGGGGTAAATTAAGAAAAAGTTAGTAGGGATGGGTTTGGTAGAAAAAGAAAAATAATAATAGAAAAAGAAAAGAAAAATTATGAAAAAAGTGAAAAAGAATGAACGAAAGACCACACCCAATAGGAATGTGCATAAAAGAATAAAAGGGAGAAATAAGGGTGGAATAAAAAGAAATTTAGTTAGTAAGTGAGACCCAAAGTTAGTGTAGTGCCAAGGAGGCTTAGTCACTTTAAAGGTCCATATATACCATACTAGCCGTGGAGCCTACATTAAAAGCCGAATAATGTCCTATAATGATCCTAACTTGACTATTTGAATGCTAATTTAAAGAAAATAAGGGCAAGCCTATGGTATTTGACATGCATTAATTGTAACTTCTTTGTTGAGTGTGAGTGTCTCTTGAACGTCCCTACTTTTGCATGCTTTATTTCATATGAATGAAGGGGGCATCTTTCTTGAGAGGGCACTTGAATTATATTTCCAACTATTTGCTAGTTCGGGTAGTGTAATTTGTACATATGAGTGGTTGTCTATTACTAATGTAATTTCCACACCTTGATCCCATTGTGCTATACTGTTGTGCTTCATGCTCATACACAGTTGGTTTTGAAAATTAAGATTAGAGGGGGAGGTTTTGATTTTAACTTAATGAGATGACTGAATGTCTTGAATAACTTAGTTTCTCCTAGTTAATCGTCATTTTTGTTTTATTCTATTTTTGTTTCTCGTGGACATGCAAATGTTCTATGTTGAGGTTGTTGATGTGCTATAGAAACATAGCACTTTTGATGCTTAAAATAAATAAAAGATGCAAGTTTTTTAGGCCTTTTTGTTAAATATGATCCATTTTCGGTATGTTTTACAGGAAACCATGTTTTGGATTCTAAGTTCATGAAAAAGGTGAAAAGGGGTATTTTGTATACTTTTGGAGGGATTAAGTATGATTGGTATGTTTTTCAGCCTAATCTTGATCAAAGCATGTTTAAGAATCGAAGAAGAGCTAAAAAATGATTCCTGAAACTTACTAAGTTAACCCATGGACCGCAGGTAGGACCGACAAATCGCAGGTACAAAAAGTAGGTTCCAGAAGTCCAAAATATCAAGAGATGACTTGCAGTAATTTATCCCAACCGGTACCTAAGGTCCATACCTACGCTTGGAGCCAGAGTGCAGGTACAACCTGCGCCCATGACCAAATCGCAGGTGCAGACTACATGTGGCCACCGACCCTATTTTCTGCTAGTTCATTTGGGATTTGTTTTTAGGGTTTTCTCATCTACTATAAATACCCTTTATGTACTTTTTAGTAGGATACATAGACTTTTGATAATCAGAAACATATTTTGATTCCAAGATCCATCTTTGATTTTGAGATTCCCTTGTATTAGCTCTAGTTGATTAGTCAAGTTATGGTTTTGGATTTTTATTCATCTTATCATTGTGATTTCATATACGCCTTTAATTATGAATTTCGTTTGTTTATTCACAAACCCAAGCGGCTAAAAACTCATAGCTAGGGTTGTGGAAACCCTAGTTGATTGACGAAGTAGAGGAAGTGTGATTGCTGAATAGAACCAATACTCATGGCGTGCATTGCATTATCTTCAGTATAATAGTTTTCTTGCGGTTGCAAATGTTAGGATCCTTTCTAGATATTTCTACTTACTCCAAAAGAGGAGAAACGACTAGGAAAATATAATGACAATAGTAATTTGGGGTTTAACTGTCGATCAACGCTACTGGGAGAGGCTAGGAAAAGATAATGACAATAGTAATTTGGGGTTTAACTGTCGATCAACGATACTGGGTAATTTCTAAGTAAGATGGTTAGCATTCATCTAATAATTATAGACTCAAAAGGTAATAGTTAACTGGGATCAAGATAAGGGTTAGAAACGTGGTATCCTGAGACTCAAAAGTTAAAGGGTGGAATCCTTCTACTCGTCCAAAAGACTATAGTAGGTACATAACTTATCGATTCTACATGCAAGGTATTGGAATTTTTCAATAATACACAATAAGCCTACGGAGTTGAAAAGCCAAGGGGAATGCAATCCTAGCATTCACCTACAACTGATTACAACCAAAGTTAATATTGTTACTTGCTCGAGATTACTAAAAACCAATCCCCCCATTTACTCTCCAGTATTGCCAGTAGACTACAACTGTTGAATACTGCAATTCCACATATTCCATTGGGATTCGACACCACCTTAGTTGGGTTAATATATCTTGACATCGATCGTATCATCATCTAAAAATAGGTGTTTCTTAGACGTCATCACCGGACAAGTTATTGGGACTAGTCGAAATTAAACCAGTAAAATTATGGATAAATTCTACTCTGAGTACGAGTGTCTCACTAAGATCCATAAGGATATGTTATGAGTCATTTAGTGTAATGAAGGGTGTCCATTGTAAGTCCTAAATTGGGTTTTGTGTTGACTACGACTGGACCCTAAGAGTCATCAGATCAAATTACGAGTGGTGCTATTGAGTCATAAGGATAACAGTGTAGGGTGCCTTGGTGGTACTTCCTTGGTTACGACTCATGGTGATGAGTCGTAAGAAGCGGATATGAGGCAAGGTTTGACTTAATGTGAAAGGCGACCTTTTTTTAGCTTTTAAGTTAAGGGAATTCTTGATATTTCCCCTCTTATCCAACTTAAAATAAAGGTCGTGGGTTTTGAATGCTTGTTGTTGAACAATGTTTTCCTATGGTTTATATATGATTAATCATGCTTTAAATATGGTTTTTAACTTGTGGGTGCATGGGTATGGTGGCTTCTGAAGTGGTTATGTCCCCAACCCCATGATGTGAAATTGGTTTTAATTATGAGAAAGGTGGGAATTGATAAAATTTAACTAGCCATGGACTATTGCATGATATAAAAAGGTATTTGAAGAGCAATGGTATTATTTAATGAACAAAGGGAGTCAGTGTTCACTCTCGAAGTTCATAATTACTGTAGATAGTGATTCTACCCTTAATCTCTCCTCAATAGGCACATCCGCTACAACCACATTAGCATTTACTAAATTAATCACTACTAACACTTTTATATCATCAAGCTGCTAAACTGCCGTGCATATATTCAACATTATGTACTTATCATTCCATTTGAAAGTGATCTCATCTAGGTACATATCAATCAACACCCGACCAGTAGATAAGAAAGGTCTCCCCAATATAATTGGAGAGTGAGCATCCACTTCACAGTCTAAACATAAAAAATCTGCTGGATAAGTGAATGATGCCACCTTCACTTCTACATTGTATAAAATACCCAATGGCTCATTTACAAATGAATCAGACATCAACTACCTTGAAAATATAGGCTTGAGTTTTCCTAACACCATTACCTTTTATATCACCAAAGTCATTACATTTATTCCTACTTTCATATCACATAGAGCTTGATGAATTTCATAATGCCCAATAGAACATGGAATATTGACTGCACATGGGTCTCCTTTCTTTTCTTTTAATGGTGTATGAAAGCCTGCGCTAAACTATTGCACTATATGTTAGAGCGCTCCTATTACCCAATCGTAGTCATCATCACTCCTAAAATTATCATCACTATAAGTCAGTTGTTCAAATTCAGTTTGAGGTAGCTTAGCTGGATCAATATCATCATTTTGTGGCTCAGTAGTAGTAGTCAAAAAGTGCTTATCAGGTGGAGAATCACTTATCCTGTCAATAGCTCGGCAATGAACCAGTGTTGGAGGATTCAGTGCACTGTGTCTAGGAAGTTTTCATGCCTATTGCTCTTCTAAAGTAACAGAAATTTGTGCATACTACTGGTTCAACTTCTTGATAGTAGTTGCATGTTACTCAACCTTTTGGGTAAATATTGAAACATCGGCCTTGAGTTCTTTAAGACAAGATTCATGACTCTCTTGACCCTTTATCAGCTTAGCCAACATATTTTCTATTTTTAATTCTGCATCTCGCCTGCCAGGTAGAATGTATCTATCTCTATCTTTATAGTTAAGACCTTAATTCCCTTGCCCTTGGGCTTGAAAACCCGCCAACTGATGATCCACATACTTTGCCTCCTCTTTAAAATCAGACCCATGCCTCCTAGAAGCTGCACCTTACACCCCTATTGCATTAAACTTTTATGATTTTACTATTGCAAATTTCTTGGCCAACTCATCGACATATTTCCTTAGTAGTGAAATCTCCGTAGCTATAACATCCGCAGATACTGCTCGTTTCCTTAAAGCTCTAAGGTCATAAATATCAGACCCTCTCTCAACCCCCCGAGTTTGTCACCCTCAATTAATTAATGAGATGTGATCCATTATACTCAAAGCCATCTCACATCATAATCTCATGAAGGTTCCTCTAGAGATAGTTCCTACCATTGCTCTGAAACTGATAGTCAGGGTTGTATATGTAATGCCCTAAGAACCTATCCCGAGATGTCACATGGTACTCAAGGCTACACGTGGCCTCAATTTAACCCTCTAAGCTTGTCATCACTTTCAGAACTCATTATAGCACAAATCATGCTAATATAAAGAGGAATAACCATGTCATGAACATACTGAAACATGAAGTAATACTTCCCTGTACAAACAAAATACTGAAATCTCTGCACATGCTAGTACACTAGTCTGACAAAGACTCTACTACATAGGACTGAGGATCCATTGGGACAGATCCCCAACTGACTCATACTGAACTGAAAGTAAACAACCATCTATT
Organism: Capsicum pubescens; assembly: GCA_030864215.1. Classification (NCBI taxonomy): domain Eukaryota; kingdom Viridiplantae; phylum Streptophyta; class Magnoliopsida; order Solanales; family Solanaceae; genus Capsicum; species Capsicum pubescens. Next base: position 220,858,253 of record CM061543.1, on the reverse strand, counting down.
AACCAGACAAAATTAGAGACACAGGTCCTCGAACCAGGAGGACTCACCAACCGCAGAAATGTAGATGAAGGTACTCAAAGATCACTATGGATGTGGGAGTTTCTTATAACCGACATAACTACACCATGTGAGCCACATGGAGTCCAACGTTTTTCCCTCCTAAGGAGAGAACCCCACATTGGCAGGGGTGTCGTACTCTTTCCAGGGAATACAACCTCAATCTCATCATCACAATATCATACTCGTCCTTTGTCCCACAACTATCAACATCAATCATATGGTGGCACGTAGTTCTGGGGAAATACCAAATTTCCCGCTCGGTGCTAAATACTCCTCCCAAACTCAGCTCAGAACGCGTTAGGAAATCCACCTCAATCAATATCAACTCATGGGTCTATCATGATGACCAAAACAATAGTATATCTCATCGGTAAATTATATACGACGGTGGATTCCTAACTCGACTCAAATTCAAACAATGTTTCTCAACATCAGGTACATTTGCTTATCAAATCATTTCAAATGACAAATCTTCAAGGAAACATCATCAAACTCATTCTTGACTTTCAATTCAAATATCGATATATATATATACATTCAATAGTCAAATTTCTCATAGAAAAACACAAATCTTGACACTTATCATAAATCACTTAGAAATCATCAATATATAATGACAATATACATCTCATGAAATAAATACTCAATTTAAGAAGCATGATGGTGAAATAACCATAAATATCAATATTATTTAACTCAAGTCTCATAAATCATACATAAAGAAATTTGGGTGTAAACCCACTTGCAAAATCATGTAAATCAATAATAGAAAGTAAATCTTTAGGCACAAAAACGAAAGAAGTGTTCTTGTTGAAACCCCACATACCTTGGATTATGATTTGAAGATGTAGAAACTTGTTTGGAACTCTTCTGACACTTTTAGAGCAAGATTCTTGATGACTTTGACTTGAGAAAATTAGTTCTTGAACAACTTGGAGAAAGTCATGGAAGTTTCTTTGAATTTCTTGGAAGAGGATTTGGATTTTGGATCTTGGAAGAAACCCTAGGTTTCTAGATATTTCTTGGAATATTAGAGAGAAATAGAGAGAGAATGAATGGATCTTCTGTACTAGAATATATATAAAACCATATGGGGCAGAAATGTCAAAAATGTCCTTTAGAAAAATATGAAATTTGCAGATCGGGGCCTGTGACGGTCGACCTGACGGGTCCGTCAGAGGGACTGACGGTCCACCAAATTGTCCGTCACTCGAACACCATAACTGGAACATTCTTCCTCGACGTGATGGTCCGTCTGGAAAATGACAGTCCACTAAGTCGTTCGTCACTCAAGGGCCAGAAATGAGACATTTTGTGTCGACCTGACGGATCCCTTGACGGTCCGTCAATTTTTTGATGATCCACCAACTTGGCCGTCGCACAATAGCCTGAAAATGGAGTCACTTCCTTGGCTTGACGGGGAACTTTAATGTCCACCAGGGACCTGACGGTCCACCAGGTCGACTGTCAAACCTGGGCGATCTGATACCGTTGAGTAAAATGGCCATAACTCACTCATCCGATGTCAGATTTTGATGAAATTGGTATCGATGGAAAGATTATTCAATGTTCTACATGACAAAAAGTAGAAATTAGAGAAATAAAACATGGTTTAAACATCAATCACTTTGGAAGTCATATATATCCACTCAAAAGATGGATTTAGGCTTAAGAAACGATCGGGGTATTACAGTATAGAAGGTTTCCAAAAGGCTTTTCCTTGAAATTCGGTGGTTGGACAACATGTTGTGCTTCTTCTTGAACTTAAAACATGCCTCCTACATAGATTCTGATTATAGCTGCCTGAAGTTATAAGTCTCATCCTGAGTTGCAATACCCTGGATAGAGGAAATAACTTATTTAAAAACTATCTATGTAACTCACTCTATGTAGTGATGGACCCTCTAGAAAGTTCCACCATCCATAAAGATACTTCTCCCGTAAGAAAAAAGGGAAACAACCTCAGTCTTAATCCTTCTTGATTTACCCCAGGTATGATGTAGGAAATGTAGATCCCAATAAAATTCACCTAATGTATGTTTGCATCGTCTGTAGCTAACCCTGAAAAGATGCCCTTCAAGTAAAAGTGTTAAATCATAGAACTAGAAATATTGAACTTAACATCATGGGGCAGAATAAGAGGAACAATAGCTCCAGTCTCTGCTTGCTCAACGTATCCCAGATCCACTTTATCATCTTCATACAGATAAACATATTGATATGCAGGGATCACTTGAGGTCAGTCCTCTATTTCTATTCTGGTTTCCACCGAGTACCACTGGGCGGTCTGCTGCCAGTCTCTTCTCAGTTAACTCTACCTCCTAAGTTATGTATTGAGCTTCTTCTACTGCCCTTCTCTCATTTTTAGCTAGAGATAAAATCTTACCAGTGTCGATCAACAATGTCCTAAACTCTTTCAGGGGGAGGGGGAGGTACAACATTGCAAACTCCTTGAGGAAGTTCATTTCTTTTCTACTCATACATCCTACCAGGTGTTCGTAGGATCCTCTCTGGATTGAATTCAGTAGGAGTAAGGGATTTCCTCTACATTGCATGCTAGTCATACACCGACATATGCCTAACTAAGAACTAAAAAAAGGAAAACTCAAAGACTGCAACGCCTTTAATTCACAATTCAATACCCTATTTGGAGCCGTCAATATAGTCCAGGCTCGTTGGGCCAGCCCGACCCAGCCTTTAGATTGATGGAGCTGGGCTTCAGTTTTTGCAGCCTATTTAAGAACATGGATTTTTAGACCATCCCAGACAAGCATGTGGCCTATGGAACTTGAGCAATGTGGTTAGGCTTGCCTGTGGGCCGACCCGTAAGTTAATTGCATGTAATAATTTTTATTGCTTATTATTATTTTTATTTTGTTCAAAGGATATCATATCAAAACTTATTTAATTTCGCTATTAAAAGAATTTTTTGGGGTGTTGGAGACTTGATTAACAAGTATTAACACTATGTAAAATTGGTTAATAATATTTATGTTTATTAGCATTCTAAAATTTAAATATTAAACTATTATTTTTAAAAGAGGGCTGGCCCGTGAGGCCCACCGCCCATAAAGTAATGGTGTGGTCTTGGTGTTTTCTGGCCCATCATTTTGATGGTCCAACCCGGCCTGACCTGTCAAACTCAAAGACCGTGTGGGCTAGCCCAGATTGGCTTAGCCGACCCGTATTGACAGTTCTAATCATTTTCCATGACAATGGCGCCAAATTTTTGATTGATGTACAAACAACACCTCCTTCAAGATCATGATAAATTCTCTGTCAAAATATAGTAACCCAACTAGGTTGAGGTCAAATCCTAAGGGAACATATGGTTTGCAGATCTCAGCAGTTGCAGTCAACGGACAGACATAGATAGTAAATAGGGGGTTTTGGATGGCAGAATTGAACAAAGAGCAAGTATAAATTATGGTTGTTATTAGTATTGGTGAAAAATAGGATTGTGTACCCCTGGCTTCTCAATTTCGTAGGTTTATCGTGCTATGTTGAACCAACCCAATACCTTTCATGCTAAATTGATACGTTATGTACCTTCTATAGTTTTTTGGAAAAGTAGAAGGATTACACCTTTTACCTGGTGAATCTCGGGATGTCGCCTTACTAACCCTTATCTTAATCCCAGTTAACTATTACCTTTTCTATCTCTAGTTATTTGAAGACAGTTAACGTCCATTAACTATATTTCATGATAGGCATGGATCGACAATTAACATCAAATTACTATTGTCTTTATCTTTTCCCAGTCACTACTCCTCTTTTTGAATAAGTAGCAATAATCTTTGTGGGATCTTAACGTTGGCTACCGCTGAGAAATCTATTATAGTGAAGATAAAGCAATGCATGCCACAGGTAGATCAACAATTGCACTTCCCCTACTTTGTCAGTCCATCAAGGTTTCCACAACCGTAGTGATGGGTTTTAGCAGCTCAAAATTGTGAAGAAATCAATAACATTCATAGTTGAAAGCATATATGAAATAATAATAAAAAGAAGTGTAAAACCCACATCCGTAACTCTAATCAAGTGAAGTCAATACAAGATAATTCCAAGATTAAAATTTGATCATGGAATAAAAATATGTTTGTGAATATCAAAAGTGTGTAACTCCTACTAAAAACACATAAATGGTATTTATAGTACACGAGAAAACTCTAAAACCAAAGTCGAAAAGAAATAGGAGAAACCTAGGTCGATGGCCACCTAATCTCTATACCTGCAGTCTGGCACAGGGCGCAGGTAGTACCTGTGGTCTTAAACAGAATGCAGTTGCTGACTACAGGTACAAATCCTACAGCATAGCACTCAAGATTTCAACCTCTAGCATCTTCTCTGTCCACCTGTGGTTTGTAGGTCCCACATGCGGCCCATTGGTTGCGTTGGTAGGTGACTTTTAAGCTCTTTTTCAATTCTCGAACATGCTTTAATCAAAAAAAATCTTGAAAACATCTTGAATATCCATAATAGCTCCCAAAACACCTTTTTCATGAACTCAACATCTAAAACATTATTTCCTGCAAAACATACCCAAAATAGATCATATCTAACAAAATAGCCTCAGAAACCTGTGTATTTTCCTCATTTTAAGCATCGAAAGTGCTATATTTCTATAGCCCATCATGGCCATTCCGGGTATGTAAAATTAGCATCATAGTCATTATTAGACCTTGCTGGGCATATAGGCATATCATCATCATCAACACATATATATAACATCAATTCTATAATTTGACATCCGGTTTTACTTGGAATTTATATCATCAATATAACATTTTTCTCCATCCCTTACCGAAGATGCTTATATAGATATATAATAGATGTGTGGACTTAATCCATGGCTAAAAAGAGTGTAAATCCATAAATCCATTTCCCAAAGTGAACTTTAGGACTAAATCATTATAAAAGTGTAGAATGGGTCAGAATCTCTCACAACAGATGTAATTAGTAGTATCAAATCATAGATTGTAATCTGCCTCAATCAAATCTATAAAACATCATTATGAATCTCTTTTACACATAAATTATTCATTAAGACAAACAGTTATTGTTATGAAGAAATCCGTATTATAGGTGAAAAATGGGCTTTAACCCTTATTTTGGAAAAATAGTTATAAGATCATAGTTTAGCTAGAATCACATCATTTAGCAATTTAATGATAACGAATATACTGAATCTATTCATGCCATCACAAGTATTCATATAATAGAACCATAAGCATAAATGTATTCATTAAATACAACTACATTCTTTACATGGACAAACACTTCTCGGATGTCCAATCTATATCGTAACATGGCCTCTGGCCTAATAATGCATTTAGAATAGTTGCAACATCATAATATCAACCTTATGCCCACACACGTATCTAGAATTCATATCAATAATCATATTTATAAGCCATTTCTTATCTATAAGATATAGCATAACTATGGGGAATATCATCTCTTTAGGTTATCAATTGTATCAATAAGGCATATAATATCTATAGGCCATAAATTATCTCTATGAGTCATCTCACGTTTAGGAGGCATAATGCTAATAAGGAATCTCACATCTATGAGGCATAATATCAATAAGGAATCTCACATCTAAGAGGCATAATGTATCAGTAAGGCATAGCTCACAACTATGAGGCATATCACATCTATAAGGCACCTTATATATATTGGCCATATACCATAACTATGTCTATGCCTATATTCTTAAGCTTGTAGATGTACTATATCATAAATCAAATTTGAAAGCAATATTATATCTATAAACCCTTAATCATAATCCAGGAAAATCATCATGATTCAAAAAGACATGAAGTATCTTTATACTAAAGGCTCAAAAGTCCACAAGTGCTAACACAAGTCTTGGCTTAAGGTGGGCTGTAAGAACCCACTTCTAATATTAGAATTCCATATTTAGACAAATTCTACCCCGGACTAGGCTAAGGTATCTAAATTGAATTCTAGATGGTACATAAGCCATAATTAATCCTAAGATAGAAACTTCACCTTAAACATGATCAATTAGGTCAATTCCACCTAAATTATGATTTCAAGATCATCAAAATAGCCAAATAAAGTTTATTGTACTAACCATGGTTCCAACAATTAAAACACATTCCAATCCTAGCATCATATCATTACTATTCTACAAATTATCTCAATCTATGAAGAAGACAATAGGATCCTAGAATTATAACAAATTTTTCACCTTATAGGTAGAATCCCTTATCTAATTCCCAATCTTAAATAATCAAGACTAAGTCATTGTATTCTACACATAAGCAATATTTGCAATCTCATTCATGTACAATGTACAAAATACATCATCTTATGTAGAAGTGTAGAGAGAAGCCTACATCAAAGCCGAATCACAAATCCTTGAATGGTTTATAAAGCATCAATCTTTACTCCATAATATCAAAATGTCGTTACGCTATCAAAATTGTAATACATGCATTATTAGTAGTAACACAAGATATATATTTCTATATTAAGGGTCGGGTCAAATTTTCCATCAAGATAGGGCCTGTAGGGCCCGCAAACAGAATCCAAAATTGAAACTGTTAGGAGGTCCCTTGAAGGTCAAGGAAGTAGTGCTCAAAAGTCGAGCACAAATGGAATACAATTGGGGTCTCAAATCAACACTAAAGTTTAGGAATTAAAAGCCCTAATTTCTAAAAATTTATCAAGAAATTGAAGGAAACTTACCATGAATTCTAAGGGAAATCATGGAATAATTGATAACCAAGTTCCCCCAAATCAACTTCAACTGTAGTCCCATGCTTTGCCTCTATTTTTTAGTTTTCACCCTCAAGATATGGATTAAAAATAGGCAAATTCGCGACATAAGGGGTCTATTTATAACAAAATCGATAATCAAAAGTTGCTATCGCAACCAACAAGTATATGATCACACCAACAAGTATATGATCACACCAACTTGGTGACTGAACATTGAGTCACGATCGCTGCCCCTCTCAACAATCACACTATCTTTCCTTCCAAGGGTACCGTGATCGCGACCCTTGGCTGGTGATCGCCGCACACTACCAGCGGAAAATAGTGGACTTAGAAATTCCAAGTCCCTGCCAAGCCTTTGAAATTTATTCAAAACCCCGTATATGCCAAAAAATTATGTAACCATACTAAATTCGACGTTTTAGATTGAATGGAACAATTTGATTTTCCATCCATGGTTTATTCAATGAAATATGGGTCCTACACCCAAATTTACAATTTCTCAATTTTCTGACTAATAGGTTGAAATAAGCTAGGGCGCATCAGGACTCAATCCAAAGGTCTACCTAGCCTAAAATTAACATTTTGAAGTTTGTTGGCACTATCAAAATTCTCATCCAAGGTCATCTACTAGGGATTTTGGTATTAAACTAAATCCTGAATAGATAGATAAGCCTAAAATCCAAAGGAACTATCCGATCACTGATCTGACAGTTCTGACAAGTCTTAAAGAACCTGTAGCCATTGCGGGAAGGCTCAAAATGCCAAAAATATCAATTCAATTATCAAAATAAGGCCCGACCCTTAGCATGTGATATTTACAACACACAATCTCATAGAGAAGAGTAGATCATTTTCTTCACTCTATGAATGTAAAAAAAATAATATCACAATATAAAAATCAGATTCTACACTTTAATACAAGTAAAATAAGATCCATATTTCAATATAAATGCTAAGGCCAAAATTTGTGTCAAAATATGCTTGTGGGGCCCACAAAAGAAATTTCAAAATTAAATATGGTATGACATCCCTCAAATGACAAGGAATGTATGATCAAAGTTTATGCATAAATAGAGAAAAAATCAGCTCAAAAATTAACCCTATAAGCTAAAGGAAACTAACCCTTAAACCACAAACTAAATGAATTTTGGGACAGAATAACACAAGAGCAAAAAGAGAAATTGACCAAGAAATGATATGATAATGTACCTAAGCTTAATGGGATGAAATTACTATGATTTTCAAGATCCAAGGGACTTTAATATAAGAAAAAAGGTTAAACAAGAATGAAAACTAGAGAAAAATGAGCTATATACTGCCAAGGTAATGCCTTCTATGAATGCAGGAAAGAGGTCACGAACACAAAGGCAAATGGGGTAAAAGTACTCACCATCTTTTGACTCAATGTTTATTCTACCACATTTACCATGCCCGAGTGATACAAGATAAAGATGTAATAATCCTTAAGAAACTTCATCCATCTACGTTGCCTAGATTTAAGCTCTCGCCAGGTCATAAGATGTTAATGACTATGATGATCCAAGAAGATCTCACAATGCATACTATAATATAATGTCTAAAAATTTTAAGCGACAAAACTACCACCGCCAACTCCAAATCATAAGTGGGGTAGTTGTGCTTATGCACCTTCAACTGTCTTGATGCTTAAGCCATTACTCTATCCTACTACAGTCTTGATGCATAAGCAATAACTCTATTCTATTGCATCAACATACAATAAAAACCAATACCAGAAGCATCAAAATACATGGTCAATCACTCACCCTCAATAGGAAGAGCCAAGATAGGAGCTAAAGTATTAAATCCCTTAATCTTTCTAAAATTTAACTCACACTCCTCAGACCATTGAAAAGGAACCTCCTTCTAAATCAATCTAGTCATCGACGTGATAATGATACCAAAACTATCAGCAAACCTTCTACAGTAATCGTTCAAACCAATGAGAATACGAACCTTAAATGAAGATGTTGGTCTAGACCAATTATGAATAGCCTCAATATTTTCTAGTTCTACGATGATCCCATCCTTAGACACCACATGCCCAAGGATGTCACCGATACAAGCCAAAATTCACACTTGGAGAATTTGGTAAAAAGCATATGATATCCCAGACTCTAGAGCACAATCATCAAATATTGTGTATGTTTCTCCCTACTTCTCGAATACACAAGGATGTCATCAATGAACAAAATTAAAAAAAATCTAATTAAGCTTGAAAACACTTTCATCAAATCCATAAATATGGGTGGAGAATTGGTCAACCCAAAATACATAACTAGAAACTCATAATGACCATATTTGGTCCAAAAGTCTGTATTTGGGATATCGTCAACACAAATCCTAAATTGATAGTTACTAGACCTCAAATAAATTTTAGAGAACACCTCTGTTCCCTTAAGCTAGTCAAATAAATCATCAATTTGAGGCATAGGATATTGGTTCTTCACTGTCAACTTATTAAGCTACCTATAATCAATATAGATATGCATGGAACCATTTTTTTTCTTCAAAAACAACATAGGATCTCTCTAAGGAGATATACTCAGTCAAAAAAACCCTTACCAAGAATATCCTAAAGAGGTTAATTCATCTCCTTATGCTTGATAGGAGTCATATGGTAAGGTGTTATAGAAATAGGTCATGTGCCCAACTCAATATCAATTACAAAATCTATATCATGCTTAGTAGGAAGATTAGGTTTTTGGGAAGGGGAAACATTAGAAAACTCACAAACTATAGAAACAGAGTCAAGTAATGGACTATCCACACTAACATCATGATTATAAGAATGATAAGATTCACAACCCCTCAAAATAAGTCGCTTAGATTGAATATAATAAATAATCCCCATCGAATCAACGCTAATAACTCCTTGCCATTCTACTGGGGGTACGCCAGACATGAAGAAGGTAACAGTCTTGGATAAACACTCGAAGACCGCATGATAGTAGGACAACCAGTCCAGGCCCAAAATTATATCAAAATCCACCATATCTATACAATAAGATCATCTTGTGTATCAAACTTTGATCAGTCTTAACACATGATCTATAAACCTAGTCCTTTACTATGGAATCACCCATAAGAGTAGATACATATAATGGAATGGACAATGAATCCCAAGATAACTCTAATAACAAGGCATAATAAGAATACACATTATTATAATCAAATCATAGATCAAATAAAGCAAAGGTTGACTAACAAAAAATCAAGATCGTACATGTGATAAAAATATCTGAAAACTCAACCTCGGGTCTAGTAGGAATAGTATACAACAGACCATGCCCGCCACCTGGATGGGATCCTGATTGATCTCCTATCTTACCTTCCTGAGAACCACCACGAGCACCCTAGGGACCACCCCTATAACCATAAGTACCACTTCTAACTAGGAGATTAACTACTTGAATTGGTGGAACACTCTGAACTAAAGAAGCCATTTCTCTACGAATGGGGCTCTCTCTAGAAAAATGACCAAAATCTCCACAATCATAATATGACCTAGGAACTGTACTAAATCTAGAAGACCTGGCTGACCCGGGGTAACCACCAAGACTAGAATAATTAAAAGACAAACCTCTTAAAGACAAACCAACACCTTAGCCAGGGTGATCACTAAATCTATACTGGCCTCCATCGGTAATCTAAAGTATGGCTTGAATAAGCCTACAAGATTGACCTTAATGCTGATACAAATGATGGAGAGGGTGCCTGCCCTATGAACAACTACCTTCGAACTGTGAACCAATACAACTCCCACAAAAAATTTCCCTAATATTGGGGCCTCTTACTACTAGACCTTGATCCTCACGATACTTGTTCTCCATAAATAGAGCATTATCAAAAACCTCAGCAAAATACCTACCCACAGCAACCAAACTGTGCGCAGATATATGAAGATGAAGTTTTAATTTTTGAATAAAGCATCTCGTACTCTGTGGTAAGAATAAAAGTAGCATGCCTAGACAACTCATAAAATTGAGCCTCTTACTCCACAAAACGCATAGAGCCCTTCTTTAACCTTGAGAATTAATCCCTCAGATGATCCTCAAGTCTGCAAGCCATATACTTCTTGAAGAAGATCATAGAGAACTGAGTCCATGACGTAAGAGGTAATCCAGCTGGCATATAATCAGGAAAACCTCTCCACTAATGTCATGATGCCAAGTCTAACCCAATGGAGTGTAATACACACTATGAGTCTCAACTAGACAAAAATTATAGAGCTTATTCTTATGAGAAATTAGGAACTCATAGGTATCTTCTCTCAATGTATAAAAAAACCTAGGTGAAGCCAATCTCAAGAATCTACCAAACATTTTCTTCTCCTCAATAAACATAACTGGGCCACCACCAGTTGATAAACTATCAGTTGGGCAATCACCGACATAGGAGGGACATCAAATCTGGGAGTCACAGCTACAGGTTGTGCCTCCACCTCAGTACCACTCTAATTCATAAATTATGCACCATCATATGGTACACCACTAACCAATCCCAAAAGCTAAATAAAAATATCCCTGAGCACTGAAGATGAAAGATGCCTCGATGGAGCCTAGATTTGTCCCTGACCCACTACTGGATGGGGAAAGAATACGGTCTGGTGAAGGACCCCCATTCTATCCCCTAGTTGGGCATACATCCATGGGCTATCTACTGCCTCTAGGTTTCCCACAAATAGTTGTAGGATCCCTAGGTTCGTTCTTAGGACCATCATCTCGCATAGAGGTAGTATGTCTCCTAACCATCTACAAAAGAGTGAAACCAAAGGAATATCTTAGAAACCAACTATAAATCTTTTCACTTAATATGTGAAAGAAGTGAAGAGATCCTATAAATGTCCTATATCCTCCCAAAGATATGAAACAGACAACATCATTCCAATTTGTGGAACTTCATTAGACACTTGATCTTGTACCAACAATACTAATGAAACCTAGGCTATGATACCACTTTGTAATAACCTTATTTATGAGTCATGATGACACCTACTTTATCTAGCCAGTAGGTTAGCTAACCCATAGCATGGAACTATAATCAATGGACTAACTTGGTAAAAAATAACCTAAAACCCAGAAATCAATAATTAAAGGCTTATAATAATAATAAGACAGTTATAATAGTCTTATAGATAGATAAAATATCAACAATCATCCCAAGATGAAGTAGTGTCGGTATAGAGCTACTACAAATTGAACATAAGTATTGAAAATGGCAATTACAATCCAGCTATAAGATTAAAGACTAGACATGGCTAACAGAAGTAAAAAGGGAAACTCCAACTCCATGATCTCACCCAATCTAAAAAATAATCACAGCACAAGAGTCATATCAATGGCAGCAACTAAAACTCGGATTTGTACCAAAAATATATAGAAGTGTAGTATCAGAACCAAAACCACGGATACTCAGTAGGCATCGTCGGTCAACTGAGCTAAATTATAATATAAATATGATAAGATACAAGATAAAATAACCTAAGTCAAGGTAAAAGTTAAAACCTAGAAAATAAGCTCCACCACTGTTGTGCATAAGTAAATAAATAAATATAGAAAAGTAGCGTAAAGATCATGCAATTATAACTACTAAATTGGCCCCCATAAGCCATTAAGTGTAGAAACTAAATAACCTAATATAGTCTCCCATAAGGTCGAGGTTACAATCAAGGAAACTAGATGATCAAAATCCATAAATTTATTGAATATTAACTATAACCATCAAACCATCCATACCATATCATATCACACCCAACTCTCATTGACAGAGTTGAACTGGAACTCACAAATACATCTGCATAACATCCAAAATAGTATCAACATTATAACATTATTTGCAGGACTTAAACTGAAACTCACAGTATTTGTATCATCATTAATTGTCGGACTTTAATTTAAACTCATATATCAATATCATCATCAGTTGCCAGGCTTGAATTGGAACTCATATTAATCAATATCATAATTAATTGCCGAACTTGAATAGGAACTCATATTAATAAATAATATCAATATACCATACAAATAAACCATTTCCATAATCCATATCACTAAATCTTAAGAATTACCCACTGAATATTACCCAGAACTAACTCTAAATTACCAAACTAGCATCATAATTAAGTATTTGACATCCCCAAACTCCCAAAATTATTATTAAAAGGGTATTGCATGAGTAAATAAGTCTACAAAGCTAACACAAGTCTTAAACTACGGTGTGCCAAAGGGGCCCACTTCTAAACCCTAAAATCTATTTCTAAGTAATCCACCCCAAACTAGGATAAGCTATCTAAATTTATTTCTAGCTATTAAGTATGTCGTAATTAGACCTAGGATAGAAATTCTTCCTAAAACATGAGCAAATGAGTCAATTCCACCTAAAATATGAGAAACTAGGTCAATTTCACCTAAATTAGGATTCTAATATAGCCTAAATAATCCAAATAAAACTAAGATACCAATCATTATACTATGAGTTATCTGAATCTATGAAGAAGGTAAACCTAGCCTACCTTGACACTGAAGAAAAGCCCAAAGAATCTACTAAACCACCGATTTTCCCTGCAAAAAAGCATCTACAATATGCTACATAATTAAAATCACAATCTACTCACCAAAATGAGGACAATGATACACATATTGCAATATTGTAATTCCAGTCCAAAATTACGTAATTCTCTAATGTGGGGCCTATTTGTGAAATTGCACTTTCAAAACTTTCAAAACATTCCTCTATGCTTAAGAAATATTTACCCTCAAGAATGGGTGAATTTTGAGATCAATGGTGCAATAACCATCCTATTAATACTCTTGGGATTTGGAAAAATATGAGAAATTAGCCATCGAATCTTATGAAACATACCAGTAATTCAACGTAGAAATACGTTAATCGAGTCTACGAGCACATAATTAATCTCCTATGTTTTCAACTTTTTACGATCAATATTCTAGCGAATGGGTGAGAAATGAATAAAATCAGGTTAAGTGGGGGTTTTTATACCATTCTAAGGTGTAAAGGTGCTGCTTAAGCGGACACCAGTTGCTTAAGTAAGCATTGCTTAATAGGCCAAGTGTCACTTAAGTAATATTTACTTCCACATCATATGTTGCATAGGCGAGTCCAGCGTCTCTTAAGAGACTCTTGCATATGAGATTGAAGACTCTCTTAAATAATAAAATTGGTCAATGCCAGGTTGCTTAACCGACTAGATGGTCGCGTATGCACCAGCTAAGACTTGGAATTTTTCCAAGTCTCCGGCAACCCCTCAGAATTTATTTGAAATCCTCTATATTCAAAGGTACTAGTCTACCCTATCAAATTCGAATTTCCAAACTTAGTGGCATAGTTAAAATTTCCATCCAAGGTAGTTTCATTGAAAAGTGGGTCCCACACCCACTTGTCATTTTTCTTAACTTTCGGCCAATAACTCAAAATGAGTTTGAAAACCTCACAACTCAAACCATGGCTATACCTAGACTAAAATAAATATTGTTGAGTTGTTGGAACTGTAATAATTGGCATACGAGGTTGTTTGAATAATGTTTTCACCCGGTAGCCAATTTGAACCAAAAAGACTTCAAAACAGAGAATTGGCTCTAAAATATCAAACAAACTGCACAATAACTAATCCGTCATTCCAGTAAGTTATAAATAACTTGGGGTGTATATAGAAAAGCTCTGAAAGTAAAATATAAGAAGAAATACAAAAAATGACCTAGAGGGTCATCACAGAATTCTTCTTTGCAATCATGAAATATTGGGAATTCAATGATATTAAAGGGTAGAAAATACTAGAATGAGGAACTAGGATAAGTTCTTTTGTTAAATTTAATGGGTTTAGTTTTATAATGAGTAAAAGTGAGTAATGTTTTGTTAAATCATCCCCATTTGTTAATTATAGACCAAGAACGAGCAAAACTTACAAGAAAGGGCAAGGCTTTTGCTGAGTATTGCAATTGGAGGAGGATACGAGGTAAGTTATAGTTTTAATATAGTTGTAAACTTTATTTTACTCTATGCTTATATTTGAGTTAGATAATTGTGATTAGAATTTGGGTATGCTTGTAATTATTTATTGATATGATGTAAATTGTTAAGCTAAAATGATTAACTTGTATGTTTAAGTGTTGATGAACGAAATATGAACTTGCATGTTGACATTATTCTTCTTTGAGTGATTTGTTGATGCTTTTACCAATTTTTGATGATATTAGGATCTGGTTCCATGCTGACACAAATTAATATTAGGATCGGTTACCAAGCCGGTATGATCATAGATTGAGCCATTTCGTGTAAGTCATTACAAACGATTGTTGTCCACCCGAGTTTGTATGCACTCTATTTTGGTATGCATTTATTGGTTGCACTGCACATGTGGTTGTTTACTTGATTTTTGTTAACTAGATTGCCTAAGTTTATGTTTTTTATATGAATAACTTAAAATAGATTGACAAGAAGAGGATAGTATTTTGACCCAAACCCATCGAGAGTGGCACCCACACTAATCATCTAGTGGGAAACTAATTATCCCAATTAATTAGACCCAACACTTAGATAAATTGAAAAACAAATTGGTTACTTCATTAAAAAAACAATACCTCAAAAGTGTTTTATCAATAAAAAAAAGTTTTGAAGTAATGAAAATATAAATTACCCCTAGAATCGAAAAGTCATTATACCAAAACCGCTAGTCCAAATAAAGTGTTCAACCCAAAACAAGTGGAATTATCTGAGTTTGAAATAATTTGACAAAAAGTAAAGGAGATGACTCATGGTTGCCCGAAAGATGTAACTCACCCTTGTATCAGAATACAATTTTCTCTAATATTGAGGACTCTATTTAGTTGCCTGGAAATTCTATGCACTCAAAAGAGGAATAGCAGATATACTATCAGTACATAAAAACTATGATGTACAGGTAGGGTCATCACCCAACCCAAAATAAGAAATATGAACAAGAAACTATTACTTTGTAAAATAATAGCCACCATGAACGCCTACCATGTAACTTTACATCAAATATGTCATACTTAACCTTGTTCAACAATACTATAAATTCAATCCAGAACAAGTCAAAATGATAACAATTCATGTCAAGACCATCACTACCAACAAAAATTCACGTCAACAAACCGTGTATCAACAAATTTATGCTAACCATGTCTCCAATTTATAAGTCATAAAATAATTAAAGAGCTATGACAATAATTTTAAATTAAATTTAATATGGATTACTCAAGGAACCATTCCAACATTATCAATGATAACATTCATGAATCCCGATTCATTTAAGGAGCCAATCATAACAAGTCAACACATAAGCCAAATTCACTCAAATAACCAATATAAATAAATTAGAACATAACCGGATACACTAAATGAATCATTACACCAGCCAATACAATGTACACACATGCTAAGGCTCTTATGGTCACCCACTAGCCATGACCAGAAGAGGATGAACTATTTTCCATGTACCAAAATCCCATACATCTAGTATCTACCAACCTTATATCAACAAATAATGAGAAGACATCCAAATATCAGTACATCCAACAATAATCAATAGATATCACAACAATAATTAAAAGAACAATCACACTTGTAAAACCAATAAGCTTTTAATATAATCTCATTCCATGTGATTAATACTTATGATATAAAAAATCTAATCACTATTTTAAACATGCATTACAACAAATATACGAAGAAACATTTAACATGGACACATATGTAAAATTGGGTTTCATCTACATTAATCCATCATCTAACATAATCGAAGTCCCACTATAAAAAAATTAAGCATTTTTTTTTCTGAAATCTCAAGTTGATAATAGTCTAAAAGAATTAACAGAACACATAATCGACCAAATGACCTAAAAATATCAAGGATTATAACTTAATCCCATATTACCAAGGCCAAATTTATTATTATTCCTCTCATTTTAGGGTTTTCTATCACTATTCACCTAAATCCTACCAATTTTATGATATAATAATGAATTATAATCATGAAAGTGTACCAACATAAAAAACCTAAGGGTTTTATACCCAGTTCACCTATTTGCACTAGAAATATTTGTTGGGTCAAATTAAATCTTCCCCAAAAACCCAAAAACTAATAATTCTATGAGTTAATAATTGAAAAACTAGTCAAGGAAAGAGGTTAAATTACCTTTACAAAGAATTTTGATGGTAAATTTGTAGAATTAGCCCCAAACTACCAAAATTATCCTAAAAATAAAAGTGGAATATGAATAATGTTCTTCGATTATTTTTTACACCTACTAGTGTATAGTTCATTATAGCAGCCCTATCCCACTATAGAGGCCTTATTATACCGAAATCCACTCCCGATGGTGGGATTGACCAAAGATAACTTTCATTATAGTAGTATATTGTTAGAGGATTGACACCCACCACATGCTATAGAAGGGTAAGTGAGGTAGAAACTCGAGGTTCCTCCCAATTTTTCTACATTCGTAATACACCCAAGGACTTTGATATCACAAACCACACCCCTTGCATTAAATTTAATAAAGGGAGTTCTAATCACCCTAATCCATTTCTGAATATTCTAATAAAAAATTAATCCAAAACATATAACCATTAACAAATACTTTCTTAAATTATCCTAGAGCATAACAACTTAGATTACATCCAATGTTATCCTAGCCTGAAATCTACAACTCTTAGTTCAGGGAAAACCTTAAGTACAATTTTCACATGCTAGACTTACTAATAGTGATGTAAAGGTTTGTTACAATAAATATCAATAGACCCAACGTTTATCCCAAAATAATCAAATAAGAAAAAATTGACAAAGAAGAAAAGAGTACTTTTTCCTTGCACAAGTAGGGGTATATGTCTTGCATGTCCCTCTAGATTTCCCATGTATATTTATCAATAGAACAACTTTTCCATTACACCTTTTCAACTTGAATATCCTTTACTCTTAAATTTGAAATATATCAATCAATAATTGAAACTAGCTCACCTTTATATGAAAGATTCATATCAAGTAAAGTTGAATCCTATTTAATGATTTAATCCTTATTTCCATGATATCTCTAATGTATTGAAATATTAGATACCATATGGACCCCAAATAGGCTTGGTGGCAGCACCAATATAATACCCCAGGTTTTTTAACTATGATTTTTCTCAGTAATTATGCTTACTGCTCAGGTTACAACACATGTAAAGAGTCATGAAGACTAATCACGAGTCGTATAGTGCCTATCTTAGTCTAACTAGTAAGGTTTCCCTTATTTTTTATTGGGATCACAACTAGATCATCACAAGTCATGGTCACTCAGTACGAGTTGTAAGGAGGGACTCGTAGTACTACAATGAGTAGCCTTGGTTACTGTCTTAGTCATGGATGAATTCCATGAGTTGTAGGGTAAGGTCATGAGTTATAGGGTAGGACTCATGACCGAACTAGTATGGTTACCTAGAGTCACTACCAAACAACGAATCCAAGCAACCACTCATTGAGAGTCATTACGGGTCGTCACCTGACCCGTACTGACTTAGAGTTATTTTCCTGTACATTTTTTATTAAGGGTAATTTGGTATTTTCCCTTCCTTTATACTATTCTCACTACTTAAAATAACTAGTTGAAATATTTCCTTAGCCCTATTTCCACCCATTAAACATAACAAAAATAATATTTTCTCTCTAAAATTCCTAAGTCAAGAACATATCTAGGGTTTTAAGGATTGGTCATCTAGGTCTCAAAGTGTGTTTTCTTCTCCAAATTCCTGGTATTTTCAGGCTTGTTTCTCTTCCCTAAACTTGTATTATTCATTGCATGTAATTATTTGGTATTCATATGGTTTTAATGTTTAGTTTTGAAATATGGGTTGAGGGTTTTAGATGATTATTTTTAAACAGTATTCTCATGGGTTACATGTATCAGTTATGTTTTATTAATGGATTTTGGAACTCATTGGGTGCATGGGTATGGATAACGGAATGGGGGTCATGGATTCCCCAAAAATATATGAAATTTGTTAATTGGAATTGGTATTAACCTCAACCCACTAGCATAATTTGTTTTGATATATTGAACATTGCATGGCATAACTTTCTTTACAAAACTACTGTATTGTATAAATTGGGAAGCAGAGTAAAATAATCATGAAAGGCCTTGGATGGATTTTAAATTTGAACTTTGGAGTCTTATGGCTAATTGGTTTGGTTTGGCATAATGGAATCGTTAATTTTTATGATGATACCATTCATAAATGCCTAAATAGATGAATCCTCGGTTAAATGGATCGGTTTTGTGAAATTTTTTTAATTTGAGAATAGTGTAGCTCACCGTAGAAGGTGGAGGTATCGGAGGGACCATTATTTGAAACCACATTTGCTGGCGTGGGGGACTTGGTGCTTGTATACATATTTTAGACTTTATATATATTCTGGAATGGATAGCATCATGGATTCCCTATCCTTTCCTTGGATTTTTGTAGTCCGTGCAGCTATCACGTACTACGGACCTTTTGTTGGAGGGAGCCGAACCCATATATCCCATAGGTGTTTTAAGAATGGTTTGAGCTATACAGTCCAGGTTAATGATTTAAATCTCATGCTAAACCTTGTTGTCTATCCTAGTATCTTATATTTAAGTATTTATACATGAATGTCAACAGGTACATTGAGTTTGGACTTGATTTTTATGTGGAATTATTTTATACCTACCTTGAGTTACATACTAGCACTCATCCTGCTAACCGTTCCCGAACTCTACATCCTTTCATGATGTAGGGTCCTAGGGTTTTATCTATTGGTTTATAAAGTTTTAGGTGGTACAGTCGTCTATTCGATTTGTGGTGAAGTGGTGAGCTTCCATCATCCAGAAAGCTTAGTCATTTTAGCAATTTCTTTTCATATTTTAGAATTGATGAGTGCATATTAACAATTTCAATATCATTTTCACTGTAATGGTCTGGGGAATGTCCAGACCTAATATGATGTTTGTATTGGTTTACATAAATTTGTGTACATATGGGGGTTGGATGGTGTTGTTGACTCTTAGAGCTTATTTTGAGTTATATTAACAATTTATCTTTATGCTCTAGTTGTCTTTCTCTTTGTTATTATTTGGATTATTCTTGGAGTGGAGCAGTTATAAGGTTGGTCTTCGACCCTCGATAGGATTGAGATACCCATCATGGCTAGGACCATGGTCGGACCATGACAAGTTTGGTATCTAAGCACTAGGTTCAGGGTCGTTGGGTATCCTCATAACGGTTTTAAGTAGAGTCACTTTTATGGTTGTGTAGTGTTACACACTTATACGGGGGAGGATACAAAACATTTAGGAAGGTTTCCCTTTCTTATGTCCTATTTTTTGCTATTGATTCTATGGTCATAGAATTTTTCTAACTCATGGTTTGCTCGTATTTCAGATCGTGCCTCCTCAAAGATTTGATGTTCGTAGAAACTCTACTGGAACCTCTACCCCAGCTAAGGGAAATGTGGAGGGTAATCAACTAATTTATGGAGTACAGACCTAGTCTAGGGTCCCTACTGACAATTATTTTGCTCCACTTGGGGTTGCACAGATCCCCACTAGTCCTTCTATTGTTGGTGACACTTATTCTTAGTCATCTCAAGAAGACATCTCTAATATGGAGTTCTGCCGTTCTATTCATCTTTTGACTCATATGGTGACCTTCTAGTCTCACCAGTCAGGTCAAGGTATTTATATTGCTCCTTCTTTGAAGGTTACTCGAGTTGGTCAAGTCAGGAGGTTGAATCGCCAAACCTTTACTCGTTCTAAGATTGAGAAGAATCCTTAAGGATTTATTGATGAGATGGAGAAAATCTTTAGGGTGATGAATGATTCTGATTCTGAGGGTGTGGATTTTGCTGCATATCAATTGAAAGATATGTCATATTAATGGAACGAAGAGTGGGAGAAGTTGAGAGGTGATGATGATGCGCCAGCTATATGCAATGAGTTCTCTAGTGCCTTCTTTCATTATTTCTTTCCTCAGGATTTTAAAAAAGTGAAGGCAAAGAAGTTAGTTAATCTGAAGTAGGGAAAGATGAGTGTAAAGAAGTATGATTTGAAATTCCATCAGTTGTCTTGCTATGCTCTGTAGTTAGTGTTTAATATGAGAGCCAAAATGAGGAAGTTTGCTTCTCGTTTGTCTCAGATTTGGTATTGGATTGTAAGGCTATAATATTGAACAATGATATCGATATCTTGAGGCTTTGTGGTTTATATGAAACAAGTATTTATAAGAAAAAAAGGCAGGCAGAGATGGGAGATAGGAAAAAAAAATTTAGGTATTCAAAGTAGGGTGGGAATTAGTAAAATAGTTAGAGAGATGGTGGACAATGGACAAAGAAGAAGACTTAGATAAATTTTGGTTCGTATTCTTTGGGTAGTACTCCTTATCCTAAGTCGATTTCAGACTACTAGTGGTCCTAAGGAAAAGGGTGCCTAGTCTTATGCTAGTAGAGATCAATTATCCCCAACATATCCTCATTCTAGATTATGCAATTAGCTTTACTGGGGTTATTAGGATAAGGGGAGAAATTGGTGCTTTAATTATGGTCAGCTTGGTAATGTAAAACTAGACTATCCTTCAGCTAAGGTGCCTACCAGAGATAATAAGGTTTGATCACTACTTGATCAGCTCATGCACCAAAGGGTTCTACTTCTGTTAATGATATTGGCTAGAATCATCGCAATACTCTTGCCACCCATTAGAAATCTGACGCATCTCCTGATGTTGTTACTAGTACGTTAAAACTCTTCTCTCATAATGTATATTGCTTTGTTGATCCGAGGTTTACCCTCTCTTATGTGACCCCTTATATTGATGTGCACTTTTGTTTTGGTCCCAAAAGTATTTCCGATCCCTTCTCAGTGTATACTACGATGGATGAATCTATTGTGGCTAGGAGGATCTATAGGGGTTATGTGGTGTCTATCTTTCCTAAGGTATCATTGGTGGATTTGATAGAGCTTTATATGGTTGACTTTGATTTAATCTTGTGATATATTGGATTTATTCGTGCTATGCTTCTCTATGTTTTTGGACCTAAAAATTTAGTTTCCAATTCGATAATGAACCACTAATCGAGTGGTAGAGGAGTTCCTTAGTGACTAAGTATAGGTTTATTTCTTATCTTTCAGCCTAGAAGTTGATTTCCAAGGGATGTATATATCAATTAGTTTGGATTAAAGATTCAAATTCTGAGGGACCCTCTTTGCAATCTATCCCTATTGTCAATGAATTTCCTAAAGTATTTCTCGAGGATCTTACTATCGTTCCTCCCGATAGGGAAATAGATTTTAGGATTGATCTTCTACCAGATACCAGTCCTATCTCTATTCATCCTTACAAAATGGTTTCGTTTGAATTAAACAAGCTAAAGGAGCAGTTAAAGCATATCTTTGATAAAGGCTACATGAAACCTAGTGTTTCTTCGTGGGATGCTCCCGTGCCTAAAAAAAATGAATCTCTTGGGATGTGTATACATAATCGGCAGTTTAATAATATAACGGTGAAGTATAAGTATCCTTTTCCAAGGATTAATGATATTTTTGACCATCTTCAGGGTGCTAGATGCTTCTCCAAGAATGATCTTCACTCGCATTAAGACATGACCCAAACAAGGGCCTGGTCGTAATGGGTATCCCAAGTCCAACCAAGACTGGGACTACTCCCGTCACCATACCTAACCGCCAAACATATACCCTAAGTTGGATGAATTTCAAGCATATAATAAGATAGCATATTTATACCAATCCAGACCTAGGGATAGGTCTATAACCGTCACCAACCCAAGCAAGTTCAACCAAACAATATCCAACCAATAACCAAAACCAAACCAAAACAATAACTAAGTATGAGTCCATAACATAATAAGATGGAACAATCATAAATATAGTCAAACAGTATCAGCCCCAATACCAATGCCAATACTAAGGCTGACACAAATACCAACCCATTGTAGTTCCACAAAGCCTCTAACCGAACGTAATACAATATTTAGTTGAGACATACCCCCAACCATAGACAAAACTAATGTGTAAAAATTGACCAAAGAATTTTAAAAACATCCATAACATGAAATGAAGTATTCCGGAATATGGAGCACTAAGAACGATAAGTAGAATGGCTAATTCCTACATTGCGTGGGAATACAGTCACATGAAGACCGGTTAGCGGGTGAACGCAATCAAGTACTCAAGATAAGGATACAATAATTCCAACCTTTAAAACCAAGTAAACCAACCATATACATTCACAACCATACATACATATATATAACCATACTGGGAAAGGGAACCGGGTTTAGCATGCCTTTAATACGATTAACTTGGGAATGTATAGCTTAACCGTTCTAGAACCACCAACATACTATATAGGTACAGTGTAACCCCCAAAAAGGCCATGATGTATATAGCCTCACAAACCGTAGATGCCATAGGGGTAGGGGATTGTGAAGTACTCTTCGCTCTCAATGATACATAGGACCAAATGTACTTAGGGGATTCCTGTGTACCCCGTAAGTATCATATATGGTAACCATGACCAATCCTCATGTCTGCAGACATGAGTTTCCAGTGTCTGTCCATTTGACTCACACCTTTGCAGTTAGCTATCATATCCCTTCATTATTGTCTAATTAAAACTATTACCACACAACAAAACCACCATTCTATTAATTATTAACCAAGGCTATAAGTAGTGTGCAAGGAATGTCCTTATCCAATCTTAGGGGATTCCCATGTACCCCATAGGTTACATTATTAAGTTTACTTGGGAGAATCCTATGTACCCCACAAGTCATCATTATTATGTTTTCGTGGGGGATTCCCTTATACTCTATAAGGCTTTCATTTAGACAAACCATAACCACCAAGACCTTACCATTTAACCATTCCAAATCATTTATACCATTTAGGGTTCCATTACAAAGTTATACCATGTAATAGTTCCACTAAAAGTCCAATAACGTAGTAAAAGCATTATCATAGGCATTTTATCAAACACATTGGGAGCATAGTTTTTCCAAAACCAAAATCAAGTACCAATTAACCATTCTCATGAAACCAAATGTCAAAACCTCCATCAAAACATGTAAATCCATAATTAAAACACGAGAAAACTAAAACCAAGCATTTATAAGCAAAAAACCCCAACCTATATTTGAAAACCCAAAACCATACAACAATTATGCCATTAAAGCTATTCATAAAACATGCCTTTAGCTGAAACTAATAATGAGGGAGGAGTAACATGCCTTAGATTAAGAAGATAATGGAGAGAATAACCCTTGTAATCCCCAAACTGATCCTATTGATGAAACCCTATCCTTCCTTGGTCCAAGAGCCTTTGAGAGAATTGAGAGTGTTTCTAAGTGTTTAAGATTAGAATATTAAGGTAAATTATGTCTCAAGTGTTATATAAGTTGTGGGACATTAAGAGGTTAAAAGGGGAAATATCCAGATTACCCCCAACTTAAACTACACAAAATTTCCGCAGGAGGGTACGACTCCACCATACTACTCGTACCCTATCATATGAGTGGTACCCACCACTCATACACTAGGCATCCCTTATACCCCAAAAATATCATACATACGACCACCTAAACCAAACCGTACATAACTATACAATTAGTACCATGCCAACATACCTTAAGCAGAATCATGAGGGGTTGACACGGTCCAACATATGAGTTAGGATATACCACTCATACCCTATCTCACGACTCATGGTTAGACACTCATACTCAAAGCCAAGTTAAGTTACTAAGTTTTAGGTTTTGTAAAGGAAAAACCAAACCTACGACCCGTTACCGACCATATGACTTGTACCCACCCAAGTCGTACCCATTCAAGAATCCCAACTTCCCAACACCACCCAACACTGGCAACACATAAATGGGTCACCTGACTCATACCTCACCATACAACTAGTATGGTAAGTCGTTTGATGTACAGAAACTCTAAAACCCAAGAAATCTTCAAAGGAGCAAAACCCAGGTTTTTTTAACCTCCTATACTAGGATCATTCGTTCCCAAATGACGGACAAGGTAGTACAAGCATGAATTACACCTCAACATAACCATTCAAACCTTTAACTAAGTTAGAAAATAAAGATGCAAGGAAATAAACCTTCTTTTAACAAAGTTAGAAAACAAAGATGTGATAAGGAACACATACCTTCCGCATGAATATCCGAAGCAGAAAACAAATGTGGATACTTAGACTTCATGTCCTCTTCCATTTACCAAGTAGCCTCTTGAACCTCATGGTTCCACCATAGAACCTTAACCGAAGCTACATCCTTGGTCTGTAACCAATGAATCTGCTAATCTATGATCTTAATAGGGGTCTCTTCAGAGGATAAGGAATCTGAGATAACCAATCCCTCCAAAGGAACAACCGATGAAGGATTACTTGTACACTTTCTCAACATAGAGACATGGAATACCGAATGAATCAAGCTCAAACTAAAAGGTAACTCTAATTCATATGCCACATTACCAACCCTTCTCAAAATCATATAAGGACAAACATACTGGGGACTAAACTTCCCCTTATTCCCAAACCGCATAACTCCCTTCATAGGAGACATCTTTAGGAACTCTCTCTCCTTAACATTAAACTTTAAGTCCCTATGCTTTACATCCATATAGGACTTTTGGCAACTTTATGCATCCTTAAGTCTATCTCAATTCACCTTTACCTTTTCCATATCTGGATAAACCAGATCTAGGCCAAATATATTGTAACGCCCCAAAAATAGTCTTGAGACATCACACGGTGCTTAGGACCATAAGTGATCCCAAGCTAACCCTTCTACTGGCACAACTCATAAGCAACTGAATAAAATACATAAATCTGAATGAAATAAGGAAAGATAACTCTTTTCTAAATGTTATCAATAACAAACTAAATTAAATTAATTACAACTCTGCTTCTACAAACAAAATTAGAATTAAATACCTTAACTCTACTGACTTTATATGAAACCTCTACTATTATTAACTATAGGTAACCGAGATATGACCCCTAACTATCCCAAATTAATACAATTGAACAAAGAAAAATAAAAATATTGCTCAAACTGTATGAGTGAATCGAGCCCTTGAATCAAGAGGACTCATCACCTGCTGACTGGAAGCTGCAAACTGTCTGAATATGGTATGTGTGCTACAACTGAACTAATACCTACATTATTAGACAATGCAACACATAAACGTATATGTGGATCAGTACTTTGAGGATGTACTGAGTATATGGGGGTGAATGCATAAGTAAAATATAATATCAAATATCATAATTTGTAAAACAATGCATGTTAAATGTAAATGACTCACATAAGCTGGAATATCAGAAATACTGAAGATCGTGATTAACAAATCATACTTTATAAATCTAGTAAGTCATAACATTTAGTTCCAAAAGTTGTACTTCCATTCTCTCTTTAAATCATACTGTCTAAGTGTAGAAAGGACTCACTCTTTAAATCTGAAATTGGAAACTAATATCTTTCTGAAAAGCATAATCTGAGTAAGCTTTGTGAGCCTTTACACTTAGTTTTATAAAAACTTTCTGTTATTCTTTTCTAAGAAACCATACTAAAAATCTTTACCATTAAGCTGTAAGGAAAACACTTTATCTTATGGCTTTAAACCAATAGACTATTTTAAGAGTAGGGGACATAGTTTTGGGAGTTTCTTCTAACTGACATACACTATGTGAGCATCCATGGAGTCCCACGTCTTGACCCCGTTAGGTAGGGTTGCTCTACCCTTGCCATCAGAATAAAACTTCTTATCTTAAGTGATCAGAATCTTAGTCATCCACATAGAAGTGGGAATAATCTTAATCCTATGATGGCACGTAGTTCTGGGGCATGAAACCTTGGTAACATACCCATCTCGGTGCTAAATACTACTCTCATTCTTATGCTCAAAATTTTAAGAAATCCACTTCAAAAAATAACTCAAAGGTTTACAAGAAAACCAATTATGCTCCTTCTTTTCTTTAAATCTCGAGTCATATGAGCAAAGTGGATTCTTTATCATAGCTTAGGACCAAAAAGGTCAAATCTTTATCAAAATCTGAGAATAATCTTATATGAGAGTGCTCATAGCACAAATAATCTTGAAATGGCAATCTTAATTAGGGCTTAATGACCCATGCATCAAACTCATGTTAAAACACAAAAATGCTCATGCTTGATAATGTAAATATTGAATAATCAACTCAAAATCTAGAAATTTCAGCAATATGCATGAGAATATGAACATAACTATGGAATTTAACTTCTAAATCATTGAAAATCTCACAATCTTTGTAAATACCAATAGTGGGTATAAACCCTAACTTGAATTTCATGGAAATCATATGCAAATTAATTAAAATTGGAATTAAAATTAGTTTTGGGAACAAGGACGAACGGATTGTCCTTGTTTATAACCCTACATACATTAATTGATGATCTTAGATGCTAAAACTTGAATCTTAGATCTCTATTGATACTTTGAAGATGAATGCTTTGAGTTCTTGTATTGAGAACCCTTAATCTTGAATTTCTTTAGGGAATTAATGGAGGAAATTTGGATTTCTTTGGGAGGAAGTTGATGATCTAGTGTTTTCTTTTCCTTGAGAGAGAATGCTTTAATTTGGAGAAAATTCAATAAAGAATGACTTGAGAATGATTTTAGGGATTAAATCCCATATCTAGATGAAATAAAATTATGGAAAAAGGCCAATTTAACTCTGGACGAAGCTTTTAATTTCCGTCAAAATTTTCCGAAATAGGCACCTGGCGTGATGCGCCGTGATTACGTCGGGCCACTGGAAATAGACAACTGGGAACTGTGGGGTTGACGCGATGTGGAAGAATTGTGGTTCCCTTTTAAAATGTCATTTTGACCACCAACACAATGTGGTAAGATCGCGTTGAGCTACTGGATTTTGACAAATGGGAAAATGGACAATTCCGTGGTGTGTCAATATCGCGGAGGTCCACTGGAATTGACGATTGCCATTTTTCCTTCTCCGTGATGCGCTGAAAGTCCAGGTGGCACACTGTCAACTTAAAACTGCTCTAACTTCTCAATCGAGTGTCGAATTTAGGCGAATTTGGTATCGATTGAAAGCTTATTCGAAATTTTAAAAATACCGCATAAAATAAATTATATTAATCTTTGAAGCAAATTCTTGACATTCTAGGGATGAATTTAAGCTAGGAAAAGTATGGGATATTACACATATCAACCTCATCAAGCTCGAACCACCCAATAGGAGATCTACACCTCCTACTACACAATCCCTTAAAAACAGCCATCCTAATGCTATAATAATAGCTATTGTTGTAAGAAAACTCTACAAGATGTAGATGCTCAACAAATTTACCACCATAATCAATCACACATGCATGAAGCATATCCTCTAATGTCTGAATATTTATTTTTGATTGCCCATCCTTCTGCGGGTGAAAAGCAGTACTCAAACTAACCTTAATACCCAACCCTTTGAGAAATTACTATCAAAAGTACGATGAAAACTACATACCAGGATCAGAGATAATTGAAATAGGTACTCCATAGAGCTTCACAATCTCATGCAGATAAAACCTCACATAATCCTTAGCTGAAAAGTTGGTCCTTACTGGAAAGAAGTGAGTCGACTTTGTAATCCTATCCACGTTGACCAAAATTAAATCAAATTGGTTCTAGGATCGAGGAGACCTGTAACAAAATCCATGTTGATAACTTCCCATTTCCATTCCAACAATTCAATTTCCTAATACAAGTTTCCAACCCTTATGTTCTCATCTTTTTCTTGTTGACAAACCAAATATTTGTCCATAAAATCAGCTACATCTTTCTTCTTACCATTCCACCATTACATCTCCTTGAGATTAAGATACATTTTTGTCAAACCAAAATAAACAACATGGCTCAATTTATGCACCTCTGTCAATACCCTTTCTCACAAACCATCGACGTCAGGAACACATAACTTCCATTTATACCATAAGGTACAATCACCACTGATCTTAAAGGCCATCACCTTCTGGTTACAAAAATCACCCTTGATCCTTAACAAGATAGGATCTAACATCTGCTTCTCATTAATTTTTGCACCAAGAGATGACTGTGCCACCTTTTGAACGAACACACCACCATTATCTAAATCTATGATGCGAAATCCAAGGTTAGACAAACAATGAATATCCTTCACCATCTCTAGTTTTTCCTTATCCACATGAGCTAAACTCCCCATGGATAATCTTTTAAGAACATCAGCAACTACATTAGCTTTACCTAGATAGTAGTAAAGTCTCATATCATAGTCTTTGAGAATCTCAAGCCATCTCTTTGCTTTAGGTTAAGCTCTTTCTGAGTAAACACATATTGCAGGCTCTTATGCTCTGAGAAGATATCTATGTGCAATCCATACAAATAGTGCTTCCAAATTTTCAATGCAAACACCACAACTAATAGCTCTAAATCATTAGTGGGATAGTTCCTCTCATGCACCTTCAACTTCCGAGAAGCATAGGCTATCACCTTTCCATACTTCATAAGAACTCACCAAATTCCTACCTAAGATGTATCAGAGTAAACCATAAACCCTTTAGAGCCTTATAGAAAAGTAATAGATGATCCAAAGTTAGCATATCCTTTAGCTTCTCAAAACATCCCTCACAAGCATCAGACCAAGAGAACTTTACCTTCTTCTGAGTAAACTTAGTCAATGGGGAAGCTATAGTTGAGAAACGCTCCACAAACCTCCTATAGTAGCAAGCCAAACCCAAAAAGCTCAAAATATCGGTTGGAGTCATAGGTCTAGGCCACTTTTTAACCACCGAAACCTTTTATGGATATACCATGATACCATCACTAGAAATAATATGACCCATAAAGGTGATAGCGTTCAACAAAAATTCACTTTTCGAGAATTTGGCATACAACAACTACTTTTTCAAGGTTTGCAATACCACATGGAAATGATTTGGATGATACACTTAACTCTTAGAATATTCTAGGATATTATTTATGAACAAAATGACATAAATATCAAGAAACTGATTGAATACCTAATTTATCAAATCCATGAATGCCGCTGAGGCATTGGTCAAACCAAATAACATAACCAAGAACTCAAAGTGCCTATATAAATTATAGAATGCTATCTTAGGGATACCCACCTCTCAAATCTTAAGCTGATGATACCCAGACCGAAGATCTAGCTTTTAAAATTATTTGGCACCTTGAAACTGATCAAACAAGCCATCTATCCTTGGAAGAGGATACTTGTTCTTATCCGTCACCTTATTCAACTACCAATAGTCAGTAAACATTCGAAAGGAACCATCCTTATTACGCATGAACAACACCGGTGTACCCCACGAGGAAACACTAGGATAGATGAAACCATTATCCAAAAGATTCTTAAGTTGCTCCTTGAATTATCTCAACTTAGTCAGAGCCATTCTATTAGGAGGAATAGATATTGTACGAGTGTCCTTAACAAAATCAATCCCAAACTCAATCTCTCTATCCGGAGGAACACCAAGAAGATCATTCGAAAAGACCTCAGGAAACTCATTCACCACCAAAACCGAATGCGAAGAAGTACCTTCCGAGTTAGAGTCTTTAACCCAGACCAAATGATAGAGATACCCTTTAGAGATTAATATCTGAGCTACAAGATACGATATAAATTTCCCCTTAGGAGCTAGGGAACCTACCTCCGCTTTAATAATTGGTTCATCAGGGAACTTAAGGACAACCTTACGGGTCTAACAATATAAGGATGCATAGCGCAAGTGTAACCAATCCATCCCCAGAATAACATCAAAATCCACCATATCTAATTCAAACAAATCCACCAATGTCTCCGTACTACCAATAGATACCACACACCATATAGACTCTTTTAACAATCATAGAGTCACTTACCAAGGTACAAATAGAAAAATAATCTAAAATAACCTCGAGATTAAAACCAAAATACACAGCCACAAATGAGGTCACATAAGAGAGAGTTAACCTAGATCAAGTTAATAATACACGTCACGAGAAAACAGTTATAAGGTTCCACTCACATCATCAGTTGATGCCTTAGATTTTTGTCGGGATACAAGAGTATTTAACCTATTATGGACAATTCTAACTCCAAAAGCAGAAATAGATGCAGAAGCAATACCCTTTGGTGTAGAAGAAGATGAAGAGGCAACTAGAGCATTATTCACTCCTGAAGTGACCTTACCAACTGAATAATTTTGAAGCATATGTCCTGGATTACCATATTTGAAGCACTTGTCCATCCCTTCATCACAAAAAGACAAATGTAATCGACCACAGAACCTGCAAGGAGGAAATAATGAGTCCGACTGGGCCCCACTAGCCTGAGATTAGGCACCCTATGCCCTAAAGTTATCACCACCCTACTGACGGATATCACCCAACTACTTCTAGTAAGAAGCACTTACTGTGGAGAAAGAACAAGAACTCTCCCACTTCTTTATCGGCCACTTTCCACCATCCCGACCACTTTGTTATTTACCACCCTACTCAATGAACCTAAACCTCTTACCCTGTCTTTTCCTACCTCAGCCTACTTTCTCTTTTCCTCCCCCACTTATTTCATATAAACAACAAATCTGGAGATATCTATGTCCTTAATCAGTAAGAAATCTTGCTTTTAAGGATTAAATCTCAAGACAGTCCTAAAGCAAACTTTCTCATCCTGGCCCTCATATCAGACAGCAATTTAAGAGCATACCTAGAGAACTAGTGAAATTTCAAGGCGTACTCCTTGTCCAGCATCTTCCCTTATTTCAGATTATCAAATTCCTCCACTTTTGCTTGCCTCAGCTTCTGAAGAAAGAAGCACTACAGAAAATCCTTAGAAAATGTCTCCCATAAAGACAACTCCTCAACATCACCCCTTGCCTTATCCAATTCCTCATACCATTGGCGCGCCACATTCTTGAGTTGATAATCTACAAACTCCTACCCTTCAACATTTTTGGCATGCATAATCGTGAATATTTTTTAATCTCATCAAGAAAATCCTAAGGATCCTCCTCCACCTTAATACCAATAAATATTAGAGGACTCAACTTCATGAATTTGCCAACCCTTTTGTGGCCTTAAAAGATGGAATACAAAATGCACCATGCTCAGCATGAGAAGCTACCAACTGAACAATCGCATGAATCAACTAATGAAACTTTGCATTTTTCATGTTTGCTTGAGGACTAGAAGTAATTAGTGGAACTCCATAAATATCAGGGATTGGGTCCCTAGAATGAGTGTGGATCCCTAGATTAAAGTGTGTCCCATCAACATTGTACCTAGTTGGTGTAAAGGAGTTTTCATGAACTTTAGATCATCTAGGAATTATCAAAACAAAAAGCAAATGGAAATCAGAAGAATCTAAGACATTATACTCCAAACTTGTAAATAGAACACAAATAAGAGAAACATTTCCAAAATGCATTCAAACCTCTCTCTTAGGAGTGTGATGGGATCCACACCCTTAAAATAGACTCTACTCGACCCAACTTTGTGAAATCCCAATTGACCATGAACCTAAAGCTTTGATAAAAACTTGATATGACCCAAATTAGGGCCTTGTCATAATGGACAACCCAAGTCCAACCAGGACTAGGGACCACCCCCATTACACAACCCAACCGCCAAACGCATAACCTGAGTCAGATAAATTATAAGTATATAACAAGACCACATATTAGTATCAAATAGACTTTGGATATTTCCATAACCATAACCAACCCAAGAAATTCCAACTAACAAATATCCAACCAATAACAAAAATAATAACCAAGGATAGAATAATCATAAATATAGTTAAACAGTATCAACCCCAATGCTAATGTCAATACTAAGCTGACACCAATACCGAGACCGCCCATACAAACTTATAGTATTTCCATTAAGCCTCTAACCGAAGATGGGTTAGCAGGTGAACTCTAGTGAGTACTCAGGAAAAGGATAAAATAATGCCAACCCTTAAGACCAAGTATACCAACCATATGCATTCACAACCATACATACATATATATAACCATATTATGAAAGGGAATCAGGTTTAGCATGCCTTTAAAACTATTAACCTAGGTATGTGTAGCTTAATCATCCTAGAACAACCCAAGGGCTATATGGGTCTAATTTATCCCCCTAAATGGGACCCGATGCATGTATCCACACAAACTAGAGATACCATAAAAGTAGTGGATTCCCAAGTTTCCTTCACTCTCTATAATACATATGTGCAAGTATACTTAGGGGATTCTCGTATACCCTATAAATATCATATATAGTCACCTAGACCAGTCCTTATGTCATCAAACATAAGTTTTTAGTGTCCATTCATTAGACTCACACCTTAATGTTAGCTATCACACCCTGCCATTATTGCCTATTTGAAACCATTACCACACAACCAAACTACCATACCATTTATTATTAAATAAAGCTATAAGTAATGGTATCATCATACCGACTATAGCGTGCAAACAATTTCCTTATCCAACCTTAGGGGATTCCCATGTACTCCATAAGTTATATTATTAAGTTTACTTGGGGGAATCCCATGTACCCTACAAGTGATCATTATTATGTTTGATTGGAGGATTTACTTGTACCCCACAAGGCTTTCAATTAGACCAACCATAACCACTAAGACCTTACCATTTAAACTATTTAGACCATTTATACCATTTAGGGTTCCATTACCAAGTTATACCATGCAATAGTTCTCATAGGAATTTTATCAAATACATTAGGGGTATAAGTATTTCGAAAACCAAAACCAAGTAAAAATTAACTATTCCCATGCAACCAAATGTCCAAACCACAATTAAAACATGTTAATCCATAATTAAAACGCGGGAAAACCATAACCAAGTATTTATAAGAAAAACCCCCAACATATATTTAAAAACCCAAAACCATAAAATAATCATGCCATGAAAAAAATTCATAAAACATGCCTTTAGTTGGAACTAGCAATGAGGGAAGAGTAACATGCCTTATATTAAGAAGATAATGGAGAGAATCACCGTTGTAAGCCCCAAACTTATCCTATTGATGGTACCCTAGCCTTCCTTGACCCAAGAGCCTTTGAGAGAATTGAGAGAGTTTCTAAGTGTATAAGCTTAGAATATTAGGGTAAATAAAGTCCCAAGTATGATATAATTTGTGGTTCCTTAAGAGGTTAATAGGGGAAATATCCAGATGACCCCTAACTTAAACAACATAAAATTCTTACAGAAAGGTACGACTCCACCATACAACCCGTACTCTATCATATGAGTGGTACCCACCACTCTTAACCTAGGTATCTCTTGGACCACAACATTGTCCAATATATGACAAGCCAAACCAAACCATATCAAACCATATGATTAGTAACATGCAATCGTACCCTAGGCAAAATCACGAGGGGTTAAGATTGTCTAACATACGAGTTAAGATATACCACTCAAACCCTAACTCACAACTCATGGTGAGCCACTCATATTAAGATCCAATTTAAGTTACTATGTTTCTGATTAAGTACTGAAAAATCCAAACCTACGACCCATAACCCACCATAGAACTCTTACCCACCTAAGTCATACTTATTCCAAAAACTCAACCTCCCAACACCATCTAACATTGGATAACATATGAATGGGTCACCTAATCGGTACCCTCACCATACGACTAGTATGATAAGTTATATAATGTCCAGAAAATCCAAAATGCAAGAAAGTTTCTAAGGACCAAAACCCAGGGTGTTTCAGGTTATCTTCAATTGAATATTAGGGAGAATGATATTCCCAAGAATTCTTTTTAAACATGGTATAGTCACATGAGTTCTTAGTTGTGTTATTTGGTATGGATCTTATGAATTAGGTTTTCAGGTAGTTTTGGAATTGTTTGTTATTGTATTCATTGATGATATCTTAGTGTATTCTAAGAGAAAGGAGGATTATGCTAATCACCTCTGAATTATGTTGTAGACTCTTAAGGATAAAAAGTTATACGCTAAATTTTATAAGTGTGAGTTTTTGTTGTTTGCTATGATTTTCCTTAGGCATGTAGTTTCTAGCGAGTGGATTAATGTGGATCCATAAAAAGTTGAGGCATTTAAGAGGTGGCCAAAAACTAGGAATCCAATCGACATTGGAGCTTCTTAGGCTTGGCTGGTTATTATTAGGGTTTTGTGGAGTGTTTTTGCTATTTTTACTCCATTGATGAAGTTGACTCAGAGAAAGGTAAAGTTCTTATGGCCGGATTCTTATTAGGGTAGCTTCGAGAAGTTGAAGGATATGTTAGCTATTATGCTAGTGTTGACCCTACCTAAAGGTACCGATGGATTTGTGGTGTACTGTGATGCGCCCCACATTAGACTGGGTTATGTATTGATGCATCATGGTAAGTTTGGGGCCTATTCTTCTAGGTAACTTAAGGTTCATGTGAAGAATTATCTGACTCATGATTTAGTGTTGGCGGTTGTGGTTTATGATTTGAATATTTGGTGCCATTATTTGTATGGGGTACATGTAAACATCTATTCAGATCATAATAGCTTGCAATATGTGTTTACTCAAAAGAAGTAGTCAATAAGAGTTGAATATTTGGCAAAGCTGATGACTTGATTTGCTAAAGGACTATAATATGAGGCTTCACTAACATCCAGGTAAGGCTAATGTTGTTTTTGATGCTGTTAGTAGGTTGTCTATGGGGAGTTTATCTGTTGTAGATGAGGATAAGTGAGGATTGGTGAAGGATATTCACCGGCCAACTAATTTGGGAGTTTTTTTATTTGACTCTGAAAATGGAGGGGTAATTATGTAAAAAGTGGTTAAATTATCTCTTGGTGCTGAGGTGAAGGAGAAATAGTCTTTGGATCCCATTCTTATACAGATTAAGGATGAGGTAGGACAAAAAAGGGTTACACACTTTGAGATTAGTGAAAATAATACCTTGAGATACAAAGGTAGGTTGTGTGTTCCTAATGCTCATGTGATACGAGAGAGGATTTTGATTATTATCATAAGTCGAGGTATTCAGTTCACCCATGTTCGAAAAAGATATATCATAATTTGAAGAAGCTCTATTAGTTGAATAATATAAAGAGGGATATGGCTAACTTTCTGGATAAGTGTATGGTTTATCAGCAAGTGAAGATTGCGAACTTGAGGCCTGGTGGATGTATCAAGAGATTAATTTGCCCATATGGAAGTGGTAGATGATCAATATCGATTTTATTACGAGTCATCTAGGATTTGCCTGCGAGTTTGGGTTCCATTTATTGATCAGTTAGTTAAACTCAGAAATAGTCAATATCTCAGTGTCATTAATTGATAACTTTGGATTTGCCTGCGAGTTTGGGTTCCATTTATCCTATTCTTTACGTGTTGATGTTGAAGAAGTATATGGGTGATCCTTCTCAAATTGTGCCGATTGAGAATGTTTGTATTTTAGATTCCTTGTCTTATGAGGAAGCCCAGGTTGAGATTATGGATAGGAAAGTTCACTGGTTGAGGACTAAGTATGTCACTTTGATAAAGGTTCTTTAGAGGAATAAAAAGGTGGAAGAAGCTACTTGGGAAGCTAAAGAGGTCATAAACTCCAGATATTTGTTCCTATTCCCCGCGTTGGATGATAATTCTTGAGGTATGGTTTTTTCTTCTTCCTGGTGGCCTTATGAATTTTTCATTTCGGTATGTATGCATTCTTTCTTGCTATCATACAAAAAGGTATCTTGATTCCTCATTCGAGGACAAATTACCTTAGAGGAAGTGGGTAACATAATACCCCAGGTTTTTAAACTCTGAATTTTCTCAGTAATTGTGATTTTTACTTAGGTTAGGACTCAAGTGATGAGTCGTAAAGAATACGCATGAGTCATATTGTTCCTATAATAGTCTAACCAGTAATGTGTCGCTATGTTTCTATTGGGATCACTAATAGATCTTTATGAGTCGTGGTCACTTAATATGAGTTGTAAGGAGGGACTCGTAGTTCCACCAGTGAGATAGCCTTATTTATTATCTTTGTCATAGATGGAATCCACGAATCGTTGGGTGAGGTAACGAGTTATAGGGTGGAACTTATTACCCAAAAAGTGAGGCTACCCTGAGTCAATTCCCACACTACAAGTCTAGGGAATGACTCGTAGCCAGTCATTATGGGTCGTCACCTGACCTGTAGCGACTGGGAGTTATTTTCCTGCACATTTTTTATTAAGGGTAACTTGGTATTTTCCCCTTATTTACACAATTCCCATGACTTAAAACATTCCTTAGCCCTATTTACACCCATTAAACATAACCTAAATACTCTCTTCTCTCTCAAATTCCCAAGTTAAGAACAAAGCTACGGTTTCTAAGGGTTGGTCATCTAGTGCTCAAAGTGTGTTTTTTACTAAAAAATCTTGGTATTTTTAGGAATGTATCTCTTATCTAAACTTGTATTTTATCTTGTTATGCAATGTTTTGGTATTAATATGGTTTTAATGTT
Organism: Capsicum pubescens; assembly: GCA_030864215.1. Taxonomy (NCBI): domain Eukaryota; kingdom Viridiplantae; phylum Streptophyta; class Magnoliopsida; order Solanales; family Solanaceae; genus Capsicum; species Capsicum pubescens. The sequence goes on along the minus strand of CM061543.1, from coordinate 220,820,871 downwards.
TGGTTTGGAAATTTTGGTTGAGGGTTTTGGATGATTATTGTTTAAATGGTATTATCATGGGTTACTTGCATTTATTATTCTTTAATAAAGGATTTTTAAACTCATTGGGTGAATGGATATAGATAATGGAATAGGGTTCATGGATTCCCCCAAATTATAGGGATTTTTCATATTGAAATTGGTATTAACCTCAACCCAATTGCATAATTGGTTCTAATATATGGACCATTACATGGTTTTGCTTACTTTACTGAACTATTGCATTACATAGATGGCTAAACAGATAAAAATGATTTTGAAATGCCTTGGTGTCCATGGATGTATTTGAAATTTGTACTTTGGAGTCTTATGACTAATTGATTTTGTTGGGCATAATGGAATTTTCTTGCAAGCATAATTAATTGGCATGACAATACCATTCAGTAAATTCCTATATTGATGACTTCTTTGTTTGATGGATGGGTTATGTGTAAATGTTTTAATTTGGACTTAAAGGGGGTTGTGTAGCTCACTGTGGAAGGTGGAGGCCCGAAGGGACCGATACTGGAAACCATGTTTGTACTCGTGGGGACGTTGGTTTCTGTGTGAAAAGTTCATACTTTACATATATATTTTGGAATGGCTGGGGTCGTGGATTGCCGAACCCTTTCTTGGATTTCTCTAGTCTATATGACTAACATATATTGGTGCTTGTTGAAACGTGGGTGTTGCACCTGACTATGAGGTACCAGGCCCTTAAAATCAGACATAAGAAATAAAATTGTAAAGTAGTAAGGAAACAACACTTTGTAGGAAATTAAAGAACACAAAGATTTTATATGGAAACCTCCTTATTAAAGGGAGGAAAAACCACGGCCTTCCCTCAAAAGCACTTAACAATCCACTATAATCAAACTCATGATTACAGATTCCATTGTAAACTAATTCTAGCCTTCACTAGTTTGCAACAACTCTATTACAAACAATCCTTGACAACTCTATTAAGATCTCACCTCAATATTGATTAACTCTCACCAATATCAAACTCAGGTAACTCTACCTAAGCACTCAACAAACACAAGAAAAGCGTTACTCTTACAAGATGAGTAATTGAATTTCTGATCAAGACTTGACTCAAGAAAAAACACTCTTTCTGCACATAAAAGCTTAGAACTTGAGCAATAGTTGAGTTTTCGCCAATTTCCCTCTTTTAATAATATGATTGCAAAAACTAGTGAATTGAGAAGAATTATTTTCAATTTATGGATGGAGAATGATTAGGGTAGAAAATTTGTTGAGCCAGGTGTCTTGACTAGTACACAACTCACCTGCACAATTTGTTACACTAACAGATAAAATTGTGCAGGATAGTGACAAATGTTTGTTTTCTTGAAGACACAGGGACATTGAAATACTCCAAATATTTCTAGATCAGTCCAAACCTTAGTACGTACTTGTAACACTTAGAAGCTGGAAAATAACTTGTTTAGGGTAAGTTTTGGGATTTTCAAACGGGGATTGGACAACATTAGAATTAGGCTGCATCGCGGTAAATATCGCTATGAGCATATCATCGCATCGCGATGAAGGCCATTTCAGCATTTATCAATTTATAGAGGGTCACCGCGGTTGCACCGTATCGCGGTGAACCCCAAAACAACAATTGACACGATCCAAAGAGTCACCGCGATTCCACCGCGTCGCGGTGGGTATCGTGATGAACCATTCACCGCATCGCGGTGAGTCCTTAATCGAAGTTCTAGTTGAGGGATTTTAAATCCCAAGGGCAATCTTGTCTTTCATAAAGACCCCAAATCATGTAAATAGAATATTAATCTTGAAACTGAGCAAAATATGCTCATTCTTCATCAAATTTCTCTCCATTAAAGCACTAGATCTCAAATAAAAGATCAAATCTCAAGAAATCTCGCCATCAATACTCTTAAATTGATTAAACCAGGTATGTTAGATATTCATCCATGGGTCCCTTTCACCCATGGAGTCCAAGTATCCGATTTAAATTTAAAAATTATGATCTTTTCAAGTTATCTTTATTTTAAATTATGATTAAACCACGAATTTCTATGAATCTTATTCTATACCATGTTTTAGTGAAATTGATGTCCATTACTACACTAGATATGTTTGAATATTTTTGTACACTGATTTAATTCATGATTTGTAATAATGGTGTTAAAGTTGTGATTTACTACAAGCTTTAAACTAATTCACATGCTCTATATACACCATGCATATCAAGTGTTTGATAAAATGCTTACAGGAATGATTATTTAATAAAAGCCTTCATGCTATGTCCTCCAAGCTTTAGTATCATTTTACTATTATCGCTTTTGAGTCTTGGAGGTATTAAATACCCAAAAATCATAGTTGTTTACTTAGACGCATCTCAGTATCTTCAGAATAACTTTAGAATACATCATAAACGTTACTAGATCAGTTAGTTAAACTCAGAAATAGTCAGTATCTCAGTGTCATTTAGTTGAGAGTAGGATTTAGCACCGAGTGAGTGTAGGGATAGTGGCTTCCCCGCCAGATAAGCAGAATCACTAGTAGTAGTACATAAACTCAAGAACTTAGTAGACAACGTAGGATATAAGAAGTCACCAGTCAGTATAGGCTTGACTATCTCGTAGGTGTCACCCATCAGATTAGGCTTGACACCCTTAGTCCTTTGGGACAACACAGTATACCAGTCTAGTTGATCCACACAACCAGTATTAGTCCCCGTTGCACAGTACTAACACCCTTTTAACTAGGGTTACAGGTTGCGCCCCAATTAGCACCGATCGGGCAATGTCGGTTAGATGATACCTCCCATAGTCTCAGCCATAGTTTTAATTTAGTAATCAGACCAGTAGTTCAGTCTCAGTGTTGTTTGACTAAGGCATATGGATATCAGTTATTTTAGTATTTCAGTTTATAAATTTTTATTCAATTCATGTTATATGCTTGGTCATGCATCCCTAGTATCTATATATTTCACGTACCTTCAGTATTTACAGACTTTCATGTATACACAGTATTTACAGATTTCACATATTTTTAGTATCTATAGATTTCATGCTCTCTATTCAGTACTCCATGTTTTATATGTATATTCAGATAATTATTATTCATGTTCATGAAACCATGTATGTAAGCCTACCTCATTTAGCATACCAGTGCATTTAAAGTACTGATCGCATACTTTTCTTTTGCACTATGATGTATTATATCATAGGTTCTAACGTTCAGTTCCTGGATCACGCTTAGACTTCTCAAACTCTCAGTAGTAGCAGTGGAGAGTCTTCATATTTTGAGGAATGATTATTTTACTTTATGTGTTTAGTTTAGTAGTAAGTTGGTATTAGTTGGGGCATGTGCCATCAACTCGTATTCAGTTGAGTTTAGAGGATTTCGAACATGTTAGTTAGTTATTCAATTTATTAGTATTTTATCAGATTTAGGTAGTCATTTCTTCAGATTCATGTTTCAGTCCTGATCTAAATAATAAACCTTGCAGCTAATCAGTTGTTCTTGCATATTTATTATGTTATTATTCAGTGCTCATAGTAGGTACCAGCTTATGGGTTAGCTTTTGGTCCCTCGAGATGGTAAGTACCATGTGACTCCCAGGGTGTACTCTCGGGGTGTTACAAACTTAGTATCAGAGCCTATGGTTTTAAAGTGTCCTAGAAAGTCTAAAAGCCGCATCAAGTATAGTCTTGTGCTTGGGTGTGTAGTGCACCATACTTATGGACAACATGCTATAAGATATTTTAGGAAAAGTTTCCCTTCTTTCAGTATTCATGTACTGCGAGTGATCATAAGCTCAAGTTAAATTCTTAGTCTAATCCTTTTCTTTCTTTTGATTACAGAACATGCTTCCCGAAAAGACTAACGGAAGAAGAATTGGAAATCAGTTAGCACCTCATCCCATTCAGACAAATCCCCTGAAAGAGCATGTCTCAAATGCCGAATTCAGAGTTGTATTCACTACTCTAGATAATTCTGTAGCAGCTCAAAATAAACAGTCAACTACTATTTTGGCCAACCCAGCGGCTAACACTGCTGCAGCCAGGATTTAGGACTTCACCCGAATAAATCCTCACCTATTCTATGGATCTAAGTTAGAAGAAGATCCATAGGAGTTCCTCAATCAGATTCAGAAAGTCAAAGATATCATGGGAGTGACTTCTAGTGAGAGTGCTGAGTTTGCTGCCTATCAGCTAAAAGATGTAGCTCATATGTGGTTTAAGTAGTGTAAGGTATAAAAGGGCACAAATGCAGAGCCCGTAGAGTATTAGAGTTGAGAGAAGCCAAGGTGTTAGAGTTCATCATTCTCAGGAAAGGCAGTATGAGTTTGAAAAAGTATTCCCTTAAGTTTATCCAGTTAGTCTGGTATGCTTCCCATGTAGTAGCAGACAGTAGGTCCAAAATAAGCAAGTTCGTATCTGGGGTATCAGATAGTGTGGTTAAGGGGTGCAAACCTGCGATATTGATTAAGGAGATGGACATATCTAGACTTATGGTCCATGCTCAATAGATTGATGAGAAGAAGCTTAACAAGAAGGAGAGAGAGAACAAGAGACCTAGAACACATAGTTTTAATTTCAATCAACCTAAGTCAGAGGGTGATAACAGTTCCCAGTTTTGCCCAAAGTCTTCAATTCCAGCTCTGTCCTCAGCTAGTGCACCAGTACAAAAGTTCAGGAATGACAATCGAGATAGGGCACCAGGGTCCAAAACCTAGGGTAGTGTGAGCAGTGGTCGTACCCATTCGCTTTTTAAAAAATATGGTAGAAATCACCTAGGTACGTTTAAAGCTGACAATGGTGTATGTTTTGGATGTTGTAAGCTATGCCACAGGATGCGGGAGTGTAGAGTAATATCTCAGAAAGGAAGGGATTTGTGCCAACACAGTCAGTCCAATCGTCCTTCAGGTCAGTCCGTTCGCCCGCACCAGTAGGGTGCCACTTCCAGGGCCACCAGTGGGCAACGCCCTAATGTCTTTATGCACTTTATTCCAGATAAGAGAAGGAAATTTCTCCTGATATGGTTACTGGTAAGTTATAGATTTTCCATTTACATATTCATACCAAATTAGATCCAGGAGCTTCTCTATTTTTTGTAACTCCTTGCATAGAAGTCAACTTTAAGTCATACTAGAAATCTTAATCGAACCTTTCTTAGTGCTTACCTCGGTAGGTAAATCTATTCCAGGCAGATGAGTATACAGAATTTGCTCGGTTATAGTATTTCAGAAAATTCCTTAAGTTAATTTTAGTAATAGAGTCATTCCATTTTAGTTTCTTGATGAACCAGTCCTTGAATGAAGGGGTAGTACCTCAGTTTTAGTTGATATAAGTTTGAGAATCTCTAGATTGAACTTGTAGAAAGAGAAGTTGAGAATTCTAAGTTAGTTAGTGATGAGGATTGTTATATGATGATTGTTGGGGCAATAGAAAGCGAAGAATCGTGTATTAGAAGGAAGTACTAGCAGTGGACCATACATTATTAAGATTATTTCTTCAGAATAAGTTTAGTGTTTATGAGCATTGTCGTATCTCATACACTAGAGTAAAGTGATCTCAGCTCAATTTAGAGTTTATTAAGGGGTTCACAGACTTAGAATAACGTATTTAAACTAAGGGGAAGATGGTAGAACAAGTAACCAAGTCAGACTTTCAAATTTTAGTAGTAATGTCAGTATGTATAGAGAAGCAGTGGGATACATTGATACCCAACTCATCCTTACCTCAGTACAGAGTTTTGCACTTAAGCTATCACGATATCTACTTATGCCTTACATGTCAGCTCTATGATCGTAGTTCCTATTCGTGAACATTATCAAAAATTATGTACATTTATAGTTTCTAGTATAAGGAGTTCTAGTTTACTCAATAATATGAATCATGTTCCATGAATATAGAAACTCCAAACTCAGGTCATGCAGCTCTTGACTCATGTACTCATGCCTTATAGTGTGCTCAGTTTCCATGAATTATGCTATATTCCTAATGATCAGTTAAACTAATATTTATGTCATGTATATCCTCAGTCTAGATCTCTTGATAAATCCATGAGATTGATATTCTATTCTTCAGGCATCAGTTAAGTGTCAAGTTCAGTATAGTGTCCATTCATGCTTCAGGTCCTCATGTTTAACCTTCAGTGAACTCTCCTTATTAAATGATGTAGTGATAAGCAGTTTCTTAAGAGGGAGAGAGTAAATGTTTCATGTTAATAAAAGATTATTGCATGCTAGTTTTACACGAGGCTGTAGTTATGAAGATAGGCTTGAATGTAATGTTGATGTGTAAGTGGCCAAATACATTTCAGAGATTTGAGTAGGCTTAAACATAGTGGGAGAATTCAATCCATCTCATACCTCAGTAGGTAGAGTTATTAGTGCCCATATTATAGAATTTTATCCATGTGGTGAGTTCTCATTCAGATGTCTTATTCAAACCATGTCAAGATCTCCTTACTCCCAAAAGTCAATAGATATTTATAGAAATAGTGTCAAGAAAAGTTCCAGTTGAGTATAAGTTTTCAGTATGAGTTAGTCCATAAAGCTAGGAATCCAGTTTAGCAATCAGGCAGACAAGTTCATATGGTTTCCCATCTTTCCTCCCAGTCACCCTATCCAAAGTCTCCCAAATATGCCAATTCAAAGATGGAACATCCTAGTACTTATGAATTCAGCCCAGTTCATGTATCATGCCTCAGTTTTAGATCCCATATATTCAGTCATGATTAAATTCATAGGTTCCATATGCATCATCTCAGTTTTTCTTAATATCCCAGCAAAGTTAGCTTTCTTTGGGAGACATAATGTCCCAAGGGAGAGATGCGCTATAACCCCCGAGCTTTTATGTCCTAAACCTTCCATTCTCTATTCATGTGACAAGATCTAGTTTGAAGTAATGGGTACTCATAAGTCGACTCTCTCATTCCAATCTCAGTCGTATGACCATTCCCATTGCATGGAATATATTTAAGGAAATCGGTTTAGTTCATATTATTTATTTCATGTATCATGTTTCAGACTCAATCATGTTCTCATATTCCCGTTCATGTGTGTTCAGTAAATGATCTCAGGTTTATCAGTATTCTTAGCTTAAGGTGACAGTATTCCTTAGCTTTACTCAATTCCATGTCCAGTTACAATTATAAACTTGGTATCCATTACCATTGCATATTCAGTCATGCATTTATGAATCAGTCCAACCATGTACTCATACATCAGATATGTATGTTTTGTATGAAAACTCAGCTTATCAGTATCTTTAGTCATGTATTCCAAGTATCAGATATGCATGTTCAGTGTGTAAACTCAGTCTATCATTATTCCTCATCTTAATCAGTCTCATTCGAGGATGAATGTTCTCAAGAGGGAGATATTGCAATACCCCAAACATTTATAGCTCAGTCCAACCATAAGTACGTACTTGTAGCACTTAGAAGCTGGAAATTAGCTTTTTTTAGGTAAGTTTTGAGATTTTTAAATAGGATTGGACCGTATTCGAATTAGAAAAATAGTAGCTCACTTCAATTAGGCCACGTCGTGGTGAGTATCATGATAAGCATGTCATCGCATCGCGATGAAGGCCATTTTGGAATTCGTCAATTTCCAGAGGGTCACCACGGTTGTACCGCATTGCGGTTAAACCCAAAACAACAATTGTCACAATCCAGAGACTCACTGTTATTCCACCGCATCACGGTGGGTATCGCGATGACCTACTCACTACATCGTGGTGAGGCCTTAATCAGCGTTTCAGTTGTGGGATCTTAAATACCAAGTACAATCTTCTCTTTCATCAAGCCCCCAAATTATGTAAATAGAAGATTAATCTTGAAATTGATCAAAATATGCTCATTGTTCATCAAATTTCTCACCATTAATACCCTAGCTCTCAAATACAAGATCAAATCTCAAGAAATCTTGCCACCAATCCTCTCAAATTCATTAACCTAGGTATATTAGATGTTCATCCATGGGTCCCTTTCACCAATGGAGTCCAAGTATCCAATTTAAATTGCAAAATTATGATCTTTTCAAGTTATCTTGATTTTAAATTATGATTAAACCATGAATTTCCATGAATCTTGTTCTATACCATGTTTTAGCGAAATTGATGTCTATTAATATTCTCCATATGTTTGAATGTTGTTGTCCACTGATTTAATTCATGATTTGTGATAATGGTGTTGAAGTTGTGATTTAGTACAAGCTTTAAACTAATTCCCATGCTCTATATACACCATGCATAGCAAGTATTTGATAAAATGCTACAAGAGTCATTATTTAATAAAAGACTTCAAGCTATGTCCTCCAAGCTTTAGTGTCATTTTACTATTATCGGTTTTGAGTCCTGGGGTATTAAATACCCAAAAATCATAGTATTTTACTTAGTCTCATCTCAGTATCTTCAAAATACATTATGAGCATTACTAGATCAGTCAGTTAAACTCAAAAATAGTCAGTAACTTAGTGTCATTTAGTTTTGAGTAGGATTTAGCACTGAGTTAGTGTACGGATGGTGGCTTCCCCATCAAATAGGCAGAGTCGCTAGTAGCAGTCCCTAAAATCCATAACTACATAGCCAGCATAGGATATGAGAAGTCACCCATCAGTATAGGCTTGACTATCTCGCAGGGGTCACCCATCAAATTAGGCTTGACACCCTGAGTCCTTTGGGACAATACAGTATACCAGTATAGTTGATCCACGCAGCCGGCGTTTATACCAGTGTGATGGTACTAACACCCTTCCAACTGGGGTTATAAGTTGTACCTCGATTATCTCAGATCAAGGCATATCAGTTAGATGATACCTCCCACAGTCTCGGTCCAGTAATCTAACCAGTAGTCCAGTATCAATGTTGCTTGACCAAGGCATGCAAATATTAATTATTTCAGTACTTTAGTTTACAAATTTTTATTCAGTTTATGTTATATGCTTGGTCATGCATCCCCAGTATCTACAACTTTTATGTACCTTTAGTATTTACAGACTTTCATGTATATACAGTATTTGCAGATTTAATATATTTTCAGTATCTATAGATTTCGTGTTTTCTATTCAGTACTCTATGTTTTACATGTATATTTAGAAAATTATTATTCCTGTTCATGAAACCATTCATGTAAGCCTACCTCATTTAGCATACCTCTACATTCAAAGTAATAATCACATACTTTTCTTTTGCACTATGATGTATTATATCATAGGTTCTGATGCTCAGTTCCCGTATCGAACTTAGACTTCTCAAAGTCTCAGCAGTAGTAGTGGTGAGTCCTAATATTTTGAGGACTGATTATTTTACTTTATGTCTTTAGTTCAGTAGTTAGTTGGAGTTAGTTAGGGACTGTCCCATCAACTCGTATTCAGTTGAGTTTAGAGGCTTTCAAACATATCAGTTAGTTATTCAGTTTATTAGTATTTTATCAGATTTAGATAGTGATTTCTTGAGATTCATGTTTCAGTACTGATCCAGTTGATAAAATCTTATGGATTATCAGTTGTTCTTCTGCATTTATTAGGTTATTATTCAGTTCTCACAGTAGGTACCAGCTAATGGTTTAGCTTCTGGTCCCTCAGGACTGTAAGCACCGTGTGACGCTCAGGGTGTACAATAGGGGTGTTACAAACTTGGTCCCCTATTGTCACTTGATCATCATAAAAACAAGATATAGCAATTTTCCCCTTTCTTGATGATGACAAACAAATCGGAGATTTTTTAGAATCAAAGTTAATTTAACTCATTTAATCAGAGTAATCACCACTACTATCGATGAATGTTCCCCATATCATTATGCACCATCATTACCCCTCCCCACCCCACCCCGTTAGTATGCCATAATGCTTCACCATTATTCAACACATATGTACTTGGTACCTGGTACCTCGTACCTGGTCCCTAACCCATCATGTAACACATATATGGTCCATAACACATGAATTAAGTATTCCCCCTTTTGACATCATTGAAAAGTGATAATAGTAAACAAAGAGTAAAATAAGAACAAGTTAGTTAACTCATGGCCACTGGGGCAACACTAACATGAAGAACAACTTTTATGGTAAACAAAAGAAAGATGAAACACACAAATAAAGATTCATTCATATTTAAAAGGTAAGTATCATTTCAATGCACAATTTAAATATTTCATAGAAAAATCCATAAGAATCAACAAAGTTTAAGCAGGTGAAGGAATTGTGAAAAAGGTTTGGAGAAGTAGAGCCATGTAATTGTTTTCTATAGCATGAAAATGTAATGATTCCTTGATTAGCTGTTTTATCTCTTCATGAGGTCTCGGAGAAGATGATTCTCCAATTCTTCTACCAGGCCTTAGATCAACTTAACAAAACCATGGTAGATAATGCAGCGGGGCCTCTCTTGTGAAGTTGACTTATCATGTGTCTATAACCTTGCTTGAGGAAGTGACCAAGGAAAATCGGGGATGGCATACCCATGATGTCGAAGTACCAAACGGCTCCCCTACTACCTTCTTTGTTAATAAATAGAAAAAGAAAAGAGATGACGAGAGGGATAAAATATGGGAAAAATGATTATGCAATTGGAGATTTTAACTAAGCACGTGATTGGTGCAACCACAAAAATTGTGAATTATATGGCATCCAAGGCTTATGATGACAAAGAGATTTGGTATTTGGCTAACTATTCATGGGGTTAATTCCCGTCCAATCAAAGGCAAGGTGGGAACCCTGGTTGGATAGATCATGATCGTGACCGTGCATGGAGGAACAAAGACCAAGAGTATGATCGTTATGTTCCCCCTCATGATCAGGCAAAGAACAAAGATGCAAATCCCATTGACCCTAATAAATATAAAACTGAAGATATCTTGGGAAGAATTTTGATGAAAGTAGAGGGAAGGGACAAGATGGTCCATGAATTGATAGGCAATTTTTCTAAAATAAACCAAGTGGTTGTGTCCCACTGCGCTTCAATTAAACAATTGGATACTTAAATCGGGAAAATCTCCACTCAACTTAATGCTAGACAAAGAATAGGACTTCTTAGTGACGCTATTATGAATCTGAAAAATGATGCTAAAGTTTTATCCATAGTTACTAGGAGTAGTAAGACCCTCGGGGATCATTTGAAAAAATTTGAGGGAGAAACTATGGGTTCAAAAGAGCCCAACATTGAGCACATGAATGTGAAGAAAAAGTCTATGATTGAGCCAAGAGATGAACCCCAAAATCTCAAGAGAAAGAGAATGAAAAAGAACCAATGGAAATTGATGAAGAGGTGTCAACAATTAGGATCCACAAATCAATACATTTCCAACTATGCCAATCCCTCCTCCATTTTAACAAAGGCTTAAGAGAAAAGAGGAGAACGACAAGCTCAAGAATTCCATGGCTAAGCTTAGCAACATCTCAATTAATATTCAATTACTCGAGACTATCTAAGATATTCCAGGGTATGCGAAGCTTGTGATGATATTAATTTTTAAAAAGTAGATTGTTAAAGGTTACACCATTAAAGTCACCCATGGGTGTAGCGCTATCATGAGTAGTACAATAGTGTAAAAGAATGAGGACTCCAGAGCTTTTACAATTCCATGCACCATCAGGACACATAAGTTTGAAAAAGCTTTATGTGACCTTAGTGAGAGTATTAATATCATGACCTTTGCAATATATCGGAGGCTTGGATTGAGTACCCTTACTCCAACATCTATGAGGATTTTGATGGTGGACCGATCTATCAAGAAACTAGTTGGTGTTTTCTTTGACGTGTTGGTGAAAGTGGATAGATTCATCCATCCGGTGGATTTTGTGGTGCTCGATTTTAAGATGGACCAAAAGGTGCTTATTATCCTTGGTCAAACTTTCCTTTCTATAGGAAGAACCCTTATTTCTTTAGATCTTAGGGAAATGAGGTTTAGAGTTCATGATGGTGGTGTCCTTTCGGGAATGCAAAATGATAAAACAACCCATGGAGCTTCAAGTGTTATCAATTATCGATGTTGAAGATGAGGATGTGAATTATGGGTCCTTTAGGGATCCAACTTGAAAAATATAAAGGACGTTATGTCATGGCGATAACTAAGGCTCTATGGGGGAGGCAACCCCCAAATGCCAAAAAAGTGCCTCATATCCTTGGTTTTTTAATTTAGTAGGGTAGATTTTAATTTTATCATTGATTAATCTATGCATTTGTGGCACTTTGTAGTGTTTTTGATTGAGTTGAGAAGGGGAAAGTGTGAAATTCTTGCATGTTTGCTGAATAGGGAAAAGTGTGTCAAAATGGAGTAATAAGATGAACAGGGGAAAATAGAGGTGCATAAATGCCTTCAGCTATCGCGATCGTGGTCCTCATGCCTCCACAATCACGGTTACCCTCATTACTGCGAATGTAGACACTTGACCGCGATCAAAGTCAAATTAGTTTTAAAAGACCATCGGACTACCTATTTGCTCACACTTTCTCTCAAAATCCTCTCACAAATTATACTCACTCCTGGTCCCATTTTTTAAATCAAAAAGCATCTTAGCATTCCCCTTTGCATCATCACTCTGGTAAGTGCTTTGATTTCATACTTCAATTGTTATTAGTAGGCCATAGAATGTATGATATAGGGAAATCCTTGAAGTATGATTTTCATTGCTAAATGTTTGTTGGATCGTACACCTATGGTGATTAGCTATTTGAAATGGCATGCACACCTATGGGGAAGCCTTGAGTGCCCAAATGGTTTTCGAAATTAGGTAATATGTGGTCTGCACACCAAGTGCTCTATCAATTGCCCAAACAAACTCATAACTAGTTGTTTCACATTCTTATGTCATGATCGAGTGCTTAGGAATCTTGTTCAATGTTCTAAGTGATAATTACTATTTTGGAACATGATTCGTCCCAGAAATTAGCATTTTTTCATTATTGAAAAATTTGTCTAGTTCTTTCCCAAGGCACCGTGAACGTAGTCACATGATCGCAATTGTGGATTAGTGGACTATGATTTCTACATTTGAGGCTAAAGTTTAGCCTGGGCCAAAAATCCTACACTTCTAATTCTTGTCCAAACACTAAAAAATGACAATGCTATGAGCTTTATTGGACAACATAGCATAGTTTGTGCATTAAAATGTTGATGATGTATGATGTTATATTGTTCTCATTCTTTTTAGGTTTACATCATGGGTGACTACGATCCAATTCATTCCATGGCCCTCGACTTCCACACTCTATACTATGGTGAACTTCCCTAAACAAAGCTACATCTAGAGAGGGTAATATGCTAGGAGAAGGTGTCAGAAAAGCTTCCGACATTTCATGACAGACTTGTGGCCACTGGATGGTGATGTTTTGCCCTGGATCCTTGCCAAGAAATTGAGTAATGGGTATGAGAAATATATTCTAATATTATTGTGGTATCATTCTGATACCTAACCATCAGGATCCAGGGGAAGATAGTGAAATTTGGGGCAAAAGAAATAAATGACATCGATGGGCTCCCGAACACTGACATAGATCAATTTGAGGCCAAAAGGTGTGAACTGGAGAGTTTGTTTGTAAAGAATCTATGTCTAGGAAAGAAGGTCCATTGGGAGACTATCAAGTGGAACATCTATATGAATTAATTCACTACCGAGGTCTGAATTTGGTCGACATCATTTGTAGCCAGGTATCCACTTCCACCCATATGACAAAAAATCTCTAATGGTTTCTTGCATACTAGATGGCATTCCTCATAATGTTGGTCGACTTGTGGTCTGTGATATGAAGTACCTAAAGAACTACGGTGTTATATATCTCTATTTCTCCTCTTTGATTAGTGAGTTATGTAGGAGAGCAGGAGCTGCGGAGTACCTTGATGACACTTGGGAGCACCCTAGCATCCCCATTTATCCTCTAAAAATTTAGGATGAGGGAGTGATAACACTTAATTTATATTTTAATTTAAGTGCAAGGCGATCGTCATCAATATATTTACTCAACATTGGAGTCATGGTCGAATCCGCGAAGAACAATATGAGTGGTGATCAAATTAATTCAAAATGATAGATACAAGTTAAATACAAACAAATAGTATAAAAAGATAAAATGGGGGTGACAGGTTCCTACACTAATGTTTCTTTTTGTTTTTTTCTAGTATAAATTCGAGGCTACGAATAATTAGAGTTAAACAATTTTGCACGGATCTTGGGGTTATGCATTACTAAGGAAGTGACATGTGGGGGTTAGTAATCAACATTAATTTATTAAATCAAATATGGGTAGGCTTGGTTATAGATTTTGATGTTAGTCTTTCAACAAAACACCAAACTTTAACCCGTTCATTCTTTTGAATACCTAATAGGTGTGTTCAATAATTGGTAACCACAACTTCAATCTAGGCATCCCTATTTCTAGGATAATACCCATGGCATAGTAAAACTCACAATCACCCTTATGTCTAAGATAGTAAAAATTTAGCAAACTATATGTATAATTGTTTATCATTGCTTTGGTCTACACATCCCTCTTTCGAGGATGATATGGATTCCTAAAGTTCACCCAAAACCATTCTTTCGAAGATCACCTTGAATTTTCTAGATCTTGGAGCTTTCGCCCATCAAACCCATATGGGTATTTGGGTCTTTCACCCATCAAATACAAAGAATGTAGCATAGCAATGATAAACTCATGAACATGAATTACCAACTAGATGATAACAATAACAACACACACATACTTTAACCCCTATTCACACATAACCCCAAGAGGGAGATTTAGCTACACATAAGATAAATAAGCATAGATATACCCATAATCTCCATTGAAATGACTTGTTGAAGATCTAAGCAAATATTACTTCAAACTTGACTCTCCCATAATATCAACAATGGAAGTGAGCAAATCTTCCACTTAGAAAGTCTCCAATGTATTCTTTACCAAATTTTATACAATATTTTCTTCTTAAAAAAATGGAGGCTATGAAGTATAAAGCTAAACCTAAGAAAAATAGGGAAGATGGAATTATCCTATTGAAGGCTAGGTTTTTAGTCTTTTTTTTTAAATTGGGATTAGCACGTGAAATTACCATTTTTCCCTTGGGATAAATATTTCTGCTGAGCCGCGATTGCACCATCTTAGCCGTGGCCATGGTTACGTGACCGTAGTTAACTCACGCGACCACGTTTGATTTACCTTGGCTTGACTACCATGATTGCGATAACTGAGGCTCTTCTGTTGTTGGTCGTCAACTGCACTTTCTTTCTCTCTTTTGATTATTTTAAGCTCCAATCAACATCTTTCCTCCCTTTCAAATCTATACCTGTAAAGAGTGGATATTAGTGAATTTACTCACAAATATGTATCATTTATTCATTTAAATCAAGGAAATGTTCATGAATGTTCTGTGACAATGAGTGGTAAAATAACCACTAATCAACACCCCCAACTTAAAGTATTTGCTTGTCCTCAAGCAACACTACCTCTTACCATGAGGCACAATTATTTATGCCCAAACTTTAAGCTCAAAGGTCATAATGACTTCAACTTTAGTCGCAACCACAAGTAGGTCATTGCACAAGTGTTGAGATAATTTTACTACACCCCTCATTATAAAATGCAACACTCAAGAATCCATAAGACTTTAAAGAGAAATCAAGAAACAACCACTAATGCTCTAGAAGTGACTCAGTTTTTTATCGAAACTAAGTCATACTACATTTACCTCGTCACTCGGAAGGTGACAAAATCACCAACCTTAACTTGTTTCACATGCCATCCTTATAGGAAAAACAATCTCACACACTGAGCTACAAGATATGCAGCACGGAGTTTTAAGTGTCCAACCCTGTCCCTTAAAAAATAAATCTCTATGTAACAAGTGTCATTCCATAGGCTAGACCCTATTTTCAATCACCATATCAAAGAAAGTAAATGGTTGGAGATCTCAAAGGACTTTCTAGGCTTGTAATATAGGATCCGGTTAGGGTAGGATTTTTTTTGGGAACAACATGGCCACTCCCTTCCTTGAACATCAACATCACACTTTTCAATCTTCTTATTTGACTATTGGACACTCTTCATTATTTTCTCTCTTTTGATCAAGCCTACTTTTTTCTTCCTTTGTTCCCCACTTTTCTTTTATATCTTTTTCTTGAACTTTTCATTTAATTCTATCCTTTATTGGATCTGTTCTTTTTCTATCCCTTTATTTCCATACTTAGGCACATTTGGAATTTTACTAACACTTCGTGGCCTCAAACTTCCTTCTATCAACTTTACAACCCAAACTTAGGATTTTAGCCTCAAGTTACATTTTTAAGTTCAAGGAGGGTATGCTTCAAAAGAGGGATAAAAAGAATGGTTCACGGCTTGTAATGTGTTTGCCAAAGAAAGGTCCAAAGGATCAAAGTGGGTAACTAGGGATTATATTCATGCTTGTGTAGGTTTTTTAGGCTAGAGTGGGTTTCCAAAATCACACAGGTGGCCTAAGATAATCTCTCCAAGAAAATGCAATCAACATTAGCTTTAAAGACTAACGGGGCAAGTTCTACATAACCCAAGTGTACAAGAGATGAATGAAAAAATCTCACCACACATGGCAAGCAAAAACTCACCAAGAAGGCTCAATTATCCCTTCTGTGAAACGAAATTAGAGTATCTATCATTACTTATAACTCAACAACTTATGGAGCGACAAAAAGATAAAAAGATTTGTTACCAAGTTACTCACGTCCATGCCCTCGATTTTTGAAAAAATTTGGTTGTTGGAGTGTGTTTATTTTGTACTAGAACTATGCACAATTTGCTAAAATATGGCTACAACCAAAGCTTTAGTATCACATCATGGCTCAAAATAGGCTAACTACCCATATGGCTACTCTACTTCGCCAATGGTGTACAAAGTGACCCCAACTTTACAAAATATAGTGCCACAGGTACTCAGACTTCTCTTCCATCTATGTCTCAAAACCCAAACACGAAACTTCAACCTTAAGAATGTCGTTGATAAATCCATCATCAGGCAAAGCTAGTCATGTATCACCATAATCAAAATGAAATCAAAATAAAAGTAAATTAAAAGAATAACCATAATCAAAATAAAATAAAATTAAAAGAACACTAAAAATAAATGAAAATCATGCTAATCAATAAAAGCGTGAGCAACAATAGAGTTCCCAAATGTATCATCCCAAAACAAAAATAAAACATCATCAAGAATATCATCAAAATTCTACCCAAAGACATCCAAGTAGTACAAATATAGGGACAGGCACCATAACTAAAAAGCTGGCAGTGACTTAACTACCTAGCTAAAAAAATAAGAGTAAAGGATGCTCCCTGAATAAACTTCATCATCTCTAGTATACCGTGCATCATCTCCACCATTATCAGCACCAGATCTATCAGCAGGGGCTCTATCATCACTCTCGCTCCCCGATAAAGGTAGACACTCCTTAGGTTTAAGCACCTTGTAGATACACTTTACCCCTCTCCACATCTTGGTGAAGCATTTTTTTCCCTCTTCAATATTTTTTCCTATGACACCCGGAGGTTCTTGTGTGATATTGCCAAAGCTGAATATGCTCTCTCCAATTTGGCAACCCTGGCACCTTGCTTTTTCAGCTCCTCCAGATATATTTCATAGTAGGACTGAGCTACATATGAGTGGAAAGTATTGTCGGATTCCCCTATCCCTGGGGTAGCCCCAGAGTATGGCCCCTGATAGCAGCAAGTCTGTCAAAAAAATTTGGGAATTTCTCTGGGACTCTGTCCATAGAGATACTCCTTTCTAGGAATAGCTTGGTCCTTGGGGATGTCATTGTAACACTGGTTCTGGCTCTTTGGGGATGTGGGTATGGTATCATCTAATTTTCCCATTTTGTAGTTGAGTACCTGCATGGAACACACTTCTAACTTTTTCCAATATTTACAATGTAAAACTTATGTTTGATTAGAAAAAAAAGCATATGTGGCAATGAAATAGGAGATTCAAGGGTGAAAAATTGGTGTGTAAAAGTTTGGATTTTTGCAGACAACAGTCCTTTGGTATAGCAACTGTAGAGAATTAACCTCGGTCGCGCTTTAGCTATCGCAGTCATCAGGACCGTGATCGCAAAACCTGATACAATCGTCAATAGTTCTGCCCTGCTAAAGATATTCGCAAATAACACCAACTTTTTATTCCAACTTGGCACATAATCTTCATGATAATACAAAGTAATCCCATCTTGCGTGATTTTAGCCCCCTCCCCAAACTTGAAGGAGTTTACATTGAACTCTTTCGGGCATTGAATGAAGACATAATATACACTTCAGTTTTAACCATGTTAGGATAACATGTCGGTACTCAATACTTTCCCAAACTAAGTGTAAACATCCTACAGCTACTAACCATAACAATAAATAAAAGCAAGCACAATTTTGACATTGTAAAAATGAATTTATGCCAGTTTGTTGTCTATATGTCCCAACCCTATAATGAAAATAAAAGTGAGAGAGTTTGAGACTTTATACCGGATATATGATACATAAGGGTTGAAATGAACTCTTGGATATTCTTACACAATGCCAATAAATATAAAAATTTTGAGAATAAATTGCGAGGGAAAAAAATGGCAGTTGGAAGGTTATTTAAGCTGGTAGGACCGTAATCGCAATCCTAGTTTTACAATTATAGATTTTCTTCCTCCACAATCATGGTGACATAGACTGCAACCCCCGGTACCTAAGGGCAAAATCTTGAATTTTTCCCTTCGCTATTCAGTCCAACAAGCCACTTTCTCAAATTCATTTTCAATTTCAATCAAAATTTCTCCAAGCAATAACTCTTTCTTGGATTATGCATGCACGAATACAAAAATAATATATACTCTATCATACGCAAATAAAAATATACCATCCACTTTTTCATGGCGTGATGGGGTGCCTCCCATTGAGCGTTTAGTTTAAAGTCGTAGCATGATGCCTCCACTCTTTCTTTTTATATTTCATATTAGAAAATTTAAATCTCTGTCCCAACTTTCATTCAATATGCAATGAGCGACAGAGGGACAGAAGATTCAAATTTTCCAAGATGAAACTTGGAAAATGTGAGAAATTGGTGAGCAAGCCTCGATCTTGCCATTTTGAAGACTTGAACCTTTTACCCAACTTCACATCAAATTTTTAGTTTGCCTCCTTGGGTAAAAGTGAGTTCATCAATAGGAAATTAGTTGTACATCGTGAGTTGAGTTACTTGGCCATTGATGGAGGGAGTTCCATATGCTCCTTTGGAATACCAAGTTCTAAAATATAAGAGTCGAACTCCGCCTCCCCACAATCCTCCATTTGTCTAAAGGGATAGATCCTCCTCGCATCCTTTATGCCTAATATTGAAAAGTGGGTTGAATAAGGTCCCACGCCTAACTTTGGGTTAGCCTCCTCCAAAGCATATTCACCCCTAAATGAGCTAGAGTCATCATAAGAGGTTTGCTTTGACTCTTCTTTTTAACTCTAAGCTCATTTTATTTATTTTGGCTTCTTTTTCCTCATAAGAGTTGAATTGTTGGGAATTCACCGAGCATTCTTCACTACCAAGATCATCATCATATCTTGGTTTCTCTTTTTGTCATACTCCATCTTGGGTAATGGGCATAGTATGCGTTCTAGGCCCTTCCTCGTTGCCTCTAACCAATCCAAAATGGCTTGTAACCTTTGGTCACAGCTATTGGACTTGGTATCTTGCTCTTCCTTCTTCTCTTTATAATACCTATCAATCTTATAAAAAGAACTAGCAACTCAGTTAGTAAAATGGGTGGAAGGGGCACATGGACAATCACTCTAATGTCCATCTTGACCACTACATAAAGATCACCTATACTTCTTATAGGATTGAGATAGTGAATCCATTTCTCTCTTGGGAGCATAGTCACAATATCTAATTAAATATGGTACATCGTGATATGGACATAGATCGTCAAGAAAACAATTCCAACTACCAGCATCATATTCATCAAAAATGCCATAGAAAATTAAAAATAAAATAAACTCTACCTATAAAAGAAAATCAAAAAAAAAAATATACAAGCTTGAATTCAAGCAAGTAACCTAAAATTTCAAACTAACTTAATACTCCAAATTGTTCCCCGAAAACGACACTATTTTTTATAATGCTCAACATACACGTCAATTTAAGTGTGAATTCATTGTTAATATATTTACCCAAATTTGGAGTCGGGGTAAAATCCATGAGGAACAATGTCAGTGTCGATCAAATTAATTCGAAATGATTGATACAAGTAAAATTCACACAAATGGAACAAAAATATAAAATGGGGGAGATAGGTTCCAACACTAATGTTTCTTTTTGGGTTTTCTAGTATAAATTCGGGGTTATGAATAGTTAGATTTGAACAATTTTGCACGTATCATGGGATTATGCATTACTAAGTGAGTAACATGTGGGGGTTAGTATTCAACATCAATTTAGTAAATCAAATATGGGTAGGCTTGGTTATATATTATGATTCTAGTCTTTCAAAAAAACACCAAACTTCATTGATTCTTTCAAATACCTAATAGGTGTGTTCAAAAATTGGTAACCACAACCTCAATCTAGGAATCCCTATCCCTTAGATGATACCGATGACATGGTTAACCTCACATTCACCCTTATGTCTAAGATAGTGAAAATTTAGAAAAGTACACATATAATTGTTTATCATTTCTTTGTTCTCCACATCCCTCTTTCAATGATGATGTAGATTCCTAAATTTCACCCAAAACCCTTCTTTCGAAGATGCCCGTGAATTTTCTAGAGCTTCGTCCTTTCACCCATCAAAACCATATGGGTATTTGGGGCTTTCACCCATCAAAACCATATGGGTATTTGGGGCTTTCACCCATCAAATCCCAACCAAAGTAGCATGGCAATGATAAAACTCTTGAATATGATTACCAAATAGATGCTAACAATAACAACTCACACACACTTAAACCCATATTCACAGATAATCCTAAGAGGGAGATTTAGCTGCACCTAAGATAAATAAGCATAGATATACCCATAATATCCATTAAAATAACTTGTTGAAGATCTAAGACAATGATACTTCAAACTTTTCTCTCCCATAATATCAACAATGGAAGTGAGCAAATTTTCCACTTAGGAAGTCTCCAATGTATTCTTCACCCAATTTGTGTAATATTTTATTCTATAAGAAATAGAGTTTATGAAGTCTAAATCTAAACCTAAGAAAATTGAGAAAGACAGAATTATCTTCTTCAAGTGTAGGGTTCGAGTCTTTTTGTCAAATTGGGATCAGCATGTGCAATTACAGTTTTGCCCTTGGGTTGAATACTTCTGTTGAGTCGCGATCGCACCATCTTTGTCGCGACAGTGGCTAACTCATGTGGCTGCATTTGATTGACCTTAGATTGACTTCCATGATCATAGTCATCGAACTACAATCTTAGTACCTGAGGCTCCTCTGTTGTAGGTCTTTAGCTGCACATTTCCTTCTCTATTTTTGATCATTTTGAGCTACTATCCACATCTTTCTTTCCCTTAAACTCTATACCAGCAAAGAGTGGATATTAGTGTATTTACACATAAATATGTCTTATTTAGATATTCAAATCCAGGCAATGTTCACAAATGTTGAGTGAGAGTAAGTGGTAAAATCACCACTCTTCAGGGTGCACCAGGTAAGAGCAAAAAAAGAAAGATTGACTTGGGAAAGTTAATATGTGAGGATCAAGAGTCTTGTTAGCCATCCTCAGTTGAGCCCATTGAGGAAATCAATGTTTATTTTAGGGCGATTAGGAAGCTTATGTCAGGATTGCTCGAGGATTTAGGAGAGACCTCCACTACTTGCTCTTCATATGTGTCCCGATCTGATTATGAGAAGTATGTAGATGACTAGAAGACGTAGGTTGCCACTATTTCTAGGCTTCATAAAAAAAGGGATAAATTATTTAACAAGATATGGATAGGGGTAAAGAGTCTTTTGAAGGTCCTAAAACCTCGAGGTAGACTACCTTCTTTTGAAGTAGATAGCGATGATAAGGCTCAAGTTGAGTTGTTCGGTCCTGAGGATAAAAGAGATGATGCAGAGTCCGAGGGTAAGAGTAGCTCTTTATGTAGTTTCTAGGAGCACCTTTATCTCTCTTTCTACTTTATTATTTATGTAGTAAGGACACTGCAAGCTTCTTAGATGGGGGTGCCTGTCTCTGTATTAATCTTATTTTGGCATGTATCATTTAGATATTTTTAGATGTTTGATGATGTTTTGATGACATTTTGGATGATTTTTATTTTTATTTTGGGTTGTAATATTTGGGTAATTTGATGATGTCCGCATTTTTAAGGATTAGTTATTTATTGCATTTCTAGATTTTCACTTTATCATTATTTTATGGATGTGAAATTTGATGATCCTTTCCCTATGATAGACTAAGGGACGACATTCTTAAGAGAAAATCATTATTATTGGGTTTTGATCAATAGATGCAGGGGAAGTCTAAGTACCCGTATCATTTTGGATTTGGGATCGCACTTATACCTATGGCGAAGGTAGAGTAGCCATATGGTTTTCTTGTATAAAAGACAAAATTAGAGTTGTTGGCTTGGTTTGACGCCATAAATAGCAAATTGTGTATGGTGCAAATACAAAGAAAACACCCTCCTCCGTCCAAAAAATTTTGGAAAATCAAGGGCACAGATATGAGCAGCATTGTAACAATACTTTACCTTTTTTTGTGACTACAAAGCTTTTTCATGTAGAAATTGGTAGATACTTTATTTTGTCTCTAGTGGGAAGGGCAACTGAGCCCCTATGAGGAATTTGCATGGCATGTGTGGTGAGCATTTTGGTCTAAATCTCATGCCTACTTGTACCATCTAGAACTTTCCTCATTAGTCTCTCAAGACTAATTTTTATTATTCTTGGTTGGTGAATGATCTTAGGCCATCTTTGTTAACATAGGACCGACTTTAGCCTAAATAGCCTACCAATGCTTAGGATAATACCCTTAGTTACCCAATTCAAGCCTTCAAGCCTTTCTTTGGTAACCATGTTACAAACCTTGATCCATTCAAAGTTTTTCCCTCTCTTGAACCCTACCCTCCTTGAACATAAAAAAAATAAAAATGAAGGGTAAATGCTTAAGTTGGGGGTTGTAAGTTTTGAAGCGATGACCTTGGTCCAAGGTAATTGTAAGTGGGTGCCTATATGCTAAGCAATGAAAAGTGAAAAAGAAAGCAATGACGAAAAAAAGGATGAGGCATAGATTGCAAGAGAAATAAGCGAATGAAAGATGCCTTCAAGAGGTTAGATAAATCAAGGTAGCTAAAATAAGTTTCTGTAAAGTATAAAATAAAAAAAAGTTATCCATGGGCAGAAGGTTGATTAAATAGTGTGATGAAGACGTTCAAGAAGGGTGTAGCCACTTTTTCCTAAACGATATCCTACCCTTTCACGAACCTACATTACAAGCTTAAAAATACCTTTGAGATCTCCATCCAAGTGTATTCATTATAGTGGTGAGTGATATAAGGGTAATTATATGGTATCATACTTGTTAGCATCGAGATTCTTTGTGAGAGAGTGAGTTTCGTACTTAAATCCCTTGTTGCATATTTGATAATTTTGTGTTTGGGGGATTTTCCTTCTAGTGAGAAGACGTGTAAAAAAATTAAGGTAGGTGATACTGTCATCTTCTAAAAAATAAGACAAGAGGATTATAGTGGAGAGGAGGTCGGTAGATATTTACTTCTATAATGTTAGTGATTGTTGCATTTTTTTTCTTTAAAGTTTGTTAAATCCTTTAAGATTGTATTTCATGTTAAGGGGTGTCGTGAGATTAGCTTTGCTCATGTTTTAAGATCCACTTGTGGTTGAAATCAAGTTTGAGGTCATTGTGATCATTTGGTTGTATAAAAGACTTAAATTTGCATTGTCTCATTGAGTGAGAAGTAGTGTTTCTTGAGGAAAAGAAATGGTTTAAGTTGGGGGTGTTGATGAGTGGTGAATTTACCACTCATTTACATTCAAAATTCATGCACACTATTCAAGCTGAATGACATAACCAAGAACTTGTCATGCCCATATCATGTACTGAATAGTGTATTGGGTACGTCCTCATGAAGAATACTTAACTAGTGATAACTCATTCACATGTCTATCTTAGATAAAACTAAAGCACCTTATAACTGTTTAAGAAGATCATATATTTGACACCACAAGATCAAGCTCAGTAGTAGGAGATTCGATACTAACATCGCAGTGATGTACTAGCAAGGTCGAACACCCTTTCCCAACTAACTTCCTTACCTACATAAAAGATTTAACTATCAAAGTTTTTGGCTTATTCACAACCTCACGCTCTAACTTTTCTATCCCTAGCATTTCTAAAGTAACACTGTAAGCATTATAAATTCATAAAATATAATATAAAGATAGCCAAGACATGCAAGGATGCTATCAAAATCAAGCATATCAATGATTATGAAATTTCCCAATTCTAGAAACCTATAAACAAGATAGAATAAACATGGTACACATTGTTTATGTCACAAATTAAACTACTGGATCGTAAGGGAACATTCTCTAATCCATCTAGGTATGAGAACCCTTTACCACCCATTCAATATAACATGCGGAAGACGTTATTAAATAGAATAACTAACCTTTATTACAACTATTTCATTACAAATATTAAGTGTAGAAATGTAAAATACCCCTAGGAACTAGTATAAATTTAAACATGAGCTTCTAAATAAAGAACGATAAGACTGGACATAATCTTCCACAATGAATGAGAGGGGTAGAAGCTATTGAAGGATCACTATCCGCAATAATCATGAAACGAACACTAATTGCTTATATCACAGAAAAGATATAGAAAATGTAGTATCATCACAAATAACACATATTGGAAGGCTTAATAGCCAAGGTTAGATCCTATAAACATAATACAAAAATCATGAAAAAAAACATGATAACTTATATATCAATTGAATTCATAACACCTTCATCCATTTATGATATCTTTATCACTTGTTTTAACTAAGAGTATTTCCATTCTTATTCCTATTGATCACTTTATCACATTCATATCCCGTGCCATCTATCCTAACTCTCAATAGTTTTATCCCAATAGTTATTTCTCACTATAATGATTAATAATCATCAACTTGTAACAAATAAAATGACGAACACACATTATGATAAATACTCCAAATTTATGAGACTTAGCCTTTTCAAGTAACTCTACAACTTCAGTCAAGAGACAACAAGTCAAGTCAAACCATGACCAACTCAACAACCCAGACTCTAACAATATCTAAGCCAACAAAACATGACTCTAACCATATCCAAGTCAACAAACCATGACTCTACCGACAAGAATCCAAAAATATATGACAAGTAACTAGACCACACAAGAATTCCAAATATATCAAGCGACATCATAATCTGGTTCACATAAGGAACCCACAACAACAGCCACAATATAAGTTGGTCCACTCATGGGACTAGTATAAACAACAACAATAACAATAATCATATACCCGATCCACTCAAGGCACCGTCACACTCATAAATATCTTGTGCATACACGCTAAGGGTATTATTATTTTCCACTAGTCAAGACCTACAGAGAATGAGCTCTATTCCATATAAAGTATTGGCATGGTACTGGAGTAAACAAATGAATCATATCTACCATTTCTGTAAAGATATCCAAATTTTGGAGCATCCCATAGTAATAAATGATATCACAACAATCCCAACCACAATGAGAATAAGTAATTATACTTTTACAATAACCAAACATTAATACAACCTCATTATATATGTGATTCACATTTAGGATTTCATTATCAATTTCAGTCCTTAAGTATTCATTACAACAATCGACCACCACCTAAATACTTGGCAAACTCGAGGTAATCAATACATGTAAAAAATCATACTTTAACATAATAAATCACAAATACATAGAAATCATTGGTTTCATTAGTTATAGCTTATCCAAAAACCAACCCCTGGCTAATTCACGTAAGCATTCTCAATCCATATTCATTAAATTCAAGAAGTCATTTAAGGAGTACGTCTTCAACCAAATAAAGTCTAAAATCTTATAATTCATACATTAATCCAATCTCTCTTTATTCATACCAATTTAGGATTTTGTCATTATCTAGCAACCCTTACATTCAAGTTGTTACAAGTTTCAAAAGCTACTCCATTATCCAATCATTCAACTCTATTCAACTTATAATCTATCTTAGTCATACACTTTTATATATTTTACTTCCAAACATAACTTGACCTTAGGCTCTTAAGTTAAGTCACTCCCTCCTTATACCACAATTAGTCCTCATCAATAACCTTAAGAAACATTATCCCATATTTCAACCACACATAATACAAAGTTTATCCTTTTATGGTAATAAGGCTAAATAACTAAATTTTGAGCTCACACCATCTCATTTTCATCTATTTTCACATAATTCACATTACGATCCACCATTAAGTCATAGAAACACAAAATGTCCATTAAGGATTTATACATTAACATGTCAACAACCAATTAGGTCCTTGGTATATTAAATTCTTCTTTTATCCACCCAAACTCCATGTCACCAGAGCTTAGGCATGATTTTCCTCCTCAAATCTGCATTATGGACATTATTACTAATCACAGTCCACTACTCATAAACCATAACCTACTTGGGTATCAAGCTACTACAACAAGTAGCTATAACACAAATAAACCTCCTTCTACTTTTAATTTTTGAGGTTTAACAATCTAACAAACAACAAATAAGAGTAATTATTAAACTACTCTTCATACAAATACTTTGGAAATTTAAACTCGTTAGTTCTACGTGTATGTAAGTGTGTAAAATTACCTAAGGTTCAACTAACCATTAAAATATCTCTTTCATGCTCAATGCAACTCCATTCATGGAGTTTATATGCTAATGGTTCCACCTTTAGTGAATTCAAGGTCCACAACTATCAAATTCATGTTTTAGAATCACTAATTCATGCTAGGGATTATTTATTAATAATTTAGAAGTGATTCTAGGTGATAATAATCCAACCCATAGTTCTCTAAAAAATATCACGGACTTAGGGTTCAATTCCTAAAGAATTTAACCATTAAAGGATGTTCTAATGATCCTAAGATGTTAAAGGACATAAAAATGAAGAAGGTGAAGGAAGAAACTTAACTCAACAAAGAAATACCACCCATACAAAAAAGAAATTGCACCTCAAGTGATTAGGAATGAAATTTTGTGTTTTTTAGGGTGAAACTCATCAAAATAGGTTATAAACTGCTTTAGTATTTGCTATAGTAAAATGTTGTTGTTATATCAATCTGACCCGCTATAGCACCCTAAGTTTTTTCAGCATAGGTAATCATTAATAATTTGGTCATAACCTTTTAAGGAAGTAATTTATGAATAGTTTCTTGTGTTAGAAATAAGACTCATAGATCTTTAATCTAGATGGTACTATGAACCCTAACTCCATATATTGTTGGAGGAGTACTTTTTTTATGTTGACACTAGTTTAAACATAGCCCGAAACTAAATCGACAAGGATATTTTTAACTTAACTTTGTGCTAGGGGTATTTTATGACCTCATTGCAAATCAAATGCACTCTCATACTAAATAATTGATCCTAACACATATTATGACCATAAATATTTTCAGTAATAACAAAACCGATAGTTACATAAAACACTCATATACCATCTTTTCATCTCCAAATGGGAATTGGATCAAGAAAAGCACAAAATAGCTATTTCCCTCATTAGTCTAAAAATGAAACCTTGAGAGTTTAAGATGAAGTAATGTCTTAATTTGGAGAAAGTTAAACAACTACTACATTGATCCCTCTATAACAACCCAATCCACCTATAGAGGCATCATTCTAGCAGCAACTATTACTAGTTTTTTCTTTTTCACCACTCAATACTCAAATTTAAGACATCTCAAACTAACCCCGTTATGTTAAACACTATATTTGGAGTTCTAATAATGAAACTTCATTCAAATAATTCCCACGAGTTCCTTATCATCTTAGCTAACATAAAATCAGGCTAAATATTATTTTGTCTACCCAGTCCATTCCTGAATTAGCCTAGACCATACATCACACAAATTTCATCCACGACTAGCCTAACTTTAATATTCTAACTCCCAACCTAAGGAAAATCTTAACCCCTGCAGATACACCCTAAACAATGATATAATGAACATAACATCACCAAGTACTACATTGTGTTTCCCCTCTTAAGACATCTACCTTATGGCACTTTTCACCCTTCTATGATCAACACATAAGAATAGATCATCTATAGTATAACCTCTAAATAACACACCACTCTTGATTTAATTACTTCATAGATAATCCAACCACCTATTAATTTATTCTAGGATACGCTCAACAGTTAATCATTCATAACCAACGAACTTTTAGCTATCATCTATTCACAAGTTATACTTATTTAGCCTTTCAACTACCTTATAAGTCATATTACTAATGTAATATACCTTAATAACTCAGGAGTAATAACAACACGTATTACATTGAACAGTGAGAAGGACATGAACATTCAATAAAACATCTAATAACCTTAATACCTTATCTGACAGTACAACTAAGGATCATCAATCATAATCAAGTTATCCAATTGTAAGGACCTTAGCAGTTCAATTATACCATTCCCAAGTAGTACTGTTAATCAATAATTATTTTCATATGATAAGCATATAAGTAATGTCACTCAATGAACAACCAATGACAAGTCATTTTAGTAAGGAATACATGGGTGACTATTTTTTCCAACAGACAACCATAATTTTACAAATACTCGAGAACTTAGTTCCAGCTTAATCACACAATTTCCATATATCAACTACACATTATTATCAAAATACAAGTATTATTCAATCAATAATAAAAACCTCCAAGTTAGATTATGTCTAATATATAAATGTTACCTCAACTAACAACATCACCCACGTCAAATAATTAACTTTCACGGCAAGGGATACCATATTCATCCCTTCATTTACTTAACCAAAAATTCAGGCATCAATTAAACCTTTAAGTTATAAAATTATTTAAGCCCAAAATAATTTTTTTCTAAGTCACAATCATGAATTATCACAAAAACTTATTACTGAAGTTCCCCCTATCAAGCAAAAATAACCCATTTTTTATAATACCTATTAGTACCAAATATTTGAAACAAGAGTCCCACAATTCTATACTATTTTGCCCTTACCATTTTACCAATAATAAGATCATGTCCAATATTTAGCATACTGTCTTCCATCAAAATCATATAACAATAATTTCATTTAACCATTAACAAATAACCAAGTGATGACCTTTCACAATTTGTAGAATTTACAATTATTCAACCAACTCCGATTTACATATGTACCAAGGCATTAACCACATGAAATAATTTAAGCCTTTTTATTATGATCAACAAGACAACAATAATTGTAACCAAATGCTATCACACACCACACAATACATAGCAACTTTCAACATTCACCTATCAAAGATTCAGTGTAAATAAAGTAACTAAAAATCACAAACACATCATATATTTCACCAAAAAAGTTTCAATGAACTAATTTCATCATAATTCATATGGAAATCATAAGTTCAACCATATAGACAGATATCAATTGCACACATCTAGGTTCCAACTATGAACTCCTCAAGATACCTATTAGAATAGACTAGATTCCAATTATTATTATAGAGATACCAATTAGAATCGAGAGCTAAAAATTGGATTGAAACCATACAAGAAACTATAAAAACCACATAAGAGGAAAAAAAAAAGTTAAATAATTTACTAGAATGCATCATATCTCCCTCGATAATTAGATGTGGATGTCAACACACTAATCTGCAGGACTCTACTAGACATTTGCTCTTGTACTGGAAGGTAGTAACCTAGGCTATAATACCAAATTATCATGATCCAAAATACTGAATCATAAGGAAACCTGCTCTAATCAGCCTAGATAGGAGAACCCCTAACCACCATTCAATATATGTGAAAGTCTTTATTAAATAGAAATAACCAACCTTTATTTTAACTTTTTCATTACAAATATTAAGTGTGAAAATGTAAACTACTCCAAGGAACTAGTCTAAGGAGGTACAAGAGTTCCGAATCAAGAACAATAAGACTAAACACAACTTTCACTATGAATGAGAGGAGCGAAAGCTACTAAAGGACCGTTATTCGAAACACTCATGAAACCAACATTGATTCAAACAAAAGACTATATCCCAAAAAAGGATATAAAAAGAGTTGTATCAGTATAAACAACACATACTGGTAGGTATTATCAACTGACCAGGGTTAGATCACGTAAACAAAATATTAAAATCATGTACAGATATGATGACAACTTATATAAGAATTTAATTCATAACACGTTCATCCACTTATGCTATCTTTATCCCTAGTTTTAACTAACAATATTTCCATTCTTATCCATGTTGATCATTCATCAACTTCACAACAAGTGCCATCTATCCTAACTCTCACTGGTTTAATCCTAATAGTTATTAATCATTGTAAAAAATTAATAATCATCACCTTCTAATAAATAAAACTATGAAACACACATTTTAATAAATATCCCAAGTTTATTAGATTTAGCCTTTTCAAGTAACTCTACACCATCAATCATGTACAAGTCAAGAGAAAATAAATAAAGTCAAACCATGACCAACTCAACAACCCCAACTCTAATAATATCCAGGTCAACAAAACATGACTCTAACCATATCTAAGTAAGCATACCACGATCTATCAAGAAGAATTCAAAAATATATGGAAGAAACCTGGACCACATGAGTATTCCAAATATATCAAGTGGCATCAAAATCTAGTTCACATAAGTAATCAACAAAAACAACCATAATATAATATGGTCCATTCATGGAAATAATATATGTAGCAACAATAACAATCAATAAGGCATTAATATAACCTTATTTTATGTGATTAATACTTAGGATAACATTTATCAATCTCATTTGTAGTATTCATCAGAATAATAGACAACCGCCAAAATACTTGGTAAACTCGAGTTGGTTAATACATGTAAACAACAATCATACTTTAATATACTAAATCAAAAATAGATATAAATCATTGGTTTTGTTTACTATAGAATATCTAAAGGCCAATCCTTTGCTTATTAATGTAAGCATTATTAAGTCATATTCATACAATTAAAGTGGTCATTTGAGGAGTGCACGTCCAACCAAATTAACTCTAAAATCTAGCAATTCATACACTAATCCAATTCCCCGGTATTTATGATGAAACATAGTATTCCACCATAATCTAGCAACCCTTACATTAAAGTAAATACCAGGTTCAAGACCTAATGTATTATCCAATCATTGAACTCTATTCAACTTAAAATCTAACTAGTCATACAACTTCAGACATTTTACTTCATTTCCCTTATCCTAACTTGACCTTATGTGCTTAAGTTAAGTCACTATCTTCTTATACCATAATAAATCCTCTTCACTAACCTTATAAAATATTATTCCATATTAAAACCACACATCATACCAAGTTCACCTCATTATGGTAATTTGGATAAATAACTAGATTATGAGCTCTCACCATCTCATTGTCATATATATTCACATAATTCATATTATGATCCACCATAGAGTCATACAAATACAAAATATTAATCACGGATTCATACATTATATCCACACATAATTAGGACTTCACTAAATTAAATTCATTATTTATCAATCCAAATTCTATGCCCCCATGACTAAGTATACTTTCTCCTATCAATTCTGTATTATAGATATAATTACTCACCATAATCTACTATATGTTAAACATAACTTACCTAGGATCCAAGATACTTTAGGAAGTAGTTGTAAAATAAATGATCCTTCTTTTTCTTCACATTTTCGAAGGATAACCATCTAAGAAACAATTACCAGATGAGTAATTAGTAAACTACTCGTCAAATAAATAGTTTAATGTTTTAAACCCACTAGTTCTACCCTTATTTATGGTCTATAAAATAACCCAACGATCAATTAAAAATCAAAATTGTTCCATCAATATCAACCCAACTCAACCAATGGAGTTTTTAGGCTAAAGGTCCACCTTTAATGAATTCAAGGTCCCCATTTATCCTTTTTATTATTTTTAAAATCTCTAATTCATGTTAGGAATTGTTAATTAAAAATTTAGAAGCAACTCCAGATGATATTAACC
Organism: Capsicum pubescens; assembly: GCA_030864215.1. Lineage (NCBI taxonomy): Eukaryota > Viridiplantae > Streptophyta > Magnoliopsida > Solanales > Solanaceae > Capsicum > Capsicum pubescens. Next base: position 220,788,608 of record CM061543.1, on the reverse strand, counting down.
CAACTCATAGGTTTTCCCCAAACTATCTTTTACTTAGGGTTCAACTGCCTAAGAATTTCACCATTAAAGGTTGTTCTAACAATTCTAGGATGTTAAAGGATTAAAATTGAAGAAAATATTGGAGAAACATACCTTAGTGTGGAATTTTGACACATACGAAGAGAAGATTTCCCCTTTAGGGCTTAGGAATGAAATTTTAGGGGTTGGGGGATAAAACCCATAAAAAATAGGTTATATTCTATTGAAGTGTCACTATATCGACATATGATTACAATAGAAACATTATTGCAGCGGCTTGAACCGCTATAGCGCCCTTAGATTTTTTTATCACTGACAATCTTTTATAAGACGATCATAACTTTTTTTCTCATTTTACAAATTGACGAACGATTGACTACATTAGAAATAAGTTTCAGAGATCTTTAATTTTGTGGGTACTACAAACCTTAACACATTATATTCTAGGAGGAGTTCTTTCTTGATGTAAACCCTAGTTTAAACTTATCCTGAAACTAAATTGGCAAGGATACTTTAAACTTAACTTTGTGCTAGGGGTATTTTATTACCTTAATACTTATTCAATGCACTCTCATACTAAAATATTTATCCTAACACCTATGTCAAATAAGATTCGTATACCTTTACTACAGATAATTTTTGTAATAATGGAATTAGTCGCTTCAAGTCACTAGCACCGAGTCTCCAATCGGAGTGGACCCATATAGATGAGAGTGAAGTATATCACAAATTAAATCTATTTAAAAGTAAAATCTATTATATACATAGGAATAATTGGAACTCATATCAAACAAAATAGTATATATTCAATTAAAAGTGAGAATAGTCCCTATAATGACGACATTATAAGCCTTAGCCTTGGTATTGCTGGGAAGGCATAACAGTGAGATCTATCATCAATCTGGGAAACCTCCTTAAAATGTTTTGATCCACTTCTACCTGAACTACCACCACCTTAGTTCTTACCATGGCCTCCCTGATGATTACCCCTCCTATTCTATGGATAACCATTATAATTACTATTATCTCCACCATTTCTACCAATAAGAAACACTAATCTAGCCTATTTTTGACCCTATAAATATCCAACCTTTGAGGACACTATCTCTTGAAGTTCCCACAAAACCACAAGTATAGCAACCTTGATTTAGAAGAAGCATGTTAGTCGGTGAATAAAAAGCACTTAGTTTCTAACAACATGGGACTACTAATTGGCCTATAACTAATCCCCTGTATATACTGACAGAGCTTAATGAATAGGGGGAGTAGTATAGGCCTGATGGCTATGACCCCTGGAGTAAGAACCACAAAATTACCTATATTCTGGGACTTTTTTTCTAAAACCTTTTCCTAACCAAATTGATTGACCTTTTCTACCTGTTTTACATAATCAACCACCTCATTAATGGTTAACTAATATAATTTATATAAAGAGAAAAACCATGAAAGTGAATGCCTAGGACCTTAACGAACAACCCAATACTCTCATCTTTGATACTAAGTAACCGAGTATCATAATAGGAAAAGAATGAAACTTAAACTCATAATCCCTCTACTACTACTTTGTATCACCTATCAAGTGAAAAGGAATAAAGTCATTATCGTGTTGATTTATAATACCCTTTTTATACAACCTTTGGTAACAAGCGATAATGAACTCAAATCATCAGTCTTATAGCCAATAAAAGTAGAAGGTTTTATTTTAGGAACTTATTTAGCATGTTATGTTTATAACTATTTATGACCAAACCTAACACTAGATGAGGAAAATTGTCGCCCCTAAGGTCTCACCCATTCTAGGAGAACCTATAGTATTTAGCTGAACACCGGGACTTATACGAAGAGTTAGAAAGAGATGTATCAAACCTATCTAACCTACTAAAAAAAGAAAAACCTACTAAATCACATTAGATGGCATCAGGGGAAGAGTTGTACCCCAAATGAGTTTCGCCAACTCATATTCTACAACATCCTCATTCATAGACTTAACCTTTTTATATTTATCTCAAGGTGGGGAAGGTGCCATTGACTTCTTATATGCCTAATTAGTTATTTCCCAAGATTGTAATGACCCAAATTATAGTTACGCAAAAGAAAGAGGTAAATCTTCTTCAATTCTTCCCTTAGATAATTTTTAAGAAATTAAGGACTAACCTAGTGTTAGACGATTTTGAGAATATACTACTCCAAGGAAATACAACATTAATATAAGAATTGGTGGGGGTATTTAAATTTATTTGAATATAGTTGACAAGTTTAGAAACTTTTAACAACATCTAGCATCTAAAAGAAATTATAGAATTACAGTTATAGAGTTTACTATGGAAGGTTTAGTATGCGACTGTCATATTTTGATAAATGTTTTGTAAAATAGACTCAATTGGGTAAAGGATGTGAGATTTTCCCTAAAGACTACTATAGTAGAAAAGATAAGCACTGCAGCAAAAAAAGTACCATTGTATCAATAACCTACAATTGGTCGCGATCTACTGCAATGGTAACTTTACCACTACCATGGTTAAATGTAGTTTTGATTCTTTTTAAACCTAGAAAGATTTTTCATTTCCCAATTTTTGAAAAAAGGAACCAACACTACTACAAGGAAGGCAATTTTCTATTATTCTTTAAGAAGTTTTCATCTTTGGAGTTATGTTATGTACTTATAAACTTGATTTACTTTATCGAATCATTGAAAATTATTAGAATCTTATTTAAGATGAAAATATAGGTTTAGCCCAAATTTATAAGCTTATTATAAATTGGTGGAAATGAGTATAAGACTAGTTTATAATGATACTAGGGCATTAGAAAATACTATTTGGTGTAGAATCATAGTTGTTCGTGCTAAATAAAGTGGTGTTCATGAGTTTTAATGAGAAGAAAACCTTAAGATGATGAACTAGGGAAATTTCATTGTTAATGTTATTAATTAATAATCCCAAAAGGTTAAAAAGGGATGAAATAAAAGAAGTGGCTATGTAATCTTGTTGTTATAGATCAAGAAGAACAAGAAGGATGTGAAAGGGAAAGAAAGGTAAGCATGTGGACTAATTGTGATTTGATCAAGGAATCGAGGTAAGTTACAATATATTGTAGCAATAAAAATTACTAGACCCTATGGTATTTATAAATTGAATATTTGTGATTGCTTTCGAGCACTACTTGTGATTATTGATTGCATTTGTATATTCATAAATATTGATGATGATGAGTTGATGATAATAATGATGATATTGAAATTGTGGTGTTCATGATGTTGTTAATGATAGTGATTATAATTAGTTGATGGTGATAATGATGAAGTTAAAATCATGATTTATATAAAGTTGAGATTAATGTGATGAGATTTAGAAGAGAAAAAGATGATGTGCACATCGTGCATTCATACATTTATTCAAATGCATTAAATACTCAGTTATAATTTTATGTTGTGATGTGGCATGTTGTTGAAATTTAATAAGTATAATTATTTATGATTGTGAGCATATATTCTCTCTAAAATGAAGTGTCATAACAGTTGTCTTTGATTATGAGTTATATGATGATCATTGTTGCATTTATGAGGTTTTCTTATTTACATGATGTTGAGTTGAGTCAGACTATGTTTCTTACCAGTACATTTTAATGTAATGATGCTACATATTCTCTTTGTTGAGTGTAGAGCGTGATCCAACATTTAAGATGAGACCTCAACTCTAGCCAATAGTTTTGCATTTTAATTTATGGGTGAGAACCACGATCGGATTGCCATTGAATCTTAAGCATTATGTTCAAGTCCCATGTTTTATGTCATAACCAGAACCATGGCCTGGCCGTGACGGGTATCTCAAATCCCACGTGGACTAGAGATCACTCCCTTCACCAAACCAGACCAACACAACAACCTCAATGTCGTATGAATTCTGAACATATAACAAGATAACATAAAGCTAAGCTCATAGATAACTAAAATATGTCTATAGTCTATCAACCAAAAACCCTCTAAAACATCCGACCAACGTAAACCTGACACACAGTTCTTCAAATAAAGCCTTCAAAACTAAGAACCAAAACTGAATATCAATAAAGTGTTAGAACTTGCCCCCAATAATAGCCAAAACAATTCTAGTAATATGGAACACAAGGGAACAAAACATGAAATGTTGACTTCTGATGTATCACTACTTCAATGTCAACTCATGAGTCGATCCCAATTTTAATCATTGAGCGGGAGAGGTAGAAGTATGGCTAATTCGTACATCGCATTGGGATATAGCATACATAGATGGTTAATGGGGTTAACTCTAGCATGTAACTCAGGGATAAGGATAACATAATGCCATGAACACTAATTTCAAACACATTCAAAATATGATGCATATATATATACACACACATATATATATCACATGTCGAGATAGGAAACAAGGTTTAAAATGTAGTTTAAAACTTTTAACCTGGATTGTGTAGCTCAACCATCATAACACACAAACAACCCACGGGTTATATGGACCAAGCGCCCCCCAGCTGGTAGGTCCCCGAAGTCTGTGGCCGAATGAACAAGAGGATATACATATGCAATATGGGGGACTCTAACCTCCCTATTTATCAAGGTGACACGAGCACCGAATAATGTAACAAGATATGTGGGCTTCATACCTCCCAATGATAAGATATTAATAATAAGGGGGACTCGAACCACCCAATCATAAGATAATAATAATAAGGGGGACTCGAATCACCCGATCATATAGACCCCTATGTCGGCAACTACTATTTCCAGTGTTTGTCCCTCAGGACCTACACTATCATGACTTAGCTGTATAGTCATATTTAAACCCCAATTAAAACAAATTAACACACAATTTACATTTAGGAATAGATTGTTGGTATCCTCATAAAAACTACACTTGCAAGGTATCATTAACAAGCCGAAACTATGTTATTTACTTGGTGAAATCACAATCCCCTAGATCCAATTATGCAATAGCTTTTGAAAACACCTATCTACAAGGCTCAATTCAACATCATAATACAATAGTTCAAGAATGGTTAAATTCTCATATTTCTCATAACTACAATAATTTCACAAGGTGGGGTTGGGACTATAATCACCTTAAAAGTCACATGTTTAGGGAAAATCTCAATTCCCAAGTTAATTCATCATACAGATGCACCCACAAGTTCAACACCATAGTTGAAACATGAGTAATGCACCATAAAACCATGGAAAAATAATTAATTGACCATTTGTGTCAAAACCCCCAAATTATGTCAAAACCATTACTTTTAATCATTTGAATAACCATGAACTTTCATGCGATAGAGATATTAAGCTTAAGGGGAAAGTCACATGACTGAAATAATAAGTTTTACGGAGAGAATTTAGCTCTAGAGCACTTGGATGATTAACTTGAAAAAACCCTAGCTTGACTTGCTTGAGGGGATTTAGAGAGCCCTTTGGAATGTTTGAGAAGTTACTTGGATTAATTTCTGAGTGTTAATGATACCCTAAAGTGGTTATAAGATGTTACTTTCAATTTGGGTAAGAGGGCGAATGTCAAGAATGCCCTTAACTTAAAAACTAAAAAAGTGTCGCCTTTAACTATGAGTCAACCATCGATTCGTAACCAATCCATATGACTCAACACCATGAGTCACAACCAGGGTAGAACCACCAAAGAACCCTACACTGCTGACCTTTCAACTCATCCATATGACTCATAGTAGGACTGTAACGCCTCGAAATCGGGTCCCGAGACGTCACACGGTGCTTAGGGTCACAAGTGACCCCAAGCTAACCCTTCTACTGGCATAACTCATAAGCAACTGAATAAAACTACAAATCCATACAAATCAACAGAAATTAACACTTTTCTGAATCTGATCAATACAAAAATAGAATTTTACAGGATTACAATTCTGCCTTTACAACCAAAATTGAAAAAAAATACATCAACTTCTACTAACTGTCTATGAAGCCTCCACTAGTACTGACTGTAGGTAGCTGGTTCATGACTCCCAACTACCCCAACTCAATACGACTGAATAAAGAAAATACAACACTATAAACTCTGCATAACTAACCCAAGCCCATGAATCAAAAGGACTGATCACCTGCTGACTGGATCCGAAGGTGCAACTATACCTTGTACCTACATTCCGAGAAAATGTAGCCCACATACGAATATGTGGGTCAGTACCATGGAAAGATACCGAGCATATGGGGGTGCAATGTATATATAAAATAATATCATAATATCATCACAGTTTATAAAATTATGCATACTGATATAGATGACTCACTTAGCTCGAATTAAATTATCAAAATCATGGATGAATAATACATGTAAAGTAAAACAAGTGAGTCATTATAATATGTCCTCAATTCACTTTCATCTCAATTTCAAATCATCAAAACAATCAAATCTCATGTCAATTCTCATTAGAATATATTCCTTAAATCTTTTAAGAATAATGACTTTCTCAAACTCAGCCTTTTAAGAAAATATGTTTTCATCTCAGATAGAAGAGTACACACACACATTGGGAGATCCTATAACCGACATAAACCATGTGAGCTACATAGAATCCAACGTACAACCCACGTTGGGGAGAGTCGTCCTATCCTTGCCATCGGAGTAGGACTTCCAGTATCAATTCAAAAACACTAGTGATCACTATATAAATCAGCCTCAAGCTCACATCCTACAGGGGCACGTAGTTCTAGGGAAGTAAGGTCACTTTATACCTCTCACTCGGTGCTAAAGATTACTCCCGGACTTAGCTTAGAAATTTAAATCAGTCTCAGGCTCACATTAAAGAAAATCCACAATAAACACTTCAACAATTTTCATCGAAAGCCAGTTTGCTACCCCTTTATCATAATCAATAAAAACGTGGATTTCTTTCACAGTCGAGTTCAAAATAACTCATTCACGACCAAAAGGTCAAATTATTCAAAACACCTCAAATATTCAACATCAACATTCACGACCCAAATATCAAAATCATGATAATTATCGTTCAAGATTCATGCTTTATATCACCACACATGTAAATTCATCTTTCAAAATCATAAATATCAAGATTTCATAATAATCATCATAAGATATGGGTTCATGCTTCAAATTCATAAAAATCAAATAAAAATCATGCCTTTGTAAAGAAAATTACTTTTGGGCACAAGAACGAAAGAGAGTTCTTGTTGAAAAACCCCACATACCTTGAATGATGAACTTTAGTTCGATACTCATTTTTGAGACGTTAATCGTGCCTTTGAATGATGGTTCTTGGAGTTCTTGAACTAGGAACTTGGACTCTTGAATAAATTTGCAAAATTAATGGTGAACTTTGGAGGTTCTTGAAGTTGGATGTAGGAGCTTAGGGTTTTCTTTTTGAGGAAAATTGATGAAATATAACATATAATGCTTCTAATATGCTTTAATATAGGGTTTGGATGGATTTTGGGTTAGGGGAAATGACCAAAACGCCCCTAAAAATCAAATAATTCTCACATCTGTCCTTTGGTGGACTATTTTGATAGTCTAAAGTAGATCAACCATAACGTTTTACTCCGATATCCAAATTGGATAAAACCAATTTCATTAGAAAGAGGACTCTCATATATTTCCATTGATATATAGTATCTCACCCAGATCATTGCGTACGAGGAGTTATGATCGTTTGAAGTTGACCCAAAAATTCACTTTTGATAGGCTGAAGTAGATCGACCATAACTTTTTGCTCTGATAGACAAATTGGATGAAACCAATTTCATCGGAAAGAGGACTCACATATATTTTCGTTGATATATAGTACATCACCCAGATCATTATGTACAAGGAGTTATGATCATTTAAAGTTGGAGAAAAATTACGCCAGGCCTCAGTACTTTTTTTCCTGCACGTTTTACTGTTCACTACTATTCACGGTTCGATCGGAATGTTCATAACTCGTCGCTCGGGTGTCCGTTTTGGATGATCCACATATCGTTGGAAATCTTATTCGATACTCTACTCAATGGTGGGTCATAATATAAGACATTCCGCACAGAAAGTTTATAATTCATTCTAGAAGATAGAACCCAACACGTTTACGCACAAAATTTCAACGAAAAATTTCCCGGGGTATTACATCATCTCCCCCTTGGAAACATTCATCCTCGAATGTTGATGAATAAGTACAGAATACCATGGAAATGAGGACAAAAGGCTGGGATAACGAAGTCAATCCACTTACTTCACTTCAAACTTTCAAATACTTCATAGAACATGCGATTCATAATGAGAATGGTCACATGGTTGGATCTTAAACAAAGGAGACTGATTTTAAGGAATCGATATCTTTGGTTTATTCAGAGTCTGAGAATCAAAGGTCTCGAAGGGTATCTCATCAAAAGAAGGACCACTTGCACCCAAATGAAACGTCCCTCAACACTCCCTCCAAAAGATTCAAATGACATTGTTCGGGGAGAAAATGAACCATAATTTGATACAATCCTATCGTATGGTAACAAGGACACATATGACATAAATTAAGATAGGAATTTCTAGGTCTTGGGAAACATAACTCCTTGCTTCCAAACTTAGCAACACTTCCCAACTACTCCCTCGATTATGTTCAAGCCTAACTCCAAGTACTCATGAGATACGCCACATAACACTATAATATTAATCTATATCATGTACCTCAATACACACTAAGCCTCATAACTCCTCACTTCAAACATAACTCTTATTGTTACTCCAACAACCACATACAATCTTATACTAGGGATCCGCTAACTTGCGATGCATTCTTTTAGATATACAACCATAACATTCAAGCCTATACTCATAACCACATACGCACTTCGCACATGCACCTCTAAACGAACACTCATAAAGCATCTTCCTCGCTTTCTCTAAGATTCCATCAACTACATCATTCACACATACTGGTCAATTCTTTAAACGACACACATAACATTTTCTCAACCAATTGAACTATACACAAAAACTCTGTATTACTATTCCTACAACCTCATAGAAGTGCATAAAACCAACGCACAACAATCTTTCCAAATAAACATTTAAAACTTCAACTAACCACGGCATGTATCAAGGACTTAGCCTCAATCTAACTTCACTTCACCGCCGTGAGCACACCACCTTCTATCATAGATAAGGAAGTATCTTCTCTCCCTTTTAGACAACTGCTCAACACCATTAGCTTGACTTAATGAAAAGGTCACAAAATTTTAAAACATGAAGACCTGAAACATGAAGGGATAATGTAAATAACTTGACTCTCTCTATTGAGGCCTTAGGAATAAAATATCAAATACAATGGGTTTATTAAGGTATCAAAACTGAAGACACCCATAACGAAAACTGAATCTCACTGATCAATAAGAGTATTGCCTGAGTACTGGAACTGAACATACTGTAAAACTTGAGTATATGAGTCATGGGTGGCATGCCCTGAATTTAGAGCTCATAACTTATGGAATGTGATTCCAACTGCTAGAAGAACTGGAATTTCTCATTTTTGGAAATTAGAAGAGTATGTAATTTTCCATCACGTGTATGAACATGAATTAAGATCATGAAACTGAATTGTAAAGCATGAGTAGGTTTTGGGACAGCTGAAAATACTGAAATAACATTGGGTCAAGCACCGATCTTTCTCACAGCAAATTTACAACTTACTGGTACTTCTACTAAAATGTAAAAGTTTGACTTGACTACTTGTTCTATCATCTCCCCCTTAGCTTTAAGCCATCACTCAAATTCTCAAATGCTTACTAATTTCGAATCTCCACGAACATCTCTATCGCCGGAATGTACACCATCTAGTGCTTCAACTCTTATTTCTATTAGCTCAACTTGAATACTTTCTAACCTTTTGATAGACCATGCTACTTCTGTCTTCTCCCTCTAATACCATGCCTATGAACTTATGTTTCTAGCCCATAAGAATCAAAATCACACTTAAGAGGCTCAACATTTCCAATCATACGCCTCGCCTTAACTTAGCCATCAAAATATCATCCATCGTCTAACTAGTATTTATCCATCTAACAATCCCATGGCACGACTCACTACACCACATACACTAATCCTCAAAATTAAAGCAGTACCATAATATCTTGGGTGAACTTTCTCATCATAATATAATATTAAACTTAATTACAAATCAACTACACTTAAACTCTTGTGTACACTGTTCAAGTCTATTAGGTCACTTCCGGCAACTAATACCATTAATCCAGAAACCGTCACATTCGGCTTCATGATCACCAATCGTTCAAACTTAAGGTCTCACACTTCACATAATTTACAACTCCATCTCACACATAACTCCCACGTGAAGATTATAAAACAACACATCCATGAACACTAGCCCACTTAAACTTCATAACAATAATAATTGGTCCTAATCATATAGCCTATCTTATTCACAATCCATTAACACATCCTTCTTTCACCCGTCACTATTATCTATCCTTTATACATAACTTAACATAGTTCATAGCTCTCTACGTCTTAACTTAACTTCCTCTTGCAATCTGGAGAACGCCTAGATTAACAACACTTACCCACCGAGTACTTCCATCACTAACCTATACTCTCTGGCATACAAATACCGTCAACACCTGTTTCATAGCTCGAACAAACTATATCACTTCCTATTAACCCAATTGCATGCAAAAAGGGATTTCGCTATACTTATGCTCAACAAATCACACTTACCATCCTTCTTACTACTACACCTCCACATCCCAGATTTTTAGCCAGCACAAGGAACAAGATGAACTAGAAGTTGCTAGTGGATCGACATAGGCCGCACATGGCTCCACTAGATTTTGGTTTTGTGTTTTGATCAGGAAAGTTATATCAATAACAAAGTAACTATGCTAGTGAATCGAAATAGCCCCACACGGCTTCACTAGACTTTGATTTTTCACAAACATAATGATAACAAGATTACATAATACAAGAGATAGAAACTTAACACACAACATTCAACGATCTAAGAATACACCTTACTCTGTCTTAATTAAATAACTCATAAGAATGAGGGCATAACTTTCAACTTAAGAAACTTAACACACTAGAGAGCTCCTCTCAAGCCCTTTGTGTAACTTTTGAAATTTCTTCTAGAAAATATAGAAGCATTACCTGGGGAAGAACTGGAGCTTGCGAATCATGTTATCTCAAAAATAATACATAGAGGGAGAAGTATAGATTAACATTGTAGATTCTGAGGAGGAATCTGAAAGCACATCTAACGTAGGCTTAGTTCACGACTTTTATGAACATGAATAAAGTACTTCAATCTTTGGAACTCAAAAAGCACTGGCAGGATACTTTCTAGCTCTCTTACAATCCCATAACTATCTACGGAGAATTAAGCTTAACTGTTTCTAATACCTTGAAAATGAGGTAGAGTTGGCCATAATAGAGTAAGATGAGAATCTATATAAGCTTCTTGGAAAACCTTTTTATAGCACGATCTTAGACTTGAAAGAAGGGAAATATTTCCTAAATGCCATGTAGCCTCTCGAAGAAAAGTACAGACGTCTCCGTACCATTCCGCAAGAATCTACTAGACATGACTTCATAGACACCCTAGGACACTTGAACTCTGTGCTGTGATACCAAGTTCGTTATGCCCCGAAATCGGATCCCGAGATGTCACACGGTGCTTAGGGTCACAAGTGACCCCAAGCTAACCCTTCTACTGGCATAACTCATAAGCAACTGAATAAAAATACAAATCCATACAAATCAGCAGAAATTAACTCTTTTCTGAATCTGATCGATACAAAAATGGAATTTTACAAGATTACAATTCTGCCTTTACAACCAAATTTGAAATAAAATACATCAACTTCTACTGACTTTCTATGAAACCTCTACTAGTACTGACTGTAGGTAGCCGGGTCATGACCCCCGACTACCCCAACTCTATACGACTGAATAAAGAAAATACAACACTATAAATTCTGCATAACTAACCCAAGCCCTTGAATTAAAAAGACTCATCACCTGGTGACTGGATACCACGAACTGACTGGATCCGAAGGTGCAACTATACCTTGTACCTACATTGCGAGAAAATATTGCCCACATACGAATATGTGGGTCAGTACCATGGAAAGATACCGAGCATATGGGGGTGCAATGCATATATAAAATAATATCTTAACATCATCACAGTTTATAAAATTATGCATGATGATATAGATGACTCACTTAGCTTGAATTAAATCATCAAAATCATGGATGAATAATACATGTAAAGTAAAACAAGTGAGTCATTACAATACGTTCTCAATTCACTTTCATCTCAATTTCAAATCATCAAAACAATCTAATCTCATATCAATTCTCATTAGAATATATTCCTTAAATCTTTTAAGAATAATGACTTTCTCAAACTCAGCCTTTTAAGCAAATATGTTTTCATCTCAGATAGAAGAGTACGCACACACATTGGGAGATCTTATAACCAACATAAACCATGTGAGACACATGGAGTCCAATGTCCAACCCACGTTGGGGCGATCCGTCCTATCCTTGCCATCGGAGTAGGACTTCCAATATCAAATCCACACAAACTAGTGATCACTATATAAATCAACCTCAGGCTCACGTCCTATGGGGGCACGTAGTTCTAGGGAAGTAAGGTCACTTTATATTTCCCACTTGGTGCTAAAGATTACTCCCGGACTTAGCTCAGAAATTTAAATTAGCCTCAGGCTCACATTAAAGAAAATCCACAATAAACACTTCAACAATTTTCATCGGGAGCCAATTTGCTACCCCTTTATCATAATCAATAAAAACGTGAATTTCTTTCATAGTCGAGTTCAAAATAACTCATTCATGAACAAAAGGTCAAATCATTAAAAACATCTCAAATATTCAACATCAACGTGCATATAGCACACATTTTCTCAAAATAATAATCTCAAATAGGGTTCCAAAAACACATACATCAATATCACCATAAAACCTTCCAAAGTTTCATACTTTATGACATAAGCACAAAAATAATCACTTAAAACTTAAAATTTCATCTTTATAATCATACATCTTGGTAAAGAAAATTAGCTTTGGGATTCAAATCTCATTGTGCTTATAGCACATAATTTCTCAAAGTACAATTCTAATTAAGACTCAAGGTCTCATACATCAAAATCATATTAAATTTTTTCAAGATTCATGTTTTTCATCATAAATATATATAACTTACTTTAAAATCTGGAAAATTCAGCTTTATGTACAAAAATATCATCATTCTCATTCAATTCAACTTTCAAAACATAGAGAGTATCATAATCTCATGTAAAATCATATAGGGTATAAATTCATGCTTCAAATTCATATCAAAACATGTAAAATCATGTATATTCATAAAAGATAAATCAATTTGGGCACAAGAACGAAAGAGAGTTCTTATTGAAAAATCCCACATACCTTGAATGATGAACTTTAGATCGATACTCATTTTTGAGATGTTAATCGTGCCTTTGAATGATGGTTCTGGGAGTTCTTGAACTAGGAACTTGGAATCTTGAATAAATTTGCAGAATTAATGGTGAACTTTGGAGGTTCTTGAAATTGGATGTAGGAGCTTAGAGTTTTATTTTTGAGGAAATTTGATGAAATATAACATATAATGCTTCTAATAGGCTTTAATATAGGGTTTGGACGGATTTTGGGTGAGGGGGAATGACCAAAACGCCCCTAAAAATTAAATAATTCTCGAATCTGTCCTTTGGTGGACTGTTTTGATAGTCTGCAGTAGATCAACCATAACGTTGTACTCCGATATCCAAATTGGATGAAACCAATTTCATTAGAAAGAGGAATCTCATATATTTCTGTTGATATATAGTATCTCACCCAGATCATTATGTACGAGGAGTTATGATCATTTGAAGTTGACCCAAAAATTCACTTTTGATAGGCTGAAGTAGATCGACCATAACTTTTTGCTCCGATAGAAAAATTGGATGAAACCAATTTCATCGGAAAGATGACTCACAGACCTTTCCGCTGATATATAGTAGATAACCCAGATCATTATGTACAAGGAGTTATGATCGTTTAAAGTTGGAGAAAAAATACGTCAGGCCTCAGTACTTTTTTCCTACATGTTTTACTGTTCACTACTATTCACGGTTTGATCGGAATGTTCATAACTCGTTGCTCGGGTGTCCGTTTTGGATGATCCACATATAGTTGGAAAGATTATTCGATACTCTACACAATGGTGGGTCATAATCTAAGACATTCCGCATGAAAAATTTATAATTCATTCTAGAAGATAGAACCCAACACGTTTACGCACAAAATTTCAATGAAAAATTTTCTGGGGTATTACAACTATAAACTCTGCATAACTAACCGAAGCCCTTGAATCAAAAGGACTCATCACCTACTGACTGGATACCACGAACTGACTGGATTCGAAGGTGCAACTATACCTTGTACCTGCATTCCGAGAAAATGTAGCCCACATACAAATATGTGGGTCAGTACCATGGAAAGATACCGAGCATATGGAGGTGCAATGCATATATAAAATAATATCTTCATATCATCACATTTTATAATTATGCATGCTGATATAGATGACTCACTTAGCTCGAATTAAATCATCAAAATCATGGATGAATAATACATGTAAAGTAAAACAAGTGAGTCATTACAATACGTTCTCAATTCACTTTCATCTCAATTTTAAATCATCAAAACAATCAAATCTCATGTCAATTCTCGTTAGAATATATTCCTTAAATCTTTTAAGAATAATGACTTTCTCAAACTAAGCCTTTTAAGAAAATATATTTTCATCTCAGATAGAAGAGTACACACACACACACATTGGGAGATCCTATAACTGACATAAACCATGTGAGCTACATGGAATCCAACGTACAACCCACGTTGGGGAGATCCGTCCTATCCTTGCCATCGAAGTAGGACTTCCAGTATCAATTCAAAAATACTAGTGATCACTATATAAATCAGCCTCAGGCTCACATCCTACGGGGGCACGTAGTTATAGGGAAGTAAGGTCACTTTATACCTTCCACTCGGTGCTAAGTCACTTTATACCTCCCTCTCGGTGCTAAAGATTACTCCCGGACTTAGTTCAGAAATTTAAATCAGCCTCAGACTCACATTAAAGAAAATCCACAATAAACACTTCAACAATTTTCATCGAAAGCCAGTTTGCTACCCCTTTATCATAATCAATAAAAACGTGGATTTCTTTCACAGTCGAGTTCAAAATAACTCATTCACGACCAAAAGGTCAAATTATTCAAAACACCTCAAATATTCAACATCAACGTGCATATAGCACACATTTTCTCAAAAAAAAAATACAATTTCCAATGGGGATTGACGACCCAAATATAAAAATCATGATAAATATCGTTCAAGATTCATGCTTTATATCACCACACATGTAAATTCATCTTTCAAAATCATAAACATCAAGATTTCATAATAATCATCATAAGATATAGGTTCATGCTTCAAATTTATAAATATCAAATAAAAATCATGCCTTTGTAAAGAAAATTACTTTTGGGCACAAGAACGAAAGAGAGTTCTTGTTGAAAAACCCCACATACCTTGAATGATGAACATTAGATCGATACTCATTTTTGAGATGTTAATTGTGCCTTTGAATGATGGTTCTTGGAGTTCTTGAACTAGGAACTTGGAATCTTGAATAAATTTGCAGAATTAATGGTGAACTTTGGAGGTTCTTGAAGTTGGATATAGGAGCTTAGGGTTTTCTTTTTGAGGGAATTTGATGAAATATAGCTTATAATGCTTCTAATATGCTTTAATATAGGGTTTAGACGGATTTTGGGTGAGGGGGAATGAACAAAACGCCCCTAAAAATTAAATAATTCTCGCATCTGTCCTTTGGTGGACTGTTTTGATAGTCTGAAGTAGATCAACCATAACGTTTTACTCCGATATCCAAATTGGATGAAACCAATTTCATTAGAAACAGAACTCTCATATATTTCCGTTGATATATAGTAGCTCACCCAGATCATTGTGTATGAGGAGTTATGATCGTTTGAAGTTAACCCAAAAATTCACTTTTAGTAGTCTAAAGTAGATCGACCATAACTTTTTGCTCCATTAGAAAAATTGGATGAAACCAATTTCATCAGAAAGAGGACTCGCAGAGCTTTCCGTTGATATATAGTAGGTCACCCATATCATTATGTACAAGGAGTTATGATCATTTAAAGTTGGAGCAAAAATACGCCAGGCCTCAGTACTTTTTTCCTGCACGTTTTACTATTCACTACTATTCACGGTTCGATCGGAATGTTCATAACTCGTCGCTCGGGTGTCTGTTTTGGATGATCCACATATCGTTGGAAAGATTATTCGATACTCTACGAAATTGTGGGTCATAATCTAAGACATTCCGCATGAAAAATTTATAATTCATTCTAGAAGATAGAACCCAACACGTTTACGCACAAAATTTCAACGAAAATTTTTTTGGGGTATTACAAGAACCCTACGACTCATAGGTCCTTATCGTAATCAACATAGAACCCATTTGGGGTATACAGTAGACACTCTAGTATTTACACCCCACAACTCGTAACTAATCCTTACGACTCAAGTGAGACACTTGTACACAGAGCAAAATCTTTCAAAAAACTTACATGATTTGGTTACAACTCATCCCAATGACTAGTCATGAGTCTTTATGACCAATATCCTGAAGTCGTACCCAGGATAGTAACTTCAACAAAAAAATTTGGATACCTTACGACTAGGGTCTCAAGACCCATCCATGACAACATCGGGAGATGCCTCAGAATCCTTGCGAGTAGAAATTGGATACAGGCAATTTTGGCCAGCGTCGGTGCCACAAATAAAAGTAAAGGAAGACAGAACCTTTTAGTGAGGGAGTAAATGGAGTAACAATAGGGGGCCTGTTGTCCCAAGAAGCTCCTAGAGAGGGGAAGTCACGGTGCATATACCCAACTTGACCATAATGGAAATATCTGTTTCTTTTCTTCTTACACTTACCACGATGACTCTAACCACAGAACCTACACGAAGGGCGAGGTGAAGCCAACTAGACACCATTAGCCTAGAATTAGTCACCCTGTTGTCTGACCCACCACTAAATTGTGTCTGATGATCATCTAAAAACTTCAGGCAAGGAGAGAAAACATTAGCCGAGGAGAAGGAACTCAAACTCCCTTACTTCTTTCTTGGACACTTGCCACCATCACCACCACTACTCGCAGAAGGCCTAAACTTCTTACCTTAACACTCACTAAGCTCAACTTACTAATTTTTCTCATTTTCCAATTGTTTCAAATACATAATCAACCTATAAATATCCATGTTCTCAATCAATAAGGCCATCTTTCTCTAAAGGACTAACTCACGGGATAATCCTGAGATAATCTTATGCATTCTATCCCCATGCTAGAATACATCTTGGGAACATACCTTGAAAATTGATGGAATTTCAAGGCATGCTTTTGAACGGACATCCTTTCTTGCTTCAAGTTCCAAGCTCTTTCTCCTTAGCCTCAGATAATTCATGAGGAAAGAAATGGTCTAAGAAAGCCTCAGAGAAATCCTCCAACATGGAGGGACTAGCCTCAACACCTCTAGACAAATCCCACCTCTAGCCTCAATCTCCGAAGAATTCATGATTCAGAAGATCTTCTTCATTGCAACAATGAAGACTTCAGGATCTTCCTTAACCTTTGTATCAGAGAACATAGGAGGGATCAATATTATAAATTTGCGAATTCTTGTTGCCTCATAAGAAAATGTAGCCTGAACACCATGCTCTATTTGAGAAGCTACCAATTGAGTCAAGAGGTTGATAGAGCAACGAAACTTGGCATTAGTAGCATCCCCTTAAGGTGACAGAATAAGAGGGTCACTCTCATAGTCGGGGTTGGTGGGGACAGGTGGAACCCCTCGAAGATGGTCAGATATCGCAGCCCTATCCTAGGTCCAAACTCCATAAATTGGACGAGTTTCATCCATAGGACCTTCAAAAGGGTTTACCTGAGTCTCAGATCTTCTTGGAGGCATAATATGAAAGATAGCAAACAGAAATCAGAGAAATCCAAGACCTTAGACTCTATAGCTTGAGATAAAAACACATAAAAGGGGAACATTTCCTAAAATGTTTCATAGCTCCTCTTTTGTAATTTTGGCGTGCTTCACACCCATAAAAGAGAATCTACTTGTCACGGTATTGTGGACACCCATCTGACCATGAACCTAGGCTCTGATACCAACTAGACATGACCCAAATTTGGGCTATGTCATATGGGAACCCCTATCTCACATGAACTGGAGGTCACCCTAATAACCCAACCTAACCATCAATATAAATCACAAGGATTGGATAGAGTCCAACCATATAATAGGATAGAAAAAACATATCATAAGTCATAACTTAAATAAGTCTAAATACTTCATTAGGTTTATTAGACTATCCATTACACCCAAGTCCACAGTCATCCACAATACCTCTATACAAGTCCAAGTTTAGAAATGCATATGTCGGGAAATGCCCCCGACAATAGCCAAACCAAGCCAAAGATAAACTAAGTCAAAATATAGGAGACCAAGGATGAATGTATTCTAAAGAAAGGAAGCTCACAACTCCAAAGTCAATGTACAAACTACTTCAAATCATTTAATCACTACACAGGAAGAGAAGAAGATGCTCCAACCCCTATATCGCTTGGGGACATAGCGTCCGGAGAAGATTACCTTTTGGAACGCTAGCATGTAACTAAAGGATAAGGATAAAATAACATCATCATTCCATAACAAGCAATATATCATATTCAATCACATTCATAACCTTATCCATATATTTTTATAGATATATCACATGCTAATGAAGAGGACAAGATTTATCACACTTAGGGAGCACTCTTTCATCATACATACGATGGAGGACTTCAACCTTTCATGCTTATAGATTCAAGAATTCGTCACTAGGCATAGGACTTTCACCATATTCACATTACATCAAGTAAAGGACTCTAACCACACACACATCTATTTAAGTGAGAAACTCTAACAATTTACACATATTCGTTCATGCAAGGGACTCTAACCACTTGCTTACACATTTGGAATGAGACTATAACCACATACCATATTAGATAGGGGACTCTAACCCCAAGCCAATTTATTTGGCGAGGCACTTCGACCTAATGTTATCTAATTATGCAAGGGACTTTAACCATAAGTGATTTCATTAGGCAAGGTACTTTAACCTCAAGCCATCAAGACTATTATTAGTAGACATTGGGACTCTAAACCTTAGTCCATGCAACCTCGTACATTCAATTCCACACATAAGGACTTTAACCCGTTTAGTCAATTTAACACCATACATGACCATATGATCCTCATAGGAGCCTTCACTGCTCAACCATTTCAATAGCACAACACCTTAATTCAACGCATCATACTATTCAAACTATAGTATTCAATACCCTTACAAGTCATTTATATTTCATTAGCAATTCTATGACAAAGTTTAGTCCCACACACAATTCACATTCATTTCATGTTAGGGACTTTAACCCCCTTCTTATTTATCAATCCATTAAGGTCATCAATTACACATTATATAGCTTATTTTACCTTCAAAATATCATTTATCAAGAATTCATATATTTTTGGCCATTTCCCTAGTTCAAAGCATCATCACCCTATAATAGAAATCTCACTTAGATATTTCCACAAACACATTATGTACAAGCCTTTCCAAGGCCAAAATATCAAGACTAGGGTTACAAAAGACCCACATATTAGAACACATACAACAAGCATTCACATGTGCAAACTACCATCAATAACATGAACAAACATAAGTCTAAGTAATAATTTTCATTATTCATCATTAGGCAATAAAACCCATTTCATTTTATTTCAAAACCATCATGTACACTTACTAATCAAAGTGTGAAATACATGGGTTTAGAGTTATTTAGAAAGGGGAAGAGGTAAATGCCTTAAACAAGGTGAATTGCCAAGAATATTGACTTCACTTTACTTCTTGAAAGTCACCCTTGAAACCATAGCCTCCAATCTTTCAAAGATGAGCTTAAAAGAGTGTTTTAGGATGTTTAAACCCTCAAAATGAATGTTTAGGAGGATACACATACTTATATAGTGAGATGTTTTAGGGTTTTAGGCATGGGAAATAACCACAAGGCCCTTAGCTAAAAGCTAGAAAATGACCCCGTCTAGGGGTACAACTTCCCCATATGACTCATTAAGTAGTTGTATCCTAGGGTACGAGTGGTACCCTGACTCGTACACTAGGCTTCTCCTAGGCCTTCTATACTTGTTAGGGTACGAGTGGACACCCTTTACTCGTATCCACAGGGTACCACTCATGCCTTAACAGTATACACCATTCGTATGTATAAAATGTAACGCCCAAAAAATGGTTCCGAGACGTCACACGGTGCTTAGGACCACAAGTGATCCCACGTTAACCCATGAATTGGCATAATGTTAAGCAACTGATTAAATATGTATAAAATAACTGAGTTTACTATGAGGGAACATAATAATGATGGAATCTGTGAAAATACAATGCGGATACAATTCTACATTCTGCTAAAGTCTGAAAAGAGAGACTGAAATTACATGACTGACTCTAACTGACATCTATGAAGCCTCTACTATACTGACTATAGATAGTTGGGATGCAACTCCAACTATCGCTAATCAATACATATGAATAAGAAAGTAAAGTACATAAATAACATCTAACTAAAGTCCCCAAAGTAAGAGGATTCATCATCTGCTGGCTGGAATCTGCAACTGTCTAATTCTGACTATACATAGTACAACTTGTACCTACATTATGAGACAGTGTAGCACATAGACATATATGTGGATTAGTACTATGACGTGTATTGAGTATATGGGGGTGAAATACATAAGTAAAACATCATCTTATCATCATAATTTGTAAAATAATGCATGCTAAATGTAAATGACTCACATAAGCTGGAGTATCTGAAATAAAGAAATCTGAAATCATGAATAACAAATCATGCTTTATAAATCTAGTGAGTCATAACATTTAGTTCAAAAAGTTTTGCTTGTATTCTCTCTTTAAATCATGTTGTCTAAGTGTATAAAGGACTCACTCTTAAATCTGAAATCTGAAATCTGAAAGCTGAAATTTGTAGCTAATATCTTTCTATAAAGCATAATCTGAGTAAATCTTGTGAGCCTTCACACTTAGTTTTCTAAAAGCTTTTTCTATTAATCTTTTTCTGAAAGTCTTTACTATTAGGGAATCTTGATCTATTTATCTATTAAATGCTTAAGTAGGGCAAGAGACATCTAAGCATAACATCGATAAAGATAGCTTGTTATCCTACTCACCGTGAGAATCTTGAACCACTATTCACATCTGTCAAGTACCAAAACCCCTAGTGAACATAATTCTGGTTTTCCATAAACTCTTGTTCCAAACACTGAAAGTAAAGTGACCAATAATTACTTATTAAACTAAAACCCCCATTTTACTTTCTTTTCACGCCAGTTGTTTGAATTTAAATTATAGCTTTAGTTTCAAACTAGTTTAATCGCCACTCACATTGTTCCCTGTGGATTCGACCCTGACTCTAAAGTTGGGTAAATATATTGACGATGACCACCTTGCACTAAATTGAGGTGTAAGTTGAGCGTTTTCAAAAATGGCGCCGTTGCCGGGAACAATTTGGTGTATTGAGTTGGTTTGAAATTTTAGTTTACTTGCTTGAATTCAAACTTGTAAATATTTGTTTAGTTTATTTTTTTTATTTTTTTATTATTTTTATTTTTCTCACACCTTTCTTGAGATGTCAGCCTGGATAGAAGATTTTTGGGTGATGACGATTCTTGTGAAAATTCTTGTTATTATTGTGGGGGACCATATTCTGAGGCTTGCTGTCCAAATTTACCAGGAAGTGCATGGATGGTACCTTCACAATATGATGTGGATACTGTCCTACTTACTGTAACTTGGTGTTTGGCTTGTGGTCAAAGTGATCATATTGAAGATATGTGTGCTGTCACGATTCAAGCAAATAAATTGATAAAACGAATCTTAGAGAATCAAGAACAGTTGTGGTCAGAGCTAAAAGAGGTACCACTCCCACCATGTTTACAGTGGCTAAACAAAGAAGAATATGAAGGGAACATTAGCCAATTTGAGGAGAAAACTCAAGAATCGCAACCACTCGATTATCATGTTGATCTTGAGACTGACATTGAGAAGGTGAATAAATTTGAGAGTGTAGTAGATAGTGTAAATTTTGAAGTAGAATTCGTTGGGCCTCACTCGAAGCATTTTTTCACATTATGTTTAGATGATATCTTGTCTGTGGAATCATCTAAAATAGTGGAAGAGTGTGAAGTAGGGCTTGGTGTATTGATTTTTTTTTGGAAAGGGAGTGTGGGAGTTGTTTATCAATAACTTAAGCAATACCTAGTTCATGGTATCATCCATAGCTTACTTGTAGCATAATCAATATCATAATTTAAAGTTTAGGCAATACTCTAGTGAAGGGCTCTTTCAATAGTATATTCAAAAGCCTAATCAATAGACAAATAATGTCATAATCAATGGCTCATCATGAGTTTAGCCAATAACTCACACGCATGGCATAATCGATTCGACATTACTTCTAACAACATTCATCATAATCAACAAGTACTAAGGATTCCTCAATATTGCCACATAAGGTCATTCTCTAAACAAATAACAAGCGTACAAAGGGTTCAAGATAACTAACATTAATTTGACTTAAGGTGGGTCAAGAGCCCCTTTCTAAATCCTGAAATATATACTAAGTCAATTTCTGCCCCAGACTAGGCTAAGGTATCTACATAAACTCTTAGATGTATAGTAAGCCACAATAACATCCAAGGTAGAGATTCTACTCAAGTTCTATCACTATGTCCATTGGAACTAAGGCCCTAAGCATGAGTGACAAGGTCACTCTCATCTAACTAATTTAAGTATTTTCATGCTAAACATAAAACATTAAGTCTAATTCTATTAAGGTTCAAGGCAACAAGCTAAGCATTTTACTCGATGGGTCCAAATGACCTAAAAGATTCAACTAATCTCAAGGATTGCATTTAATCAATCCAATACCTAAAACCCATCCCAATATTAACAAAATATCATAATTATACAATAACATAGCTCAATCTAACAAGGATAAGCCTAACCTACTTCAAAGCTAAAGAAAGCTTAATAATTTGCTAAACCTTTGTTTTTCCCTTCTAAGAAGACCCTTAAAGATGCCAAGCTATTAAAAACACAGTCTATATATCAATATGAGAATATCGATACCTATATTGTACCATTGTGCTTCAGGTCAAAAAATCATGCAAAAATATCATGTGGGTCCCCCTCATAAAAAATCACATTTTTAAGATTAACCCAACATGATATCAACCTCTATAATACCCTGCAAAATTCTAAGCTTAACTCTGACCTTTAAAGCTTGTTAAGGGGTCCCAGACTTAGAAATTTTTAGCTAAGTATTCAGACTTAGTGTTATTTTAGCTTTCGTAGGTTGGCAACTCAATTTCATGACCCTCATGACCTTAAAGTAATGATTCTTAGGTTTAATCATGATCAAGTATATCAGTGGGGGTTCCCAGACAAGTTTTGAATTCTTTGAAATTCGTTTGGATCACATTTGAAAGTTCAAACCAGTGGATCGACGTGAACTCGATGCGAAGCGTTGCCCATTGCGTCGATGAATATTTTCCTCTAGTTTCCAGTGTAAATTTTAGTGAACCAATACGGACTCGACGCGGTGCGTTGGCCATCGCATTGATGCCAATGATGCGACGTGTTGGTCTGCGCATCGCTAGTCCAATTTTCAGTAATTAAAACCCGCATTCAGAGGGGTAAATGGGTTTTTTCCCATCTTATATCATCCCAAAAAACATGTCATTAAGCCATCTAAATGGCTAAATTTACTCATTCTCTCTAGAATTTTTCAAGAATAAACCCTAGTTAATAAGATTCAAGAATCCAAGTTCCAAGAAAATCCATCAATCTTTCAGAATTCAAGCTTTAAGGTATAACAAGTGTTCATCCAAGGGTCCTTTCCACCCTTGGAGTCCAAGAAACTCTTTTAAACTCTAAGTAAATTTATTTCATGATTTCCAGGATTTGGATTCAAGTGTATTCATGATTATAATATTGATTGGGTTTTTATTCCATGATTAAGTGTAAGATTTATGTACAAAACAATTATTATGTATGTAGTATCATGTGAATTCATGTTAAAGCCTGGAAATTGTGATGCTCATATGTTGATTGGTACTATGTGCATATACAATGCCTTCTAAGTATTTGATGAGTTGTTCATGTGAATTAAATAATGTGATTATATCATGTTAGCATGTATACTAGTTCATGTCATTCAAGTGTTTGCTAAAATGCCTCTATAGTTGCATTATGAACAAGTGTGCATTTCTATGCTATGCAAAGTCATGTGATGATTTACTTTTCATGGTATCGAGTCCAGAGGGTATTTAATACCCAACAATTTAGCTGTTTACTTAGAGCCAGTGTCAGTTACAGAATAATCTCAGTCATATAATGATCAGTAGTACTCTCAGTCAGTTACAGAACTTAGAATAAACTCAGTAGACTCAGTATCAGTCTAGTCCAGTTCATATTCAGTTCAGACCTTAGTAAATTTAGTAGTTAACAGAATTCAGTAGTATTCCATCAGTCAATGGAATTCAGTGAACTCAGTTCAGTTCAGTTTGACAATATAATCAGTAATAGTTCAGTCAAGCCTAGTATGAACTAGGAATCAGTTTAGTGTCTCTTTAGTTGGGAGTAAGATTCAGCACCGAGCAAACCCAAGGATGGGGGCATTCCTGCCAACAGAGAGTTTGACCCTTAATAGCAATCCCTATGTTACAGAACTGCGTAGCCAGCATAGGTTGAGATATCTTCCTTCCATACTAGGGTTGATACATCTCATATGAGTTTTCCTGCCAGCGAGGGTTGACGAAAGAGCTTTTTGTCAGAAAGGGTTAACTCATAGTTGTCTTAACTCGTGGCACGGTACTGACACCCTTCCAATTGGGGTTACAGGTTAGACCTTAATCTATCCAGAAAGGGGCATGTTGGTTAGATGTTTATCTCCCACGGTCTCAGTTCCAGTCCCAGTATAGAACTCAGTTCAGTTCTACAGAATCAGGACTGTCAGATACAATTATTCAGTTCAGTATGAAAGTTAGTACAGTTCCATAGAATCAGGACTGTCAGATACAATCATTCAGCTATCAGTTATACAGTATCAGTAAACTCAGATATCAGTAAATTAGTAATTCAGAACTAAGTATCCAGTGTTATCACGACCTCAGTTAAAGTTTACGTATTCATGTATGTACTCTCATTCAGTCATACTCATTTTATTCAGCCAGTATTGTTCATGCATATGAACCCATGTATCTCAGCCTACCTCATTTAGCATACCACTACATTCAAAGTACTGGCGCATACCTTTCTTTGCGCTATGATGTCTTATATCATAGGTTCAGACGCACGGGCTCCCGATCATACTTAGAAGACCGATCCATCAGCAGCAGACTAGTGGTGAGTCCTTATTGTTTAAGGACAGATTTATTATTACAATATTTCAGCACTCAGTTTATTTCAATACTCAAAGTTAGTTGGGGACTTATCCCATCAACTCCTTGTTCAGACAGTAGAGGCTTTTCAGACTAGAGTATTTTCAAACGGATGTTCAGTTTTAGTATTTATTTTAGATTTGAACCTTATGGCAAGTTTCTGCCTAATTTCTGCATAATTATAGTATTATTATTTAGTTATTGCAGCAGGTACCAGTCATGGGTTAGCTTGTGGTTCTTCGGAACTAGGAGCACTGTGTAGCATCAGGGGTACAGACTCGGGGCGTTACAAACTTTGTATCAGAGCCTAAGGTTCAACTGAGTCACAGGAAGTCTGAAAGTCGCATCTAGTAGAGTCTTATGCATGGGTATATAGAGCACCACACTTATGGATAGGAGGCTACAAGATGATTTATGAAAAGTTTCCCTTCTTTCAGTATTCAAGTCGTGCGAGTGGGCATGAGCTTAAGTTAAACTCTCATTCTAATCCGTTCTCTCTTTTTTGTTTACAGAACAAGCCTCCCAAAAAGACTAACGAAAGGAGAACCGAAAATCAGTTAGCACCTCAGCCCATTCAGGTAGATCCCCTGGACCAACAAGTCTTCCACACTTAATTCAGAGCATCTTTCACCACCCTAGCTCATTCTGTGGTAGCCTAGAATGAATGCTCGACTACCGTTTCAGCCAACTGAGTGGCCAATACTGTTGCAGCCAAGTTTTGAAACTTCACCTGAATGAACCATTCATCTTTTATCGAGTCAAAGTCAGATGAGGACCCACAGAAATTCCTTGATCAGGTGCAAAAGGTTAGAGATATTTTAAGGTTGACAACTAGTGAGAGTGCCGAGTTAGTTTTATATTAGTTGCAGGATAAGGCTTGCTCATGGTTCAAATAATGGAAAGCAGAGAGTTGTAGATGTAGGGCCCATAGAATGGGAGGAGTTTGCTATTACTTTTCTGGATAGGTTCTTCCCACTAGAGTTGAGGGAAGTGAAGGTTTTGGAATTTATAAATTTGTAGGTGGGCAGCATGACAGTACAAGAGTATTCTCTTAAGTTTACTCAATTAGCCAGATACGCTCCTCATGTGGTAGAAAATAGCATATCTAAGATGACTAAGTTTGTGTTTGGCGTGTCTAATAGTGTAGTCAAGGAGTGTAGGACCACAATATTGATTAAGGAGATGGACATATCCAGGATCATGGTCCATGCTCAACAGATAGAGGAGGCTAAGAATAAAAAGAAGGATAGGGAGAATAAGAGAGCTAGAATAGGTAGCTTTAACTTCACCCAGCCTAAGTCAGAGGGTTGTAATCATTCTTAGTTCTGCCCAAAATCCTCAGTCCCAGCTTCATCCTCAGCCAGTTCTCCCGTGCTGAAATTTTGAGATGGCAATAGAGACAGGGCATCAAGCCCTAAACCCCAGGGTAGTGTTAACAGTTCCCAAATAAAAAGGGGTTGATTTTGAACCCGAGATGAGAAAAGAAATCCACTTTTATTGATTTATTATGAAAGGGGTAGCATGATGGCTGCCGTTGTAAATTGTTGAACTATTTTATGGTGGATTTTCTTTTGAAAAGATCAGAGCTAAGTCCGAGAGTAGTCTTTAGCACCAAGCGGGTTTGGTACTTCCTTAGAACTACGTGCCCCCGTAGGAGCCGGAATTGAGGCTGATTTATATAGTGATCACTAGTGAATGAAAGATTAAGGTCCTACTCCGATGGCAAGGATAGGACAGCTCTCCCCAACGTGGGTTGGACGTTGGACTCCATGTAGCTCACATGATTTATGTCGGTTATGAAAGACTCCCAATGTGTGTGTGTACTCTTCTATCTAAGATGAAAATATATTCACTTGAAAGACTGAGTTTGAGAAAGTTGTTGTTTTCGAAAGATTGAAAGGATATATTCTAAAGAGAATGGTTATGAGATTTCATTGCTTTGATGATTTGAAAACGAGATGAAAGTGAATTGAGAACTTATTATGATGACTCACATGTTTTACCTGATATATCTTACTCTCTTATGATTATGATGATTTTATTCGAGTTAAGTGAGTCATTTATATCAGCATGCATAATTTTATAAACTGTGATGATATTAAGATATTATGTTATATATGCATTGCACCCCCATATGCTCGGTACATTTCCATGGTACTGACCCACATATTCGTATGTGGGCTACATTTTCTCGAAATGTAGGTACAAGGTATAGTATGCACCTTTAGATCCAGTCAGTTCGCGGCATCCAGTCAGCAGGTGATGAGTCCTTTCGATTTATGGGCTCGAGTCAGTTATGCAAAATTAATAATGTTGTATTTTCCTTATTCAGTCATATTGAGTGGGGATAGTCGGGAGTCATGACCTAGTTACCTTGAGTCAGTACTAGTAAAGGCTTCATAGACGGTCAGTAGAAGTGGATGTATTCAGTTTCAGTTTTGGTTGTAAAAGCAGAGTTGTAATATTGTAAATTCAGTTTTGTATCTATCATATTCAGAAAAGAGTTATTTTCCGCAAATTTATATAGATTTATACTTCTTATTCAGTTGCTTATGAGATATACCAGTAGAAAGGTTAGCTTGGGGTCACTTGTGCCCCTAAGCACCGTGTGACGTCTCGGGACCCGATTTCGGGGCGTTACATCATCATTCAAGATAAAATATTTCACTACTATGAGATACTTGCAACCTAACCTATCGCTGATTGTGCTGCACATATTGTTGAACAAGGTTGCTGACAATTTATCAGTCAATCTTACATAGTTCTATCTAGCCAGCTGTGTTCATTTTTCTCGTACCACAAGGTATCTGGACCGTTGAGATCACTACAAAAATTGTCCCTTCGTCTAACATCCTTCACTTTTGTCATATCAACAACCTATTTCTTGTAGACCATTTTAATTAATAACATACCAAAATCTATAGTTCGTAATATAGATAGTAGGGGCTCCAGTTCAGCAAATTGGTTTTACGCAGGGTTGATGATGTTACTCTTGGAAATAATAAAAAAGAAAAGGAATGTTTATTTCCATGGCTGGCTGGCTGGCAAAACTCAGTACCATCAGATGTACATTGGTTAGGAAATTAAGAAATCTCAACCCCTCATAACTTTCCCTCCCTCTTATAGTCTATTCGCCTCGAAGTTGATCCTAACCAAAAATTACAACTTCAAAAAAGTAGTTTGCACATCCCCAGTAAGGTTATTTGGGGAAAAATCAATCACTCGAAGGTTAGAAGCATTATCCAGAGAAACAGGAATCGGTCCAGTGAAGTTATTGATATCTCCAGTAAATACTTAGATTTTGTGAGCCTACATCGGCTGGAAGTTGTCCATGTATTAGATTTTTGTAACAGAGAAATATTATATGGTAGAAATATTAAGAATCGATTGAGTGTTGGTACCAAATAATTCTTTTGAGTTCACATGAAATACTAAAAAAATTAGGTAGATGTCCAAGATCCTCAGGTATTTGGTCCTTGTATACCATTACCCGAAAGGTCAAGGAACTCTAAAGAGGAAAACTTTCCTAACCAATGGGGGATGATGCATCCCGTTAGAGAGTTTCTTTTAAGTTTTAGGAAATAAAGCTTTGAAAATGAACCGAGTTCATCCACAATTTTCCCAACAATATCATTATAGTGTGTATGAAAAAGTTCTCTAAGTTCCTTGCAGTAAGTTAAATTGGTAGGAATTTTCCCACTAAAAGACTTGTAACTAAGATTGACAAGAAGAATTCACAGCCTGTCGTTTCATAAAACTTTATGCAGAAATGCCTATCACAAAAGCTGACAAAAATTTGATGCTACTCTTGGACAAAAATATATGACCTAGCACTCAGGTTCACCACATGGGATGCCTCACTGGCAACTGCCAGCAAATGATGCACATATCAAATTAGGCCATCTTCAACAACTTTGATTTGGCCAAGAAAGCACATCCTAGATCTATTAATATTTATCAAGCGATATATAGGCAGTAAGCACGTAGTACATATATTCTCACATACTATACTATAAACTACCATTGCACATGGACACAACAATAGTTGATGATCAGATCAATTTTGTTCTTTTATTTTTAGAACATTGTGTACTTGAGAAAATATATTAGGGATATCCTTCACAGAGAAAAATAGGTATGCTGTTGCAGGAGAGAGACCATACATATTATTTTTCTAGACCTTAGTGCAGAGGTTGAATGGATCTACTGTGGTTCACTGACAAAAACAAAATGGCATAGGCTATAAGGTCTAATTTTGAGCTTCTACTGCTACTGTTGTACTCTTATTTTCGTAGTAGTTATTTTGTATGACTACAGAATAATAGTATAGCATTAATTTAGACAACAACTTAAACCTATAGGTAACATAGAAGTGTTGGTACTGTATACAGAACAGTAATTCTTGGAACACTGATCTCTGTATCCTATAATTACTCTCAAAGTATTCGGCACCAACACTGATACTTTGTCTTGGCATCTAAAAATACCCCTGGCATATAAAAAATAGCTGGGCTGAGCTAAAGGGGGGCAAGGGGCTCAATTGATGAATCTACTTAATCAAAACATTATTACAACTATGCAAATGGGTAAAAATTCTACCATTGATTATTTATAAACTGTTGAATCCGTACCCTTAATTAGACATGCACTTCCGACTTACAAGTATATGAGCTCCTTCTCTAGTATTCAAGCACGTTGGAACGTAGTTTATAGTAGTACCAGTTTTCACAACTTGAATTTTCCTATTCCTAAAATGGAGCTAAAGGAGTAGGCACTATGGTAATCAGGTTTCAAAGATATAAGATAGTCAGGACTTGTTGTACTTTTTAGAAGTTAGGTGTAGGAACTTCCACAATAAATAAGAGCAGATGAATCAACATTATATCCTATTAAAGCTTTAAAAATACCTCGGTTAATCAGGAAGCTTTCAATGAACTGATTGACAAAATCCTGAATGTACAACTACTTAGGTTGTTACAGTGGAGAATCGAAGGTCCACTAGAGCCAATCCCAGAACTTGTAGCTTCTTGGGATGCAAACAACCAATTTTCTCCATCACCGCCTTCTTAGAAACCACAACTTTCCTAGGATTGTTTTGATTAATCCATTCAGAAACTTCTACTGATGATGCAAGCAGAGCAGTCAAACCTCTGGTATGGATCATAGGTAACGTTAAAACAAAATAAAACACAAGCAGATGAAAAGGGGGGACTATGGCCAAAAAGAAAAATTCATCTCAGTTCCATTCGGGTGATAAAAAATGCATATTAGGGATCGATCTTTTCCCGTTTTGTCAAATTGGCATCTAAGAAAGTTTCACAGAGACGAAGCATAACAACACTGAGATTTACAAGCATGCCTGAACTAGTACAAGATAACGGATCAACCTGCAAAGCAGAATAGTCTGAGATTAAGGCAGAGTATAAAAACACAGAACATACAAAAACCAAATATGCCCTTGATGAAAAGATGCACACTTTACAATTTTGTTTCATAATTTACAGCTTTGTAGGGTGATTTGTAGAGAAATATTACCTGCAAATGTGCCCATCAAATTTTTTTGTTTATAATTACTGCAAGATATTCGAGGAGATTTAATGGTTGTATTTTTCAGAAGAGACATAAGGACTTCTGCCTAGCCATCATACAAGTTATTCAAAACAATTTTGATTATTGTGAAAGAAAAAAGGAGATCAACCGAATGACGTGTTGCCAATTCTAAGAAACACTGCTGGTTGTTCTAACATAAGTGAAACAATTTATCAGTCCTTTGTAGAAAATGGAAGTCTTGAATGGAGAATATGTCAATGTATAACATATTAGACTATTTTTTTCACCAATGGCCATAAGTGGCCACCCGTCCTAACTTCTCTGTTTGAGAATGAGAGATATACAAATACTACGTGACCAATAACAAAGATAGCCATACAATAGCTTGATGATGTCCAAAGAATCAAAATTCTCAAGGTAATAAGCTATGAAATATTTCCTGCTAGCCTTTTGTACTTAAAGAATGAAACTTCAAATGTTAAATTTTAAAGACGTGTTTTTTCACCAGAAAACATACACCTTTCTTGCAAAAATAGAATGATAACAAGGATTGACCAAGTATGAAAGGCTATTATGTCTATTTCTCGAATCAATTTTACGATGTCATAGAACTTCTCATCAATGTATAAAGTCAGATAATACACTTAAAGGAAACAACACAAAACTAAATACACACGAGAGAAAATTTAACCCACCCAACATCCAATTGACCCTTGAAGATTGTATGATCAGGCAAAGCACTAACATGAAAAAGGACCCAAAATGCTTGTCATCTCAATAACTCTTCCATTTAAATAAAAACTCTTTGAAATCCACCAAGGATGATTCACCAAAGACTTAGCACCTGCTGGATACTTAACCAAATACAATAAATCTCTAAGTGGCTGCTGATAATTACCCAATGCTGAAACCTTTAACATAGCCCCTCTCAAATCCTCATACAATATCAGATCCATACTATCAAAGTCACCATCTTTAAATAACTTATCCAAAAACCCTGGTGGACTTGTCACTCCTCGACTACTACCACCCCCCCCCCCCAATAAATGCATACATAGAACTCCAAACCTCCAAAAACACCAAAGAAAGAAATGGAGACACACTCGAATTCACCGTCTCCCAACTGGGAAACATCCCTGGATTCCCTAAATGTATCCTACAATACGATATAGCAAGTTTCTTAACTTGTTTAACTGTCAATTCCATCTCAGACCTTATATTCTTATCCTTCATCAACGTGATTTTCTTCCCCTCTTCATGTGCCCTACGATAACAATTTACCAAATACTGAAAAGGGGTTCCGCCGATACATAATTACCAAAGGTCAACCAATCAAAACCCGCTTCATTAAATCCCTAGAAAACCATAATTCTTTAACCTCTCTCAAAATCTCCACCATCGTCATCTCCAAATACACAATACATGTATCATTTTCCATTGAATCAACAAGCGATAAAAGTAACATTTTCTATAGAATAATATCCTGGATCTTTGCTGGCATTCTCTATGGTTTACTAATCTCCATGGTTTATCTTAACCCACAAAAATACTATTAATCCTAATCGCAAACTGAAGTGCAAATCAAGAGAGAAATGGTTTAAGAGATTGAGCAAAACTCGAGAGAGAGAAATAGTTAAGAGAGAGCAAATCGAGAGAGAAATATTAAACTGGCTTGAGAGTGAAAGGGTTTTATAAGATTGATTTTTTAGCAAACTTGTGAAATTTTGCGAAGGAAATTAACAAAACTTTTGCAATAGATATATTTTTACCTATCAAGTGTTGTCATAGATGATTTTATGGCAAATAACCGCTGTTATACGTCTATCTATTGGAATGGTTAATCTTCAATAGCAAGGGTTATAGCGCTAAATGGTAGCCAGTAGAACTATTATTTTTGGCAATGGTTGAAACCGTTGCAATAGACCTTGTATACTAATGCTTTGACAATCATAGCCATAAGGATAATTTCCAGTAGTGGAAACAACTATTTAGAAGGATTGAACACTTTTCCTACTTTCTTAGTCACAACCCTAGCTAAGGAAATTAGCCGTTCATAGTGGTGAAACGATCAAAAAAATTCATAATTCAAGACATTCAAATAATATCACAATAATCAATGAATAAAACCCAAAGTCTTTAACTGAATAAACAACCAAAATCAATACAAAATAATTTGAAGATCAAAATCGAATCCTGGAATCAAATATATGTTTCTAAGTATATAGAGTGTGTAAACTAACTAAAAAATATCAAAAGGGTATATTTAGAGTACAAGGAAACCCTAGGAAACCATTCCTGAACAAAAGAGGAAAATCAAGGTCAGTGGCGACTTATGGGCCACGGGTGGAACCTACGGACCGTATGTGGTCCTACGTAGGTGACCTGTCCTCAAACTTCTTCTGAATACTCTCTGTACTTTGCTTTTTTAAGACATACACTACACCTAAGGACCGTAGGTGTCACCTACAGGTCGTAGGTGCCCTCTGTAAGGGACATGGTCTTCTTTTCTCAACTTTTAAGTCTCTGTACCTCAAATCCTGACACATACGTTGGAACCAACGCCTCATAGGTAGTACATACGGGTCGTAGGTGCCCACTTCAGTGGCCCAAAATATTAACTTTCACTTCTTTCTTCAAAAATAGTTCCAAAACCTGATTTCCTGCGAAACATAACAAAAATCACATCATATCTAACAAAAAAACCTATGCAACTTGCATATTTTCATTGTTTTAAGCATCGAAAGTTCTATTAAGCCATATCACATCAACACCCTCAACTTAGAATGTTTGCATGTCCTCAGGCAACACAACACAACAAAACAAAACTACGACGCTTAACTAGGAGAACTCTAAGCTATCTAAGGCAGGCAATTATCATTTTAAGCTCAAAATTATTACCCCCTCCTAGAAGTGTCAAAAATGAACCCAAATTGAGTTGATCCGCTCAATCCACCCAATATTTAATGGGTTGGGTTCAAGATAATTTACTATTGGATAAATCTCAACCCATTAAGTCTCAACCTATTTTTAAATTGGGTTCAAATGAGCCCAATTCAATCTCCACTCTCAAAATGACCCACCTCACCCCAACCCCACTACACCCCAAGCTTACCCCACCCCACCCCACCTCCATTAAATATATTATTTTTATTTCTTCTAAAGCTTTTTATAAATTTTTTCCCCCAACTCCACCTCATTCCCATCCCCCACCCTACCCCGAACCCCCACCTCTCCTACACCCGAAAAAAATATTTTTTTAAATTTTTTTTTTGAAAACAAATTTAAAATCTTTCTTACCTCATGATCAAAATTCTACCTCCCTTCACCACATCCCCTACCCCTCCCAAAAAAGATATTTTTAAGAAATAGTTTTTAAAAATAAATAAATATTTGTTTTATAAAAAGAAAATCCTACCCCTACCCTATGCTCCCCCTATACGAAAATATCCCATTCCCCAAAAAATATTTTTTTTTAAAAGTTAACTTTCTTTTTTTTTATATAAAAAAGACTTTTACTTCAACACTCATCGCTTCCCTACAGCCTACACCCCAAACCGCTCCCAATTTGTTTCTAAGAAATACTTAATTTTTTAAAAGAAATATTACTCCACCTCTATCACCCCCTAACCCCCCACCCCATGGCATACCTCTTTCCCTAAAAGCTATTTTTTAAAAAAAAATATTTAAAAAAAAAATCTTATCTGAACCCCATCCTATCCCCCGACCCCCTACTCCACACCCCTTCCCAAAAAATAAATTTTTATTTTTCAAAAAATTAAATTTTAAAAATAATTCTTACCCTACCCCCACTCTCTACCCACCCACCTAATATCCCAACCCCATCAAAATTTGTTTTCTTGAGTTAGGTTTACAAGGGGTAAATATCAATATGTTAATATTTTTTAGTCTAAGCGGGTCAAGACCCAACCCAATATTTCCCCATTTCAACCCAAAGTGAATTTGGGCGGGTCATGACCAAATCTGATATCCAATTCAACCCATTTAATATTTTAAATCTCGACCCAACCCGCCCATTTAACACCCTTACCCTCTTCTATTTCAAAAATTCAAAATCAACTGGATGTATACATGAAGCACAACAATGTAACATGAGGAAATCAAGATATGCCATTACATTAGCAACAGACAACCATGCATATGTACAAGTTACACTACCCAAACAAGTACGCAACTAGCAATACAACTCATGTTCCCTCACAACAAAAAAGTCCCAATCACTTATATGAAATCAGGAATGTCAATGCAGGGATGATCAAGATACACTCACACTCACAAGACAAGTTCCATCAATGCACATCAAATACCGTAGGCTTGCCCTTTTATTCTTTAGGTTAGCTTTTAGACAGTCAGGTTAGGATCACTATAGGACTTTATTCGACTTATAACGTAGGCTTAGGGGTGGTATGGTACATATGAATATATTTAGTCACTAAGCCTCCTTGACACTACACTTACCTTGGGGTCCACTTATCAACCAATTTTTTTTTTATTCCACCCTTATTTCTCCCATTTTTCTTCTTTTATCGCACATTTAAGTTGGGTGTGATTTCTTTTATTCATTTTTTTCTTTTTGTTTTCTTTTTCAAATTTTCTTTTCTTTTTCTATCACACCCATCCCTACTATATTTTCTCTTATATTTTTCTTCTTCATACCCACTTCATACTATGTACCTCTATGATAGTCACCCTCAACTTAGGCGATTTGCCTGAGTAGAGGTGCACAATGTCCAAGGAGGATCTGGGCCAAAACAGGTTTATTATAACACAAATGGAAAGGTGTAACAAGAAAAATAGGCTATACAGGCTCAAAATTGGGATCAATGGTTACTTATTCACACATGGGAGGTCATTTAGGCTAAAAGTGGACTTATTTCAAAAATAGTCTATGATACTTTCCTAACCCACTATCCTACAACCTTGGACGGGCAAGTTATGGATCCAACACACAAAGGGAACTAAGTAGTATCTCACACACACATGGCAAAGGGTCACATCACAACTACTACCTATCTGGTTCATGCAATTGTTCGCAATGATTATCATGTCCCTAATCCTAATGCCATAATGAGATTCACACTACTCATACATAGATACATATCACACAATTTTAAAATAATTTTTATAGGGGTATTATTTTTCTCGAAAATCAACCAAAAACATGTCAACTGCCCTAAATACTTAAAAATCTCCTAGTTACACAAAAACATAACACAGTACAAAACAAAACATAATACGACATAAAATTAACCTACACATGCTCGTTCTACAACCTTACTGCAACCGACAGAAAAAGAAGCATGGCAACAAAAACCCGTGGTGGCTATGGTATACTCCACCCCTACTAAAAGACTACGCACTGCCCCTAGTATATGTAAATAATGTAGAGTAAGGGAATAAGGATGTACCAGGGATGCCCTAAGCGTACATGTCTGACATTGTTGCAAACTAACCAAATAGCTTAGGTTGACACCCAAGAAGTGCCCGATTTAACATCATGACACAACTTAGTTACCTTGGCTACTCAGACTTTGCTAAGCCTGACCTCATCAACTACCTTCACCTCTTTAAGATTACCCAAATAGTGCTTGACACACTGCCTATTCTCTTTGAATAGGGCATCACTATCTCTCTTCAGTTCTTCAACACCATGAGGGAATACTCTAACCACAAAGAATAATTCAGACTACCTAAACTTCAACTTTCTGGGAAACAAGCAAAATCTTAAATTATACAATAAAACCTCTTAAACTATACAATAAAATAAACTTACTAGGCTTAAACCATCTTTTCTAAATTTTCTTGTCATGATAAAGCTTTATTCTTTCTTTAAATATGGTGAAACTCTCATAAGCACAGATTTAGAACTCATCCAACTCATTCACCTTGCTCAACCTTATCTTGGTTGCATCATACCACTTAAAATTTAGCTTTTTCAATGCCTATAATGCCTTATGCTCAAGTTCGATCGGCAAGTGACATGCCTTGTCGTACATAAAATGATATGAGGAGGCACTTATGTAGGTCTTATAAGCTATCTGGTAGGCTCTCAACTCATCATCTAACTTTTTTTACCAGTCAGTATTGTTGGCATTCACCATCTTTGCCAATATGGACATTGATCTCTCTATTGGAGGCCTCAACTTGCCTATTTATCTAAGGAGGATAAGATGTCTCCACCTTATACTTTACACAATATTTATCAAGTAGGACCTTAAATAGAAGATTGCAAAAGTCAGACCCACCATCACTAATAATCGCACGTGGAGTGCCAAATTAAGAAAAGATGTTTTTCTTTAGAAATATGGTAACACTTCTACCTTCATTGTTTAGAAGCGCAACAACCTTCACCCATTTCAAAACATAGTCAACCGTCACCAAAATATACTTCATTCTATAGGAGCTCACGAACGGACCCATGAAATCAATTCCCCACACATAAAATAGCTCCAACTCTAAAATAGGTGTCATGAAGAGCTCATGGAATCATGAAATATTACCTTGACGCTAACATTGGTCACGGGATTGTGAAAAATTGTTAGAATCCTTATATATCATTGGCCAATAAAACCCATATTGCATAAATTTATGAGTTGTGT
Source organism: Capsicum pubescens (assembly GCA_030864215.1). NCBI lineage: Eukaryota > Viridiplantae > Streptophyta > Magnoliopsida > Solanales > Solanaceae > Capsicum > Capsicum pubescens. The sequence continues at coordinate 220,750,720 of CM061543.1, read as the reverse complement.
GAGTTCTACTATATTGACCCCCAACTAGTGATGAATGACAAGCTTCAAGAATGCTTATCATCTCCACCTCAGGGATACACCTCCGAATAATATCATTCGCACAAACATAGAAAATATATGGTTCATTCAAAAATAACGTCCTCACCTCATGCATAAATCTTTTGCGTTGGTGGAAGGATAGGTCTTTTGGCATATGATCATTTGCCAAATAGTTGGCAAAATTAGCAAACCAGGGGAATAAGTCTTTAGATGTTTCCAAATTCAGCTCATCTGGAAAAGTATCATCTATGTCAAACTCATCCCCTGATTTTTGCATTTCCTATTCCTCAAGCCTAGACAAGTGATCAACAACTTGGTTTTCTACACCCTTCTGGTCTTTTACCTCAAAGTCAAATTCTTGTAACAAGGAGGCCAACTTGGTTTTGTGCACCCTTCTGGCCTTTTACCTCAACGTCAAATTCTTGCAACAAGAGGACCAAATGCATCAACCTTGGTTTTTTATATTTCTTTGACATTAGCTACCTCAAATCCGCATGATATGTACGGACTATGACTTTAGACCCTATCAAATAGGACCGGAACTTTTTAAATGAAAAAACCACTGCAAGTAACTCCTACTCAGTGGTTGTATAGTTTTTCTATGTGGGGTTTAATGCTTTGCTGGCATAAAAAATTTGATGAAGGATCTTCTCTCTCCTTTAGCCTAGGATAGCACCTATGGCCACTCTACTATCATCACACATGACCTTAAATGGTGCAGACCAATCAGGGGACACAATGATAAAATTCAAGATAAACTATTCCTTCAGGAACTTGAAGGCCTTGAGACATACATCATGCAATACATATTTCACTTCTTTCTCTAAAAGGTTGCAAAGAAGATTTATAATTTTTGAGAAGTTCTTGATGAACCTCGTTTAAAAACCTGCATGGCCCAAGAAACTCCATATACCTTTAGCTGAGATCGGTGGTAACAACTTTTCAATCACCTCAATATTTGATTTTTCCTCCTTAATACCCTATTTTAAGATCTTACTCCAAGAACAATACCTTATTTTATCATAAAAAGGCACATTTCCCAATTTAGCACCAATTTGCACTCTTCACATCTCTGCAGTGTATTAGCTAAATAAGGCAAACAATTATCACAGAAGTCCCTAACTCTTGAAAAAATCATCCATGAAAACCTCAATCGTGTCCTTTAGTACGTTGGAAAATATAGACATCACACATTACTGAAAGGTGGTAAGAGCATTACATAATCTGAATTGCATCTTCTTGAATGCAAAAGTCCCATAGATGCAAGTAAAAGCCATTTTTTCTTGGTTCTCGGGAGAAATAGTGATCTGATTGAATCCCGAGTACCCATCTAGAAAATAATAAAACCCCGGCCTTCTAGTCTATCAAGCATCTGATCTATGAAATGCTTAGAGAAGTGGTCCTTTTGGGTCCAAGTATTCATCTTTCTATAATCCATGCAAACTCTCTAACTAGTTAGTGGTTTCATGGGAACAAGTTCAGTCTTCTCATTAGGAACTGTTGTGTTTCCACCCTTCTTTGGCACACATTGAATTGGGCTAACCCACTTATTATCTACAATAGGGTAAACCACTCCATCATCTAATCACTTGATAATTTCTTTCTTCATAACCTCCTGCATATGAGGGTTCAATCTATGCTAATGCTCAATGCTGGGAACACATTCTGGCTCAAGCTATATCTTGAGAGTACAAATACTTGGTGGAATCCCTATAATATCTTTTATGGTCCATCTAGTGTCTTTTTTGAACCTTTACAACACTGATATCAATGTGTTAACTTATGAATCTGCCAAATCTACAACAATGATCATCGATAAGGTATTGTTAGCCCCTAAGAATGCATACTGCAAGTGAGATGGAAGGTTCTTAAATTCCAAAATCTGTGGCTCATCAATGGATGGTTTCTTAGGAGGCGTAGCTCTATTTTTAAAATCAAGGTCCAACTTTTTCATAGAATAATTGTTAGAACCCTTACCATGTAATACATTAACCATATTATCATATTCTTCGATGTTGTTACTTTTAAAATAAATTATTACCGTCGCTAGTGCCTTAATCTCGTCTTTCTCAATGGGCACAACCTTTGCACCAACATCATCATCAATAGTGTCTATCACAGACACTACCCACATATCATCTAGCATTGCACTAACAGATACATATCAAAAATAACTTTCTCATCATTTAGTTTGACCTTTATCTGACCCAACTCTATATCAATAAATCCCCTACCCATGGATAAGAAGGGTCTACCCAATATAATATAGGCTTAAGAGTCCACGTCATAGTCAAGAATCATAAAGTCAGCTGGGAACATAAAGGATTGCACCCTTACTACTAAATCACACAAAACACCCATCGGTTTCTTCATAAATAAGTCGGCCATCAACATTTTCATAGATGTAGGTTTGAGTTCCACCATCCTTAGCAGCTTGTATACAACCAGCGACATTAAATTTTTGCCAGTACCCAAGTCACACAAACCCTTCCTAACATTGAAGGGCCCAATAGAACACAGAATAGTTAACACTAGTAGCACCACTCCTACTAGTAGCATACTAGTAGAACTACTTTGAGTACTTACCTTTATATAATGGCATACTAGTATTTTGGGATCGCTTGAGCTCAAACACCTCAAACTCTATCTCGATTATCATCGAGTGATGCTCGATAATCTAGTTTAGGTCTCTTCCTATCCATCTTTGCCTTTCGAGCTAAATATAGAACTCCAGCATCTTTTCTCTAATTAGCAGTTGCATCTTCTAACAACTTCTCTATTTGCTAATCAGCAATGTCCTAAACTCCTACCGAAGGATGTGGAGGCATAACATTAGGATCATTCTAAACCCCTTCAAAAGACTTGCACATACTTGTTCCTTTATCATACGATTAGGGTGTATGATTCTCTCTGGGTTAGGATTCAATGGGATTAAAGAAATACCATGACTCTTGGTGTTATGAATACATTGGCGTACACCTAACTAATAATAAAAAACAAAAATCCAAAATCTTCAACAACTTTAATTAATAAATCAATGATGTATTCCCCAGTAACGATGCCAAGATTTTGATGTTGCCTAAAGCTACGCCTCCAAATAAGTCTAAAGCAGTCAAAGAAAAATGTAGTGACCCAATAAGGTTGGGGTAGAGTCCTAAATAAAGACGTTGAATTATATCTCTCATTTTTTGGAATCAATAGATAATATTAAAAGTAAATGGGGGGTTTGTAGTTGTAAATAGTAACCAAACTCAAAAGATTTGGTTGTAAATAGTTAGAAATGAACACTAGGATTGTATTCCCTCGGCTTATAACTCAATAGGCTTCTCATTCTCAATCAAACTATCAAACTACTCTTTATGTAGAATCTAGTAAGTTAGGTATCACCAACCGCCTCTCAGAATCATTTTGTGAATTTCACTCGTCTCTTCTCGGTCTTAGAGCGTCGCCTTCCTAACCCTTACCTTGGACCCTAGTTTTAACTATCTTCTCTCAGTCTTAAGTTGATTAGATATAAGTTAATCAACTAATTATTTTGGCAATAAAACCTATATCACTGTTGTGATCTCCTTTTCCCAATATCTACCTTCCTCTTAGGTTTGTAGTGAATACATGTTGGATCCTAACATTTGCAACTGTTAAGAATGAAATAAACAAAAATAAAACTACAATGCATACAACAACTATTGAGAAGGATTGAACACTTCCCCGACTTTGTTAGTCAGCAGGGTTCGCTCAACCCTAGCTAAGAGAATTAGCCGCTCATGGTTGTGAAATGATCAAAGGAATTAATAATTAAAGATATTCAAACAATACCACAATAATAAACAAATAAAATCCAAAGTCTTTAACTTAATAAATAACCAAAATTAATACAAAACAATCCCAAGATCAAAATCGTATCCTTGAATCAATTATATGTTCATAAGTATATAGAGTGTGTAAACTAAATAAAAAATGTCAAAAGGGTATACATAGAGTACAAGGAATCCCTAGAAAACCATTCCTGAACAAATTAGAAAAATCAAGATTGGTGGCCACTTACTAGGCCTCTTATGGGCCGTAGGTGATACCTACGGACCGTAGCTAGTCCCACGTAGGTACCCTGGCCTCAAAATTTTTTGAATACTCTCTAGAATTTGCTTTTCTGATATATATGCTGGCACCTTTGGACTGTGGGTGGCACCTACGGGTCATAGGTGCCCTCCGTAAGTGACATGGTCTTCTTTTCTCAACTTCTTAGTCTTTGGATCTCTACTTCTAACACATACGTTGGCACCTACATCTCGTAGGTAGTACATACGGGTTATAGGTGCCCACTTCAGTGGTCCAAAACTTTAACTTTCATTTCTTTCTTCCAGAAAAGTTCTAAAACATGATTTCCCGCAAAACAAAATACAAGATCATCATATCTAACGAAATAACCTAAGTAACTTGCGTAATTTCATTGTTTTAAGTGTCAAAAGTACTATGAAACCATAGCACATCATTTAATCTTATCCTAAAAGACCAAAATACATATTCCTTGATCCCTAATTTGAGCCTAAGTTGACCTATCTTATTATTTTAACCTTTTCACCTTCCAGTTTAATTACAATAAACCTATTTTAACCTTGATACCTCCTTGGACTCTATGTACCTCAACTCAGGTAAATTTCCTAAGTTGAGGGTGGCTATCATAGGGCACGGTTGAAGATAGGTATGAAGAAAGGTGTTTAATTAAAGAAAAAAATGTAGGGTGGGTGTGGTAGAGTAGTTTAAAAAAATAAGAATAATTGAAAACATAAAAAAAATGCAAAGAATGAAGGACACCACACACAATCCAACTAAGCAATAAAGGAGAAAAAAGAGAAAAAATAAGCATGGTTAAGTAGAGGAGCCAATAATGTAAGTGTAGTGTCAAGGAGAGTGAGTCACTATTTACCATATGTACATTACCTATCCCCAAGACTACATTACAAGACTAGAAAAGTCATAGAGTGATCTTAGTCCAACTTTCTGAAAAACTAAGGTATAGAAAATAAGGACAAGCCTATGGTATTTTATGCATATTGTTTGAACTTCTTTAAGAGCGTGAGTGTTTTGACATAGTCCCTGAATTAAAATGCATTATGATTCTGTTAGAGTTGGGACTTTTTTATTGTGAGGGTACATGGTTTGGATTGTAGCCTATTTATTTGTTTGGGTAGTATCAATTGCATATCTGCTTGGTTGTTTGTTGCTAATCTAATGCCATTACTTGATTATTTTTACATCATACTATTATGCTATATAGATCAATACTATGGTTTTGAAAGTTATGAATAGGAGGTGGTAAGAAAATTGAGCTAAAATGAGTTGATTGTTGTAGGGCCTTAGATTTCTTTTAGTTAAGTATCGTGTTTGTCATGTTTTGTTTTAGATACCTGAGGACATGCAAACGTTCTAAGTTGAGGGTGTTTATGAGAAATAGTTACATGGGACTTTAGATACTTAAAACAAATAAATTATGCAAGTACTTAGGTATTGTTATTAGATGTGATGTGTGTTTGTGTTAATTTTATAAGAAAATAGAGCTCGTAGAAAATAATGAGAAAAAGGGTTAAAGAGTTTCTGAAATGGATACCAACGAGTCATGAGTGGTAGGTAGCCACATGGGCTGAAGTTCTGAACACAACTGATTAAAGTATATTTCTCACGAGCCTACCTTCGAGGTGTAGGTACCACCTATGATTTGTAGGTTGCCTCATAGGTAGGAATGTTTAGAAAAGTCAAAGATTTCACTCTGATTTCCATGACCCAAGGAACAATTCTTGGGTTGTACCTATGACTCAACCCACAAATCATGAGTTGATGCCGGCTCTAGTTTCATACATTATTTAGGATAGGTCTTATTTTGCAATTATAAATACTCTTTGGAAGTTTTATTATTAGAATACACACATTATGCACTTTTGGCATTATTTTTTAGTTCTACGATACATTATTGATCTTTGAATTATTGTTCTTGGTTTTTACGGTTTACAATTAATTTAAGATTTCATGTTTTCATTCTTATTCTTTATAAGTTCATCCTTATGCTTTCATGTATGAAATCTATGTGTGTTCACTAGGGTTGTGGGAACCCTAATGGATTAAAAAACAGGTGAAGTGCAAAGTCATTCTAGATTGGTGTTCTTGCATGTATTAGGATTTCCTTCACTTTGATTTCTTTCTTAACATTTACAGAAAAATTAGAAGCTCGACTGTATTTGATACTTGCTCAAGAGAAAAAGGTATAGATTAGGAAAAGAAGATCACAACATTAATTTAAAGTTGTCAACCTTCATCTAATTAACTTAAGACTGAGATAAGATAGTTAATCTGTGATCATAAAACAAGGTTTAGTAATGCGACACACTAATACCAAGAGGAGATCAGTGAAATTCACCCAAGCCAAGGTTGAGAGATGGTTAGGTGATACATAACTTGTTTGATTTTTCATACAAGGCACTGAGATAGTTTAACAAGCACGAACAATGTGTGGAGTTATGATGTCAGGGGGAACACAATCCTAGTGATCACCTCATATTGATAACAACCCTAATTGCCTAACATTTTTACTGTTGCTCTTACTTTTACAAAACCCCCCTTTTAATTTTTCAAATTTCCATACATCAGCAAGCTTGTGATAGATTTTTGACCTATTTCTTGTGTGATCGACCCCAACTTGGTTGGGTTCTATAGTTGACAAGCGACCACTTTACACTTTCATAGAGGTGTAATTTAGGCTATATCAGTTAGTGCATGATGGGTAGAAATGGTAGTTATGGTTGTGGTAAGCGAAGCCATAGGATGAAAGAGTGCCTATTGACTAAGAAGAGAAATAAAGAAGCTTTCCCTAAGTCTCAATCCACCACTTTAGTAGTTCAGTCTAGCCTCCCAGCTCTACAAAATAGTGCATCATCCAGTATTGGTGTCGGACATTATCAGATCTTCTTTTATGCTTTATCTTTCCTCCAGGATTAGGAGAGATCTCATCCACTTATATGTTTTATGTTTTTCACCTTGATGTTTATGTGTTGTTAGATTCAGGGTCAAACTTCTCCATTATAACCCCACTCATTGCAGTGAATTTTGGAGTAAGTTTGAAAAGTCTTTTTGATCCTTTTACAGTTTTTACCCTATTGGAGAGTCATTTATTGCTAGACGAGTCTATAGAAAGTTCCCTATCATGGTCCTTTATATGGTCAACTCAGCAGATTTAATGTAATTAGAGATAACTAATTTTGATGTCATCCTTGACATGGATTGACTTTATTCAGGCTATGCTTCAGTTGATTATTGTACTCAAATTGTAAAATTTTAGTTTCCCAATGAGTCACTCCTCAAGTGGAAGGGTAGATCTATAACCCCTAAGGGTCATTTCATTTCCTATATTAAGGCCAAAAGGTGAATCTCTATACGGTGTATCTATCACCTAGTTCAAGTTAAGGATACTAAGTCTGAGACCCATTTTCTAGTCAGTCATGTAGTCAATGAATTTTTTGAAGTCTTCCCGGATCTACCTTGAGTAACTCCCAATAGAGAAATCAAATTAGGGGCTAATCGTTTTTTAGATATCCAACCAGTATTCATTCCTCTTTACCGAATGGCTCTGACAAAACTTATAGAGTTAAAGGAACAACGTAAGGACCTATTATAAGAGGTTTATTAGACCTAGTATTTCTTCATGGAGTGATTCCGTCCTATTTGTGTGCAAAAAAGATGGTACTCTTAGAATGTGTATAGCTTACTGTCACGACCCGAACTAGGGCATGGCCATGACGGGTATCTTAAGTCCAACGTAGATCAGAAATCACCCCCTTCACCTAACCTAGCCAGCACAACAACTTTAAATATCGAATGGATTCTGACTATCTAACAAGATAACGTAATAAATCTAATAACAATTCATTATATGTCTATGCCATCCACCGATAATCAAATAACCATTCATCACTTAAACAATCAACCAAACCAACCAAGTCCACAGTAATCCAACAAAGACTCTACAAAACTAAAATCAATAAAATGTCAGGACATACCCCCGACAGTAGTCAACACAAAGTCTAAACAAGGTCTAAGACATATGAAATAAGGACCATGAAATGAATCCTTCTGAATTATGGAAGCTCACCACTTCAATTTCAACTCATGAACAAACTTGGGCACCTGATCATTGTTTAGGAAAAGTAGAAGAAGTTATGGTGCCTGCATTGCGTGGGGATACAGTGTTTAGAGATGGTTAGCGGTCAGAGCTCTAGCATGTATCCCAGGGATAGAGGAATAAAATAATCCTATGATCACATTTCAAAACCAGCACAACATCCAAAGCATAAAATCATATGAAATACTCATGCATATATATAAATGTTATATCACATGCTGGGGTAGGGAACAAGGCTTATCATGAACTTCAAAAACCTTAACCTGGCTGTGTAGTATAACTGTCATGTAAAAATTCACCAACAGGCTATATGGGCCCAACTCTTCCCTAGCTGGAAGGGACTTAGTGCGTATAGCCACACAAACCAAAGAATATCCATATCCATATATGCCTTTATGGGGGACTCGAACCTCCCGACATAGTCAGGTGAATTAAGAACCTATGTAAACAATATAGGGGACTCGAACCTCCACCTCATATATTCATTTGGGGGACTCAAACCCCCGGTCATATAGACACTTGCACCAGCAAGTGCGTTTTCCAGTGTTAGTCCTTTTGACTCCACTTCTAAGACCCGGCTACACATCCCACTTTAAAGATCAATTAAAACATTCATTACACATACACAACCATTAATCCAGTTACTTACCAAAGGAACCCCGTTGGTATCGTCATACCCGTTGGTATCGTCATACCAACAACATGCCATAAACATTATTAATCAATATGGGACTCAAACCCATTGTGTAAAGAACAACATCAATTCAATTATACATTTTGGGACTCAAATCCATTTAGTATTTCAAATCAATTTATGGCCAACAAGGCCTTCATAAAACCATTTACCAATCATCAACATTCTTAGGCCAATGCCATAGTTCAAAACAGAATTCAACATGTGACAAGATCATTCTCATTGACAATTTACAAATAGGTTGAGGACATACCACTATCAAAACCAAAAACCATTAATTTAGCGTTAAACATGACCCTTTTGTTAGAGAACAATTCCTATGCACCCACATGTGCAAAACTATTATTAATACATGCATAATCATAAATTAAATCATGAGAAGCAATACCTAACAATATGCATTCAAACCCTCAACCATGATTTTCAAAACCACCATTAATGACTCATAAATCATGTTTTAAACATATAATTTTAGTGAACTAATAATGAAGGAAGAGTCACATGCCTGAGTTACGAAGATTCATGGAGAGAATTTGATCCTTAAGACCTTAGATGACCACTTTGAAGAAACCCTAGTCCATTCTTTATTGAGAGGTTTTAGAGATAGTTTTGATCGTGTAAAGGGTATAATGAATGACCAAAAAGTGTTATAAGACATGGGTTTTTAAGGGCTTGGGGTGGCAAATGTCCAAAGTACCCCCAACTTATATTTGTAAAATCCCGCATTTGGTTATTAGTCAAGCCATTGACTTGTAAGAACAATTTACGACTCACACCATTGAGTTGTCACCATGAGAGAGAATTGGACACCACACACTATCCAACTTACGACTTCCTAGTCCCACTCATCATTAGACCATAAGACTCGTATGGTCTAGTTGTAACCAACATAGAACACCAAGGGCTTGGACACTGGACAACATACAACTGGAGCCTAACTACTCGTCACATGATCATACGAGTAGTGAGGAGTCTCTCATAACTAGGACTGAACTTGACCAATAACTCATTGGTTAACTTACAACTAGGGTAACCTGACCTATAACCACACCATACGACTCATAGTGTGAGTCATAAGAAGGGCATAGAGCCTCATGCTCAGGAAATTTGTGAAGACAAAAGTCTGGGGTGTTTCAGACTCCCCCTTAGGATCATTCATCCTTGAATGATGGGTCAAGGCGACACAAGCACGATTGGACTCCATATACTTCTACTCTTACCTTTAACTAAGTTAAAAAACAAAGATGCCAAGGAAATCATCCTTTCTTTAACAAAGACAACAAGAATAGATGTTAAGAATATATTCATACCCTAAGTACAAATTTCTGTAATAGAGAATAGGAACGGATACTTGGACTTCATGTCCTCCTCGGGTTCCCAAATCGCTTCCTCGAATTTTTGATTCTTCCATATAACCTTTACCAAAGCCACATCCTTCAACGGCAACCAACGAACTTGCCGATCCATGATCCTCACCGGGACATCCTCATAAAACAAAGAATCCAAAATATCAATGCTCGCCAAGGGAAAAACCAATAAAGGATTACCCACATATTTTGGTAACATGGACACACAGAATACCGAATAAATGTAACTTTGGCTAGAAGGCAATTCTAATTCATATTCAACACCAGCAACCCTTCTCAAACCAAGTACGGGCCAACATATCAGGGACTGAGCTTTTTCTTCTTCCTAAATGCATCACTCTCTTTATGGGAGACACCTTCAAGAACACCCAATCACCAACCTTAAATTCCAAGTCCCTTCGCCTCACGTCTGCAAAGGACTTTTGCCAACTTTAGGCTATCTTAAGCCTATCCTAAATTACCTTTACCATTTCCATTTCTTTGTGAACAAAATCTGGGCCAAACATCTCCACCTCACAAATCTCAAACTACCCAATAGGATATCTACACCTCTTACCATACAATACCTCAAACGGAACCATACCAATGCTTGAATGGTAACTATTGTTAAAGGAAAATTCAGTGAGGGGAAAGTGGTCATAACAACTACTACCATTATTAATTACACATAATCAAAACATCTATTCCAATGTCTAAATGGTTCTTTCCACATGCCCATCCACCTGTGGCTGAAAGGAGGTGCTACGACTTACTTTATTCTCCAAACCTCGCTGAAAAGAGCACCAAAAATATGATGAGAACTGAGTACCATGATCTAAAATGATCAAGACAGGCGCACCATGCAATTTTACAACCTTCTGAAGGAACAACTTTGCATAATCCTTAGCAGAATAATTAGTCCTTACTGGTAAGAAGTAAGCACACTTATTTATCCTATCCACGATTACCTAAATAGAGTCATACTGATTCCGTGATTGTGGACGACCGATAACAAAATCCATATTAATTATCTTTCATTTCCACACTAGCAATACAATCTTATAGATTAGCCCACTTGGCCTTATGTTATCCACCTTCACTTGCTAACACACCATACATATAGCCACAAAGTTGGGTACATCTCACTTCATATTATTCCACCAATACATATCCTTGAGATCATGATACATCTTTGTTGAATTGGGATGAATCGTATACCGCGATTCTTGGGCCTCAGCCAAAATTCATCCTCGCAACCCATCAACATCGAGAACACACAGCCTTCCATGGTATCTCAAGATACCATCACCACCGATATCGAAGTCCATCACCTTCTACTTACCCACATCATCCTTGGTTTTCATCAAGAAAGGGTCTAATATCTGTTTCTCCTTTATTTCCAAACCAAGAGATGACTGTTTCACCTATTTCATAAACACACCACCATTCTCAGAGTCCAAGAGATGATCTCCAAGATTAGCCAAATAATGAATATATTTCACCAATTCCCACTTATCCTTATCCACATGAGCTAGACTCCCCAGGGATAGTTTGCTAAGAGCATTAGCAACAATGTTAGCTTTACCTAGATGGTAGTGAAGACTTATATCATAATCCTTCAGCAACTCAAGCCACCTCATTTGCCTGAGATTAAGCTCTTTCTGAGTTAGCACGTACTGCAGGCTCTTATGATCAAAAAAGATATCAGCATATACTCCAAACAGATAGCGACACCAGATTTTCAATACGAACACCACGACTAACAACTCTAAGTCATGAATCGGATAGTTCTTCTCATGAACCTTTAACTATCTAGAGGCATAAGCAACCATCTTAGCATGTTGCATCAACACAAAACCTAAACCAACCTGAGATGCATCACAATATATGATGAAATACTCTATGCCTTTAAGTAGAGTCACGACTGGAGCTGAAATCAACTTATTTTTCAGTTTCTCAAAACTACCCTCGCAAGTATCAGACTACAAGAATTTTACCTTCTTTTGAGTCAAGTTGGTCAATAGGGCAGCAATAGAAGAGAAATTTTCCACAAATATTCTATAGTCGTCGGCTAAACCCTAGAAGCTCCAAATATAGATTGGAGTCATTAATCTAGGCTATTTTATAATCATCGCAACCTTTTGAGGATCCACCATGATCCCTTCACTAGACTCAACATAGCCCAGAAATGTAACATCATTAATCCAAAATTCACATTTATAGAACTTAGCATACAACTGTTGATCTTTCAAGGTCTATAATACAATGTGCAGGTGATCGGCATAATCCTCCTTACTCATCAATGAAGATAATAACGAACATCATCAATGAATATCAAAACATCATCAATAAAGACAATTACAAACAAATCCATAAACTGATGGAAGACACTATTCATCAAATCCATAAATGCCTAGACATGACCAAGAATTCAAAATGCCCATATCGAGTGTGAAAAGTTATATTAGGGATATATTCCTTCCTAATCATTAATTGATGATACTCGGACCAAAAATCAATCTTAGAGAAGAATTTGGCACCCTAAGCTGATCAAAGAGATCATTAATTCTCGAAAGTGGGTACTTATTCTTTATTATTACATTATTCAATTATCGATAATTAATACACATCTGAAGGAAACCATCCTTCTTAAGAATGAACAAGATAGGTGCATGCCACAAGGATAGATGAAACCCTATTCTAAGAGATCCTTACACTTCTTCTTGAGTTCCTTCAACTCAACTGGAGCCCTTCTATACAGGGGGATAGAGATAAAATGAGTGTCCAAGATAAGGTCAATGTCAAAATCAGTCTCCCTATCAAGAGGGACTCCAGGTAGATCATCAGGAAAAACCTTCAAAAATTACCTAACCACTGGAGCGGATGTCAATGAAGGACTCTCCGAGTTATAATCTTTAACCCAGACCAAATGATAGAAAGATCCCTTGGAAATTAATATTTAGGCTCTAAGATATGATATGAACCCTCCCTTTAGGCTCTAGGGAACTTCCCTTCGATTAAATAATTGGTTCACTAGGGAATTTAAACATGATATTATGGGTCCGACAGTCTAAAAAAGCATAACACGAGTGCAACCATTCCATCCCTAAAACAATATCAAAGTCAATCATGTCTAACTTTATCAAGTCCACCAGAGTTTCTCTATCACCAACAGATACCACAAAACCCCTATTGACTTTCCTAGTACCCACATAGTCACCCACTAGGGTAGACACAGAAAAAAGATTAGAAATACACTTAGGATCAAAACCAAAATGGATATCCATAAATGGGGTCACATAAGAAAGAGTGGACCCTAGATTAAGTAAACAATACACAACATGAGAAAAGAGTTTCAACATACCAGTAACAACATTTGGAGATGCCTCAGAGTCCTGGCGAGAAGTAAGATTATATAAACGATTCTGGCCAGTGCCGATACCAGAAGTAGAAGCATCACCATTTAGTGCAAGAGATGATAAAGAGTAAATAGGAACCTTATTGGACCCAAAAGCAACCCTAGAATGACAATCATGCTATATATGGCCAGTTTGACAACAATTAAAACATTAGTTTCTCCCTTTCTAACATTAGCCATGGTACGGCTGACCATAAAATCTGCATGAAGGATATGATGGAACGGACTGAGCCCTACCAACTTGAGATTGAGCATCATGTTCCTTGTACCTCCATCATGTTGAGAAAAATAATCCCTCGAGGGCTTCAGGGAAAGATTACTTACCATCGAGAAAGAACCAGAACTCTCCCACTTCTTCTTAGGCCACTTTTCTCTATCTCAACTACTCTTCTACTAGCCTCTACCTTTATTAGAAAATCTAAATTTCTTACTCTGTCTCTCACCAATCTCAGCCTACTTCTTTTTTTCCTCAACCTACTGCATATAAACCACAAGCTAAGAAATATCCATATCCTTGTTCAACAAGGGAGCCTTACTCTCTAGAATCAACTCATGGGCTAACCCAGAAGCAAACTTTCTCATCCGGACCCTCATGTTAGATACCAGCTCAGGAGCATACTAGGACAACTAATGGGATTTTGAAAGCATACTTCTTTAATGCCATTCCACCTTGCTTCAAGTTAACAAATTCCTCCGCTTATGCCTTCCTTAACTCTTGAGGAATGATGCAGTCCAAAAAGGCACTAGAAAAGTCATACCACAGTGAAGAGTCAGCATTATCACCCTTAGAATGTTCCCACTCTTCATACCATTGGTACATAACATTCTTCAATTGGTAGGCAACAAACTCTACACCTTTAACCTCTGAAACATGCATAACCTGAAAGACCTTCTCAATCTCATCAATGAAACTTTGAGGATCTTCCTCAACTTAGGTACCAGTAAACATCGGAGTATGCAACCTCATAAATTGGCCAACTCTAGTAGCCTCAGACAAACCCAGGGCTGCACCAGTAGTACCTGACTACTGGGACTGAGACATCACCAACAGAGTCAATAGGTCAACGGAGCAATGAAAATAAGCGTTAGAAACCTTCTCTTAAGTGACTGAGTATGAGTGTTACCCTCAAAAGTAGAATCAGTAGGGATAGGCGGGACTCCACGAGGACAGCTAGATGCAATGAACCTTGACCAAGTTTGGACACCATAAGTCAGACGAGATTCATCATCATTATCCTCAGATGAGATATAAAGAGTTCCACAGACATTATATCATCTTGGAGGCATGATCTAAAAGATGAACCAATAGAAATTAGAAGAATCTAAGACCTTAGACTCTATATCCCAAAATTAAGGCAACAAGAAAGGAAAACATTCCAAAATGTCTCATAACCTCTCTCTTATAAGTGTGTCACACTACATACCAATAAAGGAGACTCTACATGACAAGGCTTTATGGACATCCAATTGACCATAAACCTAGGCTCTAATACCACCTTT
The DNA here is from genome assembly GCA_030864215.1 of Capsicum pubescens. NCBI lineage: Eukaryota > Viridiplantae > Streptophyta > Magnoliopsida > Solanales > Solanaceae > Capsicum > Capsicum pubescens. The sequence goes on along the minus strand of CM061543.1, from coordinate 220,735,556 downwards.
GTCACGAACCAAGCCAGGGCCTGGCCGGGACAGGTGTCTCAAGTCCCACATGGATCGAAGATAACCCCTTTCACCTAACCTAGTCAGCACAGCAACTTAAATTATCAAATGGATTCAGACCATATAACATGATAACATATAATAAAATTAATAATAATTCAATATATGTCTATACCATCCACTGGTAACCGGACAACTATCCATCACCAAAATAATCAATGAAACTACCCAAGTCCAAAGTAATCTAACAAAGCCTCTATAAAATTAAAATCAATAAAATTTTAGGACATGCCCCTAACAATTGCCAAAACAAAGTCTAAACAAGGTATAAGACATAGGAAATAACGACCATGAAATAAAGCCTTCCGAATTATGAAAGCTCACCAATTTAATGTCTACTAATGAACTAACTCGAGCACCAGATCACGGTGCAAGAAATGTAAAAAAAATTTTGGTGCCTGCATCGCATGGGGATACAATGTTCAAAGATGATTAGTAGTTTGAGCACTAACATATAACTCAGGGATAGAGGAATAAAATAATGCCATGATCATATTTCAAAACTAAAACAACATAAAAAACATCATATCATGTGAAATACTTATGCATATATATAAATATAATATCATATGTCTGGGTAGGAAACAAGGCTTAGCATGAACTTTGAAAACCTTAACCTGGTCTGTGTAGCATAACCATCATTTTATAAGGCACCCACGGGCTATATGGTCCCAAATATCCCATAGATGGAGGGGCCCCAGTATGTGTAGCTGCACAAACCAGAGAATATCCATATCCGTATATTCCTTTATGGGGGACTTGAACCTCCCAACATAGTCGAGGGAACTTAAACACCAATGTACAAAATATAGGGGGACTCAAACCTCCCATTCATATATTTATTTAGGGGACTCAAACCTCCCGGTCATATAGACACTTGCAGCAACTTGCGAGGTTTCCAGTGTTAGTCATTTGGACTCTACTTTCATGGCTTGGCTACACATCCCACTTTAAAGCCCAATTAAAATATTCATTAAACATACACACCATTAATATAGTTACTTACCAAAGGCATCCCATTGGTATCATCATACCAACCCCACTTGTAAGCGTATAACTTGCTATAACCATTATTAATCAACTTGGGTCTCGAACCCATTGTCTAAACAAAGACATCAATTCAATTCATGTTTGAGAACTCAAATCCATTTAGTATTTTAAATCAATTTATGTCCAACAAGGCCTTCATAAAACCATTTACCATCCATCAACATTCTTAGGCTAATGACTTAGTTCAAAATACAATTTAACATATGACAAGATCATTCTCATTGACAATTTCATAAATAGGTTGAGGGCATACCACTATTAAACCCAAAAACCATCAAATTTAGGGTTAAACATGACCCCATAGTTAGACCACAATTCCCATGTACCCACACATGCAAAACTATTATTAATACATGCATAATCATAAATTAAATCACGAGAAGCAATACCCAACAATATTTATTCAAACCCTCAATTTTGATTTTAAAAACCGCCATTAATGACTCATGAAAAATGTTTAAGCATATGATTTTAGTTAACAAAAAATGAAGGAAGAGTCACATTCCCGAGTTACAAAGATTCGCGTAGAGAATTTGATCCTTAAGACCTTAGATGACCACATTGAAGAAACCTTAGCCCAATCTTTCTTGAGAGGTTTTAGAGAGAGTTTTGATCTTGTAAAGGGTATAATAAATGACATAACTATGTTAAAATACATGGGTTCTTAAGGGATTATGGTGGGAAATGTCCAAAGTACCCCCAACTTAAATCTATAAAATCCCCCCTTTGGTTACAAGACAAGCCATTGACTCATGACAAAAGCATATGACTCATACCATTGAGTCATCACCATGACAGAGAATTGGACACCACACACTATCTAACTTATGACTTCCTAGTCCCACTCATCACTAGACCATACAACTATATGGTCTAGTTATGACCAACATAGAACACCAAGGTCTTAGAAACTAGACAACATACGACTGGACCCTAACCACTCATCACATGTTTATACGACTCGAAGGAGTCTCTCATAACCAGAATAGAAATTAGATAATAACACACTGTTTAAGTTATGACTAGGGTCACCTGACCTGTAACCACGCCATACGACTCATGGCGTGAGTTGTAAGAATGGAAGAAAGCCTAAAGCTCAGGAATTCGAAAAGGCCAAAGTCTAGGGAATTTCAATTACCAACAACTAAATAATATCTCCATTAAAAACAAGTACCCCATCCCCAGAATTGATGACTTATTAACCAGTTGTAGGGTTTAATGCCTTGAGTTTTTGGACCTTGAAAATTTCTAAATTTTTATCCTCATTGTCCTGAATATGATCCCCTGACAAGTCATAGGGAGTCTTGATGAGTCATTAGACCAAGTTGTAACCAAATTAGTAAGAGTATGGATGAGTTTTGATCTGAGTACGAATGGCTCACTATGAGTTGTTAGGACTCGTTATGAGTCATTTTGTGTAAATCATAGGGTGTCCAGTGTACACCCCAAATAGTTGCTGGGTTGACTATGACTGGACCCTATGGGTCATAGGGTCCCATTATAATTCATATTATATAAGTTGTAGGGTCAACAAATTATGATTTCCTTGGAAACTATCTTGTTTACAACTTGTGGTGACCAGTCGTAATGAGTTTATCCTATTGTATAGTGACCCATAGTCACTGATAACTAAATTTTTAGTTTTAAAGTAAGGGAACTTTGGATAATTCCCTTCTCACCCAATTAAAACCTCATGTTTATAAGCCACTTAAGAAGGGTTATTTATTATTTATAACTTACTAAAACACTTTCAAAGCTCTCTCAAATCCTCTCAAGCATTCATACGTAAAGTTTCCATGAAGTAGATCATCTAAGTGCTCAAGAGTTGAATTCTTTTAGTAAAACTTGGTATTTCAGGCATGTTACTCTTCCTTAATTATTAATTTTCTAAAAGCATAAGTTTTACAGTGTTGCTCATATGGTATTGAGGTTGGTTTTAAAAACATGGGTTGAAGGTTTTGAATAACTATTGTTTATATGATGTTTCATGTTTGTCTCTGCATGGATTATAATTATATGATATTTTTTTAAAAGAAAATTGATGTGTGGCAATGGTGAATGAACTAGGGATTGTGATTTCCCAAACTTGTGACTTTTGAAATGGTTATGACCCCAACCCCATAGTGTGGAATTTGTTTTGAATATGAAAAATATACATATTAAACTACTCTTGAACTATTGCATAATGTAAAAAAGTTAATGAAGCATATTTATTTTGAATTGAATGTTATAGGGTTGTGTAATTTCATAAGGTAATATGAAATTAAACCAAAGAGGGTTGTGAATTTCTCCAAGTGATGGTAGTTGGTTTGGCATATTGATGTTACCTTGCAAGTGTAGTTGGCATGACGATACCAACAATGTATGCTTTAATGTATATCATGGTTCAATAAATTATAATGTATGTTCTAATTATTTTAATTGGTCTTTAATGACGGTTGTGAAGCTGAGTCGTGAATGTGGAGGTTTTGAAAGACCAATACTCGAAACTATGGTTGCCAATGCAGGGGTCTATATGACCGGATGGTTTGAGTCCCCCTTATTATTATTATTTGATTATGAGGTTTCAGTCCCCCATATTATATTATATTATTTGGTGCTTCTGTAACCTTGATATGCAGGAGTTTGAGTCCCCCATAGTGTATATGTATACCCTCTGGTTCGTGTGGTAACATCAACTTGGGCCCTACTAGCTGAGAGTGATCTGGGCCCATATAGCCCATGGGTGTCTTCTTATGTTATAATAGTTAATCACATAATCCAGACTAAAGATTTAAATTGCATGTTAAGCCTTGTTCCCTATCCTGGCATGTGATATATATATACGTATATGCATCTGATTATGTGAATTTCTTTTGAATTATTTTGAACTGTTGATCACGGAATTATGTTATCCTTATCCCTGAGTTGCATGATAGTGTTCACCCTACTAACCATATCTAGATGTTGTATCTCTACATGAAGTAGGCACCGGAGATACCTCTACTTTTCCTGCATAAAGTTAGGTGGATCAGCTCGGTTTATCGATTCATTATGGTGAAGTGGTGATCTTCCATACTTTAAAAAACATAGATATTTCATCTGTTCTTATCATACACTAGAGTTGAGAGTTTAATTATCATTAACATTATATTTTTTATTGTCATTGTCATCTGTCAAAGTCGGGGACATGTCCCAACCAACACTGGTTTTTGGTTCTTGGGTTAGAAGGCTTTGATGAATTACTATTGACTTGGGTGATGTTGGTCGGTTGTTTTTGCCGGTAGATGGTTATCGGTTGTATACATACCCTTTATTCTTTGAAATTATCAAGTTATATGTTCAGAATAAATACAATATTAGGGATATTATGTTTGGTTTGGTGTATGGGGTGATCTCCGGTCCATGTGGGACTTTAGATATCCGTCATATCCAGGCCCTAGTTCGGGTCATGAAAATCTGGTATCAAAGCCTAGGTTTGGTGTCATTGGATGTCCAACAAATCCATTTCAAGTTGAGTATCATTTATGGGTGTGTAGCATAACACACTTATAAGGGAGAGGCGACGAGGCATTTAGGAATGTTTCCCTTTCTTGTTTTTCTATTTCAAGCTATAGAGTCTAAGGTCTTGAATCTTCTATAATTTCCATATGTTTGGTTTTCATATCATGCCACCTAGAAGATATGATGTTCATGGAAACTCTTCTGTCCTATCTGAGGACAATGTGGATGGAGCTCATCCTACTCCAGGAGTTTAGACCCAATCGAGGGTTGCTATTTTTTATTACTTTGAGAGAGCTCCACCAATTCCCTCTATCCTTCCTCAGGCACCCTAGGTTGGTGTGTGTATTGCTAAGTTTCACCAGTCGATTCATTTGATTACCCAATTGGTGGCCTCCCAGATTGATCATGTTGCTTCTATTGCTCCATCCTCCAAGGCCATTAGAGTTGGCCAATTTATAAGGTTCAGTCCTCCTATTTTCACTGGTTCTAAAGTTGAGGAAGATCCTTAAAATTTCATTGATAAGATAGAAAAGATCTTGTATGTGATGCATTCTACTGATATGGAGGCTGTAGAGTTCAAATAAATGATGTAGCATACCAATATTATGAAGAGCGGGAACAGTCTAGGGGTGGTGATGCTGAGTCAACTTTGTGTAAACACTTCTCTAGTAATTTCCTTGATTGTTTCTTTCCTCAAGAGTTGAGGAAGGCGAAGTCCAAGGAATTCATGAATTTGAAGCAAGGAAGGATGACAGTAAAGGAGTATGCCTTGAAGTTTCATCAATTGTCGCATTATGCTCTTGAATTAGTGTCTAGCATGAGGGATAGAATGATGAAGTTTACTTCTGGGTTATCCTGTTAGTTGATTTTGGAGAGAAAGGATGCCTTTTCTAACAATGATATAGACATCTCTAGACTTGCAGTGTATATGCAACAAGTGGAAGAGGAAAAGAAGAAGAAAGTAGAGATGAGTAAAAGGTAAAATAAGAAGTTTTTCTATTCGTATCATGGTGGAGGTCAGCAGCAAAATGGTAGAGAGGATGGGAAATGGTCTAAGAAGAAGTTGAGCAATTTTGGTTCCTACTCTACGACTAGTGCTCCTTATCCAAAGCTATCAGTTCATTGTCATTCTCAGTATAAAAGTTTGTTTTAAGCACCACGATCCTAGCCTCAGGCTAGTAGGGTTCAGTCAGCTCAATCGTATCCTCCTTGTAGATTCTGTAGTCAGGTGTACCGTGGTGTTTGTGAAGAGGGGTGGAACAAGTCCTTTAAATATGGTCAGATTGATCATATGCATATGGATTTTCCTTCTAAGGTTACTTCTAGGGATAATAAGATTCTTGTCGTTACTTTATTAGCTCTTGCACCAAAAGGTGTTGCTTCTGCTTCTACTTTTGGCTCCGGCACTGGTCGGAACCATCTATATGCTCTTTATACCCATTAGGATTCTGAGGTATCCTCCGATGCTGTTATTGGTACGCTCAAACTTTTCTCTCATGATGTATATTTGACACGACCCACCCTGGGGCCTTGTCGTAATAGGGTCCCAAGTCCAACCAGGACCAGAGACCACCCCCATTACCAACCCAACCTCTAGCCGTCTTCCATGAGATGGTTGAATTTCGAGCGTAAAATAGGATAGTGTAATAGCTCACATAAGAACTCTGGGAATAGCTCACCATCGTGACTAACCCAACCAAGTCCAACCATCCCAAACTTGTCCATACCATCCAATAAAAGTACCATGAAGCCTGTATCCAAAAGAGTAATGAAATTCGGTTGGGATATGCCCCCAACCATAGCCAAAACCAATATCCAAGATTAAGTCAAAATGTCTAAAAATATCCAAAACATAAAATGATGCCTTCCAAAAGGCTGTAAGCTCACCACTTCAATCCAAATCCTGATCTCTAGTCAATCGCTATGTAGGAGTCGAATGGTCAATTCCTGCATAGAGTGGGTATACAACCGCCAATAGACGGGGTTAGCGAGTGACTGCTAATATGATCTCAGGATAAGTATAAAATAATTCCATGTATAAAACCAAGTAAAACCATCCATGATGCATACAACCATACATATATATATAACCATGTTGACAAAAGGATCGGGTTTAGCATGCCATTAAAACCTTTACCTGGGCTATGTAGCTTTGATGTCCTAAACTACCCACGGTTTATATGGGTTCATATCCCCCTACTGAAAGGTCCCCAATGTATGGCCGCACGACCAGGGAAGTATCACATGGGATTACTAGTACATCCCCAAAATAGAGTGTGACATCATGCACACGGTCACCAAGACCAATCCTATATCAGCAAATATGAATTTGCAGTTTTGGCCCCCCCGGGATCTCCACCTTCTGAAGCTTTGCTACACATCCCGCCATTATTATCCAATTAAAACCAGTTTCCAAATAACCAAACAATTATCAAATTATTAACCAAGGCCATTGATATTGGTATCATCATACCAAACCTTACTTGCATGTATCATCCATAGCCACCCAGTTATAGGTTTAAGGGACTTTTAAGTGCCCTTTCATTTACCATATTAAACCACTTAGGAAACTTCCATGTTCCTCACAAGCATAACCAATTATCCTTTAGCCTTTCAAAACCATTTAAACCATGCATAATTTCTTTACCAAGTTCAAAACATGCAAGAGTTCCATTAAAAAAGTCAATGCAGTGAACATATCTTTATAAGCATTTTATCAAACACATTGGGGGCATAATATGAAAAAATCAATTCCAATTACCATTAAACCATTTCCATGCAATCCAATTATCCAAAACCACCATTAATGCATATAAAAGAATAGTTAAAGCCATGGGAAATCATAACCAAGCAATTAATATCAAAAACCCCAAATCATATTTAAAAGCCAAATATTCATATAAACCATGACTTTAATTAAATTAACAATAATGGAAGAGAAACATGCTTTAAACCAAGATGATGAAGGAAAGAAATCACCAAGATAAGCCCCAAATTGATCCCTTAGTTGAAACCCTAGCTTTCTTTCCCCAAAAGCTCTTAAGAGAATTATTGAGTGTTTAGGAAGAGTTTCTAAGTGTTAATGAATAGAATATTAGGGTAAATAACTTCACAAGTAGGTTAGAAGTTATAGCACCCTATTACGATAAGTAGGGAAATGTCCAGAATACCATTATTTAAGTTGCACAAAAATCCCATCACAGGGATACAACTTGCCCTCACTAGACGTACCCTCCCAATACGATTGGTATCCACCACACGTATCCTGAACATTCACACTTGGACCAAATACTGTCCAGTATATGACTCATCCAACCAAGTTATAACCACAGTATATGATCCATATCCATGACCCATATCCCGAGCAGAGTAAAATACCATACGAATCCCTGGTATGATTCGTACCCTGGCTTACGGCTCATGAAGAGCCACTCGTACTTAGATCCAACATAAGTAACCAAGTCTATGATTAAGTTAAGGAACCAAACGATCCGTAACCACCAATATGACTCATACCACTAAGTCGTATCCATTCCAGTAACCAAAATCAATCACACCAACCAACACTGGTCAGTATATGACAGGATAATACTATCTGCTCCCCAACATACGGTGCATACCCATGAGTCGTATTGGTTCCAGAGATCAGAATTTCACAAAATTTTTAAAGGTCCACAAACTAGGGTGTTTCAATCTCCCCTAATAGGAATATTCATCCCCGAATGACGGACAAGGTAGGGGTAACCACACGCTAGAGTCGTTTTCATTATCAAATATATTCCCAATCTCTAACAAAGTTCAAAAACAAAGAGGCAAAGATATAAATCTTTCCTTTAACAAACTCTAAAAATAATGTTCTGTTGGAAATACATACCTTCGGTACGAATCCCAAGAGCAGAAAATAGATGCAGATACTTGGACTTTATGTCCTCTTCCGCTTCCTAAGTAGCTTCTTTAAACTTATGGTTACACCAAAGAACCTTAACCAAAGCCACATCCTTGGCCTGCAACCAATAAACCTTCCTATCCAAGATCTTAATCGGAACCTCTTCATAAGACAGAGAGTCTGAGATACCCAACCTCTCCAAAGGCACAATCGAAGAAGGATCACCAATGTACTTTCTAAACATAGAAACATGAAAGACCTGTTGAGCCAAGCTCAAGCTAGAAGGCAACTCTAGCTCATAAGTAATGTTACCAACTTTTCGCAAAATCTCATAAGGACCAACATACCGGGGATTGAGCTTCCTCTTATTGTCAAAGCGCACTACTCCTTTCATGGGAGATACCTTGAGGAACACCTTATCCCCAACCTCAAACTCTAAGTTTCTACACCTAACATCTGCATAGGACTTTTAGCAACTTTAGGCAACATTAAGCCTATCCCAAATCACCTTCACCTTCTTCATAGCCTGGTAAGACAAATTAGGACCAAACAAGTCTGCCTCACTAAGCTCAAACCAGCCAATAGGAGATCTACAGCTCCTACCATAAAATGCCTAAAAAGGGGACATACCAATACTAGAATGATAGTTATTATTGTAAGCAAACTCCACCTAAGGTAGATTCTCAAACCAAATGCCACCATAATCAATCACACAGGCCCGAAGCATATCCTCCAATGTCTAAATAGTTCTCTCCAGAAGCCCATCCATCTACAGATGAAAAGTAGTACTCTGACTAACCTTAGTCCCCAACCCTTTCTGGAAAGACCACCATAAGCAAGGCGTAAACTGCGTGCCACGATTAGAAATAATCAAAATAGGCACCCCATGCAGCTTCACAATCTCTTGAATATATAGCTTCGCATAATCCTCTGCCGAGAAGGTAATCCGCACTGGCAAAAAGTGCGCAGACTTAGTCATCCTATCCATGATGACCCAAATCGAATCATACTGACTCTGAGATTGAGGAAGATAGGTAACAAAGTCCATATTGATCACTTCTCACTTCTATTCAGGCAAATCAATTTCTTGATATAGCCCTCCTGGCCTCATGTGCTCAACCTTAACCTATTGACACACCATGTACTTGGCCACAAAATCAACCACATTTCTCTTCATACCATTTCACCAATAGATCTTCTTGAGATCATGATACATCTTAGTCGAGTTGGGATGAACAATGTAGCGCGACTCAAGCACCTTAGACAAAACCCTTTTTCACAACTCATCGACATTAGGAACACACTACCTCTCTTAGTACCGTAACGTATCATCATCACTGATCTTTAACACCACTACCTTTTGCCCACTAATATAACTCTTGATTTTCATCAAGATAAGATCCAACACTTGCTTCTCCTTAATCTCCACACCAAGAGACGATCAAAGTAATTTTGGAACCACCACACCACCATTCTTGGAGTCCAAGAGACAAACTCCTAGATTAGCCAAACGGTGAATATCCTTCACTAATTCTCGCTTTACTTCCTCTATATGAGCCAAAATCCCTATGGACAACCTATTAAGAGCATCAACAAACACATTAGCTTTACCTTGTTGGTAGTAAAGACTCATATCATAATCTTTGAGAAGCTCAAGCCATCTACTCTGCCTGAGATTAAGCTCTTTCTGAGTGAACACATATTATAGGCTCTTATGATCAGAAAAGACATCGATGTGGACACCATACATATAATACCACCATATTTTCAAAGCAAACACAATCGCCAATAGCTCCAAATCATGAGTATGATAATTCCTCTCATATACCTTAAACTGCCTGGATGCATAGGAAATCACCTTTCTATGCTGCATCAACACACAACCAAGCCCTACCCGAGATACATCACAATAAACCACGAACCCATCATTACCTTCTGGCAAACTCAAAATTAGAACAAAGTTAAATTATTCTTCAACTTCTTGAAACTCCCTTCACAGGCATTTAACCAAGAAAACTTGACCTTATTCTGAGTTAACTTGGTCAAAGGAGCAACTACCATGAAAAGATTTCCACAAACCACCTATAATACCCGTCTAAACCCAAGAATCTCTGAATATTAGATGGAGTCGTAGGTCTAGGAAAACTCTTCACCACATCAACCTTCTACGGATCCACCATGATCCCCTTCACTATAAATAATATGACCCAAGAAAGTCATAGCATTCAACCAAAACTCACACTTGGAGAACTTGGCATACAATTGTTGTACCTTTATGGTCTGCAACACCATAGGAGGTGATTATAAAAATCCACTTCACACTTTGAATAAACCAGAATGTCATCAATGAACACAATAACGAAGAGATCCAAATACTACATGAATACCCATTTATCAAATCTATAAATGCTACTAAAGCATTATTCAACCCGAATGACATCACCAAGAACTTCAAAGTCCCATATCGAGTATAAAAATTTATCTTAAGGATATACACCTCCCTAATCTTTAGATGATGGTACCCAAACCAAAGATCTATCTTAGAAAAAAACTTGAAACCTTGCAACTGGTCAAATAGATCATGTATCCTTCGAAGAGGATACTTATTCTTGACCATCACCTTGTTTAACTAACTGTAGTCAATGCACATCTGAAGGGAACCATCCTTCTAGATGATAATGCTCAACTTACAAGTCAATTTAGTGCAAAACGGTCGTTGTCAATATATTTACCCAACTTTGGAGTCGAGGTCGAATCCACGAGGAATAATCTGAGTGGCGATTAAACTAATTTGAAACTATAGCTACAAGTTAAATTTAAAAAAATATTACAAAAAGATAAAATGGGGGGTTTTATCAATCATACAATAAATAAAGTTTCGACTTGCTTCATAGCTCAAAACTAAAATTTCAATGGTTCAAATCAGTGATAGAGAGGAACTAGGGTTATGATCACTATGATTATTAACCTCCATTAAATAATAACTGTAGTATTGGGTTCCCATGACTTGTGGGAAACACCAAATTATCAGTTTCGACAGTCCATCTAAGTGTTTCTCAACCTACTTAGATGTTGAACTGCCTATTTCTCTCGAACATAGAAAATCATTCTATTCATACTGATTTTATCTCAAGTTGATCAATCTTATTACAACATTAATCATTAGATAGGAACTTAACCTTCCCAAATCCTCGTTGATAATTCACTACCTTTAGTTTATTTCTCAGTTCGAGCAAATCTATATATGGTGGGATCTATTGTTTGCAACCAACAAATAACAATCATAACAAAGGAATTATCAAGATGTCTCCACAATCACTCAAACCCTAACCAACTATTAAATCCATGGGGGAATAATCATAGATCCCACTACCCTAGTTGCGGGTTTTAGTTCCACATGAGAAAGAAAGAGATAGCAACAATTATAATCATCATTCAAAGTAATTAAACTTATAAAAGATAAAGTCTAAAGTTGATTCTCTTCTAAGTTCAAGAGAAAATTCCCACAACCAAATCAAAGAATTGAAAACTGAATTGTAAGTTTTGAGCCCCAAAAAGAGGTGTCTTTTTCTTTGGAAAAAGTTTAAGATGTTCCGCCCCTTATGACTAGAAAACCCTAACATATGCTTTAAATACTTCATCCTAATTATGGAAACAAAATCACAGATCACAGTATTTTCTCGGACAAATGACGACGTGTGTGACGGCTTATCGGGAGTTTGATGCCTTATCAAGAATGTTGTTAGCTCCTCTTCACATTTGAACAAGTTCTGTCTTCAGCTGACGATGAATCCTGACGACTTATTAGATATGTGATGACTTATCAGAATTGTCGTTGCTTCTTCGATTCAAGTTCTCAGGCACTGCCTAAGCCTGACGACGAGACTGACGGCTTATCACAACTCTGACGACCTATCACAGGTTGTCGTCACTTCATCCAGCTGAATCTCATTCTCTGTCTAAGTCTAACGGCAACTCTAATAGCTTATCACAATGCTGACGACTTATCAGATAAGTCGTCAACTATAATTCCCTCTCTACTTGCTTAGAAATCAACTCTTTTACTTTTATTATTGCCGGTTCTCTAGCATCTTGACTTTTACTGCAATATTAAAGAGAAAACAATCAAAATCAACAAAAGTTGCTTAAGAATTTGCAATTATTCTTAGTTAAAAGTCTCAAATGTATTAGCATCTTCTCACACATCAACACCCTCAACTCAAAACAATTGTTTGTCCTCAAGCAACTAAAACATAACTAAGAGGATACAAAGCACATTCAGTAGTCAATCATCAATTTTAGGTCAAAACATATTCACCATCACCAAGGCCAACTAATTTTAAAAACAACTATGCATATTATTGAAGAACAACAATGCGACACACAGGAATCAAGATATGGTATCAATTTAGAAACAACAACCATGCATGTACCAAGACTACACTACCCAAACAAGTTAGCAACTAGCAACGTAACCAGTGTGTCCTTACAACAAAGAGGTCCCTCTTCACTCATATGTGATCTCAAACATGTCAATACGGGGACGGTCAAGAGACACTCACTCTTAGAAAGAAGTTTCTATCAATGTATGCCAAATACCATAAGCTTGCTCTTATTTTCATTATCGAAGCTTTCAGACTGTTAAGCTAGGATCACTATAGGACTTTTCTTCAGCTTGTAATGTAGGCTTGGGGCTGGTATGATACAGGAGGATATTTAAAGTAACTAAGCCTCCTTGGCACTACACTATTTTTGGGGTCTCACTTATCAACCTTTACCTTATTTCTCCCTTTCTTGATTAAAGCACATTCAAGTTGGGTACAGTTTTATTCATTCATTTTTTTTTTTACAACTTTTATTTTTTCATTCTTTTTCTACCACGTCGAGCCTTGCATATTTTTATTATTACCCTTCTTCATACTCACTTTATATCCCGCACCACTATGATAGCCACCCTCAACTTAGGCTATTTTCCTAAGTCAAAGTGTACAATATCCAAGAAGGAACAAGGCCAAAATAGATTCATTATGATACAAATGGGAATCTGATAGGTATAATAAAAAGAATAGGCATTCAGGCTTAAAATCAGGATCAAGGGCTATTATTCACACATGGAAGGTCATTTAGGCTAAAAGTGGACTAATATCAACAACGGCCTATGATCCTCTCCTAACCGGTATCCTACAACCAAGGCAAGACCAACCGAGCAAGTTTTGGATTTAACACACAACGGGAACTAGGTAGTATCTCACACACACATGGCATAAAAGTACATTACAATCTACTACCCATTCAGTACATGAAATTGCTTAGCAATAGCTATCATGTCACTAGTACTAATGCCATAACATGATGCACAGTGGTCACACATAAATCTATCACACAGTTATAAAACAGACCATTGGAGAGGTATTCAAAAATAAACAAAAACAAGTTAACTGCCTAAGGTACTTTTATTTCTCCTAGTCAACTACAATATTTTACAACAAATCACAATACGCCTAAATATGTCGGCTCTACTAAGAACGAGACTTCGAGGAAAAAAGGCACGGCCAAAAAAACCCAAGAGGTCATCAACAACCACAAGTAGACCCACCCTCTACTTACAATCAAGCAATGTCCCCAATACGTCAAACCAAAACAAGAGAGTTAGAGACATACCTGTGGCACCATGGGTGCGAAGATCTGATGTCAATCACATAATACGATTACAAACAACAAAATACCTTGGGTTTCCTCCCAAGCAAGGCCTAATTTAGTGTCGCGGCATGACCCAACTCAGCTTTTTTCTCCACCTTGAGGGTATGAATTTCACCCCCAACTTAGAGTCCATCTTCTTGCCTCGATCACACAGGGGTGGTACAAAAATTAAGAAGTCGAGGAATGGATTGAGCGTGGTAATCCACTCGGCCTTAAAGTGAGGTATGTTTTTATGTTGCTTGACTAATGTAAAATCAAGAATATAGGATTCTTGTTCCTCATCTTCACACCCTTCTACTATTTTAAATGATTCCATAGACAAGATATCATCTAAACATAATGTAGAAAAGTGCTTTGAATGAGGCCTAATCAATCCTACTTCAAAATTTACACTATCTATTACACACTCACTTTTATTCACCTTCTCGACATCTTCGCTTTGAATTGGGCTAGAGTCTTTATTAGAAATTTTCTTTGTTTTTTGTTTTGCCTCTAGCACCATGTCCTCAATCTTGGCATCATATCTCATGGTTGGTTCGGTTGGTTGGGAAATCACTGAGGGTTTCTCAACATCAAGCTCAACATTAATATAGGGTTCTTGCTCTTCATCTTCACACTCTTCCATTATTTTAAATGATTCTACAGACAAGATATTATCTAAACATGATATAGAAGAATGCTTTGAATAATTGACCTCTATATCCATATCCTCATGAATGATTGGCTTCATGTCTTAATGCATATCACATACGATATCATACATTTCTTTCTGGAGATCCAACATTCGTTGAAACATAGCTTCAATGCCACTCTTACTAGTGTTTCATTCTTTTTTTTCTTGACCATAAGACCTATCAAACTCATAAGAAAAACTAGAATTTAGGTTAGCGCAATAGAGGGAGGGGGCATTTTGGCAATCACTCCAATATCCATCTTGACAACCACATAAAGAACAATCATACTCCTGGTAGGATGGAGATAGTACACATATCTCTCTCCGAGGAGCATATCTACAATCTTGCAAAAAGTGAGGTACATCACAATATGGACATGGATCATCAAGATAAGATTTCCTAACACCAAGATCATGTTCATTCCAAGATGCCATAGTAATAAGTAAACTAAAATAAAAATCTACCTAACACAAGAAATAAAAGAAAACTAAAAATAAATATTTACAAGTTTGAATTCAAGTAAGTAGGCTAAAATTATAAACCAACTCAATACGCCAAACTTTTCTCCGGCAACGGTGCCATTTTTGATAGTGCTCGACTTACACCTCAAT
Organism: Capsicum pubescens; assembly: GCA_030864215.1. Taxonomy (NCBI): domain Eukaryota; kingdom Viridiplantae; phylum Streptophyta; class Magnoliopsida; order Solanales; family Solanaceae; genus Capsicum; species Capsicum pubescens. The sequence continues at coordinate 220,720,092 of CM061543.1, read as the reverse complement.
TTATTGCAAGGCGGTCGTCGTCAATATATTTACCCAACTTTGGAGTCGGAGTCGAATGCACGAGGAAAAATGTGAGAGGCAATTAAACTAATTTGAAACTATAGCTACAAGTTGAATCTATCCAAATATTGCATAAAGATAAAATGGGAGGTTTTATCCATCAACTAATAATTAAAGTTTCGACTTGCTTCAGAGCTCAACACTAAAATTTCAATGGTTCAAATAAGTGATAAAGAGGAACTAGGGTTATGATCACTATGATTATTAACCCCCATTAAATAATAACTATAGTATTGGGTTCTCATGACTTGTGGGAAACACCAAATTATCAGTTTCGACAGTCCATCTAAGTGTTTCTCAACCTACTTAGACGTTGAACTCTATAATTCTCTCGAACTTAGGAAATCATTCTATTCATACTATTTTTATCTCAAGTTTATCAATCTTGTTACAACATTAATCATTAGATGGGAACTTAACCTTCCCAAATCCTCGTTGATAATTCACTACCTTTAGTTTATTTCTCAGTTTAAGCAAATCAACATAAGGCGGGATCTATTGTTTGCAACCAATAAGCAACAATCATTACAAAGGAATTATCACGATGTCTCCACAATCACTCAAACCCTAACCAACTATTAAATCCATGGGGGAATAATCATAGATCCCACAACCCTAGTTGTGGGTTTTAGTTCCATATGAGAAATAAAGAGATAACAACAATTATAATCATCATTCAAAGTAATTAAGCTTACAAAAGATAAAGTCTAAAGTTGATTCTCTTCTAAGTTCAAGAGAAAATTCCCAAAACCAAATCAAAGAATTGAAAATTGAATTCTAAGTTTTGAGCCCCAAAAAGAGATGTCTTTTTCTTTGGAATAAGTTAAATATGTTTCGCCCCTTATGATTAGAAAACCCTAACATATGCTTTAAATACTTCATCCTAATTATGGAAACAAAATCACAGATCCCAGTATTTTCTCGGACAGATGATGACGTGTGTGATGGCTTATCATAAGTTTCATGCCTTATCAAGAATGTCGTCAGCTCCTCTTCATATTTGAACAAGTTCAGTCTTCAGTTGACGATGAAGCTTGACGGCTCATCAGACATGTGACGACTTATCAGAATTGTCATTGCTTCTTGACTTCAAGATCTCAAGCACTACCTAAGCCTGACAACGAGACTGATGGCTTATCATAACTCCGATAGCCTATCACAGGTTGTCGTCACTTCTACCAGCTGAATCTCATTCTCTGTCTAAGGCTGATGACAACTTGAATAGCTTATCACAAGGCTGACGACTTATCAGATAAGTTGTCAGCTATACTTCCCTCTCTACTTGATCAGAAATCAACTTTTTTACTTCTATTATTGTTGGTTCTCTTGCATCTTGACTTTTACTGCAAAATCAAAGAGAAAACAATAAAAAATGACAATAGTTGCTTAAGAAGTTGCAATTATTCTTAATTAAAAGCCTCAAATGTGTTAGCATCTACTCACACATCAACACCCTCAACTTAAAACAATTGCTTATCCGCAAGCAACTAAAACATAACTAAGAGGATACAAAGCACATTTGATAGTCAATCATTAATTTTAGCAACAACAACCATACATGTACAAGGATTATACTATCCAAACAAGTTAGCAACTAGCAACGTAACCAGTGTGCCCTTACAACATAGAGGTCCCTCTTCACTCATATGTGAACTCAAGCATGTCAATGCGGGGACGGTCAAGAGTCACTCACTCTTTGAATGAAGTTTCAATCAATGTATGCCAAATACCATAAGCTTGCTCTTATTTTCATTACCGAAGCTTTTAGATAGTTAAGTAAAGATCACTATAGGACTTTTCTTCAGCTTGTAATGTAGGCTTGATGCTAGTATGAAACACAAGGATATTTAAAGTAACTAAGCCTCCTTGGCAATACACTATTTTTGGGGTCTCACTTATCAACCTTTACCTTATTTCTCCCTTTTTTGATTAAAGCACATTCAAGTTGGGTGCAGTTTTTATTCATTCATTTTTTTTCACAACTTTTCTTTTTTTATTCTTTTTCTACCACACCGAGCCTTGCATATTATTTTTTATTACCCTTCTTCATACTCACTTTACCTCATGAACCCCTATCATAACCACACTCAACTTAGGTTATTTTCCTAAGTCAAAGTGCACAGTGTTCAAAGAGGAACAGGGCCAAAACAGGTTCATTGTGATACAAATGGAAAGGTGATAGGTATAATAAAAAGAATAGGCATTCAGGCTCAAAATCAAGATCAAGCGATATTATTCACACATGGAAGGTCATTTAGGCTAAAAGTGGACTAATATCAACAACGACCTATAATCCTATCCTAACCGCTATCCCACAACTAAGGCAAGACTAATTGGGCAAGTTCTGGATTTAACACATAGCGGGAACTAGGTAGTATCTCACACACACATGGCACAAAGGTACATCACAAGGTACTACCCATTCGATTCATGAAATTGTTTAGCAATGTTTATCATGTCACTAGTACTAATGCCATAACAAGATGCATAGTGGTCACACATAAATGCATATCACACAGTTATAAAATAGACCATTGGAGAAGTGTTCAAAAATCAACAAAAACATGTTAACTGCCTAAGGTACTTGTATTTCTCCAAGTCAACTACAATATTTTACAATAAATCACAATATGCCTAAACATGCCAGATCTACTAGGAACAAGACTCCTAAGAAAAGAGGCATGGCAAAAAAAACCCCAAGAGGACATTAATACCCACAAGTAGCCTCACCCTCAACTTAAAATATTGCAATGTCCCTAATGCGTCAAACCAAAACAAGAGAGTTAGAAACATACATGTGGCACCACGGGTGTGAAACACGTGTGAAGATCTGATGTCAATCACATAATACGAATACAAATAACAAAATACCTTGGGTTGCCTCCCAAGTAACACCTAATTTAGTGTCGTGGCATGACCCAACTCAGATTTTTCCTTCACCTTAATGATATGCATTTTACCCCCAACTTAGAGTCCATCTTCTTACCTCGATCATACGGGGGGTGGTACAAAAATTAGGAAGTCGAGGAATGTATTGAGCGTGGTAAACCACTCGGCCTTAAAGTAAGGTATGTTTTTATGTTGCTTGTCTAATGTAAAATCAAGAATATAGGATTCTTACTCCTCATCTTCACACTCTTCTACTATTTTAAATGATTCCACAGACAAGATATCATCTAAACATAATGTAGAAAAGTGCTTTGAATAAGGCCCAATCAATCCTACATCAAAATTTACACTATCTACTACACATTCACTTTTATTCACCTTCTCAACATCTTTGCTTTAAATTAGGCTTGAGTCTTTATTAGAGATTTTCTTTGTTTCTTCTTTTGCCTCTAGCACCATGTCCTCAATCTTGGCATCATCTCTCATTGTTGGTTCGGTTGGTGTGGAAATCACTGAGGGTAGCTCAACATCAATAAAGGGTTTTTGCTCCTCATCTTCACACTCTTTCATTATTTTAAATGATTCCACAGACAAGATATCATCTAAACATAATATAGAAGAATGCTTTGAATAATTGACCTCTATATCCATATCCTCATGAATGATTGGCTTCATGTCTTGACATATATCACATACGATATCATACGTTTCTTTCTAGATATCCAATATTCGTTGAAACATATCTTCAATGCCACTCTTATCGGTGCTTTGTTCTTCCTAATCTTGACCATAAGACCTATCAAGACCATAAGAAGAACTAAAATTTGGGTTAGCGCAATAGGGGGAGGGGGCATTTGGGTAATCACTCCAATGTCCATCTTAACCACCACATAAAGATTAATCATACTCCCGGTAGGATGGAGATGGTGAACACATCTCATTTTAGGGAGTATATCTACAATCTTTCCAAAAGAGAGGTCCATCACAATATGGATATGGATCATCAAGATAAGATTTCCAACCACCAAGCTCATGTTCATTCCACGATGCCGTAGTAATAAGTAAACTAAAATAAAAATCTACCTAACACAAGAAATAAAAGAAAACTAAAAATAAATATTTAAAAGTTTGAATTCAAGCAAGTAGGCTAAAATTCTAAACCAACTTAATACGCCAAATTGTTCCCCGACAATGGTGCCATTTTTTATAACGCTCAATTTACACGTCAATTTAGTGCAAGGCGGTCATCGTTAATATATTTACCCAACTTTGGAGTCGGGGTCGAATCCACGAGGAACAATGTGAGTGGCGATTTAACTAATTTAAAACTATAGCTATAAGTTAAATTTAAACAAATGTTGCGAACAGATAAAATGGGGGTTTTATCAATCAAACAATAATTAAAGTTTTGACTTTCTTCAGAGGTCAAAACTAAAATTCCAATGGTTTAAATCAGTGATAGAGAGGAACTAGGGTTATGATCATTATGATTACTAACCCCCATTAAATAATAACTGTAGTATTGGGTTCTCATGACTTGTGGAAAACACCAAATTATCAGTTTTGACAATCCATCTAAGTGTTTCTCAACCTACTTAGATGTTGAACTCCCTAATTCTCTCAAACTTAGGAAATCATTCTATTTATACTGATTTTATCTCAAGTTGATCAATCTTGTTACAACATTAATCATTAGATTTGAACTTAACCTTCCCAAATCCTCCTTGATAATTCACTACCTTTAGTTTATTTCTCAGTTTGAGCAAATCAACATAAGGCGGGATCTATTGTTTGCAACCAATAAATAACAATCATAACAAAGGAATTATCAAGATGTCTCCATAATTAATCAAACCCTAAACAACTATTAAATCCATGAAGGAATAATTATAGATCCAACAACCCTAGTTGTGGGTTTTAGTTCCACATGATAAAGAAACAGATAACAACAATTATAAACATCATTCAAAGTAATTAAACTTACAAAAGATGAAGTTTGAAGTTGATTCTCTTCTAAGTTCAAGAGAAAATTCCCACAACCAAATCGAAGAATTGAAAATGGAATTCTAAGTTTTGAGCCCCAAAAAGAGGTGTCTTTTTCTTTGGAATAAGTTCAAGATGTTCCGCCCTTTATGATTAGAAAACCCTAACATATGCTTTAAATACTTCATCCTAATTATAGAAACAAAATCACAGATCACAGTATTTTCTCGGACAGACGACGACGTGTGTGACGGTTTATTAGGAGTCTGATGCCTTATCAAGAATGTCGTCAGCTTTTCTTCACATTTGAACAAGTTCTATCTTCAGCTGATGATGAATCTTAACGGCTTATTATATATGTGATGACTTATTAGAATTGTCGTCGCTTCTTTACTTCAAGTTCTCAAGCACTGCCTAAGCCTGATGACGAGCCTGACTTCTTATCATAACTCTGACGGCCTATCATAGGTTGTCGTCACTTCTTCCAGCTAAATCTCATTCTCTGTGTAAGGCTGACGGCAACTCTGATGGCTTATCACAAGGCTGACAACTTTTCAGACAAGTTTTCAGCTATACTTCCCTCTCTACTTGCTCAAAAATTAACTCTTTTACTTCCATTATTGCTGGTTCTCTAGCATCTTGACTTTTACTGCATTATCAAAGAGAAAACAATCAAAAATGACAAAAATTGCTTAATACTTTGCAATTATTCTCAGTTAAAAGCCTCAAATGTGTTAGCATCTACTCACACATCACTAGCACCCAAACAACACCAGTGCATCCCAAGGAGATACACTAGGATGAATAAATCCCTTATCTAGAAGACCCTTAAGGGACTCCTTGAGTTCCCTCAACTAAGCCAGAGCCATTCTATGTGGAGGAATAGAAATTGGATGAGTGTTCGAAAGGAAATCAACACCAAACTCTATTTCCCTATTCGGAGGAACACCCAGAAGGTCATTCGGAAAAACCTCGGGAAACTGATTAACCACCAGAACTAATTGAAAATAAGCACTTACTGAGTTAGAAGATTTAACTTGAACCAAGTGATAAAGACAAACTTTAAAGATTAACCTTCGAGCTCCCAGATAAGAAATAAACCTCCCCCTAGGAGCTAAAGAAATACCCTCCTACTCTATAATTGGTTTACTAAGGAACCTAAAGATAACCCTATGGGTCCAACCATCCAAAGACGCATAACAAGAGTGTAACCAGTCTACACCCAGAATAACATCATAATCCACCATATCTAACTCAAATAGATCTACCAAGGTCTGCCTGCAACCAAAAGATATTATATAATCTCTATAGACTCTCTTAGCAATAATCGAGTCACCTACCAGGGTAGAAATAGAAAAAGTATCTAAAATAACTTTTGGATCAAAACCAAAAAATACAACCATATACGGAGTCACATAGGAGGGAGTAGACCGGCATCAAGCAAATAATAAACGTCATAAGAGAAAAGTTATAATGTACTAGTAAAGACATCAGGTGATGCCTCATATTCCTATTGGGATGCCATAATATACAACCTATTTCGACTAATTCTAGAATCACGACCAGTAATAGAAGCAGATGTCATACGACCAGGTGCAGGAGCAAAAGATGAAGCCACAGAAATCTTATTCGCCCTCGTAGAAACCTTATTAACTAGATAATACCTGAGACGGTGGCCTACCTAGCCGCACTGGAAGCATTTGTCACTTTCTTCATCGCAATAAACCCATTGAGGACGATCACAGAACTGACAAGGAGGACATAAACAAACTGACTGACCTTTGCTCGCTTGATCTTTGGCACCCTGTGCTCAAGAATTGTCACTACCATGATGACGCTTGTTGCTCGAATGATAAAAAGGACTAGTAGAGGAATAGAAACTAGAACTCCCCCACTTCTTATTCTGCTATTGGCCACTATCTCTACCACTATGAGACTGAGTACATCCTTAATTAGAAAACCTATACCTCTTTTCCTGCCTATATCCGAACTATGCCTGCTTTTTCTTCTCATATTCTACCTGCTGCATATGAATAGTCAACCTAGAGATGTCCATATCCTTAATCAGCAAGATAGTCTTCCTCTACAAAATCAAATCACAATTCAACCCAAAATCTAAGCTCCTTATTTTAGCCCACATGTCAACCACTAAATCAGGAGCATACCTTAACAACTGGTGAAACTTCAAGGCATATTCCTTCACAGACATTCTCCCCTACTTGAGGTTCACAAAATCCTTTATCTTTGCTTCCCTCAACTCTTGAGGAAAGAAATAATTCAGAAAAGAACCAGAGAAGGCATCCCATAAGGATGACTCCTCTGTATCTCTTCTATTCCTACCCTATTCTTTATACCACTGATATGAAATATCTTTGAGCTGATAAGGTGCAAAGCTTACCCTCTCCATATTGGTATCCTGCATTACCTAAAATATTTTTTCCATCTCATCCAAGAAGCCTTGTAGATTTTCCTTCACCTTCACTCCAGAAAAAGTAGGAGTACCCATCTTTATAAATTGGCCAACCCTCGTGGCCTTAGTAGACAAAGAACCAGACACATACCGCTCAGCCTGAGCAGCAACCAACTTGGTAATAGCATGAATAGACTGATGGAATTTCGCATTAGTCACCTCATCTTGAGAAGGACTAGTAGCAACCGGTGGAACCACAAAATTATTAAGGATAGGACCGTGAAATCAAAGATGAACCCCATTAGTAGGATGAACCCATTCAGCATTACTCCCAGATAGGATAGAAAAAAAAATTTGTGTTCCAGATCTACGAGGCATGATTTGAAAGACGAACAAACAAAGATTAGAGAAGATTCTAGGATTAAGAATCCAAGCTTGAAGATAAAATACCAGGAAAGTGAAACATTCCTAAATGCCTTGTAACCTCTCCCTTATAAGTATGGTGTGCTACACACCTCTAAAATAGACTCTACTTGACACAACTTTGTGGACTCCCGGTTGACTATGAACCTAGTCTCTGATACCAACTTGATATGACCCTCCCTGGGGCCTTGTCGTAATGGGTATCCTAAGTTCGACCAGGACCGGAGACCACCCCCGTTACCCAACCAACCTCTAGTGGCCTTCCATGAGTTGGCTTAATTTTGAGTATATAACAAGATAGTTTAATAGCTCACATAAGTACTCTAGGAATAGATCACTACCATGACTAACCAACCAAGTCCAACCATCCCATACCTATAATCCAACCATACCAAAACAATGCCATAAACTAGGACATAACTAAAGACGTTCCAAAATATAATATAATTAATCCTAAAATGAAATATGATGAAATAGTGAGAAATTATATTTGATAATGCTAGCCTCCCATCCTATTCCAATGCCAAGTCTAACACCTATACCGATCCCGTCCATACCAACTCGTAGAAATTCCACGAATCCTCTATGCAAAAGAGTTATGAATCTAATTGGGAAATGCACCCAACCATAGCAAAAACCAATATCCAAAATAAAGTTAAAATGTCTAATAATATCATAACATGAAATAATGCCTTCCAAAAGAATGGAAGCTCACCACTTCAATCCAAATACTGTTCCCGAGTTAATAACTATGTAGAAGTAGTAGAATGGCCAGTTCCTTCATAAGTATGGGCATACAACCGTTAGTAGAAGGGGTCATCGAGTTACCGCTAGCATGAACTCAGGATAAGGATAAAATAATTTCATGTATAAAACCAAGTAAAACCATCCATGATGCATAAAACTATATATATATATAACTATGCTGGGAAAGAGATCGGGTTTAACATGACATTAAAACCATTACTTGGGTTGTGTACCTTTGTCGTCCTATACCACCCACAGGCAATATGGGTTCAGTTCCCCCTACTAAAAGGTCCTCAGTGCGTAAAGCCGCATGACCAGAGAAGTATCCCATAGGATGAAATTACATTGCCAAAATAAAGTATGACATCATACATACAGCCACTAAGACCAACCTCATATCCATAATTATAAGTTTTCAATTTTGGTCCCCCCGAGACCTCCACCTTCCACGACTTCGCTACATATTCCTTCATTATTTCCCAATTAAAACTAGTTTCCAAATAACCAAATCATTATCCATTTATTAACCAAGACCATTGATATTAGTATCGCCATACCAACCCTTACTTGCAAGTATCATCCATAGCCAACCATTTATAGGCTTAAGAGGACTTTTAAGTGCCCTTCTATTTACCATATTAAACCACTTGGGAAACTTCTATGTCCTCTACAAGCATAAATAATTAGCCTTTAGCTTTTTGAAATCATTTAAACCATGCATAATTTCTTTACCAAGTTCAAAACATGCAAGAGTTCTATTAAAGAAGTCAATGCACTAAATATATCTTTATAAGCATTTTATCAAACACATTGGGGGCATAATATGACCAAAATAAATTCCAATTACCATTAAACCATTCCTATGCTATCCAATTATCCAAAACTACCATTAATGCATATAAAAGCATAGTTAAAGCCATGGGAAACCATAACGAAGCAATTAACATCAAAAATCCCCAAATCATATTTGAAAGCCAAAACCATGTAATAGTAAAACCATGAAAATATTCTTAAAAACTATGAATTTAATTAAATTCACTAGGAGGGAAGAGAAAAATTCATTAAACCAAGATGATTACGTAAAGAAATCACCAAGATAAGCCTCAAATTGATCCCTTAGTTGAAACCCTAGCTCTCTTGCCCCAAAATCTCTTAAAAGAATTATGGACTGTTTAGGAAGTGTTTTATATGTGTTAATGAATAGACTATTAGGGTAAATAACCTCCTAAGTAGGTAAAAAGTTGTGGGAACCTATTAGGATAAGTAGGCAAATGTCCAGATACCCCCACTTAAGTTGCACAAAAATCCCATCACAGGAATAAGACTGGCCCTCATGAGTCATACCCTTCCAATATGATTGGTATCCACCACTCATATCCCTGGTATAGGACTGTACAGTATAGGACTCATCTAACCAAGTTGTAACCATAACATATGATCCATATCTATGACTCATATCCCTGGCAGAATAAAATAACTGAGGAATTGTATACTATTTGCCATATAAGTCCCTGGTATGATTCGTACCCTGGCTTATGACTCATCGTGAGCTACTCATACTCAGATCCAACCTAAGTAACTAAGTCTAAGATTAAGTTAAGAAACCAAATTATATGTAACCACCAATACAAATCGAACCCCTAAGTAGTATTTATTCCAGTAACCAAAATCTATTAGACCAACCAACACTTATTAGTATAGGATCAGACCATAACATCCGTACCCTAACATATGGCTCATACACATGAGTTGTATTGGTTTCAGAGATCAGAATTCTGGAAATTTTCTGAGGTCCAGAAACTAGGGTGTTTTAATATTGTCTACTTAATCTTGGGTCTACCCTCGCTTATATGGCCCCTTATGTGGCTATCCATTTTGGTTTTGATCCTGAATATATTTTGGACTCCTTTTCTATGTCTACCCTGATGGGTGAATCTATTATTGCTAGAATAACCAATAGGAGTTGTGTGATATCAGTTTATAGTAGGGAGATTTTGGTGGATCTGATAGAGTTGGATATATTAGACTTTGATGTGATTTTGGGGATGGTGCTTTAGTGTTATGCGTCTCTTGATTGTCAAAACCGAAGGGTCAGTTTCTATTTCCCAACTAAGCTAGTGATTGAATGGGAAAGTAGTTCCCTAGTACCCAAAGGAAGGTTCATTCGTATCTTAGAGCTTGGAAATTGGTTTCTAAAGGGTGCCTCTATCACTTAGTACATGTTAAGGATTCTATATCCCAAAGTCTCTCTTTGCAAACTATCTTTGTAGTCTATGAATTTCCTAAGTTATTTTCTAATGATCTTCCTGGTATTCCTCCCAATAGGGAAATTGATTTTGGGATTGATCTTCTTCCGGACACTCATTCTATTTTTTTCCCTTCTTACAGAATGGCTCCGACTGAGTTGAAAGAACTTAATGAGAAGTTGAAAGATATTCTTGACAAGGGTTTTATCTTCCCTAGTGTGTCTCCGTGGGGCACTCCTATTCTTTTTATGCGTAAGAAGGATGGGTTCCTTCAGATGTGTATTCATTACCACACACTAAATAAGGTGATTATGAAGAATAAGTATCCCCTTTTGAGAATTGATGATTTGTTCGATTAGCTTCAGGGTGATAAGTTTTTTCTAAGATTGATCTTCAGTCGGGTTATCATCAGTTGATGATTAGGGAGATAGATATCCCTAAGACATTTGTTCGAATACGGTATGGTCACTTTGAGTTTTTGGTGATGTTCTTCGATTTGACCAATTCCCCAAGAGCATTTATGGATCTTATGAATTGGGTTTTTTAGTAAGTTCTTAGATTTGTTTGTGATTGTCTTTATCGATGATATTTTGATGTATTCAAAGAGTAAGGAAGATTATGCCGATCACCTCCACCTTGAGCAGCAGTTCCTTAAGGAGCAACAATTGTATGCTAAATTTTCTAAGTGTGAGTTTTGGTTAAATGTTGTAACCTATTTGGGTCATGTTTTTTCTAGTAAAAGGATCATAGTGGATCCACAGAAGGTTAAATTTGGTAAAAAGTGGACTAGACCCACAACTTCAACCAATATTCAGAGGATTTTGGGTTTAGCAGGCTATTATAGAAGGTTTGTGGATATTTTTCCTTCAATTATTTCCCCATTAACTAAGTTGACTCAAAAGAAGGCAAAATTATTATGGTCTAATACCTGTGAGGGTAGTTTTGAGAAACTGAATGATAATTTAACTTTGTCTCCAGTCTTAACTCTATTGAGATAAGGAAACTGGTAGTTTTGTCGTATATTATGATGCATCCCGGGTGGGACTTGGTTGTGTGTTGATGCAGCATGGCAAGGTGGTTGCTTATGCCACTAGATAATTAAAAATCAATGAGAAGAATTATCCAACCCATGATTCAAAATTATTAGTTGTGGTATTTCAATTAAAGAACCGACGACATTATTTGTATAGGGTTTATGTCGATATATATCCTAATCATAAGAGCCTGCAAAACGTGTTCATTCATAAGGAACTAAATCTCAAGCAAAGGATATGGCTTAAATTGCTCAAGGACAATGACATTAGTTTTTGCTATCATCCACGTAAAGAACATGGTTGCTGATGCTCTTAGCAGGTTATCTATGGGAAGCTTATCTCATGTGGATAATGAGAAATAAGATTTAGTGAAGGATCTTCACCGTTTGGCTAATTTTAGAGTTAGTGTTTTGGAATCCAAAAAGGGTGGTGTAGTTGTTTAAGAGGTTGTGAAGTCATCTCTTGGTGCCGAGGTAAAGGAGAAACAAATGTTAGATCCTATCTTGATGCAAATCAAGAATTATGTACATAGGCATAAGGTGATGATTTTCAAGATTTGTAGTGATGGTATCTTGAGTTATCAAGGTAGATTATGTGTTCCCAGTGTTGATGGGTTACACGAAAGGATTTTGGACGAAGCTCATGAGTCGTGTTACACTATTCATCCTGGTTCAACAAAAATGTATCATGATCTAAAGGATATTTATTAGTGGAATAATATGAAGAAGGGTGTGTCCAATTTTTTGGCTAAGTGCATAGTGTGTCAGCAAGTAAAGGTGGAGCACTTGAGGCTCGCTGGGTTGATTCAAGAGATTGAGCTGTCGGTGTGGAAATAAGAGATAATTAATATGGATTTTGTTACTAGTCTTCCACGGTCTCGCTAGCAATTTTATTCAATTTGGTTCATTATGGGTAGGATGACTAAGTCTGCTTACTTTTCTCCAGTGAGAACTAATTTCTCTTTCAAGGTTTATGCCAAGTTGTTCATGAAGAGGATCGTGAAGTTGCATGGTACTCCAGTTTCCATCTTATCTAATTGGGGTACTGAGTTATCATATCACTTAGTGACCCTTAGTACCGCTTTATACCTGCAAACAGATGGGCGAACAGAAAAGATAATTCAGGATTTGGAAGATATGTTTCGTGCTTGTGTTTTTTATTTTGGTGGTAGTTGGGTTGACCATTTTCCTCTCATAGAATTCGTCTACAACAATAGTTATCACTTTAGCATTGGTATGGCTCCGTTTGAGGCCTTACATAGTAGGAGGTATAGGTTTCCTATTGGGTGGTTTGGGGTTGGTGAAAGTAAGTTATTTGGTCCTAAATTGGTTCACCAAGCCATGAATAAGGTGAAGGTGATTTGGGATAGACTTAAGGACACCCAAAGTCAACCAAAGTTCTATGCGGATATGAGGTGAAGGGAGTTGGAGTTCAGTGTTGGTGATTAGGTGTTCTTGAAAGTATCCTCCATAAAGGAAGTGATGTGGTTTGGTAAGAAGGTGAAACTCAGTCCCTGTTATGTTGGTCCGTACTTAGTTTTGAAGAGGGTTGGTAACATTGCACATAAATTGAGTTGCCTTTTAGTTTGAGCTTCATTCATCCGGTGTTTCATGTTTCGATGATGAGAAAGTGTGTGAGTGATCCTTTGATGGTTGTTTATTTAGAGGAGGTGAGTATCTCAAATTTCTTGTCTTATGAGGAAATGCTAATTAGGATTTTGGATCGACAAGTCTATTAATTATGGACTAAGAATATGGCATTGTTAAAGGTTCATTGGAGGAACCAAGAGGTCAAGGAAACTACTTGGGAATCCGAGGTGTACAGGAAGTCCAAGTATCCACTCTTGTTTTCCATTTCGGGTAATCAAGCTTGAGGTATGTGTATTTCTTAACATCTTTGTTTTTTTCTTTGTTAAAGGTAAGTATAGTTGTGTTAGGAGTCAAATCGTGCTAATAAATACCTTGTGCTGTCATTCATGGATGAATGATCCTACGGAGGGAGTATGTAATGCCAGGGGTTTTTGGTCATTGAAAATATCTGAAATTTTATCCTAACTGTGCTGACTATAACTCCTCAAATAAGTCGTAGGGAGTCTTTACGAGTCCATGGACCAAGTCATAACCAAATTAGTAAGTGTATGTCTGAGTTTTTCTCTGAGAACGTCTGGATCACTATGAGTTGTAAGGACTCGTTATGAGTCATTGGATGTAAATCATAGGGTGTCCAGTGTATACCCTAAATGGTTGTTGGGTTGACAACAACTAGACCCTATGAGTGGTAGGGTCCCATTATGAATCGTATTATATGAGTCGTAGGGTCAAAATATTATGATTGCCTTAGAGACTGTCTTTGTTACTACTTGTGGTGACCAATCGTAATGAGTCTATACGAGTCATATAGTGACCCATAGTCACTGAGGACTAAATTTCAATTTTAAATATAGGAAACTTTGGACAATTCCCTTCTCACCCAATTAAAACCCCAAGTTCATAAGGAACTTAAGAGGGGTTATTTCTTATTCATAACATGGTCAAACACTTCCAAAACTCTCTCAAATCATGTCAAGTAGCCATACTTAGGGTTTCCAAGAAGTAGGCCATCCAAGGGCTCAAGGGTTGAATTCTTTCTGTGAAGCATAAGTTTTAAGGTGTTGTTCATATGATATTGAGGTTGGTTTTGGAAACATAGGTTGAGGGTTTTGAATAACTGTTATTTATACGATGTTTTATGTTTGTCCCTACATGGTTTATGTTTATATGATGGTTTTTTAAAATCAAATTGATGCATGGGAATGGTGAATGAATTAGGGAATGTGATTTCCCAAACTTGTTAATTTTGAAATAGTTATGACCCCAACCCAATAGTGTGGAATTGTTTTTTAATATGAAAATGATGCACATTGAACTACTCTTTAACTATTGCATACTATAAAAAGGCAAATGAAGCATAACGATTTTTAATGAACCGTATGGGGTTGTGTAATTCCCCAAGCTAATGTGAAATTAAACCAAAGGGGGTTGTGAATTTCCCCAAGTTATGGAATTGGTTTGTCATGTTGATGTTACATTGCATGTGTAGTTTGTATGATGATACCAAAAATGTATGCCTAAATGTATATCATGGTTCAAAAAATGATAATATATTTGCTAATTATTTCAATTGGGATTTAATGAGTGTTGTGTAGCTGAGTCGTGAAAGTAGAGGTCTTGAAGAACCAATACAGGAAACTGCAATTGCTAATGCGGGGGTCTATATGACCGGGTGGTTTGAGTCCCCCTTATTATTATCGTTTGATTGGGAGGTTCGAGTCCCCAACATCGTATTATATGATTTGGTGCTCATATCACCTTGATATACAAGAGGTTTGAGTCCCTCATAGAGCATATATATACCCTTTGGTTCGTGAGGCCACACTCACTAGGGCCCTACCAGTTGGGGGAAATTTGGGCCCATATAGCCCGTGGGTGTATTTCTATGTTATAAAAATTGATCTAGCACAATCTAGGCTAAAGTTTTAAAGTGAATGTTAAGCCTTATTCCCAATATATATAAGAATATGCATTTGATTATGTGCATTGGTTTTCATAGAATTTGAACTATTGATCACGACATTATGTTATTCTTATCCCTGAGTTACATGCAAGTGTTCACCCCATTAACTGTCTTCGAATGTTGTATCATGCGATGCAGGCTTGGTTCATCGGTTAGTCAATTCTTATTATAGACTAGATTTGAGAGTTGCATTATCATTTGTCATTGTCATTTGTCATAGTCAGGGATATGTCCCGACTAAGACTATTTTTTCGTTCTTGTGTTAGAAGAATTTTGATGGATAATTGTGGACTTGGGAAATGTTGGTTGGTCGTTTTTTTCGATCGATGGTTATCGGTTATGGACATACCTTTTATTCTTTGAATTTTTCTTGTTATATGTTCGAAATTCATCCGACATTGGGGATATTGTGTTTTCTTTGGTTTGGTGTAGGGGTGATCTCTGGTCCACGTGGGACTTGAGACACCCGTCACTGATAGGCCCTGTTCGAGTCATGACTCAAAGTTCCCGTTAGTTTTCAAAAATTGATCTCAGGTCGAGATATCATCATTTGAAAGTCAGAGAATGTGACATCTCAAAGACTTCTTTTAGATCTTTGTATGGACACTTTGAGTTTGTGGTTATGTCTTGTGTACTAAAAAATGCCCCTCCAACTTTTATGGACTTAATGAATAGGAATTTCAAGGAATATTTGGACATGTTCATCATTATCTTCATAGATGAGATACTCGTCTATTCACGAAGTGTGGAGGAGCATGCAAACCATTTGAGAATAGTATTGTAGACCCTCAATGATTGCCAGTTGTTTGTAAAGTTTAGTAAGGATGAATTTTAGTTGGAGTTTGTCACCTTTTTAGGACATGTTATTTTGGGTGAAGGTATTCATGTAGACCCTTAAAAATAGATGCAGTGAAATGTTAGCATAGACCCATTACTCCATCAAACATTAGGATCTTTCTGAGTTTAGCTGGATATTACAGAAGATTTGTTGAGGATTTTTCCTGAATAGCTGTGCCATTGACCAAGTTGACACAGAATAAAGTGAAGTTCCAATGGTATGATAACAGTAAGAAGAGTTTTCAAGAGTTGAAAGATTGATTGATTTGCACCAATATTCGCTTTGCCATATGGGTTAGCTAGATTTTTTGTGTACTATGATGCCTCGAGAGTTGGGTTAGGATATATTTTGATAAAAAATGGAAGAGTAATAGATTATTTCTCCAGACAACTGATGTCACCCAAAACTAACCTCCAAAGAAGTATATTGGGGTTGATGTCAAATGTAGTAACCCAAACTAGGTTGGGGTCAAACCTACAGGGAATGCATGGAATTATCGCTCGAACTTAGAAAATTCGTGGACAATGTGGAAATGTAAATGGGG
Organism: Capsicum pubescens; assembly: GCA_030864215.1. Classification (NCBI taxonomy): domain Eukaryota; kingdom Viridiplantae; phylum Streptophyta; class Magnoliopsida; order Solanales; family Solanaceae; genus Capsicum; species Capsicum pubescens. The sequence goes on along the minus strand of CM061543.1, from coordinate 220,703,366 downwards.
GCTTTTGAAAGTCACAGTAATACACAACCAAACTTGAATTCTTGAGGTTGTAAATAATAGAAAACAAACACTAGGACTATGTTCCCCCTAGTTTCCTAAATCCATAAATTTATCGTGTTTAATTTGCCTATATAATTTCTCTACATGTAAAGTCTGACAAGTGATGTATTATCAACCATCTTGTGAACACATTGATAAATCTCACCCTTTACCTTTTGAGTCTCAGGGTGTCGCGTTACTATTCCTTGTCCTTGACCCCAGTACAACCTTTACCTTTTGGGTCTCAAGTTGCTAAGATGAGGGTTGATAGCCTCAAATCACTGTCGTAATCCCCTTTTCCCAACTCGAACTCAATTGTGTGGATAATCTTTAATACAAGAAATTCCCAAGCTTCTGGAGTTTCTTAGAATATAATCAATACAAATAAGATTATAATACACGTAATCATAGTAATCTAGATGAATCTCCCACTTCTCCTATGTTGTTAATCTACCAGGATTCCCACAACCCTAGTTAAGGAATTTATCCACTCATGGTTATGCAACAATCCATGACAATCAATGAAAGATATATAGAATGGATGGCATATGAATGATAAGAAGAAAATCCAAAATCTCCAATTGATTACGAAACCTAAAACCTAAGAACAAAAATATCGAGTATCAAGAAGTCAATGGATGAAAAAATAATCAAAATTACATAACATAATAAAAGAATAACCCAATTATATTTATACTATCTCAAAATAACAAGATAAACCTAATTAAAAAAAATAGGACAACTATGTCGGCAATGCTTACGCCTCTAGCAACGAGTCGTTAGTTCTGGTTTTGACTTATTGCCTGCTGTCGTGTCTCTCTTTCGACTTCAGTGGTCATGATTCATAGGGTCACCCTACTAGTAGTATGCTGCTAATAATAGTCACTCCTATAGCTTTTCACCTTCAGGGCTCTTGAGTCTGTTATAATTATGAATCCTTACCATGAGTTGTAGTCAGTCCTAACCACTTGTGGACTTCACTCGTCACCACTGGATCGTCAACCTTCAGAACTTTTTCCACTGTCCATAGTATGACTTCACACGATGAGTCGTAGTCCAAATTTATGACTCTTATTCTTCTATTACTTTACTCATGGAATTCATTTTTGCCCGTTATTAACACTACGGTTTCATACAACGACTCATAGTCACTCTCAACGAGTCGTGGTCAGTCTTTACTTAGTTTCTTTAGTTCAGATTTTACTACAGGTGTCCTCACGAGTCTATCTATGAGTCATAGGATGTCTTGATGATTCATAGCCTGATCAGTACTTTAAATTTTCAGAGTTTTTTCTTTTTTGTTCAATCAAACACCACTTCCGACCTAATTTACCTGCAATACATACAAAACACACATTATATCCGACAAAACAACCTAAGTCAATGCATAATTTCATCATTTTAAGCATCGAATATGTCATGAAACCACAGCACATCAATACCCTCAACTTATAACATTTGCATATCCTCAGGCAACAACAAAAAAACAACACACAGACGATGCTTAACTTGGAAGATTGTAAGATACCATTGGCAGTTGACTTATCAATCATTGCTATTTAAAACACTTTACCGTCTCTTATTTTTAAATTTTTCAAAATCAACTATGCATTTGTTTTGGTACAACAATGTGACACAAAGGAATCAAGTTATGTCATTACATTAGCAACGAACAACTAGGCATATCTATAGTACACTACCCAAATAGATAAGTAATTTAACTACTACCCCACGCACACTCATAGTCAAAGAAATCCCTATAACTCAATTTGATCAACACATTCCTACAGGGATGATCAAGAGATGCTTGTACTCTCAATTAAGTTTCAATTAGTGTATACAGAATGCGATAGGCTTGCCTATATGCTCTCTACCTAATTTTTTGAACAGTCGAATTAGGATCACTATAGTGCTATTTTAGGCTTGTACCGTAGGCTTGGGGCTGGTATGGTATATTTGAGGATTTTCTTAGTGACTTAGCCTCCTTGGCACTACGATTATTTAAGGGTCCACTATTTTACCAACTTTTCTTCTATTTTGCCCTTATTTCTCCATTTTTATTCTATTTCTTGCTTATTCAGGCTGGGTATGGTTTCTTTTATTCTTTCTTTTTCAAATCTTTATTTTTTTCGCTTTTTTTTTTATTTTTCTACCACAACCAACCTCACTCATTTTATATGTAAACCCTTTCTTCATACCCACGCTTCTCTGCACACCCCTATTATAGCCACCCTTAACTTAGGAGATTTGCCTGAGTTGATATGTACAGTGTCAAAGGAGGATCAGGGCCAAAATAGATTTATTGCAACTAAGAATAGGAAGGTGAATTGGTGTGAACAAAAGAATAGGTCTATTTAGCTCAAAAATCAAGATTAAGGGATTCATATTTCATTTGGTTGGACAATTTAGGCTAAAGTGAACTCATCACAAAAATGGCCTATGATCATCTCCTAATAGACTACACTACAACGAAGGCAAGAGCAATCTGGCAAGTTCTAGATTCCATACACATAAGGAACTAGGTAGTGACTCACACACACATTATACAGGGTCCCATCACTAGTTATCATATATCTAGTTTATGCAATTATTTGCCCTAGTTATTTCATCCCTAATTCTAATGCCATTACTAGATTCACAGTAGTCACATGCATATAGAAATTACAGAATAGTCACAATCATTCCTAATTAAACATCACAAAACACAAGCACAACATAAAACATATATTTAAACTAAACTAGATATGTCATTTTTGCATTAAAGCCACAACTGATAGGAATAGAAACATGGCAACAAAAACCCACGACAAATATGAAGTACACATCTACCCCCAACTAAATGCCTATGCACTATCCGCAATGCATGTATAAAGTAAAAACAAAGGGAGAAAATATATCTGGGAATACTAGGTGCCAGTTCAAATAGTATTAGTAGTGGGACCTTAATACGGGCCATACTCTCATCATTAGTAGCCCCAGTGGTAACCTAGGAGCTGAAATCACCAATAGCACCTATGGAGGTTGGTCGCTCAGTGTTGGCTCAAGCGACAAAGCTGTACTACTACTCAAATCAGCAGTGTCTACAGGTAAAGAACTACCAGCCTGATTTCTCGGACCCTTGTCTGGGGGTCTTGCTCACTCTGAATTTTGGCTAATTTTGCAGCTTCAAAATTATTCTTCTATGCTCTATTTCTATTTTTTTCTTCCGTTCTTTCTTGCCAACATCAACATCACTCGCTATAGGGGTGGAATCTTCAACACCTCAAATATCCTCGACCTTTGAAACACCTAGGATTTGGACCTTAGGAAAAGTCTCTTGAATGGTGCATTCTGACGAAGGTATGGTTAGGTGTATTACTCGTACCCTATCTCACCTCTCCTATCATATGTTGAGCAGCATAGGAGCATAACATACTAACCACAATATGACTTGTCCTCACGTTGGTCATATACTAAGGTATGTGTCGTACCTAGGTGAGTTGTAAGGTGCTTGGAACTTGATCAAAAGTGGACTATTTTTGGTACGGGTCATAGGTAAAGTTTAGGGTCCTTTGTATATGACTTAAGGGTGTGTAGTCTTACCCTAACCAGTATATGGTACCTAGGTGAATCATAGGGTACGAGTTAGGTTACCACGCGTACCCAAGGGTATGGTTAGGCTAGGTGAGTTGTACCCTACCACGAGTTCAATATCTAGCTTTTAACTAAGGACCCTATAGTCATTTCCCACCCTAAAACCCTCTTGTACCCTCACTATATAAGTCGTCTTACCCTCTCATAAAACTTGTGTAGTGGATAAAACATTCTAAAATACTCTGAAAAGTTCTTGAAGCAAGATTGGAAGCTAGTGTTTGAAGAGGGTTTATCTAGAGGCAAAAGAAGTGTCAATTTTTTCATTGAATCAACTTGCATAAGGCATATATCTCTTTTCCTTGTTAAATAACTAAAAATCCATGTATTTCATACTTGGATTTGTAAGTGTGCCTGGTGATTATGAAATAAAATGAAAAGGGTTTTATTGCCAAATGATTAATAATATTTGCTCTTACTTAGACTTGTGATTATATATGATATTGGTGGTGGTTTGAAAATGTGGGTGTTTGTTGTATGTGGTTTAACAAATAGGTCTTGATTAACCCTAATATTAATGAATTCTACCATGAACTTGGCCTTAATAAAGGTATGCACACAAGTTGTTTGTGAAAACATCTACATAAAATGTCTAGTTACATGTTAGTGGTGTATTGAACTATGGTGTTGGTCTAGTGAACATAAATGGTATATGATATTGTTATAATGAATGTGAATATTTTATTAGTAGTTTGTAAAGGAATTGTTTGCCATGTATTGAGTCATAATGAAAATGAATGCTTGGTAAATATTTTGAAAAAACCTTGTTAATCATGTAATGGATTAATTTATGACTTTAGATGGTGTGATGGCCCAATAAGTATGAATGGTAGATAAATGGTATTTTAATGATATTGTTAGCCATGTAATTAGTTAACTTATGACCATGTTTGTTGGTGACTATAATTTAAATTGAATGATGATTTGAATGAAGGTGTTGGCCTAATAAAGTCGTTAAATACTCCCATGAAGACCTTATGGTCCCATATGGTGTTGATGTGGGTAAATGGTACAAGTCCTTCAAAGTGAAATGGATTGAATGGATGTTAATACATGAACTAAAAGAGGTTAAGAGATCAAATGTCTTCTAATAATGGAAATTAAATAACTAGTGGTTCGAGTCCCTAGTTCGATGAATGGCTTGTGGTTCGAGTCCCTCACCCAATGAAATGACTAGTGGTTCGAGTCCCTAGTCTGATGAATGGTTTGTGGTTCTAGTCCCTCGCCCAATGAAATGACTAGTGGTTTGAGTCCCTAGTCTAATGAAATGGCTTGTTATTTGAGACCCTCACCCAATGAGATGACTAGTGGTATGAGTCCCCAGTCTAATGAAATGGCTTATGGTTTGAGTCCCTCATCCAATAAATGAATAGTGGTTTAAGTCCCTAGTCCAATAAATGGCTTGTGGTTCGAGTCCATTGCCTAATGAATTTGGTTGAATTAGTTGAGTTGGTTTGAGATTCGGATCCCCTTGACTAATGTAATGGGGAAGTTTAAGGCTGTAAAATTAGTAAGGTGAAAGGTTGAAAGTTCTTCACTTCATGTCTCATGAATGAATACTTTAAGAATAATTGTTGTGACTCTTTCCGCGACTTGGTATACTATATATATAAGCATATGTATGTGTACCTTCATATATGCCTATGTTAATATAAATGTGGTTTCATATTATGGTTTTCCTTGGATTGAAATAATGTGCTATTTTATCCCAATCCTCGAGATACATACTAGTGTTCCAACCGCTATCTATTTTCGGATGCTATGTCCCCATGCGACATAGCTTCTGGAGCTTTTTCTTCCTTTTCTACACAGTGACCAAGTGTTTGGGTGGATCATATGTTAACATTGAATGGGTGATCTTCCATTCTTCTAAAGGCATATAATTCAAAGTCTTATACCTTAAGTCAAAGACTTGATTTATACATTGGATTTGTAGAGGTTTTATGGATGAGTATGGACTTCGATATATTGGCTAGATTGTTATCATTAATGAAATGTTAGATATTGTCAAAGTATTGACTATTAGTTTTATTTTTTACTACTTTTATATTTGGTTGGAGTTCATCCAAGACTTATGAATTGAATAGATGGTTAGGTTGGGTTGAAAGGGTGATCTCTAATACAAGTTGGGCTTGAGATGCCCACATGACATGGCCAAGTTTTAGGGTGTGTCAAGTTGGTATTAGAGCCTAGGTTCATGTTCATTTGGGAGTCCACAAAGCCATGTCAAGTATAGTCTCTTTTATGGGTGTGTAGCATGCCACACTTATAAAAGAGGGGCTATGAGAAATTTAGGAATAGTTCCCTTTCTTGTGTTTCAATCTCAAGCTATATAATATAGAGTCTAAGGTCTTGGATTCCTGTGATTTTTTCATGCTCATCATTTATATCATGTATCCACGAAGATCTGATGTTCAGGCGAGCTCTTTGGTCTCGACTTAGGGCAATATGGATATAGATCATCCAATTTCTGGAACTCAGACCCATTCAAGGGTCGTGATATCTGACTGTCCTCGAGGGGTTCCACCTATTCCTACTAACCCTACTTTTGGGGGTGAAACTTAACCTAAGTCACCTCAAAATGTTGGGTTTCATCGCTCCTTTTCTCTGTTGGCTTGGGTTGGTGGAAAGTGGTCTAAGAGAAAGTATTGGGTGGGTCCTAGCCTCCATTCCCATTCTAGTGCTTCCTATCTAAACTTCTTAAGAGTCAAACCTTTTCAGATTGGTAATGCTCATAGCGCACAAGGTTCCCAACATCAGGTCAGCGGGGCCCAATCCTTACTCACCTATCCTTATTTTTGGTTTTGTGGTCGATCATACTGTGGTTGTTGCGAGGAAGGAAAGAATTGATGTTTTAAATGTGGTTAATTGGGTCACATATAACGGAAGTATCCTAGAATGATTGTCACTTAGGAAAAAAAGGTATCAGATGCTACTTCTCTAGCTCTTACACCTAGGGGTGCCTCTTCTAGCTACGACATTGGTCAGTACTATCTCATGCTCTTACTATCCCTTAAGAGCTCGAGGAACCTTCAGATGTTGATGCAGGTATGTTAAAACTTTTTCTCATGATGTGTATTGTTTTCTTGACACAGGGTATACTCTTTCTTATGTGACCCCGCATATGGTTGTGCATCTTGGTTTTTGGTCCTGATACTATGTTAGTTCCCTATTCTGTTTCTACCTTGGTAGGAGACTCTGTGGTTGTTAAGAGGGTCTATAGAGGATTTATGGTAACCATTAGTGGTAGAAAAGCTCTTGTAGACTTGATAGAGTTTGGCATGGTTAATTTTGATGTGGTCTTGGGGATTGAATGGTTACATTCGTGTTATGCTACCTTAGATTATCTGACCCATAGGGGCATGTTCATATTTCCCTAATGAGTTGGTCATTGTATGGGAAAGTGGTTCTTTGGTGCGTAAAGAGAGATTCATTTTATAGCTTAGAGTCCATAACTTAATCTCAAAAGGACATTTATATTTTTTGGTCCGAGTTAAAGTTTCTAACTAGGAAGGTTCTTCTCGAAAGCCCGTTCCCATAGTCAATAAGTTTCCTGATGTTTTTTTTCTAGTGATCCTTTTGGTATTCCTTCCGCTAGGGAAATCAATTTTTGGGTTGATCTTATTTCGGAAACTCGTCCAAATTTCTACCCCTTCTTATGAAATGGCTATGACGAGTTGAATAAGATAAAGGAGCAATTGAAAACCCATTTGATAAAGGTTTCACTCATCTTAGTGTGTCTCCTTAAAGTGCTCCCATGTTGTTCTTGCCCAAGAAGGATGGTTTCCTTCGTATGTGCATTGATTATTGTCTGTGGGACAAAGTGACCATAAGGAATAAGTATCTTCTCCCTAGAATTAATGATTTGTTTGATCAAATTCAAAGTGTGAAGTATTCCTCTAAAAATTGATCTTAGGTCGGGTTATCATCAACTTAAGGTTTGGGAAGTGGATAGCCCTAAGGTGGCTTTTAGAATTCCGTATGGCCACTACGAGTTCTTAGTCATGTCCTTTGGGTTGACCAATGCCCTTGTGGAAGTATTTGATTTGATGAATAGGGAGGTTGAGTATGGGATTGGTCTTGTTTTGGATGTTTTTCCAACTCTTATTACTTCTTTATAGAATGGTTTTGGGTATAGGAAGACCAAGTGTGCCTAGTGTACCTCCCCAGTGATACCCATTAGAGCGGATTGTTGTGCTTGTTGGCATAATGAGAGAAAGATCGAAGGTTGATCCTAAATTTTCTTCTAGCGGTGTTCCCATAGAGAGGGTCTGGTCACATACTCTAGTGATTCTCTCTTATCTCGATCGAGAGGGCGCTCGACTAGTGTGGAATGTATTCTATTAGAACTTATGCCTAAGGTTCATATCTCACATATGTTTTCTTCCCTAGATATGAGTGTTGACTTTACATTGCGTTACCAATGGTATTTGCGGTGGTGTGTTGTTTGGTGTTCAGTCCTAAGGACTCCTCCTTTGGTATATTGTATTGGGATGGGTCTCATTTATAACCTAGGTGGTTTCTATGAAACCCTTTGTGTCTCTTTTGGTGGTCTTTTCTTGAGTGGCACAACTGGTTCCTGTGTTGTAGTTCCTCTATGACCCTTCTTGTGTCGAGGTGTTAATGGATTGGGGAAACATGGTGATATTTTGAAATGGGGAAATGTAGAAGTCCCTAAGTGGGGGAAATTCTAGGGTGACTTCTAAGACTAAGGTTTTGGAAAGGAGTGGATGGTAAATATTCATGAAAATGATAGTTGAATGATGTGGTTGGTAGATATAACAATAGTCGTGTCAGGTGCTAAAGAGGTTTGGGGAGGCATGTGTATGAACTTTTTATGGCATAGTTGTGTTGTGGTTTTGAATTTTTAATCATATGTTGGTGATTTTGGCTGTAATAGTTGGTTATAGTTTTCCTGTGTCGTCTACTTATGATTTGCATATGATAATGGTGATGGAGCAGAGTAGTGTTCGGGAAGGATGTAAGAAATATAGCCTAGTGGCTTAAGTAAACTCCTTTTAGCTTTGAATAGGCTTTAACATGGAAGTAGTGGTGCATAGCTAGACTCAAGCACTCATAGTGGTGTGTCTCCAAGAATCTACAAGTTGAATCGGACTTGCTCTCTAACTTTGGCATGGCACCTTTTGAGGCATTGTATGGTAGGGGGTGTCATTCTCTTATTGGGAGGTGTGAAGTTGGCGAGAGTAAGTTACTTGGCCCCAATCTAGTTCACAAAGCCTTATAGAAGATTAAAGTGATTCGTGAAGAGTTAAGAAATCGCTCAAAGTCGCCAAAAGTCCTATGCAGATGTGAGGTGAAGAGATTTAGAGTTTCAGGTTGGCAATCGTGTATTTTTGAAGGTATATCCTATGAAGAGAGTGATGCAATTCAGTAAAAGTGGGAAGCTAGTCCCCGTTATGTTGGTCCGTATTTGATTTTCCAAAGGATTAGCAATGTTGCCTATGAGTTGGAGTTGCCTTCTAGATTGAACTCCATTTCCCTTATTTTGTATGTATCTATATTGCAAGGATGTGTGGGTAGCCCTTCCTTTGTTATTCCCTTAGAGGATGTTAGAATTTTAGACTCTTTTTCCTATGAGGAGATCTTTGTGAGGATCTTGGATCGGCAAGTTTGCCGGTTGCAAAAGAAAGAAGTGGATTCGGTGAAGGTTCTATGGAGGAAACAATAGTCCGAGAAAGCTAATTGGGAGGTAGAGGAGGACATAAAGTCCAAGTATCCGCATTCGTCTCCATTCTGGAAACACCATATTGAGGTATGTATTAATCTTCTTGATTTGATGTATGTCTTTTGTATACAATGGGTTCAAGTCCCTAAGCTTCGAATTGATCAAGTATTTTTTATAAATGATGGGTTTGAATCCCAAAGCCAATGAAATGAATAGTCGATTTGCTATGATCATGATGTGTGTTGAATCCTTGTTATATACTTTGTTCTAACTTGTTTAAAGGTTTTTTTGAAGGATGATAATGTGTTAACTTGTGTTTATGCTTTCCTTAGACCGTTATTCGTGGATCAATGATCCTTGTTATATTCTTTTGAATGGTGCATTCTGACCAAGGTACGGTTAGGAGTGTCACTCATACCCTTGGGCATGATTCATTCCCTCTCCCACCTCCTCTCTCATATCTTGAGAAGCCTAGAGGATAATATACTGACCATAGTATGACTTGGCCTCACCATAGTCGTACACTAAGGTACAAGTCGTACCTAAGTGAGTTGTAAGGTGCTTGGCACTTGATCAAAAGTGGACTATTTTTGTCATGGGTCATGGGTATGGCTTAGGGACCAAGTCGTACCCTTTGGATATGACTCAAGGGTGTGTAGTTGTACCCTAACTAGTATATGGGGCCTAGGAGAAGCCTAGGGTATGAGTTAGGGTACCACTCGTACCCTAGGATATAGTTGATCTAGGTGAATCGTACCCTACCACTAGTTAAATTTCTAGATTTTAACTAAGGACCGTTTGTTCATTTCCTACCCTAAAAGCCTAATGTCCCCTCACTATATAAGTTATCTTAGCCTCTCATAACACTTGTGTGGTGGATCAAACATTCCAAAACACTCTCAAAAGTTCTTGAAGCAAGATTGGAGGCTAGGATTTGAAGAGGGTTCATCTAGAGGTAAGAGAGGTGTCAAGTTCTTTGTTGAATCAAATTGTATAAGGCATGTATCTATCTCCCTTGTTAAATAACTCAATAACCATGTATTTCACACTTGTATTAGTAAGTGTGCTTGGTGATTATGAAATCAAATGAAAAGGATTATGCTGCCAAATGATGAATAATATTTGCTCTTGCTTAGACTTGTGATTATATATGATATTGGAGATGGTTTGCATATGTGGGTGTTTTTTTTATGTGTTTTAACAAGTGGGTCTTGATTAACCCTAATATTAATGAATTCTTCAATGAACTTAGTGATCTTCGGTGTATTTATAGGCCTAAGCACCATAACTTATCCATATTTTAGCTATATTTAGAGAACAAAGTGCCTAGTTTCTTATGTTTTTACTCTACTTCTATGTAATTGAGCTAACCGATGTGATTAGCATGATTTCAGGTATTAATGAGGTAGATGAAGACATAATGGGACTATGGAATGCGGATGGCATATGACACAAGAGAGAGTAGCAATCTGGACCAAATGTGGCGCCTAGAAACTATGTCCAAGACTAATTTATCATTTATAATTAGTTCAGGGACTTAGAAGGAAATTATGAGAGAAGAAATTATTAAAAGACTTAATTGCTGAATTTTTATTCATTATTGAATTATTTTGTATTATTCTGAGAGAGGAGAAAGGCTGCTTAGCTTGATGAGAGAGGGAGAAACGTTTTTCTCTCTTGTTTTATCACTATTCCCACACGAAGATCATCTTCTAGTTTTTGGTATGATGAATATTTCTATTGTGATTTTTGTTTTATTCATGAGTAACTAAGTTTATTAGTTAGGGTTATGGAAACCTTGTAGCATACAATCTATCACTTTGGGTTTTGAATTCATTATGCGTTGATTAGTTTACATCATACTCTCTTCGCTTATCTTGAATTCTCGTGGTTGCAAACATAGAGGATATGCCTTAAAACGCAACTTGTTCGAAAGAAAGGTTGATGTTTGGAAAAGAGAGTAGTGATAAGAAAATAGGATTACCAACCCCTATTTTATAAGTTAATGCCTTGGCAGGATTAACTACTTGGAGATTTCGTATTGTTTTTGGTAAATGTTTTTGATTTGAGAGAACTAAAGTGAATTAGTCCTTGATGGTTGAGAAACACTTGGATTATGTTATTAAATACAATACGTTTCTCTGTAAACACGATACATGTATGAATTCGTAAAGCCCATAGTTAGAAAGTATTGAAAACTACAAGGTGAACATAACCCTAGCTTGCTATTTCTCTGAATTTGAATACTACTACACATATTTCATCTTGTTAAATGGAAACCATTAATTTGTGATCTGAACCAAATCCCCCCTATTTATTTTACAGAAACAAACGATTAAAAGTCAACTAATCTGCATATAACTTAATTAGCACCATATTCCCTATAGGATTCGACCCCAACCTAGTTGGGTTATATATTTGACAACGGCCGCTTACTCTCTCGTAAGAGCAGTGTAATTTGAGCGTTATCAAATTTTGGCGCCGTTGCCAGGGAGTACGGTTGTCGATTGAGTTTATGTGTGTTAATTGACTGCTAGTCAAGTTTCTTAATTTTACGTTTAAGAGAGTTAGTTTGGAATTTTAGCCTACTTGCTTGAATTCAAACTTGTAAATATTTGTTTTTAGTTTTCTTTTATTTCTTGTGTTAGGTAGATTTTTATTTTAGTTTACTTATTACTATGGCATCGTGGAATGAACATGATCTTGGTGGTTGTAAATCTTATCTTGATGATCCATGTCCATATTGTGATGGACCTCACTTTTGGCAAGATTGTAGATATGCTCCCCGGAGAGAGATGTGTGCACCATCTCCATCCTACCGGGAGTATGATTGTTCTTTATGTGGTGGTCAAGATGGACATTGGAGTGATTGCCCTAATGTACCCTCCCCCCATTGAGCTAACCCAAATTTTAGTTCTTCTTTTGAGTTTAACAGGTCTTATGGTCAAGAAAAGGAAGAACGAAACACCGGAAGGAGTGGCATTGAAGCTATGTTTCAACGAATGTTGGATCTCTAGGAAGAAACATATGATATCGTATGTGATATGCGTCAAGGTATGAGGCCAATCATTCATGAGGAGATAGATATAGAGGTCAATCATTCAAAGCACTCTTCTACAATATACTTAGATGATATCTTGTCTGTGGAATCATTTAACATAATGGAAGAGTGTGAAGATGAGGATCTAGAACCCTATATTGATGTTGAGAAACCCTCAGTGACTTCCCAACCAACCGAACCAACCATTAGAGATGATGCCAAGATTGAGGACTTGGTGCTAGAGGAAAAAGAAGAAACCAAGAAAATCTCTAATAAGGACTCTAGCCCAATTCCAAGAGAAGATGTCGAGAAGGTGAGTAAAAGTGAGTGTGTAGTAGATAGTGTAAATTTTGAAGTAGAATTAGTTGGGCCTCACTCAAAGCATTTTTCCACACTAAGTTTAGATGATATCTTGTCCGTGGAATCATCTAAAATAGTCGAAGAGTGTGAAGATGAGGACCAAAAATCCTATATTCTTTATTTTACACTTGATAAGCAACATAAAAACACACCTCACTTTAAGACCGAGTTGTTTACCATGCATCATCCATTACTCGGCTTTTTAATTTCTATACCCCCCCCTCCCTTATGAGCGAGGTAAAAAGATGGATGCGATGTTGGGGGTGAAATTCATATCCTCAAGGTGGAGGAAAAAGTTGATTGGGTCATGTCGCGCCACTAAATTAGGCGCTTGGTGGGAGGCAACCCATCCTTCTAATCATTTTTGTTGTTTTTGAGTAAGTGTAGGTGCATGAAGTACTAAGGACGAGATTAGTACCAAATTTGATTTGGAATTGATCTATGTCAATGGTGGTAAGTTTAGGAGTGATGGGAACATTACAGGTAAGTTGGAGTGGTCAAATGTGTAAGGCTCAAGTATGATTTGCATTAGAGTCGTGCCTCGAATTATGTTAATCCGACCCAAAAAGTTTCGCGGTGCGACTTTATTTTGTGACTTTCAATGAGGTCTGTGGTGGTAGTGTAAGGATCGGGCCGATAGGCCCGATCCCGAAGCCCACCATTGACCTCGATGGGGGTGCAGGGGCGAAGCCCCCGCGGTATGGACCTTTCCGACCAAGAGTGCGCCGCACATCCCATCGCACATGCTCACTGGACCAACTATGTGATGCACAATGCGCTGCACACCTTGATGTGTGCGATAACTTATGCGTCGCAAACTTTAACATGTGCTCTAAGATATGCGTCGCATACCTAGCCGCACATGCCCACTTCCTTAAGTCTGTGATACCTTATGCGACGCACACCTTGATGTCTGCGATAGGTAGTGCGTCGCCCACTTCTCCGCATAGGCTCACTGTCCCAACTGTGCGACAGCATATGCGACGCACACTTTGAGATGTGCGATAAGATGTGTGTCGCACACTTAGTCCAAATAAGCCTAAAACCCGACTTCTAACTTTACTGATTTCTTAAGGATTACGAATTAAATTCTTGAGTCACCTTTGGCATCTGTCATGTACCGTAAGCCCCCTAGTGAACATAATTCGGGTTATTTCATAAAATCTTGGTTACAAACATCAAAATCAAAGTGTCAAACAATTATTTGTGAAACTTAAACCCCCATTTCAGGTGACATTAAACTATCAGTGAATTAAACCGTAAACAACTTGAGTTCACACCATATTCCCTATGGGATTCGACCCCAACCTAGTTGGGTTTTATAGTGACAACGATCGCTTACACCCATTCAAGAGTGTAGTTTGAATGTTATCATATACTTATTGGGCCATCACACCATCTAAAGTCATAAATTAATCCATTACATGATTAACAAGGTTCTTACCAACCATTTACCAAGCATTCATATTCATTATGACTCAATACATGGACAACAATGCATTTACCAACCACTTATCAAGTATTCACATTCATTATAACAATATCATATCCCATTCATGTTCACTAGAAATGGCACTTCTCCTAATTTAGCACCAAATTACATTCCTCATATCTATGAAAAACATTGGCCAAGTGGACCAAACAGTCATCAAAAGAATTACCAACCATATAAAAATCATCCATAAATACCTCAATGGTGTCTTCCACCATGTCAGAAAAATTGACATCATGCATCTCTGAAAGGTAGAAGGAGCATTGCACAACCAAAATAGCATTATCTTGAACACAAAAGTCCCATGAAGGCAAGTAAAGATTGACTTTTCTTGATCTTCGGAAGCAATAGTGATCTAATTGTAACTTGAATACCTATCAAGAAAACAATACCAACCCCTTCTTGCTAACCTTTCCAGCATCTGATCCAAAATGGCATAGGAAAATGGTCCATTTGAGTCCATTATCATAACCCATTATCTTAAGTCATGATGGTGCCTACTATAACCCCACCAGTAGGCAAGCCAAATTCATAGTCTGGAACGGCTAGTAATGGACCACCCGAATAGAAAATGGATGGAATGTCGATTAAATGTTACAAAAGCTAAATTACATAAATGAATCCCAAAACCTTGTGGTATCAGTGCAAGAGCTTATAATATAATAAGAGAACAAAAGTGGAATAGACGAACTAAATTACCCTGATATAGCTTATCTCCAAAACAACATAGAGATAAATCTTGTACATAACAGAGAGAAAAGTAATACTCCAAATGTCAGGAGATCTCTCTAAGTCTCTAAACCATGGCTGATCTACACGACGTACACATCAATGGCGATAACCCATACTATGATCTGCAGGCTGCAGAAGTGTAGTATGAGTACCATATGAATGGTACACAGTAGGCAACTGATAACTAAGCTCAGAAGATAACGCAGATATATATAGAACAGAAACTATACCCAAAAAGTCTAGAAATCATATAAAAAGTCAACGAGATAATAAGGATAGCCTATTTTAGTCATGTCCAAGAGACTAACATAATAAGGCTTGGGAGTATCTAGGATGAACTATGATTTTCAATCCATATTTCTGAATCTCAATACTATATAGTATATCCCAGGCCAATATATGAATAAAGAGAGAAAGAAGGATAGATAACAATATATAAGGCCAAGGAATGAATACACAATATGAACAAATGAATAAAGGGATATACGGTAGTACCATAGCAACATATAGCTAGGTATATATATATACATATAACTATGAGGTTAACTCAAAGTGTAACCTTAATTATCATATCTTCAATTTAAGACCTCATTATAGTCCTACCAGGATTTAAAACTATTATGCGTAGGGTTTCTAATTCACATGGCTAGACATAAAATAATCACGCACAATAATGCAATCGCAAGATAGAAGAGGCCAAAAACATAACTCAAATCTAGATACCAAAATGATGACCAATCTGTCGTAAACTAGCCATAATAATGATCATAACAGTGATAATAACAATATCAATAACAACGCAAGTAACTGGCTATTCCATACAGCCATATACCTAGCCGAACCTAGGCATACCCCCACCGCCCTAGGCTCGGAAGTTTCAATCAACATAGAATCAACACAATGCATAGTCATCACCTATATCCATGTAATTGTCCCATACAGAATGACAAACATAGGTGCATACTGGTGATAGGCGATGTGTATGCAAGAATAAATGCAACAGAATTCACAATACCATAATCATCATTATCATAACTGTCATCATCATAATCAACCTCTGGCCCTGCCGGGTGTATAATCATCACAACATCCTCTAGCCTTGACGGGTATCATCACATCATCATAATATCCTCCGACCTTGCCGGGAATCATCACATCATCATAATATCCTCCGGCCTTGCCGGGTATCAACACATTATCACAATATCCTCCGTCCATGTTGGGTATCAATATCATCATCATAGTATCCAAACCAATGTCACAAAATAGAAAGTAAGCCCCACAAGGGCTAAAGTAAAGTGAAAGCCCCACGAAGGCTAAATAAATGACAAGCCCCACGAGGGATAAAGTAAATAGATATGAAAAGAGAAGCAAGTAGAGTATATTTCCATAATTCATCGCTTATCATCAATATCACATCCTTAGTAAGTGTATATATAATAGGTACACAGACTCAAGCCATGGATAAAAGAGTGTAAATTGTAAGTTTGTTGCCCGGAGTGAACTTGGGGACTATCTCTTATAAAAGAGTGGAAAGGGTTGGAAGATCTCATGACCAGAGAAAATAAGAGTGTAAACTAAGAACATGGGCGTTTAATTCAACTCTACCCAAATTACGGTTCCAAGATCACCACACTATCCCAATAAGATATAAATATGCTAATCATACTTCTACCGCTAAAACCACATCTCAAACATAGCATTATATCATACTGACTATGAATTAGTTCAATATAAGGAGAAGGCAATAGGAATCAAAAAGGTCATAGCATTCCACCTTACAGTTTCAAAACCCTCATCTAATCCCCAAATCATCAATAATGAAGACTAAGCGATTCTACTCATAATCAAGCCTAACATTCATAGCCACATTCCATATATAACACACATTATCTTCGAAGATGAGTAGGTAGAAACATACCTCAAAGCCGAATCACAAAATCTCAAATCACTCTCCAAGAGTCCATCTTTACTTCACAATCCCAAAATGCCATCACACTATCAAAATTATATTCTTCTTATCAGTGCGAGTCTAACGATACCCATATTACACCATTATGCTTTGGATCCAAAAATAACAGTAAAAACCCCAAGTAGGTCTCACTTACAGAAAACATATTTCCGAGGTCAACCCAGTGTTCATATATGAACAAGGAATCATAACCCTCTAGAAATAGGTGAAAATAAACCAAATTTTGGGCTAAAATCAAGCCCTAAGCTAAATTGTGTTTGGGTCAAATACCACAAAATTCTTTAATAAAGTGATAAAATCTTACCTTAATAAAGGTGAAAATCATGATAATAGATGTTTAGCAAGATCCCATGTCACCCAAGATAATCAATTTTAAGTTATTACACTTATTTTGGGGTTTCTAGGTCTAAATGATGTAGAGAAAATGCTCCAAATGCATCTTGGGGTCTATATATAGCCCCTATAGGTATCGCTCTATCACGATCCTAGGTGCCGCTATCGCACTATTAGGATCGCCAGACCATTTTTTGCAATGCGGTATCCTCCCTGTGCACCAGATCACAACAAAGTCAAAATCTTATTTTTTACCCTCGAAACTCATTCGGAACCCAAATAACAAGATCAGATAGTGAAATTTAAGTGTAAACCACATTTAAAATCCATTGGAATCATCCAAACTTTCATTTGATAATGTTTCGGCAAAAAGTGAAGCCCACACCTATAGTTTTATTTTTCATAAAATTCGTTCAATAGCCCAAAATAAGTTTGAAGGCCTTGGAACCTAAACCAAGTGTCCACCAAGCCTAAAATCAATTTTCTAGATTCGATGGCAAAGTTGAATTTCCATCCGAGGTCATTTCAACCAAATATGGGTCCCACACCCGTATTCTGATTTTTTCAACTTTTCAACTAATAGGTCGAAATAAGCGCATTGGGACCCGAACCAAAGGTCTACCTAGCCTAAAATCAGTATCCTGAATCTACTGGCGTAGTCAGAATTTATATACGAGATAATGTCACTAAATTTTTCACCCGGTGGCCATTTGGAACAAGCGAGGACTTCAAAATAGGGAATTGGCTCTAAAAACAAAACAACTACCCAGTAACCAAACCTCGGTCCTAGCAAGTAACAAATGACTTAGGGTAGCTATGGAGAAGCTCAAACGGCAAAGATAAGCAGAAATATGAAAAATGATTGGAAGGGTCATTAAAACATCCACTACTAAAAGGACTTTGATCCCCAAAAGTCAAGGATGGAATAAATCTGAAATGATCGAAAGGATAAGAAACTAGACCCACATGCTCTATGCATGACTTCTCAGGTAACCTCCATAAAAAGGGAACACTTTTAAGGGATTTTGCCAAAGGTATCCCCTTTTAATCAGCACCCTCACTTTATTTCCAAACAGCCAAAAGTCAACTTCGACCACTAACTGGCCTCCAACTGAACTGAAAAAGGCTGACGCGTACAAACTGAACCATAACACACTGTTACCATCTCAATACAAGTATAAATCAACCCAAGGCTTATCCAAGCTAAAATCAAACCAAGACATGAGTCTATCACCGACTCCAAACCTAAATATGACCTTATTTTACCATTTCACACCTATAATTCACTCCAAACCAGAAGGAAATCACTTGAGTCTCATCTGTGCAATCTCATCATCGAGAACTCAAAGTACTAAAGTTGATCCACTGAAAGTCCAAATGGAAAATATGAGAATAAGCCCATAAGGCGCTATTTGGGCACACAAATGGAGATAATCAAGGAATACAATCAAAGTCAATGCTATAACTAGTCTGGATTAGAATCAAACTGAAATCTAGGAATTCAAGGCAATCCACTCCAGGATGTCCCATCAACCAAGAATAAAACCTTACTGAATCAAAGTCGAGTATATTACTCCTACTGAGTAAATCATCCAAAATTCCCAATGAAAACTAAAGACTTAAGGGAAAAGCTTAAAGAACCAATCCCTGGTCCATGGGCCATCATCTGAACACTTATCAACTATTATCCATCTGAAATTGAGATGACCAAATTAGTAACCACGGAATAGGCTCAACCAACCTATAAATAAAATACAAGTGAAGTCAAATCTAAAACGAAGGTTGCATGCAACCTTTATAATTACAAACAAAAATCTCCATATCAAGGATGAATCGCTCAATCTTAACTACCCAAACTAAACCTGAAGTCGGGTAGGCATACATATTCCAACTCTATCATAACTCCCAAATTACCATTCCAAGGCATCCAATTCAAAATTTAGACAAAGAATCCAAACTAAATTCAAATACTTACATCAACCATATTGTCTGAATCAGATATATTTGTACCATATCATGCCGAGATGAAATCAAAACATATGCCGAGCTGAAATCAAAACATAGCTGAAGAATAAAATCTCAATAGAAGATAAATCACGAACTAAAACTCAGGAGGTCCACTCTATCCTCTAGTGGGAATGAACTATCAAAGCATACTCAAGAACTCATAAAGGACACCAAGCACACTAGTGACAACAAAAACTCTAGAAACTCGAAGAAATGAAACTTAAGCAAGAAACTAATCAATCCAACACTCTATCTCATCAAATAATAGCCATAGGCATATGTCATCAAGGAGAAACACTTCACCAAACCTCATTAGGTCATGCAAACTCTAAAATAGGGATTTACCAAATTCGCACAAGTAGGACAATCACCACTCGATCCATCCAAGAATCACATCATCGTAAAAGAAATATACCAATCTCGAAACCAAGGTCAAAGTCAAGACCACCACCAGAAAATCAACAACTCAAGATGAAGAATTTTTAATTTACTAACTTAAGAAGCAATCACAAGAAAGGCCACCTGCCTCAAACTCTTTAACTCCACATAAGGCAAAACCATATCGAATGAAAGGAGCATCCAATCTCCATACTAACAATAAAGGAAAACCATCACAAGGGAACAAACCAATAATTTAAGAGATGAATCCACAATATCTCCATCCCAATATCAAAGTCATTATAGAGTAATAAAATAGCCACAAACGAAGAACAAACCTCAAACTAGTCAATATCACAAATGGGATATATAGAAAAGAATAGGCAAGGTGAAAATCTTTGCAATCCAGAAGACAAGTCTAAGGATCCCAAACTCAAAAATGGGTTATACAACTTAATCGTCGACCCTAGAATCATAATAGAGCCATAAAAGGTCAACCTGCCTTCGATATCACAATATATTCCCAAATCAATCTTACACAGCTAACCAAGAGGGAAAACAATCAACCTCACCGTGCTATAGGGAAGAAATCATCAAAATGGGCTATATCTACTCAAACCACCAAATAAGATCACAAGGAAATGAAATTCTAACTAGATGACACTATTCTATAGTTACCCAGCGAGGATCAATTACATCAAGTAATAATATCAACAACCTCAAGCTGTGATAAGAATAGTAACAACAATATCAACATCAATATACTGAATACACAGTACCAAAATGAACATCAATATCATATACCACTCAAGGGCCACAATAAGGCCAATATGCCAAGATAAATGAAACTCAAATTGAAATGACCCAAAACTGGGCCTTGTCGTATGGCCACCTCAAGCCTAACTTAGACTGGAGATTGCCCTGTTAACTCAACCTAAACATCACACCATCCACAAGAGTCAAAGAAACTCCGGACATACATCAAGATAGAAGAAACCATACTAATGATCATAACTTAAACATGTCTAAGCATTTAATTAATGCCAACATACCTAAGTCCATAGTCACCCACAATGCCTCTACATAAATTTGAAGTCAATATATATATGTCAGGACATGCCCCCGACAATAGCCAAAACCAAATCCCAGACAAGTCTATGACATAAACTAAGGGACTATGAAATGCATGACTTCCGAAGAATGGAAGCTCACTATATCAATGTCAATAACACGAACCACTTGAACACCTGTCACTGCGTAGGAAGAGAAAAAGATACCCTGTCCCCTATATCGCATAGGGACATCGCATCCGAAGACAGTTAGTGGTAGGAGCGCTAGCATGTAACTCAAGGATAAGGACAAAATATCATCATCATTCAATATCAAGTTATCACATCATATTCAACCACATTTATAGACATAAGCATGCATATAGATATAGCTCATGCCAATCAAAGGAACAAGGCTTAAATATTTACGAGGCACTTAATCATGAGATATAAAGTGGAGGACTCAAGACCTTCCACACTTATAGATTCAAATGTTTCTAATTTGACGAGGGACTTTAACCACCTCCACACATATATTAGTCAAGGGAATTTAACCACATACACAAATCCTATAAGCAAAGGACTTTAACCACAATCCATTTCATTATGCAAGGGACTCTAACCTCAAGCCATTTCATTAGGAAAGGGACTCTAACATCAAGCCATTTCATTGGGCAAGGGAATCTAACCCCAAGCCAGCATATTTAAGCAAGGGACTATGACCTTTTGCATTTTTACTAGGCAATGAACTCTAACCTCAAGTCGTCGCAATTATCATTAGTCGACATTGGGACTTTAACCCTTTGTCCATACATCAAAAAATATTCCATTCAACAATTAGGGACTCTAACCCATTTAACCAACTCAACAGCATCTATGACCATGAGGTCTCATAGGGCATTAATCAATCAATCACTAATATAGGCCAATGCCCTTACATATTTCATTATTTAATTCCATTAATGGTCATCCAGACCCTTACAACCTAGTTACTCCTTATTATCAATCTTATACCACACTTTAGTTCAAACATAATTCAATTTCATTGTTAGGGACTTTAACCTTTTTTGGCCATCAACCAACAAGGTTATAAATTAACACATTACATGGATAACAATACCTTTGAAATACCATTTTTCAACCATTCATATTCATTAGGCCATTGTCCTAGTTCAAAACATCATCAATATGTGCCTCGACATTTTACTTATATATTTTCACAAACACCTTGTGTGCATACCTTTATCAATACCAAATTCATGGTAGAATTCATCAACATTATGGTTACTCAAGACCCAATTGTTAAACTACAAGTAACAAACACCCACATATGGAAATCATCACCAATAACATGTATAAATGCAAGTTTAAGCAAGAACAAACATTATTCATCAATAGGCAACAAAACCCTTATCATTTGATTTCAAATTCACCATTTTCGATTGATAATCCATGTGTAAAATACAAGGTTTGTGAGTTATTTAACAAGGGAAAAAGTTGCATGCCTTAAACAAGGTGATCCACCAAGAAACTTGACTCCTCCTTGCCTCTAGATGAACACCCTTGAAACCCTAGTCTCAAATTCTTCAAAAATGTGCTTGAGAGAGTATTCGAAGTATTTGATCCACCAAAAAAATGTCTAGGAGGCCACAATGCATTATATAGTGAGGGGTCTTTAGGGTTTTGAGGAGGGAAATGAACATTGAGGACCTTAACTTATAGGCTGGAAAATGACCCCGAGTTAGGGTACGACTCACTTAAGTCAAACTTACCCTAGGGTACAAGTGGCACCTTAACTCGTACCCTAGGCTTCACCTAGGACTCATACACTGCTCTAGGTATGACCACACACCTTAGACTCATATTCAAAGTGTATTACTTGTACTCTAAATCGTACCTTTTACTCGTACCAAGAGTAGTCCACTCTAGACCAAGATAACCTTCCATAGAACTAAGTTGTGTATGACTCGTACACTGAGATACAACCAACAGAGGCCAAGTCGTATTATAGACAGTATGCTACCCTTCTAGGTTGTTTAACATATGAAAGGGGGAGAGTAGAAAGGTACAACTCATACACTAGTGTATGAAACCTCGAAAAGTGAGAAGAAAATGGAGTACCACGATCAGAATTGATAAAAGTCAGAGCACCATGCAACTTCATGATCTCAGCAAGATATAACTCAGCATAATCCTCCATTGAGTAACTAGTCCTTACCGGCAAAAAATGAGCAGACTTGGTCATCCTATCCACAATGACTCAAATAGAATCACATTGATTTTGAGACCGAGGAAGATCGGTAACGAAATCCATGTAAATTGCCTCCCACTTCTACTAGAGCAACACAATTTCATGGTGCAAACCCACGGGTTTCATATGTTCAAACTTCACTTTTTGGCACACCATACACTTAGCCACATCTCATTTTATATTCTTTCACAAATAGAATTCTCTAAGACCATGATATATCTTTTTAAAATCGGGATGAATAGCATACCTAGATTCATGAGCCTCGGTCCTTTCCCTCAATCCATCAACATCAGGAATACATAACCTACCTTGGTACCTCAAGATAATCACCACCGATCATGAATTTAACAGCCTTTTGTTGACCCATATTACTCTTAATCTTCATCAATTTGGAATCCAACACTTACTTTTCCTTGATTTCAATAACAAGAGATTAATGCGATACCAGATGTACAAACATACCACCACTATCCGAGTCCGTGAGACAAACACAAAGATTAGCCAAATGGTGAATATCCTACACCAATTCCTGCGTATCCTTATCCCCATGGGCCAAACTCCCCATGGATAATCGGCTAAGAGCATCGAAGACTACATTAGCTTTACTCGGATGGTAATGAAGACTCATGTCATAGTCCTTCAATAATTCAAGTCACCTTCTTTGCCTGAGATTCAACTCTTTTTCAGTGAACACATACTGAAGACTTTTATGATCGGAAAATACATCAACATGAACCCTATAGAGATAATGTCGCAAAATTTTCAAGGCAAAAACCACGATTAACAATTCCAAGTCATGAGTAGGGTAGTTCTACTTATGAACTTTCAATTTCCTAGAAGCATAGGCCACCATCCTAGCATGCCACATCAATACACAACCAAGACAAATATGAGAATCATCACAATATACCACAAAATCATCACTACCCTCGGGCAAGGTCAAAACTAGAGATGAAGCCAATTTAAGATCTGACCAAACGTATCTGACCAAAAGAACTTGACCTTATTTTGGGTCAATTTAGTCAATGGGGCAGCTATAGTTGAAAAACTCTCCACAAACCTCGTATGGTAATTGGATAGACCCAATAAGATCCGAATATCGGTTGGAATCGTAGGTCTAGGTGACCTCTTAACTGCCGCAACCTTTTGAAGATCTACCCTAATCCCTTCACTAGAGATAACATGACCAAGAAAAGTCATAGCCTTCAACCAAAACTCACACTCAGAGAACTTGGCATTCAAATAATGATCCCTCAAAGTTTGTAACATAGCACGAAGGTGATCGACACGATCTACCTCACTTTTAGAATAGACCAAGATATCATCAATGAACACAATGACAAACAAGTCCAAGAATGGATGGAAGACCCTATTCATCAAATCCATAAATGTCATTGAGTCATTGGTCAATCCAAAGGACTTGACTAGGAACTCATAGTGACCATACCGGGTTCTAAAGGCAGTCTTAGGGATATCCACCTCCCTAATCTTAAGTTGGTGATAACCCAACCTAAGATCAATCTTAGAAAAACACTTAGCACCTTGAAGTTGATCAAACAAGTCATCAATTCTAGGAAGATGATATTTATTCTTTAAGGTCACTTTGTTCAACTGACGATAATCAATGCACATACAACTGGAACTATCCTTCTTATGCACAAACAACATGGGAGAACACCAAGGAGACATACTAGGATGGATAAAACCCTTATCTAAGAGGCCTTTCAATTGATCTTTAAGCTCCTTCAACTCCACCGGAGCCATTCTATAAGGGGGATAGAAATCGAATGAGTGTCCGAAATAAGATCAATCCCAAAATAAATTTCCCTATTGGGAGGAATACCGGGAAAATTATCGAGGAAAACTTTGGGAAACTTATTAACCAAGGGAATGGATCCTAGAGAAGGCTCTTTCGAGTTAGAATCATTAACTCAGACCAAGTGATACAAACACCCTTTAGAGATCAACCTTTGGGCCTTAAGATATGAAATAAATCTACCCTTGGGCACTAAAGAACCACCTTCCCATACAATGTCTGGCTCATTATGGAATTTAAACACGACCGTATGTGTCCGACAATCTAAGGAAGCATAGCACAAGTGCAACCAATCCATCCTAAGAATAACATCAAAATCAACTATGTCCAACTCTATTAAATCCACAAGAGTTTATCTACCACTAACAGAAGCCACACACCCTTTATAAACTCTTTTAACAACCATAGAGTCTCCTACTGGGATAGAAATAGAAAAAGAAACCAACAGACTCTTAGGACCAAAACCAAAATGCACAGCCAAAGATAGAGTCATATAAGAAAGGGTAAACCTAGATCAAACAAATAATACACATCACGGGAGAAAAGTTTTACAACCCATGAAAACATCAAGAGATGTCTCAGAATCCTGGCGAGTAGAAAGTGCATACAAATAATTCCGGCCAGTGTCGATACCAGAAATAAAAGAAAAAGAAGACATAGCACCCTTCGGTGTAGGAGTAGAAAAAGTAGCAATAGGGGCCCTATTGGCCCATGAAGCCAGCAGAGAAGGGCAATCTCGTTGCATATGTCCAATCTGACCACATCTAAAACATCTATTCCGCCCCTTTTCATACTGATCACCATGAAGTTGACCATAAAAACTACAAGGTAGGTAGGATGGAGCCGACTGAGCCCCACCAATCTAAGATTGGGCACCCGATGCCTGGAACCCATCACCAAATTGAGACTGATGATCACCCAAAAATTTTGGGTAAGGTACACTACCCAAAGAAAAAGAATTGGAACTCCCCCACTTCTTCCATGGCAACTTACCACCATCTCTACCACGATGCTCGGAAGGTCTAAACTTCTTTCTATGACTTTCACTAAACTCAACCTATTTTTTTTCTCTTCTTCCACTTATTGCATATACATGATCAACCTATAAATATCCATGTTTTTAATCAATGATCATGTTGCTCTCAAGTACCAACTCACTGGACAATTTTAAAACAAACTTGTGTATTCTATCCCTTATGCTAAAAACTATCTTAGACGTATACCTAGACAAATGATAGACTTCAAGGCATACTCTTGGATGGTCATCCTCCCTTGCTTCAAGTTTACAAATTCTTCTATCTTTGTTTCCCTCAATTCTTGAAGAAAGAAGCGATCTAAGAAGGCCTTAGAGAACTCCTCCTATATGGAAGAACTAGAATCAACACCTGTAGGAAATTCCCACCCTTTGTACCGTTGGTACGTCACATCATTCAACTGGTAGGAAGAAAACTCAATAGCCTCAACCTCTGAAGCATGCATGATTTAGAATATGTTCTCCATTTCATCAAGAAAGCCTTGGAGATCCTCCTCAACCTTCGTACCCGTGAACATAGGGGGGTTCAAACTCATAAATTGGCCAACTCTTGTGGCCTCAGAAAAATAATAGTTGGAGCACCATGCTCTAATTGAGAGCCTACCAATTGAGTCAAGAGGTTGATAGAGCGATGAAATTCAGCATTAGAAGAATCCCCAAGTGGTGACTTAGTAGGAGTGTCACTGTCATATACAAGGTTAGTGGGCACCGGTGGAACCCTATGAAATTGGTCAGGATCCACAGCCCTAGCCCAGGTTAAGACCTCAAAAGTTGGACGAGATCCATCCATGGGTCCCTCAGAAGGGTTTTCCTGCATATCAGATCTCTTTTGAGGCATGATCTGAAAGATAGCAAACGAAAATCAAAGAGGAATCTAAGACCTTAGACTCTATAGGTTGACATTAAAACACAAGAAAGGGAAACATTCCTAATTTGTCTCGTAGAGCCTCTATTATAAGTGTGGCATGCTTCACACCCATAAAAGAGACTTTACTTGACACGGAATTATGGATTCCCAATTGACCATGAACCTAGACTCTAATAACAATTTGACACGAATTGAAACCAGGCCTTTTCATATGGGAACCTCAACCCTAACTTGGACCAGAGATTGCCCTGTTAACTCAACCTAAATATCACATCCATCCACAAGGGTCAGAAAAACTCCAAACATGCATTAAGATAGAAAAAACCGCACTAATGATCATAACTTAAACATGTCTAAACATTTCATTAATGTCAACATACAACCAACATACCTAAGTCCACAGTCACCCACAATGCCTCTACACAAATTCAAAGTCAATATATATACATATGTCGGGACATAACCCCGACAATAGCCAAAACCAAATCCCAGACAAGTCTATGACATAAACTAAGGACTACGAAATGCATGACTTTTGAATTATGGAATCTCACCATTTTAATGTGAATCACACAAATTGCGTGAACACCTTTCACTACGCAGAAAGAGAAGATAATGCTCCAGCCCCTATGTAGCATAGGGACATAGCATCCAAAGACATTAGAGATTGGAGCGCTAGCATGTAACTCAAGGATAAGGATAAAATATCATCATCATTAAATATCAAGTTATCACATCATATTCAATGACATTTATATACATAAATATGCATATAGATATAGCACATGTCAATTAAAGGAAAAAGGCTTAAACATTTATGAGGCACTTAATCATGAGACATGAAGTGGGGGACTCGGCCTTCCATACTTATAGATTTAAATGTTTCTTATTTGGTGAAGGACCTTAACCACCTCCACACATTAATTAGTGAAGGGACTTTAACCATATACACACATTTTGTAAGCAAGGGACTTTAACCACAAGTTATTTCATTGGGCAAGGGACTTTAACCTCAAGCCATTTTATTAGGTAAGGGACTCTAATAGTTCATTAGGCAAGGGACTCTAACCTCAAGCCATATTAGACAGGGGATTCTAACCCCAAGCCGACATATTTAAGCAAGATACAAGAAACCTCTTACATTTTCATTAGGCAAAGGACTCTAACCACAAGCCGTCACGACTATCATTAGTCTACATTGGGACTTTAGCCCTTTTTCCATACATCAAAACACATTCCATTCAACACTTAAGGACTCCAACTGATTTAACTAATTCAACCCCATCTATGACCACGAGGCCTCATGGGGCATATATCAATCAATCACTCAGATAAGACAATGCCTTGACACATTTCATCATTCAATTATATTTATGGTCATCAAGTCCCTTACAACCCAGTCATTCCTCATTAGCAATCATATACCACACTTTAGCTCAAAAACAATTCAATTTCATAGTTAGGGACTTTAACCCCTTTTTGGCCATCGACCAACAATGTCATAAATTAACACATTACATGGCTAACAATATCTTTATAATTTTATTTATCAACCATTCATATTCATTGGGCCATTGCCCTAGTTTAAAATATCATCAACATGTGACTAGACATTTCACTTAGACATTATCACAAACACCTTGTGTCTATACCTTTATATGACCAAATTCATGGTAGAATTCATCAATATTAGGGTTACTCAAGACCCATTTGTCAAACCACAAGCAACAAACACCCACATATGCAAATTATCATCAATAACGTGTATAAACACAAGTTTATGCAAGAACAGACATTATTCATCAGTAGGCAACAAAACCCTTATTATTTGATTTCAAATTCACCATTTTCAATTGTTAATCCATGTGTAAAATACATGTTTTTTGAGTTATTTAACAAGGGAAAGAGTTACACGCCTTAAACAAGATGATCCACCAAGAAACTTGACTCTTTCTTGCTTCTAGTTGAACACCCTTGAAACCCTAGCCTCCAATTCTTCAAAAATATGTTTGAAGAAGTATTTAGAGTATTTGATACAACAAAAAGAATGTTTAGGATGTCACAATGCATTATATAGTGAGGGGTCTTTAGGTTTTTGGGGGGTAGGAAAAGACCATTGGGGCCCTTACCTTATAAGCTGGAAAATGACCCCGAGATAGGGTACGACTCACTTAAGTTAACCCTAGGGTACGAGTGGTACCCTAACTCGTACCCTAGGCTTCATCTAGGACTCATACACTGCTCTCTAGGTACGACCACACACCCTAGACTCATATTCAAAGGGTATGAATGATACCCTAAATTGTACCCTTGACTCATACTAAAAACAGTCCACTCTAGACAAAGACAGCCTTCCATACGACTAAGTTGTGTACGACTCATACACTAAGATATGAACAGGAGCGGCCAAGTCATATTATAGATAGTATGCTACCCTCATAGGTTTTTCAACATATGAGAGAGGGAGGGAGAAGGGTACGACTCGTACACTAGTGTACGAGTGACACACCTAAATCGTATCTTGGTCAAAATGCACAATTCATGAGATTTTTCTAAGGGGCCAAAGCCTAAGTGTTTCACAAACCCAAAAGCTACACCTATATGGGGAAAATATCAACATTGGTCTACTCCATCCTCTATTAAAAGAAATAAAGCACGGAGTAGTAACAAAATCATGAATTCAGTAATAAGGAACATAACAATCAATATCAATTCATCAAGGCATATAATCATCAATGGGTCTGAAAACCACAATACACATAATAAAAGATAAATGTGGGAAATAAAAGCATACCTATCATGGTGAAATCTACAATCACATGCCTGACAGGAATAGGGGAAATAAATCTGAATGAGACCAAACTCGGACTGATCGGCTAAGTCATCAACTGAGGCGCAAAGTGCACTATATCTAACTGAAGATACCACAACATCATGGTGATGATTTGAATGAGCTAAAATGACTAGAAATGTCATGTAGGGGACACTTTCTAGACCAAAAATTACTCCCTCTATGGTAGTAACAACTCCTGAAGCTCTAATCCTAGCGAACAATAAAAACTAAGCCCAAATGGTTATCCAACTGACATTGAGAGCAAATTCTAGTAGAATATCTATTCTTTCGCAATCACCATTTGTCTCAAGAACTCTAGGCTGGCAGGGAATACGTGCTAACTCTGACTGATCATCTATGTCATAATTGGGGCATTCTCTGAGCTAGTGTCTCATCATGACACAACCAAACCAAGATCCTAGAATACTCTGAGATACTTTCCCTCATAATCTAGAATGGCCGTCATGGCTCGAAGAACCATACCAAAAAATCCACAAGGTCTAATGAGAACTCTGCCCACTATGATTATCATGGCTAAGTCGAGGAATACTCATAGTTTGAACGACTACCCGCATAGAGCTGATAGGCTATAGATGAAGCTAAACTCTACCAAAAGGATCCTCATTCCCAAATAAAATACAAATATCACTATACGAATGACATAGCCTCCAAGTCTCAATACACGTGCTCTCTATTGTTCTCTCATAATTAAAAACCTGGGGGAAGAAAGACCCAGCTACTATCATATGCTTCGACACCAAGCGGAGTGACAATACTAGTCCTCTAACACATCTATGCACCAGTGCCCGGATCCAAATGATATAGTATAGAAAAATGTCTGTCCTATTCGAGAAATCCAATCCATACTCAGAATTGGTAAAGAACCCAAATGAACACCAATAAACCCACTCTTGTCTGAGAATTGCTCTATGATTCAAATATCATTCATGGCTAAGAGAGATCTACAACGTGACTCAAATTCCCAATGCCGAACCTCAAAGGGCTAAAGTAGTCAGAACCTTAATTGGAGCCTAAGCTGGACCAAACCCTTTTTTGGCTACCGCCGGAGATCTTTGATGCCCATCTCTAACTATCTAATCCAACACTATGGGGAAACTCTAGAAATGCATACTGAAGTATCGTGCGCATCTTTCCATTACTTCATCCATCATACATCATTTATTAGGGACAAAATAGTCAAAGAATGTGTTCGAGTTTCATAGCAATACAAACACACGACAAGGAGTCCAAAAGTGAATTTCCTAAAATGTCAATGTAACCTCCTAAAAATATGTTACGGACATCTCCGCACCGATCCACAGGACTTTACTAAACACTTAGCTCTTGTACTAACAAACCGGTAAAACCTAGGCTCAGATACCAATTTTTCACGGCAAATTTTCTTAGGTCATGATGGTGCCTACTATAACCCACCAGTAGGCAAGCCAAACTCATATTCCAAAATGGCTAGTAACGAACCACCAAAATAGAATATGGAAAGAATGTCGATTAAACGTAACAAAAGATCACTTACATAAATGAATCCCAAAACCTGGTGGTATCGGTACAAGAGATTCTAATGTAATAAGAATACAAAAGTGGAATCGATGAAGTAAATTACACTGATACAACTTATCTCCAAATACAACATAGAGACAAATCAGTACATAAGAGGGAGATAAGTAATACTCCAAACATTGGGAGCTCACTCTAAATCTCTGATCCATGACTACTCTACCTGATGCACACATCAATGGTGATAACCTGTACTATGATCCGCAGGCTGCAGAAATATAGTATGAGTACCAAACGAATGGTACTCAATAGGCAACTGCCAACTGAGCTCCAAAAATAAAATAAATATATACAATATAAACAAAATAGAAACTATACCCAAAAAGTTTAGAAATCATATAACAAGTCAATGAGATAATAAGGATAGCCTATTCTAGTCATGTCCAAGAGACTAACATAATAAGGTTAGGGAAGTATCAAGGATGAAGTATCCTGTTCCATCCATATTCGTGAATCTCAATACTATACCATATATCCCAGGTCAATATATGAATAAAGGGAAAAAGAAGGATAGATAATAATATCCAATGACAAGGAATCAATACACAATACGAATAAAAAAGGGAAGGGATATACAATTGTCCGATAGATATATATAGCCAGGTATATATATTAACATATAAGTATAAGGTCAACTCAAAGTGTAACCTAAATTATGATATCTTCCATTTAAGACCTCATTATAGTCCTATCTAGATGTAATACTATCATGCTTAAGTTTTCTAATTCACATGGATAGACATGAAATAATCATGCACAATAATGCTATCGTAAGATTGAAAAGTCCAGAAACATACCTCAAATCTCGACTCTGAAATAATGACCAATCTATCATAAACTAGCAATAATAATGATCATAACAATGATAATAACAAAATCAATAATAGTTCGAGTAACTGGCTATATAATAAGTGTATATATAATAGGTGCATGAACTCAAGTCGTGGTCAAAAGAGTGTAAATCTGTAAGTTTGTTGCCCAAGGTGAACTTCGGGGCTAAATCTCTTATAGTGTAGAAAGGGTTGGAATATCTCACGATCAGAGCAAAAAGGAGTTTAAAATCATGGACCATGATATATCTCGGTCAAATCTTTAAAAACATCATTATTGAACTATTTTACACATTTAACTTATTCGTTAGGTTAGGCGGTTATTATTGTAAATAAATACATTTTAAGGGTGAAAAGTGGATTTTAACCCTTGTCTAGAAAGAGCAGTCATAAGATCGTATTTCAACTAAAATCACATGAATTATCGATATAATGATTATGAATGTACTGAATCTATGCATGCCATTACCAGTATTCAAATCAATAAAATCATAAGCGTCATACCGCATCTTCCTTCATCCTATATCGGAGAGATAGGTATCTAAAATTATATACATATTCATAACCACAAAAATATCCTTTGAAAAGATAAATACCTCCCTGATATCCCACTCTTATCATAACACGGCTTGACCCAATAATGTGTCCATAATAATCATAATATCATTATCACGGCTTAGGCCCATATACATATTCGTAACTTATATCAATAATTATACTTATAAGCCGACACATATCTATAATCATCTCACATATAGGATACATCTCATATCTAAGAGGCATAATCGATCTATAAAGTATAACTCGTAACTATGTGGCATAACATATCTATAAGACATATCATATCTATAGGTTATACATCATGACTATGAGAAATATCTCTTCTCTAGGAAAATATCATATCAAAGAGGAAATAGTGTCTCTATAAGACAAATAACATGTTTAAGAAGAAATAACATTTGTAAGGGACAACATCATGTCTAAGAAGAAATAGCATCTCTAAGACCGAATATCATTACTAAGAGGAAGTAACATCTCTAAAGGTTCAATAATTATAATCCGGGGAAAGTTATCATAATTTATCAATTCACCAAGCAAATCTCATAAACAAGGATCATTAGTAACAATTAGGCCTAATATCTGCAACTAAGCCCACAATGGCTAACACAAGTCTTGGTCTAAGTGGGTCGGATGAACCCACCTCTAATCCTCAATTTCCACATTTAGGCAATCTACACCCCAAACTAGGATAAGGTCTCCAGCTCAACTTCTATATGTCAAGGAAGCTACAACCAAGACTAAGACAGGAACTTCAACTAGAAATATGGGTGTTTAAGTCAACTCTACCTAAATGACGGTTCCAAGATCACCACGCTAGCCCAATAAGATTTAAATATACTAATCATGTATCTAACACTAAAAGCATAACCCAAACATAGAACTACATCATATCTAATCTGTGAATTAGTTCAATATAGGGAGAAGGCAATACGAATCAAAAGAGTCATAACACTCCTCCGTACTAGTCCAAAACCCTCATCTAATCCCCAAATCATCAATAATCAGGACTAAGCTATTCTACTCATAATCAAGTCTATCATTCATATCCACATGCCATATATAACACACATCATCTTCAAAGAAGAGTAGGTAGAAGCCAACCTCAAAATCGAATCGTAAAATTTCAAATTGCTCTCCAAGCATCCATCTTTACTTCACAATCCCAAATTGACACCACACTATCAAAATTATAATCTACTCATAAATACAAGTCTAACGACACCCATATTATACCATTGTTCTTTGGTTCCAAAAACGACACCAAAAACCCAAGTGGATCTCACTTACAAAAAATGCATTTTCGAGGTCAACCCATGTTCATACACGAATAATAAATCATAATTTTGGGCTAAAAGCCTTAAGCTAAATTAGGGTTTTGGATCAAATACAAAGAAATTAATCAATAAAGTGATGAAATCTTACCTTAATCTAGGTGAAAATCATGATAATATATGATTAGCAAGCACCCAAGTCACCCACAATGATCAATTTTGAGTTATAACACTCATTTTGGGGTTTCTAGGTCTAAAAGATAAAGGAAAATGCCCTAAATGCATCTTGGGGTCTATATATAGCCCCTACAGGTGAGGAGATTGCGCTATCGTGATCCTAGGGTCCACTATTGCGATCGAGACACCATTTTCCGTGATCACGGTATCCCCCTATGCATCAAATGACAGCAAAGTCAAAAACTTATTTTTGACCCTCGAAACTCATTAAGAACCTAAGAACATGATCTAATAGTGAAATTTGAGTTTAAACCATATTTCAAATCCATTAGAATCGTCAAAACTTCTATCTGAGATTGTTTAGGTAAAAAGTGGGCCCCACACCTATAGTTTCATTTTTCATAAAATTTGGTCAATAACCTAAAATAAGTATGGAAGCCTTGGTACTTGAACCAAGGTTCCCCTTAGCCTAAAATTGATATTTCAGATGCGATGGAAAATTTTGATCTTCTATCTGAGGTCGTTTTAACCAAATAAGGACCCCACACCAGTATTTTGATTTTCCAACTTTCCAATTAATATGTCAAAATAAGCTCGGGTGCATTGGGATCTGAATCAATAGTCTACGTAGCCTAAAATTGATATTTTGAATCTGTTGTCACAGTTAGAATTTTCATCCGAGATTGTTTCACTAAAATTTTCACCTGATAGCCATTTGAAACCAATGAAGACTTCAAAATAAGGAATTAGCTCTAAAAACTAAATAAATGGACCGGTAATCAAACCGTCGATCCCAGTAAGTCATAAATGATTTGGGGTAGCTATAGAGAATCTCAAACAGCAAAGATAAGTAGAAATATGAAAAATGACCAGAAGATTCATTAAGTCTATGAATTTTGATTTCTGTAGTCCATGCACACTCTCCAACCTATGAATGGTCTCATTGGCACAAGCTCATTTTTCTCATTCGGCACTACATTAATTTTGCTTTTCTTTGGGATGCATTGAAAAAAACTAACCTACTATCTATCCGCAATGGGGTAACTACACTAGCATCTAACCATTTGATAATTTCTTTCTTTACCGCCTCCTACATAAAAGGATTTAGCCGACACCGATGTTCAATACTAGGAATGCAGTCTAGTTTAAGCAGGATCTTATGAGTACAAATTCCAGGCGAAATACCCATAATATTTGCAATGGTCTATCATATAGCTCTTTTAAACTACTTCAACATTGATAACAATGAATCTACCTCAGTCTTAACTAAGTCAGCTGCAATAATCACTGGCAAAGTATTGTCGAGCCCTAAAAATGTATAGCACAAGTGACAGGGGAGAGCCTTTAGCTCCAAGACTAATGGCTCCTCAATATGTGGTCGAGCAGGAGAAGTGGGTCTATTTTTTAGATCCAGATCAAACTTTTTTAGAAAATAAGCGTAAGAATCTCTCCTATATAGAGTGCCCACCATCTCATCATACTCCTCGATACCAGCACTATCAAAATTCATAATCACCATTGCCAGTGCCTTAACTCCAAGTCTCTCTTCAATGGACACAACAACATCATCAACACTATGATCAATGGTGTTTGTTATAGACATGGACCGCATATCATCAGACTGTTTTATCTAAACTCTATTTTTCCTAATTTCATATCAACCAACACCCTACATGTAGCGAGGAAGGGTCTACCCAGGATGATAGGGACTTGGAAGTCCACCTCAAAGTCAATAATAATAAATTCAGCCAAAAATATAAAGGATGCTACCTTCATGAACACATCACAAATAATGCCAACTGGACGCTTCACTACGTGGTCATCCATCAACAATCTCATTGATGTTGGTTTGGGTGCCTGACAGCGCACATGCAAGTGTACGTTGTCTTATCAAGTAGTAAAGTGTCCTTCAAGAAAGCCCAAGTATCGATCTCTCAGGGACTTGCGTTCGCCGACTATCCAATTATAGTTCAACAATTGAGAAAAAGTAAATAAGAAAGTTTTAGAATAGTAAACTAAAAAGAAACAAAACTAATGCGAAAAATTAATGACTTAGGACAATCAATGGATAGAAGCCCAGAGTTAAGGCTTACGAACAATCATACTATGTTATTGAAATTTATTTGTTAAATCACTTATCTTGGTTGTTGAGTCATAGGGTTAATTACATGATCAGGGTTTCCCAACCTCTAATCCTTTACCTCAGTTGAACCTTACAACTACATCATTGAGCGGGGATGTAATAGTTTACTTAAGTTCTTTACACTATCATCCTATGTGAGAATCAAGTAAGGCTTCTATGTATATCCCTGTCCTAGATGCTAATTCAAATCTCTTATTTTATAAAGAAACAAGAATCATACCTTGCTTATTCCCATATTCTATCTCCCTATTCCCTCTCCTGAGATTACAAGGTTGATAATTGATGTATTTTAAGGGTAGCTGATTCTTAAAATAGTTAAAACCAGAATAAACAAACAACCAATAATGATAATCAAATCAACAAACTTAATTCAAAACTAAAGTACTCATGATCTTGGCCTTAACCCCGAATAGAATTTTTACCCTTTAATGGAAATATTCATTATCCAATCCCTTGGATTGATGATACAAACCATGGAAGAAACAAAAGTTAAGATAATAAAATCCAAAAAAAAATTATGGTATCCTCCTCAATCCTCCAAGACGTCCTTAAGTATGTAAAAACTTGATACAATAATGTATTTATAGCATAAGGGTAAGCCAAATCCATCTAGGAATCGAATTGGAGTGAAACGCCCAGGGTAGAAATGGAGCATGCGTCTCACGTTGTATTACATAGGAATGGAGCATGTGACGCACGTAAATCGGATATACATACTATTTTGGGTCCCTTCCAAGTCTTTTTGTGTGTATCACGTGCCCATAATTCTTCACACGTGTCCACACTCTCCCTGGACATTCCAGGTATCCAAATTGTGTCAATTTTGGTATTGTGCATTCGTTGAGCCATTCCGAGCCTTTTTGAGTTGTTTCCACTTGATTTGAAGCTTGTATATCCTTTATATATCATCATAATCCATTAAAAAAGCATCCTATAGCATTAAACACAACAATTTAGAGCTCAAAACAACACAACATCCAAGACAGAGAACGAGAAACACAAGATAAACATAGGTTTCATTCACTTTGATTTCTAACTTATTGTTCTGACTCTTGATACAATTGACCCTTGAACATTAACAACAAGTTGTTTCACATATAAATACACAATAACAACCTTAGAAAACTCATTAAACACGTTAGAAACCAATATGATAGACTGGACAAACACCTAGCTCAAACTAGTCACACTAGTTTTCTCGGTTGACTTCTAAATGATCAATTTGAATCAAAACTTGTGTGGAAACACTATTACACATTGTAAATACATACATGGACATTTAGATGCACATTTATATCATTATCACCACATTAAGCAAATGAATCATCCTCAAAACAAGGCTAAAAATTCTAGAATAGCAACGCTAAAATGCATAAATTCACCCAACATCACCACCCACACTTACATCCTTGTTCATCCTCGAACAATTCTTAACTATAAGCATCATGAGCTGAAGAAACTCCACACTTCTACTACATGCAAGATACTCAAGCTAGTACTACAATGACTACACATAATGCAAGTTACTACACTAAGCATGTTTCAACACAATTAAAGGATCAAGAATACTACTCAAACACAACCTAGCCTCAAGAATTGACTCACCTAGTTGGAAAACTCATGCTTATTGCTCAATAAAGGATATCATAAAAATCACTTACATTCATCAAACATGTGCCCTTCACAACAAGAGAGTTACCCATAATCACTCATAATAATACAATTTATAATATGATGGATACAAGAATCAAATTATGCCCACTCTCTCAAAGAATTCACAAGTTACACATAATGAACCATAAGCTTGCCCTAAGTGTAATGCTCCACTAATAATGGAATGTAAATATTAGGATCAATTAGCACTTTTCTGGATTGTAATGTGGTCTAAGGGATGGGTAGGAACTATTTTGACCAATAATAGTGACTAACCTTTCTAAGCGATTTAATACACTACATTATACACTTGAAACCAATCTCCAACAACCAATTTATACTTTTCATCTACCCATACCTTTTGTTTTTGCCCCATCTCTTTTAAGTATTTTCACAAACACTTGGTAGACGCATAGTTTACTACCACAAGAATCAGTTTTTCTCTTTTTTCACAACAATGACAATATTTCTAGCTACATTATATCACATCCATCCACCACATATCAAATATAAACACCAAAAACTATTACCTTGGGGCATAATTTCACATTTTTCTTCTTCAATTTCTCAAACCTCTTACTACATCAATTTTTCATTAAAGCACTTAGGAGCTTTTTGAATCAAATTACGATCTATCAAAGAAGAGATTAGGCTACTTATGAGGTTGCCAAAAAAAAAGATAAAGGATCAATGGGGGTTAACTAGGATTAAGCACAAGGGTAGGACAAATAGAAGGTATAAAACAAGGCTATCAAACAAATGCCTATATCATCTCCTAAACCCACATTCTTTATTTTGCTTTACACACACACTAGGCAAGTATTAGACATCACATGGAACAAGGAATATACAAAAATCTTACACGCACATGGCACATGCTCAACTCAATAGGATCATCATAGACTCCCAACCAAAAAATACCATAAATTCAAAATTAAGCCAATAAGTACAAGAGTCACATATATGAGCCTAAGAGTCTTAAAAATAGTAATTCACTCAATCAACATGCTTTTACAAACAAACCCACTTGCACCATGCAATCAAAAATAGCACCAACTCAAATATACCACTTATTCATATCCTAAAAAAAATTAAATTGAGCTAAAAATTGGGAATTTCCCCACCCCGCACTTAAAAATCTACTTTGTCCCCAAAGTGTACTTTTTAAAGTATGAGATAGAAATACTCCCTAAGTCCTCTAGGCCTATCTAGTAGCATCTTTTCAAATAAAGGAGATCCATGGGACCCCACACTTGGTCCTTGCCATGATTCTTAGCCCAAGTTTATGGTACTCAGGCTTCTCATTAATCTGTGACTTAGCCAAAAACAAAAATTATGTGAAGTAAAAAAGAACTAAAAACTAAAAAGAAAACATACCTTAGCTTAGGTTACCTCCTAAGAAACGCCTAATTTAGTGTCGCAGCATGACCCATTTAACTTTTTCCTCCACCATTAGGATATAAATTTCACCCTTAATATTGCATCCATCTTTTTGCCTCGATCATAGAGAGGTGGTACAAAAATTAAGGAATCGAGTAATGGAATGTGCATGCTAAACCACTCATCCTTAAAGTGAGGTGTGTTTTTATATTGCTTAACCAGTGCAAAATCAAGAATATAGGATTCTTGTTCCTTATCTTCACACTTTTCCACTATTTTAAATGATTCCACAGACAAAATATCATCTAAACATAATGTAGAAAAATGCTTTGAATGAGGCCCAACCAATTTCACTTCAAAATTTACACTCTCCACAACACACTCACTCTCATTCACCTTCTTAATTTTAGTCTCAAGATAAAGATGACAACTGAGTGGATGTGATTCTTGTGTTTTTCTCTGCTCTGTGGAAATGATGGTGATGGTATTTCCTGAACCTCCTTGGTTATTTGTTGAGCATTGCCTACAAATATGACCGAATTAGGATTAAAAGGACACATATTTTGCAGAGTGATACAAATATCCACAAGTCACAAACCAACTTGTAGTCTCCTGTACAAGTCGTAAACAAGCAGGTCCCCTCCAAATGCTTGGATCAAAATCTGGACAAAAAGCCTCATGGTGGGGTCCTCCACAATAATGACAAGAATCATCATCCCTCGAAAACCATCTATCCAAGAATGACATCTCAAGAAGAGTATAAGAAAAATAAAAATAAAGGCAAAAAAAACTAAAAAAACAAAAAATATTTACAACTCAATATTGAAAAAACTAAAAATAAGATAGTTGCCTAGTTACAAGTCCTCGGCAATGGCGCCAAAAACTTGACAGTGCACACGCTAGTGTACGTGGTCTTATCAAGTAGTATAGTGGCCTTCAAAAAAGCCCAAGTATCAATCTCTCAGGGACTTGCTTTCCCCGACTATCCAATTATAGTTCAACAATTGAGAAAAAGTAAATGAGAAAGTTTTAGAAGTGTAAACTAAAAAGAAACTAAACTAATGCGGAAAAGTAATGACTTAGGACAATCAATGGATAAAATCCCAGGATTAAGGCTTAGAACAATCGTACTATGTTATTGAACTTTATTCGTTAAATAGCTTATCTTGGTTGTTGATTCATAGGGTTAATTGCATGATCAAGTTCCCAACCTATAATCCTTTACCTAAGTTGAAACTTACAACTACATAGTTGAGCGGGGATATAATAGTTCACTTAAGTT
The DNA here is from genome assembly GCA_030864215.1 of Capsicum pubescens. NCBI lineage: Eukaryota > Viridiplantae > Streptophyta > Magnoliopsida > Solanales > Solanaceae > Capsicum > Capsicum pubescens. The sequence goes on along the minus strand of CM061543.1, from coordinate 220,662,975 downwards.
CTTTACACTATCATCCTACGTGTGAATTCATCATCCTACTTGTCCTAGATGCTAATTCAAATCTCTTATTTTCTAAATAAAAAAGAACCATACCTTGTATATTCCCATGTTCTATCTCCATATTCTCTCTCCCGAAACCACAAGGTTGACAATTGATGTATTCTAAGGGTAGCTAATTCTTAAAATAGTTAAAACAATAATAAACAAACAACCAATAATGATAAGCAAATAAAAAAACTTAATTCAAAATGAAAGTACTTATGATCTTGGTCTTAACCCCGAATAGGAGTTTTAGCCTTTAATGGAAATATTCATCATCCAATCCCTTGGATTGATGATACAAACCACGAAAGAAACTAAAGTTAAGATAATAAAACTCTTAAAAAAAGTTGTGGTAGCTTCCTCAATCCTCCAAGACGTCCCAAAGTATGTAAAAAATTGATACAACAATGTATTTATAGCATAAGGGTAAGCCAAATCTGTCTAGGAATTGAATTGGAGTGAAATGCTCAGGGGTGAAAGGGAGCATACGTTGCACATTGTATTTCATAGGAATGGAGCATACGACGTATGCATATCACATGTACACACTGTTTTAGGTCCCTTCTGAGTCTTTTGGTATGTTTTACGCACTCATACCCCTTCACACGCGCCCTGTACATTCCAGGTGTCCAAATTGCGTCAATTTTGGTATTGTGCATTCGTTGAGCAATTCCGAGCCTTTTTGAGTTGTTTCCACTTGATGTAAAGCTTTTATATCCTTCATATATCATCATAATCCATTAACCAAGCATAATATATCATTAAACACAGAAATTTAGAGCTCAAAACAACACAACATCCAAAATGGAGAACTAGAAATACGAGCTAAGCATAGGCTTCATTCACTTTGATTTCTAACTTATTGTTTTGACTCTTGTCTTGATCCAATTGACCCTTGAACATTACCAACAAGTTTTTTCACATATAAATACACAATAACAACCTTAGGAACTCATTAAACACGTTAGAACCCAATACGATTGACTAGAAAAATACCTAGCTCAAACTAGTCACACTAGTTTTCTCGGCTGACTTCTAAATGATCAATTTGAATCAAAACTTATCCAGAAACACTATTAAACATTGTAAACACATACATGGACACTTAGATGCACATTTATATCATTATCACCACATTAAGAACATGAATCATCCTCAAAACAAGGCTAAAAAGGCTAGAATAGCAACGCTAAAATGCATAAATTCACCCAACATCAGTGCCCCTAATCCCAACTACTTATAAACCACCAGTGGAATAAGATTAATGCTAGCTATTATATCAAATAAAGTGTGAGTAATATTGAAGGACCCAATAGTACATGGAATAGTGAAGGCTCCTGGTACCTCCTTCTACTTTAATAACGAACTAGGAGCAACAACACTATAATTGTGCACATTATCAATCGGCTCAAATCTCACCATCCACTTCCTAGTGACTAAATATTTCATGAACTTCGTGTAACCCGTCCTTTGTTCTAATGCCTCAGCAAAGGGAATATTTACAGATAGTTTCTTCAATATTGATAAGAACTTCTGATATTTACCTTCTTATTTCTTTTTTGGCCTTTGAGGAAAAAGTGAGGGAGGTCTCAGAATAGTCTTCAACATCGGCCCATGAATCTTCTCCTTCCCTTTGTCCTTATTGTTAGTATGTTTAACACCTATTAATTTTTCAAATCCTTCTATAGGTGTCTCAGCAGTATCAATCTGATCACCATTATTCCTTGGCTCTTCCACGGCCGACATGGAGGGATCTATGGTGGATTTACCACTCCAAGTGGTAATGGCATAATAATGACTATCTTTTTTTGGAATAAGCGATATATTGTAGAGAAGAGTGTCAGGATATCTCTGATTAAATATAGCCAATATTTGGCAAAACTATTGCTCTGGTTATTTTATCGCAGTGGCATGCGACTCAACTTTCTGGTTCAACCCTAATATATCTGCCTTAATCTCCTTAATATAGCTATACTGATTGTCTTGGACTTTAATTAACTTGGACAATATTGCTTTAATTTTTGACTCGGTATCATGACTACCAAGGGGAACATATTTGTGACTTTTTTCTTTATAGTCATCTCTTAGCCTCCAATCACCATCTCGCTCTCTGCTTATGTCTCGATATTTATCACTATAGTAGTTTTGACCTTGGTTTCCTTTCCCCTTTGCTAAAAAAACCCAGCACTTTTCAATCTAGATACTTTTCTTCCTCATTTCCATTAGACTCATAAGCCCTGGAAGCATACCCATATGCCTCTACTGCATTCACTTTTTTAGAATTCATTGCTGCAAATTATATTGTAAATAACCTAATATCAATTCTGAGTTGTACAACTTCTTGTGCTACCAAATTAACACAAACTCTATAGTTATTATGTAAGACGCTGTAGTTGTAAGAGTCAAGTAACACATTCAAAATGACCTTTAGGACCCCTATTTCAATGGTAGACCATGTTTAAATGTTATGGGTTAAGTTGGCGGTGTTTTTAGGCCTTAAAAATGACTGTACGTCGTATGTTAGACCTTATGCTAAGGTTGTGCATTGCATGAAATATTCCATAGACACTGGATCAGGTGTGCTTTTAGCATGTTGTACACACCCTCAGGTGTACTTTTGGCATGCGCCGCCCAGCAAAAGTCTGGTGCCAAAATTTCTTTATTTTGACTTAATTTAAGGGCGTTGAGGTCTTTTCACACACCTAAACCATTTCTTATCATCCTTAAATGAAATAAGGGTTCTTTAAGCATATTATTTCTACTTTCTTAACACCAAGCACCCAATATATGATTCAAAATACTTCCTCTCTTCCCAAGAACAAAATTCAAGCTTCTTCTCTTAAGAACTCAATAATTTAAGTTCTCATTTCTAGATTTCTCCAACAATTCATCCAATTGAGGTATGTGGGGTATTCATTAATGGGTTCCTTTCACCCATTGAGCCAAAAACCCCTCTTTCTTATTTAAAGTATGAATTCTATCTTATTTTATGAAATTATCCATGAAACTTATGAACTTAATCCATATATTTCCTAGTAATTTGAATTCAAGCCATGTCAATATGTGTTCCCATGTAAACTAGTTTATTTCATGCTTTAGATTTCAATTACTCATGTTCTATTCAAGTGATTCCATGTCAAATCTTTGAGTTATGAATTAAATCATGTGACTATGTTGCTTTCTCAAGTTTAACTCATCCCCAAATTCAATTTCATCTATTTCACACAATTATTGAAATTTCTTATATTTTGGGTCTTGGAACTATGATTTTACACCATTGTTTTAAACGTTGTTATCATATTTTTGTGATCATTCAGTGATGGCGGGTTATGAACACCCGATACCTAGTGTTTTACATGATATCATTTACAAGCAACAAGTTGGTTAGACCATGATTTATTTACTATATTTATATTACCATGTTTATGTTGAGCATTTATTAGTACAGTACCATATCATGTTAAACAAACAATAATATCAGTTTTTTTCAGTTGGGAGTAACACTTAGCACCGAGTGAACATAGGGATGGCGGCTCCCCCATCAGTTAGGCATGAGTTATTAGTAGCAGTCCCTAAGTTCCAGACCTACAATTCCATCGTAGATTATGAGGGGTCCCCCATCAGTTAGGCATGACACCCTCGTCTTATGGGACATCAGCCTTGTGGATCCAGATTGCTAATCGTGTTGGTAGCCCTGGAAAGTTACCAACATCCTTCCAACTGGGGTTACAGGTTGGACCCTAATAGCTTAAATTGGGGCATATCGATTATAACTAGATCCCATAGTCTTAGTTCCCTATTCAGAGTATGACAGTTCAGGTTTGCATGACCAAGTATACAGATATCAATTATTCATTTATCCAGACATTGGTTATTCAGTTATTTAGACCATATTAGTACATGTTTATTCTTGGTTCTGCATTCTCATTTTTACATGTGAATGCATCCATGTTCAATTTCCATATGTATTTTAGTTAGTCCTTACCTCACGTACTAGTACATTCAAAGTACTGATCACATACTTTTACTTTTCTCTTGCGTTATGTTGTCTTATAGCATAGGTTCGTATGCACAGTTTCCTGACCATCCCTGGAGAGATCAACAGTAGTGGTTAGTCCTCATCCATCGAGGATGAGACATGTTATTTCAGTTATTTCCATATACTATTATGTTTAGTTTAGTTGGAGGGAGTTGGGGGTTTATCCCATCAACTTTGTATGTTTAGAGGCTTTCAGACAGATATTGTAGTTTCCAGTGCTTATTAGATTCTTTAGAACTATCATTTTATGTGTTTTAGTATTTTAATTGACAGTACCTTATCAGTTTATCTTCTGCACCTATTGTTTTACTTTCTTTTTTATTCAGTTCTCACAATATGTACTAGACCATGGGTTAGCTTGGGATCACTTGGGGCCTTAAGCACCGTGTCGTGACTAGGGGGTAGCCTTGGGTCATGACAATACTTAGTATCAGAGCCTAAGGTTTTGAAGTGTCCTAGGGTGTCTGAAAGCCACATTGAGTAGAGTCTTGTGCATGGGTGTGAAGTGTACCACACTTATGAAAAAAAGGATATGAGATATTTTTTGAAAAGTTTTCCTTTTTTCAGTTTTCATGTCATGCAAAAGAGCATGATCTCTATTGAATTCCTCTTTATAACTCATCCTTCATTCCATTTATAGACAATGCCTCTAAAAAAACAACAGAAAAAGGTACAAGGATCAACCCGCACCACCACCTACTCAAGAAGATCCCGTGAATGACCATATTTCTCATGTTGAGTTCAGGGCCACTTTCACAACCTTGGCCCATTTTGTAGTTGCTCATAACAATCAACAGGTTGTTGCACCAGTCAATTTGGTGATGAATACGGCTAAAGCTAGGTTCCGAGACTTAAAGCCAGATGAATCCCCCATGTTTTCTGGATCTAAGTTTGAGGGGGATCCATACAAGTTTCTAGATAGAGTGTAAAAAGTGACTGATATCATGGGTGTCACTTTAGGTAAGAGTGTAGACTTGGTTGCTTACCAGTTGTAGGGAGTATCTCTCACCTGGTTTAAGCTGTGATAGGAGGAATGAGGTGATGAGGTAGGTTCTACAGAGTGGAAGGAGTTTGTCACAGCTTTCTTAGACAGGTTCCTCCTACTAAAGTTGAAGGAAGCTAAGGTTCAAGAGTTTATAAATTTGAAGCAGGGTAGTATATGTATGAAGGAGTACTCATACAAGTTCACTTACTTAGTGAGGTATGCTCCAACTATGGTGGCTAACTCTAGGTCCAGGTTGAGTAAGTTTGTTTCTGGTGTATCTAATAGTGTAGTCAAGGAGTGTAGGACCACTATGTAGATTAAGGAGATGGACCTATCTAGACTTATGGTTCATGCTCAGTAGATTAAGGAGGAGAAACTTAAGGAGAAAGAGAGAGAGAATAAGAGGGCCAAAATAGGTAGTTTCAACTTTTCTCAGCTAAGGTCGGAAGACGGTAACTATAATCAGTTTTGCAAAAAAAATTCAGCCCCTACTTCATCTTCAGCCAGTATGCTAGTGTCTAAGTTCAGGCAGGACAGTTGGGATATAGCTCCAGGCTCTAAGTCCCAGGGTAGTATAAGCACTATTTGTACCAATCTGCTCTGCGAAAAGTATGGTAAGAATAATCACAGAGGGTACAGAGCTGGTAGTGATAGGTGTTTTGGGGGTGGCAAGTTAGTACACAGGGTAAAGGAGTGCCCTATAGGCATGTGTAGGGGTAGAAATAATCACTAGGAAGACCAGTCCAATCATTTATCAACTTCAGCAGGTCGCCCGACTCAGCAGGGTGCCACTTCCAGTACAACTAGTGGGCAGCGTCAAAATGGACTATATGCTCTCCAAACTCAACATGATCAGGAAATTTCTCCTGATGTGTTTACGAGTATGTTACAAGTCTTCCATCTTCATTTTATGCATTTCTAGACCTCAGAGCTTTACTTTCCTTTGTGACTCCTTATATCACTGTAGACTTTGGTGTTAGTCCCAAAACATTGGTAGAGCCTTTCTCAGTGTCTACCCACTGGGTAAGTCTATTGTAGCTAGACGGGTATACATAAAGTGCCTAGTTACAGTGTCTAAGAAAGTTACTTTAGTTGACCTCGTGGAGTTAGAGATGATGAATTTTGATGTCATTCTCGACATGGATTTTCTCAAACCACAGTCGATTGCAAGAATGGAATTGTCCAGTTCCAGATTCCCAATGAGCCATTTATCAAATGGAAGGGTAGTACTTCAGTGCTTAAGGGTCAGTTTGTTTCCTATCTTAAGGCAAAAAAATGATATCTAAGAGGTGTATTTACCATCTTGTCCAAGTCAAGGACTCAAATTTTGAAACTCTGAGTATTGAGTCAGTTTCAGTAGTAAGATAATTTCTATATATTTTCCTAGAGGATCTTCCCGGAGTTCCTCCCAAAAGAGAGATAGACTTCGGAATAGGTCTCCTTCCAGATACCCAGACTATATCTATTCTACCTTATAGAATGGATCTAGATTAGCTTAAGGAGCTAAAAGAGCAGTTAAAGGATCTCTTGGATAAGGGTTTCATCAAGCCTAGTATTTCACTATGGGGTGCTCCAGTTCTATTTGTGTGCAAAAATGGCGGTTTTCTTAGAATGTGAAATGATTACCATCAGTTGAACAAGGTCATGATTAAGAATAAGTATCTTCTTCCCAGAATTAATGACTTGTTTGACAAACTTTAGGGTGCAAGTTATTTCTCTAAGATAGACTTCAGATCCGACAATCATCAGCTTAGAGTCAGAGAAAGTGACATTCTGAAGATATCCTTCAAAACCCAGTATGGCCACTTTGAATTCATAGCTATGTCTTTTGGACTAAAAAATGCCCCTACAGCTTTTATATACTTGATGAATAGGGTGTTCATGTAGTACTTGGACATATTTATCATAGTCTTTATTGATGATATCCTTGTCTATTCCCGTAGTGATAATGATCATGCAGACCATATGAGAGTCGTATTGCAGACCCTTAGAGATCAACAGTTATTCACTAAGTTCAGTAAATGCAAATTTTGGTTGAGATCAGTAGATTTCCTTGGTCACATCATTGATGATGATGGCATTTAAGTTGATTCTCAAAAGACCAAAGTAGTGAAAACTGGCCTAGACCCATCTCTCCATCAGATATTAGGAGTTTATTGGGTTTAGTCGACTATTAGAGATGGTTTTTCAAAAGGCTTTCTTCTATTTCTTCCCCCATGTCGAGGCTAACATAGAAGAAGGTTAAATTTTAGTGGTCAGATTCCTACGAGAAGAGTTTTTAGGAGCTAAAGGTGACTCACTTCTGCCCCAGTCTTGACTTTTCTAGATGGCACAGATAGGTTCATAGTATATTGTGATACTTCTAGAGTTGGTCTGGGTTGTGTATTAATGCAGAGAGGTAAGGTCATAGCTTATGCCTCTAGATAGCTTAAGCCCCATGAGAAAAATTATCCGACCCATGATTTTGAGTTTGCAGTTGTTGTCTTTGCCTTGAAAATTTGGAGGCATTATCTTTATGGGGTTCATGTGGATGTGTTCATAGATCGCAAGAGTTTACAGTATTTGTTCGCGCAAAAAGACCTAAATCTTCACCAGAGAAGATGGCTTGAATTTTTAAAAGACTATGAAATGAGTGTGTTGTATTATCCGGGCAAGGCCAATATAGTGGTGGATGCCCTTAGTATATTGTCTATTGGTAGTGTTGCCCATGTTAAGGATGATAACAAAGAGTTAGTCTATGAGGTGCATCAGCTTGCTAGGTTAGGAGTTTGGTTGGTTGATTTGGGTGAAGGAAGTATATGGTTTCAGAATGATTCAAAATATTTATTGATTGCCGAAGTAAAAGAAAGCAATAAAGGGATCCTAGTATAGTTAAGTTGAAGAAGGCAATTAGAGATCAGAAGGTGGAGGTTTTCTCCCAAGGGGGAGATGTTGTGCTTCGTTACCAGGGAAGGTTATGTGTTTTATGTGTTGATGGTTTGAAATAGAAAATATTAGCATAAGCGCATGGTGCACGGTATTATATTCACCCTAGAGCCACTAAGATGTATCATGACTTATGAGAAATCTATTAGTGGAGTGGTATAAAAAGAGATATTGCAGAGTTTGTGGCTGTGTTCAAACTGTCATCAAGTTAAGGTTAAACTCCAAAGGCCTAGTGGTACACTTCAGGAGTTTAGCATTCCCACTTTGAAGTGGGAGGTGGTCAAAATAGACTTTGTGATAGGGTTGCCTCGTACGCGTCGTTAGCATGATTCGATTTGGGTCATTATAGATAGAATGACCAAGTCAGCCCATTTCTTGACAGTTCGTACTTCGTACTATGTTGAGTATTATGCAAGGCTCTATCTTAGGGAGTTGGTGAAGTTGTTGGGGGTTCCATTGTCTATTATTTGATATAGAAGTACTCAGTTTACCTCTCACTTTTGGAAAGCTTTTTAGAAGGGTCTTGGTACCCAAGTTCATCTCAGTATAGCTTTTTATCCTCAAACAAATAGTCAGGAAGAGAGAACTATTCATACTTTAGAGGGCATATTGAAGGCGCATGTCTTTTACTTTAAGGGTAGTTGGGATGACCTCTTACCTTTGATTGAGTTTTCCTATAACAACATCTATCACTCCAATATCTATATAGATCCTTTTGGGGCTTTCTATAGAAGGAGATGTAGATCTCTTATTAGTTGGTTTAAAGTAGGTGAGGCTGCTTTGATAAGGCTAGCTTTTGTATTTGTGGCAATAGAGAATGTTCAGTAAATCGAGAGAGGCTAAAGACAGCCTAAAGTCGTCAAAAATCTTATACAGATGTGAGAAGAAGGGATCTTCAGATTGAGGTTGGTGACATAGTTAATTTAAAATTTTGCCTATAAAAGGAGTGAAGAGATTTGGTAAGAAGGGGAAGCTCAGTCATCTCTATGTTGTCCCATACAGAATTTTGAGCCATTTTGTGAAGGTAGCTTATGAGTTAAGGTTGCCTGCAGATTTGGCGTCAGTGGATCCATTATTCCATGTTTCTTCGTTAAAGAAATGAATTGGTGATTTAGTGTTTGTTGTTCCTTAGAATGTGTGGATATTAAGGATAGCCTTTCCTACGAAGATGACCCAATTGAGATCCTTGATCGTCAAATTTTTAGGCTAAGGAATAAAGAAGTTCCTTTGGTTAAGGTCCTATGGTGAAATTAGTCCATTGAGGGAGCCACTTGGGAGGCAGAAGTAGATATGCAAAAAAAGTATCCCCATCTTTTCCTTACGAATTTAGACTCAACTTGAGGTAATGGTTTCTCTTAAATTGACTCTCTCATTCTATATCTTAGTTATATAACTATCCTCATGTCATAGCATGTATTCATGAATCTCAGCCCAGTCCATGTATCAGTTTCAGATTCAGCTACTTAATCATAATTCAACGCATGAGTGTTCAGTGTAGGATCTCAGTCTTCTTATCACTTTAGCTTAAATAGTTTCATTCGAGGATGAATGATCCCAAGGGGGAGATAATGTAACACCTCATAGTTGTAACGCTCAAGTAACGCATTCAAAATGACCTTAAGGATCCCCATTTTAATGATAGACCATGTTAAGAAGTTATAGGTTGAGTTGTGCTAAGGTCGTGCGTCGCATAGAAAATGCCAATAGACACTAGATCAGGTGTTCTTTTTTAGTGTGCCGCACACCCTCAAGTGTTCTTTTGGCGTGCGCCACACACCCTCATGTGTGCTTTTTGTGTGTGCCGTCTAGAAAAAGCACATTGCAAAAATTTCTCCGTTTTGACTTAATTTAATGGATTTGAAGTCCTTTCACACCCCTAAATCATTTCTAATCATCCATAAATGAAATAAGGGGTGTTTAAGTACGTTATTTCCACTCTCTTAACCCCAACATCTAATATACAATTTAAAACCCTTACTCTCTCCCCAAGAACAAAATTCAAGTTTCTTCACTTAAGAACTTAAGAATTTAAGTTTTGATTTCAAGATTTCTCCAAGAATTCATCCAATCGAGGTATGTGTGGTATTCATCAAAGGGTTCCTTTCATCCATTGATCCTAAAAAATCTTTTTTTGATTTAAAGTATGAATTGTATCCTATTTTATGAAATTATCCATGCAATTATGAATTTAATCCATGTATTTCCTAGTAATTTGAATTCAAGCCATGTCAACATATGTTCTCATGTTTATTTCATATTTTAAATTTCAATTACTCATGTTCTATTCAAGTGATTCCATATCAAATCTTTGAGTTATAAATTAAATCATGTGAATATGTTGCTTTCTCAAGTTTAACTCATCCCCATGTTCAAGTTCGTGTATTTCACTCAATTATTGAAATGTTTTTTGCTTTGGGTCTTAGAATTTCATACCACAGTTTTAAATATTGTTATCGTATTTATATGATCATTCAGTGATGGTGGATTATGAACACCTGATACCTATGTGTTTTACAAATTACCATGTTCATGTTGAGCACTTATTAGTACAGTACCATATCATGTTAAACAAATAATAATACCAGTGCCATTCAGTTGGGAGTAACACTTAGCACCAAGCGAACGTAGGTATGGCGGCTCCCTCGTTAGTTAGGCATGAGTCATTAGTAGCAGTCCTTAAGTTCCAGACCTACGGTGCTATCATAGATTATAAGGGGTCCCCTGCCAGTTAGTCATGACACCCTCGTCCTTGGGACATCAGCCTTGTGGATCTACATCACAAGTCATGTCTTGGTACCCCTTCCAAAGTACCAACACTCTTCCAACTGGGGTTACAGGTTGGACCCCGATAGCTCAGATTAGGGCATGCCAGTTATAGCTAGCCCCCACAGTCTCAGTTCAATATTAAGAGTATGATAGTTTAGTTATTCAGTTATTCAGACATTGATTATTCAGTTATTCAGATTATTTCAGTACATATTTATGCTTGGTCTTGCATTCACAGTATTACATGTTCATGCATCAATGTTTAGTTTCCATATATATTTTAGTTAGTCCTTACCTCCCGTACCAGTACATTCAAAGTACTGATCGTATACTTTTATCTTGCACTATATTGTCTTATAATATAGGTTCGAATGCATAGTTTCTCGACCATCCCTACACAGCTCAGCAATTTCCCGCAGTAGTAGTGGTAAGTCCTCATCCATCGAGAAAGTGACAAGTTATTTTAGTTATTTCCATATTTAGTTATGTTTAGTTTAGTAAGAGTTAGTTTCCATCATCTTTGTACGTTTAAAGGCTTTTAGACAGACAGTCTAGTGTCTAGTGTTTATCAGTTGCTTCAGACATGTCATTTAAGTATTTCAGTATTCTAATTGACTGTGCCTTATCAGTTTATCTTCCACTCATGTTATTTTACTTTCATTTTTATCCAGCGCTCATGACTAGGGGGTAGCCTCGGGTTGTGACACACTAGCACCTCTAATAGTATATTTACCAGCACTTCTATCATTCTCTCGAATGTGCCATCCATGATTAGTGATAGAGATCTTATCTAGCATTTCTTGTGCCATATCCCAATGAAGACACATAATGCACCTCCAGATATTGTATCTTCCATTGCCCTAGAACTTATATTTAGGGATCTGTAGAATATCTCCAACAAATTAAACCTTGGAATTTGGTGATAAGGTACCATGCTTAACTTTTTTTTGAACCGAAACCACGCGTCATACATAAATTCAACAAACAAATGTCAAAAGTTTTAAATCTCCTCTTTTAGCTATAGAGTCCTAGCTAAAGGAAAGAATTGATTCAAAAACTATCTACGTAACTCATTCCACATTGTGATTGAGCCTCTATAAAGTTCCCCCAACCATAATGATGATTCTCCTATCAATGAGAACGGGAATAACCTCAATCTCAATGCTTACTGATCCACCCTTGGGATGGTATACAAAGTGCAAAACCCAGTAAAATTAGAAGAATTTATGTTTGCATCATTAATCGACAAACCTAAAAATACACCCTTTAAATTCAATTGTTGGGTCATTTTATTGGTAATATCAAACTTAACATTTAGGGGTAAAGCAGAAGGAATAATGGCTCTTGTCTCAACAGGATCAACATATCCTATATACTCATCTTCATCATATGGCGGTAGATACTGATAAGCTGGAATCACTAGAGCTCTGCCACCTTGTACTCTATCTCAATCACTGTCGAGTGTTGCTTGATGATCAGCTACTGGTCTTGGCCTAGCTAACTTCGCCTGCTGAGCCAACTAGGCTTCCTCAGTCTGTCTTCTCTGGTTAGTAGCTTCTGGTAACATCGACTCCATATGGTGATCAACAATATTCTATAGATCACCGGGAGTATAATAAGTTACAGCATAAGGGTCATCCCCAACCCCTTCTAGATCATCTGCCCGTACTTGTTCACTCATTGTCCGATTAGACTGCAGTAGTCTTTCTGGTATAGGATTCAATGAGAGTGTGGGATTTTTTTAAATCCTAGAGTTAGGAATACACCGGTGAATACCTAACTAAAAAATAGAAAATAAAAACCCAGAAACTTCAATAAATTCAATCAACAACTCAACACTGTATTCACCGACAACAGCGCCAAAATTTGATGTCACCCAAAACTAACTCAATGTCAAATATAGTAACCCAAACCAGATTGGGGTTGAACCCACAGGGAATACATGGAATTATTGCTCGAGCTTAGAGAAATCATGAGTAGTGAAAAAAAGTAAATGGGGGTTTTGAAAGTGACAGTAATATGTAACCAAACTTGAGTGCTTAAGGTTGTAAACAATAAAAGACGAATACTAGGACTATGTTAACCCTGGTTTCCTAACTCCATAAATTTTATCATGTTCAATTCACCTATCCACCTGCTTTGTATGCAAAGTCTGACAAGTTATGTATTATCAATCATTTTGTAAATGTGTTCATAAATCTCACCCTTCACCTTTTGAGTCTCATCGGGTCACCTTACTATCTCTTTTCCTTGATCCCACTAAAAGTTTTACCATTTGGGTCTCAAGTTTCTTAAATAAGGGTTGATAGCCTCGAATCATTATCGTAATCCCCTTTTCCCAATCTCAAACTCTTTTGTGAGGATGATCTTGAATACAGGAAATTCCCAAGCTTCTACAGTATCTTAGAAGATAATCAATAGTACGAAAATTACAATACATGCAATCACAGTAATCTAGATGAATCTCCCACTTCTCCTATATTTTTAATTTGTTAGGGTTCCCACAACTCTATTAAGGAATTTAGTCACTCATGGTTATGAAAAATCCATGACAATCAATGAAGAAGATATAGAATTAATTATACAAGAATGATAAGAAGAAAATCCAAAATCTTTAATTGATTATGAAACTAAAAACCCAAAAACAAAAATATAGAGTATCAAGAAGTCAATGTATACGAAAAATATCAAAAGTATGTATCATAATAAAAGCATAACCCAAGGGTATTTATAGTGTCTTAAAAATCAAGAGAAACCTAGTTTAAAAAAAATAGGACAACTATGTTGGTAGTGGTTACGCCTCTAGCAATGAGTCGTTAGGTCTGGTTATGACTTATTGCCTGCTGTCGTAGCTCTCTTTTAGCTTCAGTGATCATGACTCATAGGGTCACCCTATGAGTCATATGTTGCTAATTGTAGTCACTCCAGTAGTTTTTCACCTTAAAGGTTCTTAAGTCTGTTATCATTACGACTCATTACCACGAGTCGTAGTCAGTCCTTATAACTCATGGTCTTCATTAATCACCATTGAAGCATCAACCTTTAGGAATTTTATCTATTATTCACTGTACCACTTCAAACTATGATTCATAGTCTGATCTTACAACTTATAGTCTTCTATTACTTCACTCCTGGAATTTAGCTTTGCCCACTGTTAACACTATGGTTGCATACCACGACTCGTAGTCACTCTTAATGAGTTGTGTTAAATCTTTACTTAGCTTTTTTAGTTCAACTTTTTCTACTGGTATCTTTACGAGTCTTTCTATGAATCATATGATGTCTTGACGACTCATAGTCTGATTAGTACTTTAACTTTTCAGAGCCTATTCTTTTTTCTTCAGTTAAACACCACTTCCAACATAATTTACCTGCAATATATACAAAACTGAAATGCTCCAAACTTGGACCTTTGCAAATTTCTTTAATTTTGAACTTTCTTTTTATCTTACGACTCACACCATAAGTCATATGGTGTGGTGATGGGTCTAGGGACCCTAGTTATATATTGGTCAGTGTGTTGTTGTCCAAGTTTTTTCATGGCTACGTGAGACTCCATATGAGTCCTATGGTTATACGACGAGAGGGGTAAGGTCCAATCATATATTTTCCAATGTCTAGCCCTTGATGTTCTGCGTTGGATACGACTGGACCTTACCAATCGTATGGTCTAGTGATGAGTTGGGAAAGAGATCCTTAAGTTAGACAGAGTGTGGTGTCCAACCTTCTGTTCTTGTAATAACTTGATGGTTCCAATCATATGATGTGGTGACGAGTTGGAGGGTCAACTTGTACCCAGTTGTGAGTTTTTTACAACTTTTAAGCTGAGGGCATTTTGGACATTTCCCACCCCATTTCTTATAACATAAATGGGGTATTTATTCTACACTTATCAAGATTAAAACACTCTAAAAACTCTCTCAAAATATTCTCAAGAAAGATTAGGCTAGGGTTTCTTCAAGGTGGCCATCTAAAGGCTTAAAGATCAAATTCTCTTTGTGAATCTTTATAACTCAGTCATGTGACTATTGCTTCATTGTTAGTTTACTAAATCACATGTTTAGAGTAATGTTCATGAGTTACTAATGGTGGTTTTGAAAAACATGGGTGAGGGTTTGAATGTAGAATGTTGAGTATTGTTTTCTTATGGTTTAATTTATGATTTCACATGTTTTGACAATGGTTTTGTACATGTGGATGCATGGAAATTGTGATTTAACAAATAGGTCATGTTTAACCCTAAATTTATTAATTTTTAGCTTTGATAATGGTATGCTCTCAACCTATTTGTGAAATTTTCAATAAGAATAATCTTGTCACAAGTCTAAATTGTGTTTGAACTAATGTTTTTCATGAAAATATTAATGAAAGATGAATGGCTTTGTAAAAGTCTTGATTACCATAAATTGAATTAAATTATGTTTTGAACTAAGGCATTGGCCTAAGAATGATAATGATTGGTAAATGATTTTATGAAAGCCTTGTTGGCCATAAATTGATTTGATATACCAAATGGGTTTGAGTCCCTAAAGCATTGAATTGATATCTTTGTTTAGACAATGGGTTTGAGTCCCGAGTTGATTTATAATGGTTTTGGCATGTAGTACACTTGCACATAGGGTTGGTATGATGATACCAACGGGATGCCTTTGGTAAATAATTGGAATAATGGTTGTTTATGTGAAATGAATGTTTTAATTTGGGGTTTAAAGTAGGATGTGTATTTAGGTGGTGAAAGTAGAGTCCAAAGGACTAATACTGGAAACCGCGCTAGCTGGTGCGGGTGTCTATACGACCGAAAGGTTTGAGTCCCTCGAATGAATATATGAATGGGAGGTTTGAGTCTCCCATATTGTATACATTGGTTCTTAAGTGACCTTGATTATTTTGGGAGGTTTGAGTCACCCATAAAGGCATATACATACATGGATATTCTCTGGTTCGTGCAGCTAACGCACTGGGCCCTTCCAGCTAGGGGAGATATAGGCCTATATAGCCCGTGGGTACCTTATTATATGATGGTTATACTACACAGCCTAGGTTAAGGTTTTTAAATGCATGCTAAACCTTGTTTCCTATCCCATCATGGTATATATATATATGTGATTCTGTATGGTTATTTTTCTTGGTTTTTAATAATAGTGTAATTTTATTCCTCTAACCCTGAGTTACATGCTAGTGCTCATATCGCTAACCATCTTCGAATGTTGTATCCCCATACGATGCAGGAACTAAAACTTTTTCTACTTTTCCTGTACAGTGATCAGGTGCTCGAGCTAGTTTGTAAGTTGACATTAAAGTGGTGAGCTTTCATACTTCAGAAAGCTTCATTTCATGGTCCTTGTCTCCTATGTCTTAGACCTTGCTTAGACTTCATTTTGAATACTATGGTGGCATATCCCGATATTTTATTGATTTTGGATTTTGTATAGGCTTTGTTGGATTACTGTGGACTTAGGTGGTTTGGATGGTTATTTGGCGATGGACGATTATCCCATTCCCGGTATTTGGTATAGACAATTTGTTATTAGTTTTATTCTATGCTATCTTGTTCTATGTTTGGAATTCATCCGACACTTGTGGTTGATGTTCAAGCTAGGTTAGATGAAGGGGGTGATCTCCGATACACGTGGGACTTGGGATACCCATCACGGTCAGGCCCTGCTTTAGGTCATGACAAAGTTGGTATCAGAGCCTAGCTTCATGGACAATTGGGTGTCCACAAAGCCGTGTTGAGTAGTGTTTTTTTATGGGTGTGTATCACACCACACTTATAAGAGAGAGGCTATAGGACAATTAGGAATATTTTCCTTTCTTGTTTCCTTACTTCGAGCTATAGTGTCTAAGGTCTTGGATTTCTATAATTCTCGTTTGCTCACTTGTTCAGATCATGCCTCCCAAATGATCTGAAGCTCTTGGGAACCCATCTGTTTCACTTAGGGACACTATTGATGGAACACGCCCTTCTTATAGGGTTCAGACCCAGTCTAGGGGTCTAGTTTCTGATTGCCCTCCTAGAGTTCCACTGGTTCCCTCCACCCCTCCTCGAGCTCCTTAGGCAGATGTGACGAGCACTGAGTTTCTCAGTCTATTCATATGTTGGCTTAGTTAGTAGCATATCAGTCTGAGTGTGGTACTTATATTACTCTATTTTCTAAGGCCACAAGGGTTGGCCAATTTATGAGGTTGAGTCCTCCAACTTTTACTGGTGTTAAGGTTGAAGGTGTAGCCAATTCATGAGGCCATAAGGGTTGGAAAATTCATGAGGTTGCATGCTTCAAATGTTGAAATTATGGAGTTTTTTGCCTACCAATTGAAAGTGTGGCATACAAGCGGTACGAAGAGTGGGAACAATCGAGAAGAGGTGATGTTGATTCTAAATTATGGGATGACTTATCTAGTGCCTTTTTGGATTTCTTCTTTCCTCAGGAGTTGGAGGAGGCTAAAGCGGAGGAATTTGTTAACATAAAGTAAGGAAGAATGACAGTCAAGGAGTAGGATTTGAAATTCCATCAGTTGTCCAGGTATGCTCCTGAGTTGGTGTCTAGCATGAGAGCTAGAATGTGTAAGTTTACTTTTGAGTTGTCCCATGAGTTAATTCTGGAGAGAAAAGCATTCTTGTTGACAAGTATATGGATATTTCTCAACTTATGGTGTATATGCAGCAGGTTGAAGAAGAGAAGAAAAAGCAGGTTGAGATTGGTGATAGGAAGAGTAAGATATTTAGATTTTCTTATCTGGGAGGAGGCCAATAGTAGAGTGGTAGAGATGGAGGGAAATGGCCTAAGAAGAAGTGAAGTAGTTCTGGTTGTTTCTCTACTGCTAGTACTCTTTTTCTTAAGTCGTTAGGTGATTATTTTTTTTAGCATGGTGGAAGGTACAGGGTACAAGGTGTCCAATCTCAGGCTGGTGAGGTTCAGTTCGCTTCATCATATCCTCCTTGCAGATTTTGTGGTTAGTCGCACCGTGGCCAATGTGACAAAAAGAGAAACCAATATTTTAATTTTTGTTAGATTGGCCACATATAGAGTGATTATCCTTCTAGGGTTGTTTCTGGGGCCAATAAGGTTCATGTTTTCTCTTCATTAGCTCCTGCACCAAAGGGTGTTTCTTCTGCTTCTGGAATCGATACTAGACAAAATTTCTTATATGCCCTTGTTTCTCATCATAACTCTGAGGCATCTCCTGATATCATTACTAGTATATTGAAACTCTTTTCCCATGATGTGTACTATTTACTTGATCCGGGGTCCTCTTTCTCTTATGTGACCCCATTTTTGGCTGTGCATTTCAGTTTTAGTCCTGAGTGTATTTCGAACCTTTTTCTGTGTCTACCCCAATAGGAGACTCTGTGGTTGTTAGAAGAGTCTATAGGGGTTGTATGCTATTTTTTTATGATTAGGAAACTTTGGTGGATCTGTTTGAATTGGACATGGTTAATTTTGATTTTATATTGGGGATGGATTGGCTGCACTCATGCTATGCTTTTTTAGACTGTTGGACCTATAAGGTCATTTTTAAATTCCCAAATAATCTAGTTATTGAGTGGGAGGGTGGTTCCCTAGCTCCTAAGAGGAGTTTCATATCATATCTTAGAGCTCGGAGATTGATCTCCAGGGGGTGTCTCTATCATCTGGTCCAGGTTAAAGATTCTAACTCAGAAGGTCCGTCTTTACATTTTGTTCCTATGGTAAATGAGTTTCCAAAATTCTTCCCTAATGATCTATCGGTGTCCCTACCAATAGGGAGATTCATTTTGGTATTGATTTTGTTCCGGACACTCATCCTATTTTTATTCCCCTGTATAGAATGGCTCCAGCTAAGTTGAAGGAACTCAAGGAGCAGTTTAAAGACCTCTTAGATAAGGGTTTCATCCATCCTAGTGTGTCCCCTGGGTTGCACCTGTCTTGTTCGTACGTAATAAGGATGGTTTCCTTCGTATGTACATTGTTTATCGACAGTTGAATAGGTGACAGGAAAGAATAAGCACCCTCTTTGAGGATAGATGATTTTTAGATCAACTTCAGGGTGCTATATTTTTCTCCAAGATCGATCTTTGGTCTAGGTATCAACAGTTAAAGATTAGGGAGATGGATATCCCTAAAATAGCTTTCCGTACCCGGTATGGGCATTTTGAGTTCTTGGTGATGTCGTTAAGCTTGACTAATACCCCTTCGGCATTCATGGACTTGATGAATAAGGTCTTCCATCAGTTTCTGGATTTTTTCGTAATTATCTTTATTGATTATATTTTTGTATACTCTAAGAGTGAAGAGGATCACGTCGATCACCTTCACATTGTGTTACAGACCTTGCAAGATCCGAAGTTGTATGCTAAGTTCTCTAAATATGAATTTTGGTTGAACGTTATTACATTTCTGGGTAATATTGTGTCTAGTGAAGAGATCATGGTGGATCCTCAGAAGGTTCCGCTGGATAAAAAGTGGCCTAGATCCATGACTCCAACGTATATTCGGAGCTTGTTAGGTTTAGCTGGTTATTGTAGGAGGTTCGTAGAAAATTTTTCATCTAATGCTACTCCATTGACCAAGTTGACTGAGTGTAATACCTTGTATTTTTCCTAGCTTAATTTCGTTCCTAAAAGGTCAAAGATTAGCTTCTAAAATGAATACCTTTTTATTTCATGTGGTATTTTCCAGATTTAGACTTTTCATTGTGTGAAAAAATCAATAAACTTTCCATCGATACCAAATTCGCCCAATTCCGACACTTGGTGAAGAAGTTATGACATTTTTAAGTTAACAGTATCCCACCTGAGCAACCACTGCATCGCGGTGAAGGACAATTTTATAATTGTCAATTCCAGTGGACCTCCGCGATGTTGGCGCATCACGAAGAGTTCCAAATTCCCAATTGTCGATTTCCAGTAGCTCAACGCAATGGTGGCGCATCGCGCCAGTAGGCAAAATGGCAAAACTATAGGGCACCGCGATAGCTCCGCGTTGTGGAGAATGCCCAGTTCCCACTCGTCCTTTTCCAGTGAGCCACCACGATTGTGGCACGTCATGGTGGCCAACCAAATTAGGAAAAATGTTGCATTTTTCAGTTCCAACTTGAAGTTTAAAAAAGGCATTTTGGTCAATTTCCAAGGCCCCAATCCGTCCAAACATAAGATTTAAGCTTATTCTAAGCACTTTATGCTCATTATTCACCATTCACTTCAAAAGCAAAACCCTAGAAACCAAAAGTCCCTTCTCCAAGAAATCAAATTCCACAATAGATTCTCCAAGAAAGCTTTAGATTGAGGATTTCCAAGACAAGATATGCAAGAACTCCAATAACTCATCTTCAAAGCACTAATAGAGATGCAAGATTCAAGTTTTAGCATCTAAGATCATCAATTAAGGTATCTGGGGTTATGAACAAGGGCAATCCTTTCATCCTTGTGCCCAAAACTTATTTTAATTCCAATTTTACTGAATTTTATATGATTTCCCATGAAATTCAAGTTAGGGTTTATACCCATTATTGTTATTTACAAGCTTATGAGATTTCAAGTGATTAAATGTTGAATTGCATGACTATTTTCATATAATTATGTGTATAATGCGATTTTCCATATTTTGCCAAATTGAGTTTAAGCATGATATTGAGATTCTTGATTTTATTATTTTGATATTCTTAAAGTATTTTCAAGAAGCATATTGAGCATGATGTTTTGCTATGATTTTACATTAGTTTGACGCATGGGTCATTAAGCCCTAATTTAAGATTGCTATTTCAAGAATTATTGTGCTATAAGCACCCTATGACTAGATTTCTTTCAGATTATTGATAAAGATTTCACCTTTTGATCTCAGAATAGATATGAAATCCACTTTGCAAATTCAGATTACAGATTTAGCTTTACAGATATACAGTTGGTTTTCATTATAAACCATTATACTATTTTAAAGTGGATTTTCATTAGAATGAGCATAAAGATTTAATGAGAGTAGTATTTAGCACCGAGTTGGGTATGTTACTATGTTTTCATACCCCAGAACTACGTGCCAATGTAGGATTAAGATTATTTCCACTTCTACATGGATGACTAAGATTATGATTACTTAGATAGGTTATACTCCCTGCAAAGAGTATGACTCCTCTCCCCAACGTGAGGATTCCTTCTTAGGGGGATAAGAACGTTGGACTTCATGAATTCTTACATGGTTTATATCGGTTAGAATAATCTCCCATGCAGAATAAGTTTTCAGATTTCTAAACCATTAAGATAAAGTATTTTCTCTAATAGAAAAGAATAACAGAAAATCTTTTAGAAAACTAAGTGTAAAGGCTCATTAATTTATTCAGATTATGTTTTATAGAAAGATAATAGCTTCAGATTTCAGATTTTAGAGTGAGTCCTTTCTACACTTAGTATGATTTAAAGAGAGAATACAAGTACAGCTTTTAGAACTAAATGTTATGACTCCCTAGATTTATATAGCATGATTTGCTTCTTATTATCTCAGATTTCAGTATTTCAGATATTCCAGCTTATGTGAGTCATTTACATTTAGCATACATTATTTTACAAATTTTGATGATGAGATAATGTTTTACTTATGTATTTCACCCTCATATACTCAGTACATCCTCAAAGTACGGATCCACACATATGTTTATATGCTACATTGTCTCATAATATAGGTACGAGTTGTTGCACGCATACCATATTCAGACAATTGCAGATTTTAGCCAGCAGATGATGAGTCCTCCTACTTCGGGGACATTAGTTAGATGTTATTTATGTACTATACTTTCTTACTCATATTTTTTTATTAGTGGTAGTTGGAGTCACGCCCCAGCTATCTATAGTCAGTATAGTAGAGGCTTCACAGATGTCAGTCAGAGTTAATCTTGTAATTTCAGTCCTTCTTTTTAGACTTTATTTGAATGTAAAAGTTGTATTAATATTGTATTTTCCTAGATTCCATCATTATTATGCCTCCGCGTAGTAAACTCAGTCATTTTATACATATTATTCAGTTACTTATGAGTTATGCCAGTAGAAGGGTTAGCTTGGGATCACTTATGGTCCGAATCACCGTGTGACGTATTGAGATAGATTTTTGGGGCGTTACACTCAGAAGAAGGTAAATTTCTTATAGATGGATGCTTGTGAGGGTATCTTTGAGAAGCTAAATGATAAGTTGACTTCAGCTCTGGTCTTGACTCTACCTGAGGGTACCGAGGGTTTCATCATATATTATCATCTGTCTCGGTTTGGTTTGGGTTGTGTGTTAATACAATATGGCAAGGTGGTTGCTTATTCCTCTAGAAAGTTGAATGTTCATGAGAAGAATTATCCAACTCATGACTTAGAGCCTTACATTATGGTGTTCGCATTGAAAATTAGGCTTCATTATCTGTATGGGGTGCATGTTGATATCTTTTTTTATCATAAGAGCCTGCAGTATATATTCACTCATAAAGAGTTTAATCTCATGCAAAGAAGGTGGCTTGAATTGCTGAAGAACTATGATATGAATCTTTACTATCATCCAGGTAAAGATAACGTAGTTGTTGATGCTCTTAGCAGGTTATCCATGAGAAGTCTAGCTCATTCGGATAAGGACAAGCGGGAATTGGTGAAGTGTATTCCCTTTTTGGCTAACCTTAGAGTTCTTCTCTTAGACTCTGAGGATGGTGGTGTGTCTTTGCAATAGATGGCATAATCATCTCTTAGTTCTAAAGTAAAGGAGAAGCAGGTATTAGACCCTATCTTGATGAAAATCAAGGATGATGTGGGTAAGCAGAAGGTAATTGTCTTGGATATCGACGGTGATGGTATCTTGAGCTACCAAGAAAGCTTGTGTGTTCCCGAAGTGGATAGATTGCGAGGCAAGATTTTAGTCGAGGCCCATGAATTGCATTATACGGTTCATCCCAGTTCAACAAAGATGTATCATGATTTCAAGGATATGTATTCGTGGAATAACATAAAGCGAGATGTATCCAACTTTGTGGCTAAATGTATGGTATGTCAGCAAGTGAAGGTTGAGCACATAAGGCTCGGTGGGATACTCTAAAAAATTAAACTATCGATGTAGAAGTGGGAGGTAAGTAATATCGATTTCATGACCAGACTTCCGCGGTTAAGGAATCAGTGTGACTCTATTTGGGTCATCATGGATAGTATGACTAAGTCTGCTCACTTCTTACCAGTAAGGACTAATTATTCTATCGAGGAATATGCAAAGTTGTTCTTTCAGGATGTTATAAAGATACATGGTGCACCTATCTCGAGCATTTCAGATTGTGTTACTCGGTTTTCATTGCATTTTTTGGTGCTTGTTTTAGCATGGTTTGGGGATCAAAGTGAGCCTTAGTACCTCCTTTCATCCGCAGTTAGATGGGCAAGAAGAAAAAACTATTTAGACTTTGGAAGATATATTGCGAGCTTGTGTAATCGACTTTGGTGGTAGTTGGTATGACCACTTGCCTCTTATTGAATTTGCCTATAACAATAGTTACCATTCTAGCATTAGTATGGCTCCGTTTGAGGATTGTATGGAAGTAGTTATAGATCTTCTATTGGATGGTTTAAGGTTGGTGAAACGGAGATATTTGCCCCAGATTTGGTTCACCAAGCTATGGAAAAGGTGAAGGTGATTCGGGAAGGGTTAAGACCGCCCAAAGTTGCCAAAAGTCCTATGCGGATGTAAGGTAAAAGGACTTAGAATTTGAGGTTGGAGATTATGTATTCTTAAAGATATCTCCCATGAAGGGAGTAATGCGGTTTGGGGAGAAGGAGAAGCTCAGTCCTCGGTATGTTGGCCCGTACTTGGTTTTGAGAAGGGTTGGTAGCGTTGTATATGAGTTCGATTTTCCCTTTAGCATGGGTTCCATTCATCGGTATTCCATGTGTCCATGTTGCAAAAATGCGTGGGTGATCCTTCGTTGGTTGTTCCCATGATAACATTGATATTTCAGATTCCTTGTCCTATAGGGAGGTCCCAATGAGGATCTTAGATCGGCAAGTTCATCGGTTGCGAACGGAAAACATGTCTTAGGTAAAGGTTATATGGCGGAAACAAAAGTTTGAGAAAGCTACATTGGAAGCCGAGAAGGACATGAAGTCCAAGTATCTATTCCTATTCCTGATTCCAAAAATTTGTGCTTGAGGTATGTGTGTATTCTTAACATCTTTGTATTCTGACTTTGTTAAAGGAAAGATTGATTTCCTTGGCATCTTTGTTTTCTAAATTAGTTAAAGGTAAGAGTAAAGGAATAAGGAATCCCATCATGCATGTGTTTCCTTGACCGATCGTTCGAAGATGAATGATCCTAAGTGGGGGATACTGAAATGCCCCAAACTTTTGCCTTTGCGAATTTCTTGAATTTTGAACTTTCTGTTTATCTTATGGCTCACACCATAAGTCATATGGTATGGTGACAGATCTAGGGACCCTAGTCGTATGTTGGTCAATATGTTGTTGGCCAAGTTCTGTCCTGGCTATAAGAGACTCTATACGAGTCGTATGGTTATATGACGAAAGGGGTAAGGTCCAATCGTATATTATCCAATTTCTAGCCCTTGATGTTCTTCCTTGGATATGACTAGAACTTACCATTCGTATGATATAATGAGAAGTTGGGAAAGAGAGTCATAAGTTGGACAGAGTATGGTGTCCAATATTCTATCTTGGTGACGACTTGATGGTACCAATCGTATGATGTGGTGACGAGTTGGAGGGTCAACCCGTACCCATCTACAGGTTTTTTACAGATTTTAAGGTAAGGGCATTCTGGATATTTCATACCCCAATATCTTAAGATCCCACGTCTTATAACACAAATGGGGCATTCATTCTATACTTAGTACAATTAAAACACTCTCAAAACTCTCTCAAAAACTTCTTAAGAAAGATTAGGCTAGGGTTTCTTCAAGGTGGTCATCTAGAGGTTTAAATATCAAATTCTCTCTATAAATCTTTGTAACTCAGGCATGTGACTCTTCTTTCATTGTTAGTTCACTAAATCACATATTTAGAGCAGTGTTCATGAGTCATTAATGGTGGTTTAGAATGGTTGAGGGTTTGAATGTAGAATGTTAAGTATTGTTTTCTTATATTAAATTTATGATTTCACATGTTTTGATAATGGTTTTGTACATGTGGATGCATGGGAATTGTGATTTAACAAATGGTTCATATTTAACCCTAAATTTGTTCGTCTTTGGCTTTAATAATGGTATGCTCTCAACCTGTTTGTGAAATTGTCAGTGAGAATGATCTTGTCATAAGTCTAAATTGTGTTTGAACTAATGCTTGGCATGAGAATATTAATGAAGGATGAATGGCTTTGTAAAGGTCTTGATGGCCATAAATTAAATTGAATTATGTTTCTAACTATAAGGCATTGACCTAAGAATGATGATGATTGGTAAATGGTTTTATGAAGGCCTTGTTAGCCATAAATTGATTTGTGATACCAAATGGGTTCATTTCCCTAAGGAGTTGAATTGAATTGATGTCTTTGTTTAGACAATGGGTTCGAGTCCCACATTGATTTATAATGGTTATGGCATATTATATGCTTGCAAGTGGGGTTGGTATGACGATACCAACGGGATGTCTTTGGTAAGTAATTGGATTAATGATTGTGTATGTGAAATGAATTTTTTAATTTAAGCTTTAAAGCGGGATGTGTAGCCGCACTGTGAAAGTGGATTCCAAAGGATTAAGAATGGAAACAGCGCTAACCAGTGTGGATGTCTATATGACCGGGAGGTTCGAGTCCCCTGAATGAATATATAAATGAGAGGTTTGAGTCCCCCATATTATATACATTGGTGATTAAGTCATCTTGATTATGCCGGGAGGTTCGAGTCCCCATAAATTCATTTATGGATATGGATATTCTCTTGTTCGTGCGGCTACATGCACTAAGGCCCTCCAGCTAGGGGAGAAATGCGCCCATATAGCCTGTGGGTGCCTTGTTATATGACGGTTATGCTACACACTCCAGGTTAAGATTTCTAAATCCATGCTAAACCTTGTTCCCTATTCCGGCATGGCATATATGTATATATGTGATTGCATACAGTTATTTGACTTGGTTTTGAATGATGGCATTATTTTATTCCTCGAACCCTGAGTTTGTAATACCCCGAACTTTTCTTAAGCCTAATTTCATCTCTATAAGATTGAGGAATGACTTTCAAAGTGAGTAATGTTTAAATCATATAGAATTTTTCTAATTTTGACTTTTATCGTGTGGGAAATTGAATTAGCTTTCCAACGATATAAGATTAGCCTAAATCTGATAACCGGGCAAGAAGTTATGTCTAATTGAAGTTTCAGTCGTAAAACACCGTCATTCAGACCCTTAGCGTGTCTTGGAGAGGAGTAATATCCCAATTGTCAGTTTCCAATAGCCTAGCGTGATATTGGCACGTCACGCTAGGTGCCAAAATGGCATTCCAAAGGGGCATCGTGATAGCTCCGCATCGCGGAGTCTGCCCAGTTCCCAATGGTAGATTTCCATTGAGTCACCGCAATAGTGGCGCATTGCGGTGGCCGCTTAGTTCGCAAATATTTTATTTTTCCAGTTCGTTAAGAGTTAAAAGGGGCATTTTGGTCAATTACCCTACCCACAATCCGTCCTAAAACATAACATAACAAAGAACTTTATGCCCTAATCCTCATTCTCTTCAAAACAAAAACCCTAGTTCATCATACTTCTTCTCCAAGAAACTCAAGATTTCTCCATTCACTCTCCAAATTGAGCCAAGATTCCAAGTTCTTAGTGCTAGAATTCCAAGAACCCTCACTCAAGAGTACAAGTAGCATCTCAAAAGTAAGCCTATTCATTAAGTTCACAATCTAAGGTATATGGGGTTTGAACAAGAACACTCTTTTCGTTCTTATGCCCAAATTATTGATTTTTATTAAAGAATTTCATATTTTTACATGCTCGTTTATACCCAAATTACTTTATTTTGAGATTATGAGATTACGAGTTGTTCAAGTCTTGATTTGCATGATTATTTCACTATTTTATGACATGAGTTGAGAAATTATGCTATGAGTTGCACATCCTCGTATTGATTTAATGTTTCCAAGATTGATGTCATGATTTAAGCTTTATTATGAAACTGAGACTATTTGAGCATGAGTATAAGTTTTAAACCAAGCATGAGTTTTGATGTTTCTTGAAGAGTATGTTGTTTAGTATGATTCAATCAACAAGTACTTTAATTTTAAAGAAAGATTGTTTTTAAGCCTGAGTTAAGACAGGAATCCAAATTATTCAGTCTTTATGATTTAAAGCTAAGAGAATTATAATTTGGTTTTCACTATAGACCCTTGAGTTATTTTGAGGTGGATTTCCTAAAAATTCTGAGCTTGAGTACGGGAGTAGTATTTAGCACCGAGCGGGAAATGTGGGTTTAGCGCATCCTACTTCTCCATAACTACGTGCCCCCATAGGATTGAGATTTATGGGCCTGAGGCCGAGATAGTGATCACTAGAGTTGAGGTTCTATTCCGATGGAAAGAGTAGAACAGCTCTCCCCAACGTGGGAGAGACATTGGACTCCATGTAGCTCACATGGTTTATGTCGGTTAGAAGAACCTCCCAAAGATATCCCCCACTCTTGAAATAGTTTTATGGATTTAAAGTATTGAGCTAAAGAGTTTACTATACAGAATGAGTTTCAGATTTCATCTAGCTTACAAGTTGTGAGAATAAGAGGAGAATACAGATTTTAGAAACAAGTGAAATAACTCACGAGATTTATACTACATGTTTCATTATTCATGAATTATGAGATTTATATTTCAGATTTTTATTCAAGCTATGTGAGTCATTTATGTCAGCATGCATGACTTTATAAAGAGTAATGATATTGTTTATGTAAATGCATACACCCTCATATACTCAGTACATCCTCAAAGTACTGATCTATATATATGTATATGTGCTATATTGTCTCATAATGTAGGTACAATTATAGCGCATATACCATATTCAGTCAGTTCGCAGCTTCCAGTCAGCAGATGATGAGTCCTTTTGATTCAAGAGCTTGAGTCAGTCATACAGTTCGAGAAGTATTATATTTTCTTTATTCAATCGTATTGAGTTGAGATAGTTGGGAGTCATGACCCGGCTACCTATAGTCAGTACTAGTAGAGGCTTCATAGACAGTCAACAGTGTTAATGAATTCAATTTCAGTTTTGTTTGCAAAAGCAGAGTTGCAATCTTGTAAATTCAGATTAGTATTGATCAAGTTCAGAAAAGTTTTATGTTTCCGCTGATTTTTTTTTCCAGATTTATGTAATTTATTCAGTTTCTTGTAAGTATGCCATTAGAAGGGTTCGCTTGAGATCACTTGCGACCCTAAGCACCATGTGACGTCTCGGGATCCATTTTTGGGGCTTTATAGAGTTACATGCTAGCGCTCCAACCGCTAACTATCTTCGAACACTGTATTCCCACTCGATGCAGGTACCGAAACTTCTTCTACTTTTTCTATGCAGTTATTAGGTGATCGAGCTAGTTCATGAGTTGACATTGAAGTGGTGAGCTTCCACACTTCGGAAGGCTTCATTTTATGGTCCTTGTCTCCTATATCTTAGACCTTGCTTAGACTTTATTTTGGCTATTGTTGGGGGCATGTCCCGATATTTTATTGATTTTGGATTTTGTAGAGGATTTGTTGGATTGTTGTGGACTTGAGTGGTTTGTTTGGTTGTTTGGCGACGGACGATTGTCCGGTTGTCGGTGGTGGGTATAGACTTATTATGAATTGTTATTAGTTTTATTCTACGTTATCTTGTATATATTCGAAATTCATCTGACACTTGTGGTTGTTTTCCTGGTTAGGTTAGATGAAGGGGCGATCTTCGATCCACGTGGGACTTGGCATACCCATCACGGTTAGGCCCGGGTTCGGGTCGTAACAAAAACACACATAATATCCGACAAAACGACCTAAGTCAATGCATAATTTCATAGTTTTAAGCATCAAATGTGCCATGAAACCACATCATATCATCAACTTAAAGATCATGAGAAGAATTATCTGACTCATAATTTAGAATTAGCAGCAGTTGTATTCGCCTTGAAAATTTATAGACATTATTTATATAGATTGTGTATGGATGTTTTCACTGATCATAAGAGTCTCCAATATATTCTCATGCAAAAAGAGTTAAATCTTCATCAGAGAAGGTGATTGGATTTGTTAAAGGACTATGAGTACATTGTCTGTGGGCAACATAGCGCATTTGAAAAGACAATAAGGAGTTGGCCAAAGAAGTGCATAGATTAGCTTAAATGGGATTCTATTTGCATGATATAAATGATGGTGAATTAATGGTTCTAAATGGTTTAGAGTCGCCACTTATAGTAGAGATGAATGAAAAACAACGTGATAATCCTATACTTAGTTAATTAATGGATACAGTTCATCAACAAAAGGTGGAGGTTTTCTCCCAAGGGGGAGATGGTGTTCTGTGCTATCAAGGTTGTCTATGTGTTCTCAATGTTGATGAATTGAGAGAAAAGATAGTAGCAGAAGCTCATAGTTCCCAAAAATAAAAAAAATAGTCATTTAGCCACAATTTTTATTCCATTTAGCCACGGTCAAGAAAAAAATAGTCATTTAGCCACGATTTTTATATCAGTTAGCCACGATGCTAAAACGTGAGTATTTTAACTTTTTGGTTATGTTTTTTTTTTAATCAAAACATCACTAATTTTTTTATAAATCAATTATTTTATAGTACATATTTAAAATTGTCCTTTTAAAAGAATGGGGGAGGGGTTGATGACATTCAAGTTTGATAAAACTAAAGAATTGCAGCGAAAATTTTATTGAAGTTGTCCAAATACAATTAAAGAAAACATACACACAAATTGATAAATCTAACATTTTCTTCCCCAAAACAAGTTATTGTATACATCTTCTAATTCCTTCGGCCAGCAAGCCTATCACCCAAAATCTTTTGCCCCATGTACCTGCACCATATTTTATATAAATTATAGTCATTAGCTATAAAATTTACTTCAACATAGAAGCAATGCACCATCAAGATTTGTTAAACATAATTTACCTTCCGAGCATCATGACAGTGGCTTGAGGATTAGTGCCAGGGGACTCAATAAATGTGGATCCATCAATAACTCTTAATCCGTCAACCCCAAAAACTTTGTAATCTCCATCAACCACTTTTCCAACTTGACAGCCTCCATGGTAATGCCATATGGTCATTACTGTGTCAATACAGAATTGCTCAAAGGAAACAGAGGCAGTCAAATGTTTTGGCCGCAAGTTGAGTGGAAATGTTAACATTGTATTCATTAAGGCTTGTGATGTTGTCAAAGGATATCTGAAATTGGAAAAAGATGTTGAGTCAATGACCTCTGCTACTGTTCTCATGCCATGGACACATCTTTGTAGGTCTCTAGCATCTTTGAAGTAGTTGAAAGTTACTACTGGATTTTCATTTGGGTCTTTGCTTGTAAGCTCAAGAAAACCTGTTGAGTATGGTCCTGCGACTTTTTCTAGGATAAGCCCTGCTTGCATTGGGGAGTGTAGAAGGTGTGGGTTGATCCCAGGTATAGTTATGACTGAAGGTATCTTGAATGAGTCCATAGTCTACACCATAGAAAAGAAACAACATTCACTTCTCACAAAATTTTAACCCAACAAAAAGAAAATAATTCTTTGATTTACTAGTATTTCCTCTTTATTTTTTCCTAGTTATATTATCCCTTAAAATAATGATAGCTACACCACTAATACTATTCAAATTCCATTCATATGTAGTCCGTAGATTCTTGGGTGACACTAGGATAGTTTCCAAAATAATCTTTTGGAAAGGTACTTTTAGAAAAAATTGTAACGGAGTGAAAATGTTTAGATCAGTAGTTGTTTAGAAAGAAAAAATAAATGTTCTGCTTCCGAAATATTATTACAAGAATGACCTACTTTCTTTTTTACACTGTTTCAAAAAGAATTATATCTTTTCTTTTTTAGCAATACTTTAATTTCTACTTTTCACATGACATGTTTAGGACCACAAGATTGATTAAGGAACATTTTGATACATTTGACACAATTTTAATTTAATATCACAAGATTCAAAAGTCTTTTTATCTTGTTAAACTTTGTGTCAAGTCAAAGTAAGTTATTCTTTTTTAAACGGAGGAAGTATTTTTTACAAAAGTGATCCAGAACTAGTTTTAAAGCCAAAAGATTTAAGCAAACACCACTCAAAACTTTTTCATTAATTTGTCATGTCATTATATTAGTTAGTGTAACCATTATAAGGACCGCAACAAAAACGAATCAACGGCAATGTGTCCTTCACAGTGTTTGATATAAAACTGATAAATTCTAAATTATATTAAAGTTTTGATCTTTTTGCTGGCTAAGTAATTAAAAAATGTTTCTACATATGTTTTGCATCCAAACGAAAATTTTCACTTGATTCTATGTTATTATACGAACAAAACTCAACATTCTTAAAAGGATGATAAATAGATGAATCTAAGTAAATATAAACAACTTAGTGAAAAAATGAAAGACATATAATCGCTCCATTTTTCATTGTCTCTTAGATTTATCTGATACATCGCTCAACAATCATTCACTAATTGTTATTTCGATACCGGATCAACCGATATCTTATCAGTTGGCTAGTGGACTAGTATATTTGAAAGTCGATAACCAATAAGTTGAACTGTTAAGCATAATTATTCGTCTGATTCGATCAATAAGCACCCTTAATCAAGACTAAGGGTGTGGTTTTGAAAAATATTTTCTTTTGGAAAACAAGTTCCTCAAAAAAAATGACTTCCCTAAGAAAAGTAGAAAAAAATAAATTACAGTGTCTCATACCACTCTTCAAATCACCCAACGCCAACCTTCACCCTACCCACCACTCCTCACCCTCCAAAAATTATTTTTCTTAACCACCACCCTCGATCGCCCCCTCCCAAAAAAAAATCTTTTTAAATTTTTAATTTTTGAAAAAAAAAATTAAAAAATTCTTACCCTAACTCCCCCCCCCCCTCCTCAAAAAAATTCCTACACCACCCGACCTAACCCCACACCCCAAAAAGATTATATTTTTATTTTGTATTATATATACAAATATTTTTAGAAAAGAAAATCTATTTGCGTACCTAACACAAGAAAATAAGTGAGAAATAACTTATTTTTCTAGAAAATGTTTTTCCATTGAACACACTTGAAGCTACAATGAATACATAGATGTGCTTTACACAAACTATTACTTCTTCCATTCACTTTTACTTGTAAGTGATATTCACTTTTCGAAAGACAATTTGTTTAAACCTCATAGTTATATTGAAGTAGATTAATTTAATATTTTAAATTTAAATGATGAAAAACTATTCAAAAATGCTATAAGTTGCAATCCTTCTCATATTAATATGCTGAAAAATATATCTTAAAATATTTGTCAAAGTTCATGAAGTTTGAATTTTAAAAAGTCAAAACGTGACAAATAAAAATGAATGGAGGGAGTATTACCAAATAGTCATGTCTTATTAATGTTTCAATTCGAGATCCGTTCTTCTTTCACGATCAAATTATTTTATTGTGGTAGCGCAATATTAAATCTTAGATGAATCATATATCTGAATATCAGATGAATCAATGAACTATCATAATTTTCAAAGGTCAATACATCGACAACTAGGGGTGGACATTCGCTTTGTTCGGTTTGATTGTTGAATATCGGTTTGGTTTTTCGATTTTCGGATTGACGAAAATGAAAACCATAATCAGACCAAAATTATTTTGGTTTGGTTCGATTTTTACAAATTCGGTTCGGTTATTTCGAATTTTTATTTCGGTTTTAAAGATTAAAGTAGTGAGCATTTAAAATTGGTGATTTTTCTAGAAAAATAATCTTTTTTTCAAACCTATTTTTCATTCCCAAATATAATTACATGCATGAAATAATCATAAATATCGACATCGCTGAGTCATCGTCGTTGGCGCGACGGCAGTGGCCGCACTCGGCAGCGATTGCCGACCGCAGCGACTGCCGACGGCAGTGACGAACTAAGCAAACGACTGTCGTTGGCGATGTTGAAATTTCAAATGAATTGACGAACTGAGGATGGTTGAGCGTTGTTGTAGCCTTCACGTTAATGTTAGGGTCTAAGCGGTATATTAGGATTTAGGGTTACTAAATGATTATAATTTATATATTTATATGTTATATCAGATTATATTTTTAGTATATTTACATATGTATTAAATTATATATATTATAATATATTATTTATATAATTTCAGTTTTTCGATTTATCCGAATTCTTTTTTTGTAAATTCAAAAACCAAACCGTTTAACCAAATTTCTAAAATTTAAAACCGAAAACAATCCGAAAAACCAAAAAAACAAACCAAAATTAAATGTCAGTTCGATTTTTTGGTTTTTTCGGTTTAAACCAAAATATGCCCAGCCCTATCGACAACCCCTTAAATTTGACACAGACATTTATTTTGACATCTTAATGGGTCATTCTTCATTTTAAACACCTAACTAGTATCTCACTATGTCATTTTATCACTTTTTGCTTAATCAGCTAAACTTACAAAGAGGACACATGACATTTGAGTATAAAATAAAATAGTTTAAAAATAAATTATAAGAATTTTAAAACTAATTTTCTGAAAGAAAAAAACTACATATTTTTTAAACTCCACAAAAACTACCCACCCCTCCATCCTTGCTTCCCACTTTCCCGACGACTTTACCTCATCCCCACTATCTTGTTTCTTCTTTCTTTTTTTTTTAGATTTCATTGAATTTTGATTCTTTCTCTTTCTTATAGATTAAATTTTTTTAAATTTTAAATTGTATATTCTTCCTTCTCAAAAGTTGAAATTTGATCAAGTTAAGATCGTGAAATCGATGGTAACACCATAAATTTTAGTGATGAATACTAAAATCAGGTGGTGGTGAATTTGAAATTCATAGTGAATTCAATTGTAGCGTGATAATTTTGAAGGATGTATGACAAATTTCGTTATCACAATTTTGATTAATTTAATTTTTTTCTAAATTCACTTTTATTGTTATAAAGATTTTATCTAATAATCATAGCTGGTTTAAGAGAAGGATTTAGAGCGGAGAGAGTATAAAAGAGTACTTTCTGGTGAGATCCCTACGGGAAAGATAAAATTCTTCTTCCCTTTATTTTTTAATTTTTTCAAGTTGGATTCTTTCATATTTTCATAAAGTTCTTCAAAATTAGTGTGTGATGACTTTTTGTGTGTAAGTTTTCTAAAATTATTGGTGGTAGTTTGACGGATGAAGGCGGGAGTGGAAAGTGGAGTAGGTGGAGGGAAAAAGAGTGAAGAAGAAGAAGTTTAATCTTTTGGAAATCAGAAATGATGGCTTGAAATGGGGAAGAAGATGAAGAAAATAAAATAAAAATTGACCAAAATAAGTCTCTCACGCACTGTCAGTGGGTGTATTACACTCACTATGTCATATCAACAAAAAGTACCAAAAAGACACAGCAAGATATTAGTTTTGATGTTTAAAATGAACAATAGCTAGTTGAGGTATCAAAATTCGAGTTTTTGACAAATTTAGGAGGCCAACGATGTATTTGATCATTTTCAAATCAATCCTCTTCTGAATTGGTACCTTGACTCGGCCTCTATATTATATAGTTTGAGGATCTTGCGAAAAAATATTCTGTTCATCTAAAAATTACACAAATACACAACTTATGTTTTCAATATTACAAAAAATCTCAACTCCCTAAACATATTACAAAAATCTCAACATATGCACAGAATGTTATGTATATGTCGACTATGTTATGTATATTAATAGGGAGAGAGAGTAAAGTAATTTAAAAAATGAAAGAGGGTGTAATTACTTTCAAAAGGGTTGATATTTATGTTATTTATACTTTGTTCATTACATGTGGAACCCGATGTTATGGATTAGTCCCAACCCAAGATAAATGCATATATCACAGAAGTAGCTATAGGGCCAAGAAGTAACAAAAGGACCAAAAAGACTTCACCAAAGATTAATTTGGGATCCAACCCCAACTAGCAACAAGTTAAAAGGACATTGTGTTAGAAAGTTAGTTATGCTTGTTCTAAGGAAAATGTTTGTTCGTCTATCTCCGAACTCCTTTCTAGAGTCTAAGCTTCACATTTCTATTCTTATCTCTATCCTCAGTTACTTGTTATTTGAGTAGTTTAGTTCAACACTTTAAGGGGTCGTCTGGTAGAGTGTATAAGAACAATGCTGAATAGAATATATTGATAATGTCTGCATTAGTAATGCTTGTATTAGATATGTTGATATTAGTTATGCAGACAATATTTCTTACACATTGTTTGATTTGATGTATTAAAAATTAAATAAAAAATAATTTTTTTATGAAATAATGTTTATTTACTAAAATAGCCTTTATTTAGCCTTCTGCACTCTCCTTTCAATCTTGTGTCAAAAATGAAAACTGTTCTTCACCGATGAATTTTCAACCGTAAAAATGGTGAATTTCTGCTTCGGCTCTTATTATTCAAAAGTAATACTTATTATAAGCTTATTAATGACTGTTAAGCTGGGTCGTTTGCATTCTTATCTGTTGTTGTAGCCTTCTCACAAGTCATTTATGATAAAAGAAAGATAGCGAAGAACCAGATACATCACAAGCCAATTCCTATTGGATCCCTATGAGCTTTGGAACAAGAACGGAAGAACAATTTGAAAAAAATTGAGGGGCAAATTAGTTATTTAATAAGTTAATGCATATGTATAACTAATACATAGAAAAATGGTGGTATTAGTTATGCATAACATAATATACAATATAGTGTATAACTAATACTTGCATTAGTTATACATAAGTTGAAAAAGTATATCAAACAAAGCATAAGGCTAATGCATGTATTGATTTTTTTATCACACTCTACCAAACGCCCCCTAAGTGTTATCGTTATAATTTTGGCTATTAGTGGTTATATAATCATTGAGTATTTGTGTTGAGAATTTGGATTTGTGACGGTAGATAACAGTAACATAAACTACAAGGAAATGCGTAATAATTTACTGCAATTAGTAGAACAATTTTAAAGAGTGATCTTACCTGATTAGCTACCCCTGCAAAATCATGGGCCATTCTGCGCATCCAATCTAACTCCAAAGGCCCACTGGCGGCTTCAATGTAACTTTTGAACCCAGTAATACCAACCACTTGAATGAGGGAAACTTCAACAGGGTTAGGAGACGGAACAAAAACAGCATTCATTGGGTTATCAGACATACCCATTCCAACCATGGGCTGATCCACTAACACATTGATCTCATGGGCATTCAATTGTCTTACTGGCCCAATACCACTCAACATCAACATTTGTGGACTTCCTAATGCTCCAGCTGACAAGAGGACCTCATTCTTGGAGCCCCTGTTCAAGAAGGCCAAGTGGCTATTACCTTCTGAATCCTGAAAACGAACTCCATATGCTCTTGGCTTCCTTCCTCCTGTTTCATTTGCAGTGATGAATGTCAATGTTATTGGATACATTTCATGTCCCATTTTTTATGATAATCTTATTATTTGATGAATTGAATTTTTTTTATTATGATTTATAAAATGTTAAGATAAAATTCCATCCGCCTCGATTTGTGTGATGATCCTCTTTGTTAATTTTTACCAAAAAGAATTGAGATAAACTATACCCAAAAAGGTTATGACACACCTTAACTTAAAGGGGATTTTATTACCCCTGAACTAATTTAAAGAATAATTTTGACACTCTTAGTGCCTATGTGGCACATACGTGGCACAACACACTGAAGTGTCCATGTAGGCACATGTGTGTGTCACGTATGTGCCACGTAGGCATTAAGGGTGTCAAAATTATACTTTTAATTAGTTCAAGGGTAATAGGACCCTCTTTAAGTTGAGGTGTGTCACAGCCTTTTTGGGTATAGTTCAAGGGGGTAATTGGGTATTTTCTCAAAAGAATTATGTTTGTTTATATTCAGAAATGCTTTAACATTAAATTTCTAACTCTAACTTTAGCGAGATGATTTACAACGCAATATCTATAATTTTTTTAGATTGCAATTTTCAAAAACATGTCTTTCTTTCATAAGCTTCTTGTTCGGTAGATAATATTTTCTCCATTCCAAAATAAATGAATTGTTAAGCTATTTTTTAATGTCTAAAATAAATGAATTGTTCATTCTTAAAGAGAGAAGTTGGAAAATTCTCCCAATTTTACTCTTTCATTTAATGAGGTTCTTAAGTACTTCATATTTCTAAGAGAGTAATTTAAGAACAACTAAAAGGGTAATAGTGGAAAGTAACTTACAATTTATGTCCTAAATTTTTTTATTAAGGGGTGTGTCATACCCTAACAATTCAATTATTTTGGAAGGAAGGAAGTAAGTAAATTAGTATCGCAATCTAGTACGGACGTTGGACAGTTTTGACCAAAAAGATGCTTTAAGGGGTCGTTTGGTAGAGTGTATTAGAAAAGTTAATGCATGCATTAGTTTAATGTATACTATCAATACCTTGTTTGATATATTTTTCACCCTATGCATAACTAATATTTGCATTAGTTATACACTATATTGTGTATTGAGGTATGCATTAGTAATACCACCATTTTCCGATGTATTAGTAATACAAAGGATCCAACACATGCATTAACTTAGTTAATGACAAACTTGCCCCTCTATGAACTTAGAATTTCTCTATTGTCAAAATGCAACATCAAGACAACCTCTTTGATGTCATCGGCATCAAAATCATAATCAACTCGAGGAATTAAGTGTCAGGAGTTGGTAGAAGAATTACATGAGGATTTTTTGAATGTACTACTATTTCTGTTGGATTTTCTGTCATGTTGTATGAGGAGGTTGAAAGAAAGAAGCAGCCTTTAATAGAGATTTACATGGAGTATAAGGTGTTAAGTCCCACCTCGATGGAATGAGCGAATTACGCCATCCCAGCTAATTTCAGCATCACCTTCAGCGGAGGGGAATACTCCATGTGGATCAACAACTGACGGTAGGGGAAGCAATTGATCCACAAAAATTGCCGGAAAGTTTATTGATAAAAGCTCCGTAGTTTTGTCAGAAAGTGTGCAAAATTAAAAAATGTGGAGGGTGTTTTTGTAAGTAATATTTTTTTAAATTTTTTTTAGAGATAATGCTCTATTTCACCCTTGAACTATACCCAAAACGGCTAAAACACACCTCAACTTAAAAGGTGTCCTATTACCCTCCTGAACTAATTAAAAGTGTAATTTTGACACCCTTAGTGCCTACGTGGCACAACACACTAAAGGGTCCACGTAGGCACACGTGTGTGCCACATTGCACTAAGAGTGTCAAAATTACAACTTTAATTAGTTCAGGAGGTAATAGGACCCCCGTTAAGTTGAGGTATGTCTCAGCCGTTTTGGGTATTGTTCAAGGATGAAATAGGATATTTTCTCAAAAAATTATACAAAATATATTATTTCTAATACATCAAACCAAACAATGTATAAAAAATAATGTCAACATAACTAATGCAAGCATAACTAACATCAGTTTTTCTAATGCAAACACAACTAATACACCATATTCAACATTATTATTATACACTCTACCAAACGACCTCTAAGTTTTATACTGGGGAGGGGAAGGAAAAGGGATGAGAATGTGAAGAGGGAATGAAACATTAAAACCAACAATTATTGTGTCTAAGATTTTTATCAGTACCACTAATATTATAAATCACATTTTTAAATTGAAAGCTACTGTATAGTGTATATGAAGTCACATGTTCTAATTTATATGAAAAATAAAATTTTACTCTTGCTACAGAAAAAGAATTCATTTATAAAAATCATTTTTTTTTAGCTGTCTTGTCTTTCTAATTGATCAGGAGATGTGAATCTAGAAAGTAATAATACCACAAAAACAAAAGGGCAAAAAACAAAGAAAAGCAGAAAGGAAAATTTTAAGCATTTACCTCTTGTTCTGAAGACAATCTGTTCCACAGTGGCATACAAATAAACACTAATTTTGATAGGATCAGCATACTCTAACAAATCAGCAGCAGTATGCCTATGTCCTTGTTGATCAAAAATGCTTCCACCAACTTTAGTCCCATCCAAATGTTCATATGTAAAACCATTATATGGTCTCACTCCTACCTCCAACAAACCATTTCTCACTGCCGATTGCCACTGATTTATCTGAGGCCGAAACGCCACTTTCTTTTCCACCCATTCGTACGAATCATTCACTACCTCCGGATTCCATCCCATTCTCTTAACGTACCCGTTGCTGGCCCGCGAAAAGAATCCGGCATTAATGGCCGAGCCGCCACCTAAGACGCGGGCGCGGTGGTTGAATACACCATCGGTAGAGATGAAGAGTTGCGAGGGCGATGACGGAGAAGTGTCCGCCAAATTTCTGGTGAAACCATTAATGTTTGTGATGTTCGGATTTCCATATGGCAAGCCACCTCTTTCTAACAACAGAACATTGGAAGCTTGTGAGAGAGTTGCTGCTAATGCACAACCAGAAGTTCCTCCTCCTATAACGATATAATCGAAGAAAACCACCTCTGGAGCTGATGTAGCGTCCCTGGCAAACGTGTAATATGGGGCTGCATGCGTATAAATGAAACAATTATTAGCACCACTTTTTGGATATGACCTGCATACATATATAGATTATAATATTACAATGGATTGAGCTGGCTAATCAATGACTGAATAGAAAAGGAGAACAGAGATTCACTCCCAAAATTGTATGAAATTTTTTCGTTCTTGCTACAATAGTTCCACTTCTAGGTGAAAGGAGCACGAATTTACATTTACTATCAGCTGCAGAGTAAGGATTCGTTTGACCATAGATTTTCTTGAAAGAATCTATTAAACTTTTTCTTAAATATCTGTTTGATCATAAAAATTGTCTAGTTTTTATGAGATTTGAAATTCAAAGCATAAAATCTACTAAATACTTATTTTTGGGCTAAAAGATAATTGTTGATTTCTTTTAAATTTTAAAACTTATCCCAAATATTGATACTCCCTCCGTTTAAAAAAGAATGACCTACTTTACTTTTTAGTCCGTTTAAAAAAGAATAACCCCTTTCCCTTTTTGGCAATACTTTTATTTCAACTTTCCACGTGACATGTTTAGGTCCACAAGATTAAAGGACATTTTGGTACATTTGACACAACTATAATTTAAGGCCACAAAATTCAAAAGTCTTCTTTATTTTCTTAAACTTTGTGTCAAGTCAAAGTAGGTCATTCTTTTTTAAATGGAGGAAGTATTACATACACACATATATATATATATGACCTCAACTAATTTCTATCTACCCTTTTCAGTCATCTGATTTGGAAAAGCATGCTCGACGTGAAGAGATAAATTATAGGATATGTGAAGATTATATTAATGAATACCTGGTTATTACCGTTGTTATTATTATTAGTATTTTTTGCACGGATGGATATTCATAACTTATTGTAATTTGACGAATTGTATTAACTAACTAGTAATTGTGTTATGAGCAATTTTTGTTTAAATACCATGTTATGATTTTAGGATAATGTATTAGCTAGTTCAATGTAAAAATGATAATTTTGTGCCAAACTTATGGATATTTATATATATATATATATATATATATATATATATATATATAGTTTTAAGAACTTATGAATATATGTAATATTTCGTACCTTTTTTTGAAATATAAATAAAATATGTTTCCAAAAATTATGAAAAAACACATTTTAAAACTTCAATCAGAACTTCATCAAAATCTGATTACCAGAAACATTTGAAAATCTATTACGATATGCTAGCTAAACTGCAAATAAGAAGCCCATTGGACAGAGTGGCATTCCACATAGAATTGTTTGCCTGCAACAGAGATTCTCATTCCTTGGGCAGCCCCATCTCGAGACAAGATAATTAATCCGTTTGAATCTTGGTCCGTGATGCATTATCTTTTCATTGATTTCATTGATTTTGATAGAAAAGAGTTTTTATAACACCAAAGCATTTTGACATGTAATAGCAAGTTATCTTATTTCAACGACCATATGCAATTATCTTTAGATGATCTGATCAATGTAAAAGTTTGACGCATTTTTCTACCCTATCTTAATTAATTTATTTTTCAAAAGATACCACAAATGTAATTAATTAGATCGTTTCAATATATCTTCAAGACATAAGAGAATGGAAGAAAAGAGAATTGATTATGAAAATTCTAGAGCAGAAAGAGATTATTATTACCTTTCTCAGAGAAACAAGGAATGCAGAGAATGAGAATTCCAAAAAGAGAAGAAAAAATGGAGAGGTTCCAACTAGAGCTAAGCATTTTTTATTTCTAAATTTATTTGGACGTGTGATAATTAACAAACGCCACAAAAGGAATAACAAGAAGATCTTCTTAGTATAGAGAGATCATTCAGAGTAGTTATGATTTTATATAGAGGCAATTCTGTAAGGTGCAAAGATTTTTGGGCATTGTTGTTCAACAAGTCAAATGCGTACACTAATTACCATGTAAAAAGATGAGCAAGTCGGTGGTTGAAGACAATGCAAAGCTTCATTTACTTTAAAAGAACCTAATTCTCTAACTCTCACCTGTCCAAAAGAAGCTTCATTAAATGCTTCTTACTGCTAATTGACAGCAAATTAATGAAAACAACAAATTAAAATATCACATTTACTTAGTACTGAATTCCCAAGGTTTTCACGGATTTAAAGGTATTTGATTATCTTGCATCTTGCTCTTCCTGGGGTAACGTAACTACATGCAGGATTGAAAAATATCTAATGAAAAAGAAAAAAAAGAACAAAGAAAAAAGAAGAACAAAGCCGCATTCATGGTTATGCCTGGAAGTCGAGCAGGGTCCAGTCTAAATGTTGAAATTACACATTGAATTTCTGCTTGTAGATCGGTAATCAAAAAGACCGAGTCTGCTATAATATCGAGTTTGGATCGAACTTAACCGAGCCCAATCAAATTTTAATACAATTATACAAAGCTCGAGTTCACTCTTTAATCTTTATCATTTGTTTGCGCTTACTGGTAAGTGCTTTTGTGTTGCTTTTTAGTTATTACTACTAATACACTAAATCTTAGAGTAATTAATCAAAAATAAAACTTAGGGAGGGGAATTTTAGGTAAAAACTTACACGCACCCGGTCTATACACCAAACTAATGTTATTTATCATGGTTATGCAATTAAATTAAGTAAAATACATATTGATTAATCATGGTTAAGTAACATGAACTTTAAATTCAAATACATGGCATGCATGTATTGACTTGGTGTATACACCGGGTGCGTGTAAGCTACCACCGGAATTTTGGATAGGCACTTTGACAGTTACAATCAGAAAGCAGAGTAGGATATAGTATATGATTATTTAATTTTAATAGGCGTTTGATCATGTTTCAATGTGAATAGAAAAAAGTAGTTATTGTTTTTAAAGTAAAAAATTATCTGAATAGAAAAAAGTAGTTATTGTTTTTAAAGCGAAAAATGATAATTGACAATTGAAGTTTTTTTGATAATGAAATAAGTTAATTAAAGTTGTTTTTGAATTTTTCTGGGTACATTAGAGTAAAATAAGTGGAAACAATTTTTTGTTTTTTCAATTTTAGAAAATTCTTTTAAAAAAGTAATGCCAAATATTTTAGAATCATATTACCAAACATGAAAAAAGTAAAAAAGTTTCATGGACAAACGAGTCCAAAGCATGTCGGAAATTAAATTAATATGAATAGATGATAAAGAAAAATATCATAACCCATAACTTAATTTGAGATGACAACAACAACAACAACAATAACATGCCGAGTAAAATCTCACGAGTGAGGTCCGTGGAGGGCAAAGTGTGTGCATACCTTACTATTACCTTAGGGAGGTAGAGAGGTTTTTTTCAGTAGACCCTCGACTCAAGTGTAGCAAATCCAGGTACAAAAAGAGGAAACAATGAAGAAAATACGACAACTAACAAGAGAACAGTGTAAAATCTACTAGAAAAATAATAATCAACCACAAAATAGTTTGATAATCTAAATACAATAAACAATAACAATGATAGATATGTACAACTAAACCCTAATCTATCATATTACGATGCACAATAACACTCCTACCTGACTAACCTTCTACTCTAATACGTGTCCTCTACATCCACCTATCTAAGGTCATGTCCTCAATAACTTGAATATGCATCATATTCTGTCTAATCACCTCACTTAGTACTTCTTCGATCTACCTCTACTTCTCTTCGTACCTATTATATCCAACCTCTCACTCCTCCTCACTGGGGCGTCTGAGCCTTACCTCATCACATGTCCAAATCATCTCAATCTCGCTTTTCTCGTCTTGTCCACCGTGGAGGTCACTCCCATTTTATATCGAATAACCTCATTCCTAATTATATCACACCTAGTATATCCCGCCATCCATATCAACATCCTTATCTCTGCGACATACATCTTCTAAACATGAGAGTTTTTTGAATGACCAACACGTTATCCCATATAGAAACATCGGTCTAACAATCGCTCTGTAAAACCTACCTTTAAGCTTGGTGGTATCGTTTTATCAAACAAAACTCTAGAGGTAAGCCTCCAGTTCATCCATACCGCACCAACATGATTGAATGACATCACCGTCAATGACCCCACTACCCTGAATAATAAATCCAAGATATTTGAAAAGGGAACTCATAGGGAGAGCATATGTGTCCAGACATATTTTCACGTCTTCCTCATGCAACCCCTTACTAAATTTGTGCTCCAGATACTCTATTTTGGTCCTGCTAAGCTTAAACTTTTTAGCTTCCGGCGTTTATCTCCACATCTCCAACCTATTATTCACTCCGCTACACGTTTCATCAATTAATACTATGTCATTTGCAAATAACATATACCAAATCACTTCATCTTAAATGCATCGCGTCAATACATCTATCACCACAATAAAGAGGAAAGGACTAAGAGTTGATGCCTGGTGTAATCCCATTTTTGCAAGAAAATGCTCCGAGTCTCCATCTACCATCCTAACACTTATTTTTGCTTCACCATACATGTTCTTTACCATTCTAATATAAGTCATCGGTACACCTCTAGACTCCAGATATCTCTAAAGGACTTTTCTCGAAACTTTGCCGTAGGATTTCTTAATGTCTATGAACACTATATGTAAGTCCCGCTTCTTTTTTTGATATTTCTTCATCAATCTCCTCACTAAATGTATGTCTTCCATAATAGATCACCCCAGCAAGAATCCAAAATTGTTCTTGCATATGGAGATACTCTTCCTCACCCTTATCTCCATTGCCCGCTTCTAAACTTTCATAGTATGTCTTACCAACTTGTTACCCCTATAATTGTTACAATTCTAGATTTCTCTCTTATTCTTGTACAATGATATCATTATAATATACCTCCATTCTTTGAGCATCTTAGCCATCTTACAAATGACATTGAATAACTCAGTCAACCATTTCATATCTGCCTTGTCGAAGCTCTTTCAAAACTCCACAGAGATCTCATCAAATCCAATCAATTTTCTCTTACACATTTTACTAGTAGCGTGCTTCACTTCTTTAATCATAATACATCCACAATATCCAAAATCCTCATATCTCTCAGAGTGCTCCAAATCCCCCAGTACAATAGCTCTATCAACTATTTCGTTCAATAATTTGTGAAAATAGGCTTTCCATCTTTGCTTGATGAGCTTCTCATCCAACAATACCTTGTTGTCCTCATCCTTGATGCACTTCACTTGATTAAGGTCTCAGGCCTTCTTCTCCATTATT
Organism: Capsicum pubescens; assembly: GCA_030864215.1. Taxonomy (NCBI): domain Eukaryota; kingdom Viridiplantae; phylum Streptophyta; class Magnoliopsida; order Solanales; family Solanaceae; genus Capsicum; species Capsicum pubescens. The sequence goes on along the minus strand of CM061543.1, from coordinate 220,618,374 downwards.
TTCACAATCATGTGAAGTTTTTTTATCTTCACTTTTCTCCCCTAGTATTGCATAAAGTCTTTCCAAGGCTGTCATCTTAGCTTTTGTGAATACTAACTTAGCCATTATTTTCTTTATACATTCTTTCTTTCTCGTCCCTACATTCACTCAATTAACATAGATGTAATGACCCTTCAGTTTATTTTTTATATTTTCACATAGTTTCACTGTTAAAGCTTTTCTGTAGCTGCCCCAAGTCATTTATGACTTGCTGGGACTAATAGTTTGGTTATAAGGCCATTCATTTGGTTTTAACGCCAATTCTCTATTTAGAAGTCTTCTCTGGTTCCAAATAGCCACCAGCCAAAAACTTTAGTAAAAAGATCTCGTATGTAAATTTTAACTGCGCCAGCAACTCCGGAATGTCTATTTTAGGCTACGTAGACCTTTGGTTTGAGTCTCGAGGTACCCGAGCTCATTTTGACCTATTGATCAAAAAGTTTAAGAAAATGAAATATGGGTGTGGGACCCACATTTAGTCTAAATGACCCCGAGTAGAAAATTTGAGTGTTCCATCATATTTTAAATGTCAAATTTAGTGTGTTTAGATAGTTTATTTGCGTATACGGGATTCCAAACAAATCTCGAGCACCCGATCGAGCCCATTTTAGGACTTGGAAAATTTGGTGCATCAGGTTTTTGGTGCATCGTGATAGTGACACCTTAGACTGTGATCATAACTCCCATTGCAGAAGAAATGCTGTGATTTCAAAGTGGTGTCACGATCGTGACTTATGTTGCAGCGGGTAGATACCACAATTACACACCTCAGGGTCGCGATAGCGACTCCCAAGAATCTGGACTGGGTATAAATAGACCCTTAATCCATGATTTGAGCAATTTCTCACCCTCTCTTGAGAGCATAAACCCTAAATAGTGTAAATTCTTAAAATTGAAGCTTGTTGATGATTGGGAGGTTATATTAACATTTATTTTCGCAATTATAATTCACCCTTTTCTTGGTGAAATTTCTTGATTTCTTGCTCAAAACCTGAAAAATATTAGGGCTTGATTTTAGCCACAATTTATCTTAGTTTTCACCCATTTATGAGGGTAATGACTCCTTGATCTTATATGAACATTGGGCTGGTGTTGGAAATGCGATTTCCATACGTGGGACCCATATGGGATTTTTGAGGTGATTTTTGGACCCTGGTGCAATATAGGTATTGTTATTCTCATATTGATGAGTAGAATGAGTTTTTGATAGCTTGAAATCTTGAGGAGGCTTTTCGAAAGAAAAAAGCGGTGGTTTAGTAGTTCGTTGAGCTTTTTTCGACGTCGAGGTAGGCTAGGTTTATCCCCTGTAAGATTGATTTTATTCCTAGTATTCCTATGATATTGTGTTAGATTTGGGATAGGTTTTAGGTGTTGGATTTATAAAATGTATGACTTGGGTTAGTTGGACCTTTTAGGCTACTTGAACCCGTATAGTTGAAATACTTAGCTTGTTGCCTTGAACCTTAGTGAATTAGACATAGCTCATGTTTAGGATGAGAATAATCTAAATTACTCTAGTTATATGGGAGTGATCTTTTCACTCACACTAGGGTAATATTTGACTTAGTTGCTTACACTACTGAAGGTTGCCTTAGTTTTCATTAAATTTAGTTAAAGTTCTTGAGAATAATCTCTAACTTAGGACTAATGGTGGCTTGCTATATATTTAGTAGTGGATTTAGATACCTTATCCTAGTCAGGGATAGAATTTGACTTAAAATATACTTCGGGGATTTATAAGTGGGCTCTTCGACCCACCTTAAGTCAAGATTGATGATTAGTTTTCTTGAAACCCTTATAAGCTTATTAGATGCCTAGAGAAGGCCCTTTTAGGTTATATTGAAGGACCTTGGTACTTGTTGTTTATGATAAGTGGCATTGGAAGTGATGCCTAAGCAATTATGCCACATATATGATTTATTATTTAAGCTTATGATGAGCTATAGATTATGCTGTTATTTGTCTATTGATTGGGCTATCGAATATACCATTGAATGAGCCCTTGACTATGATATTATCTAAGCCACAAATTATGTTATTGGCTATGTTATGAACAAGCTATAGATTATGCCATGGATTAGCTATTACTCAAGCTACTGATAATCAATCTTTTTATGCTAATGATAAGCCATTGAGTATACTATTGGTAAGTCATTGCTCATGATATTTATTATGATTATGATCAGTCTAAACAATTATGCTAGTGTAATACCCCGCAATTTCCCAGCTCAGTTTAGTCTTCATTACACAAGAATCCTTAAGTAGAATTTTTTTTCTAGGTAGAATTTCCCAGATTTAGACCCACTATCTTGTAGGAAATTTAGTTAGGTTTCCAACGATATAAAATTTTGCTAAATTCAATAACCGGGTAAGAAGTAATGGCTATTATAAGTTTCAGTCGTAAAATACCATCATTTCAGTCAGTAGCGCGTCGCGGCATAGGTCCAAATAAAAATTATCAATTTCCAGTGTAACTCCACGATCTCACCGTGTCACGAAGGGCCTCCAATAGCCAATTGTCCAAATCCAGTAAGGGTCCGGGATTACGCCGCATCGCGCCGTCAACCCAGTTCCTAGCTGTCAGTTTCCAGTGACACAGCGCGATAGCGCTGCTTCGCGCCAGGGCCCCAAATAAAAAATTTTGACGACAAATTAAAGTTTCATACAAGGTTAAATTGGTCTTTCTCCATGAATTTAATCCACCCAGATGTGGGATTTAATCCCTAAAAATGCATTTAGGTAATTATTAACTCACTTTTCCCCAATTTAAGATAATTCTCTCTCAAGAAAACAAACCCTAGTTCTCAATAATCAAGGTCAATCCCAAGAATATCTCCAAGAACTCCAAGAAACTCTCAAATTAAGGTATATTATATGTTCATCCATGGATCTTTACCTTCCATGGAGCCCAAGAATCCCTTTTCAAAATACAAGATTTATGATTTATGATTTCCATGTTTGAATTAGATTGAATTCATGTTCATGATGTTGGTTGAGTTTTAATCCATGATTTAGATTACAAGTTACAAGGATTGATTCTAGTATGTGTGAAATTACATGATATTTATGATAAACCCTTCAATTTGCAAGTTGATTGTTGTAACTATATTAACTCTAAGTGTTTATGATTTAATGAACCAAGTATGCTTCTCATGTGTTTGATAATTGTCTATGAGAATGAAATAATGCCATTATAGCATGCTAACATGTATTTTCCATCCATGTACAAGTTAATGCATTACAAGTGTTTGATGAAATGTCTCTATGAATGAATTATGACCAAGTGAACATTGTTATGTTATTCAAGATGATGCTTTGCTTTACTTTTCATGCTATCGAGTCATGGGGGTATTTAATATCCGACAATCTAGCTATTTATCTAGAGCCTTAGTAATTACAGAATAAACTCCGTAGTATCATGAATACTAGAACTCAGTCAGTTACCGAACCCAGCTAACTCAGTCCAGTCCAGTCCAGTCTAATCAGTTAGTGTCATTCAGTTAGGAGTAGGAACTAGCACCGAGCGAGTGTAGAGGTGATGACTTCTCCTGTCAGGAAGGCAAAGTCGTTAGTAGCAGTCTCACACTACAGAACTACGTAGCTAGCGTAGGATGTGCGGCGTCACCCATCAAATTAAGACTTGGCTACCTCCCAGGGGTCACTCGTCAGATTAGGCTTGATTTTCTGTTCAGGGTCACCCGTCAGATTGGCTTGACCACAGCAGTGTCTTTACCCGTGGCACAGTACTGGCACCCTTCCAACTGGGGTTATAGGTTGGACCCCACTCAGTTTACTTAGGGGGCATGTCGGTTAAGTGAGAATTCCTACAGTTTTAGTTTTAGTCTCAGTCTTCAGAATATAACTCAGTTCAATTCTACAGAATCAGGACTATCAGATACAGTCACTCAGTCATCAATAATTCAGATTATCAGTAATCTTAGGCTTTTAGTATATTCAGTTATCAGTTATCAGATTTAGTTCCAGTATACTCAGTTACCGTATGCACAGTATGTTCAGTAGTTACAGATCCTCCATGTATGCTAATACAAGTCTTGCATATCATATAGTCAGTTAGTGTTCATGCATATAAACCCATGTATTCATCTTTACCTCATTTAGCATACTAGTACATTCCCACTAATTGATCGCATACTCATTTCTTACACTATGATGTCTCATATCATAGGTTCGGATGCTCAGGTTCCTAACCACACATAGCCAGTTCCAGTTATCAGCAACAGTTATAGTAGTGATTTCTCATACTCCAAGGATGTTAGATTACTTCAGTACATTCAGTAGTTCATTATTTCCGTAGTCAGAGTTAGTTGGGGACTTATCCCATCAACTTCATATTCAAACAGTTAGAAGCTTTTCAGACTAGAATATTTCATACAGTTGTTCAGTATTTTATTATTTTATTTAGTTTTGATTATAATATTTTATACCTTATGGCATTTCAGTCCATCTTCCACATTATTACAGTAGTTTTATTCATTGCTCACAGCAGGTACCAGTCATAGATTAGTTTGTGGTCTTTCAGGGACATAAGCACCGTGTAGCATTTGGGGTATAGACTCGGGGCATTACAAACTTGGTATCAGAGCTTAAGATTCAACAGAGTCCTAGGGAGTCTGAAAGCCGCATGAGGTAGAGTCGTGTGTATGGTTGTGTAGCGCGCCACACTTATGGTCAGGAGGCTATGAGATGTTTTAGGAAATTTTTCCCTTCTTTCAGTATTCATGTCATACGAGTAAGCACGAGCTCAAGTTACACTCTCAGTCTAATCCGTTTCTTCCTTCCGTTTATAGAACATGCCTCCCAAAAGGACAAATAGAAGAAATAATGGGAATCAGTTAGTTCCTCAGCCTGTTCAGGAAGATCCCTTGAATGAGAATGTCTCCCATGCAGAATTCAGAGATGCATTCACTACTCTAGCCAATTCAATCACAACTCAAAATAAATAGCCAGCTGCTGTTCCGGCTAAACCCGTTGCCAATACTGCTACAACCAAAATTTGGGACTTTACCCGAATGAATCCTCCTTCCTTTATGGGACCTAAGTTAGAAGAGGATCCACAGGAGTTCCTCTATCAGGTTCAAAAAATCACAAATATCATGGAAGTGACCTTTAGTGAGAGTGTTGAGTTGGCTGCATATCAATTGTAGGATATAGCCCATACGTAGTTAAGCAATAGAAGGTAGACAGAGGTACAAATGCAGAGCCCATAGAGTGGGAAGATCTTGCTACTATTTTTCTAGAAAGATTCTATTCCTTAGAGTTGAGAGAGGCCAAAGTGTTAGAATTTATAAATCTCAGGCAGACAACATAAGAGTGAAAGAGTATTCCCTTAAGTTTACTAAATTATCCAGATATGCTCCTCATGTAGTAGTGGATACTAGGTCCAAGATGAGTAAGTTTGTGTCTGGGGTATCAGAGAATGTGGTTCATGAGTGTAGAACTGCAATGTTAATTAAGGAGATGGACATATCTAGACTAATGGTCCATGCTCAACAGATTGAAGAGCAGAAGGCTAAAGAAAAAGAGAGGGAAAGTAAGAGAGTTAAAACAGGTAGTTTCAATTTTAATCAGCCTAAGTCAGATGGTGGTAGTTGTTCCAAGTATCACCAAAATTTCTTAGTCCCATCTTTGTCCTCAACCAGTGTATCGATGACCTAGGATAGAGTAAGCAATGGTCGTACTAATTCGTTTTGTTGAGAGTGTGGTAAAAACCATTAGGGAGAATGTAGGGCTGGTAGTAATATTTGTTATAGATATGGGAAACCGGGCCATAGACTCAGGGATTGTAGAGTAGCTGCTCAGAGAGGTAGGGATATGCTCCATCAGGGTCAGTCTCATCAGTCACCAGTTCAGTCCAGTCGCCTGAATCATTAAGGATCCCCTTTCAATGCCACCCATGGACAATGTCTAAACAGATTTTATGCACTTCTGTCCCGACAGGATTAGGAAAGTCCTCCTGATGTGGTCACTGGTAAGTTACAAATCTTCCACTTATATGTTTATGCCTTATTAGATCCATGAGCTTATCTCTCTTTTGTAATTTCTTACATAGCAGTCCATTCCAAGGTTAATCCCTGAAACAGTAGTAGGGTTATTGATTTAGTGACCCATGGAATTAGAATGATGACTTTAAGTTAAGAGGGAAATGATACTATAGTACATGGTAGAAGACCATGCGTTCTTACAATTCCTAGTATAAGAAGTTCCAGTTCATTCTGTAGTATGAATCAGGTTCCATAAGTTCAGAATTCCAAACTCAGGTCATGCAGTTCATAATTCATGTATTCATGTTTCTCAGTATGCTCAGTTCCCATCACTCATGTTACACTCTTAATGGTCTATGAAGTTCAGTTTATGTCATGTGTTCCTTAAGCCTCAGTAGTGTGTCGAAGTCATTCAGTTGTGCTTCAATTAGATGGTGTCTCGTACATCATCACAGTCTACCTTAAACCTACTCAGTCCCATATTCAGTACCGTTACAAACTTGTTATCAGTTACCATCTCTTATCATTCTCATGTTAGTCATGTGTTTCATGAATCAATTTTAGACATGTAATCATGCATCAGATATGCATGCTCAGTATGTAAGTTCAGTCTATCAGACCAGTCACGTAATCATGCTTTAGTTGTGCATGTCTAGTTCAGTATGTAAACTCAATCTATTAGTGTTCTCTAAGCTTAACTAGCCATATTCGAGGATGAATGTTCCTAAGGGAGAGATATTGTAATACCCCACAATTTCCCAGCTCAGTTTAGTCTTCAGTACATGAGAATCCTTAATTAGAATTTTTGTTCTAGGTAGAATTTCCCATATTTAGACCCACCATCTTGTAGGAAATTCAGTTAGCTTTCCAACGCTATAAAATTTGCCTAAATCCGATAACCAGGTAAGAAGTTATATCTATTTTAAGTTTCAGTCGTAAAATACCATCATTTCAGTCAGTAACACATCGCGCCATAGGTCCAAATGACAATTTTAAATTTATAGTATGACTCCGTGATATCACCACGTTGTGGAGGGACTCCAATTTCCAATTATTCAAATCCAGTACGGGTCAATGATTACACCACGTTACGCCATCAACCCAGTTCCCAGCTGCCATTTTCCAGTGACGCGTCGCGCTAGGGCCCCAAATAAAATTTTTTGACAAAAAATTAAAGTTTCATCAAAGGCTAAATTAGCTTTTTACCATAAATTCAATCCACCCAGATATGGGATTTAATTCCTTAAAACACATTTAGGTCATTATTAACTCACTTTTTCCCAATTTAAGATAATTCTCTCTCAAGAAAACATACCCGAGCTCTCAATAATCAAGGTCAATCCACAAATCTCTCCAAGAACTCTAAGAAACTCTCAAATTAAGGTATGCTATATGTTCATCCATGGATTCTTACCTTCCATGAAGCCCAAGAATCCCTTTTCAAAATACAAGATTTATGATTTATGATTTTCATATATGAATTAGATTGAATTCATGTTCATGATGTTGTTTGAGTTTTAATCCATGAATTAGATTACAAGGATTGATTCTAGTATGTGTAGAATTACATGATATTTATGATAAACCTTTCAATTTACAAGTTGATTGTTGTAACCATGTTAACTCTAAGTGTTTATGATTTAATGAATCAAGTATGCTTCTCATGTGTTTGATAAATTGTCTATGAGAATGAAATAATACCATTATAGCATGCTAACATGTATTCCCCATCCATTTACAAGTTAATGCATTACAAGTGTTTGCTGAAATATCTCTATGAATAAATTATGACCAAGTGAACATTGTTATGTTATTCAAGATGATGCTTTGCTTTACTTTTTATGCTATCGACTCCTGGGGGTATTTAATACCCGATAATCTAGCTGTTTATTTAGAGACTTAGTAATTATAGAATAAACCCCATAGTATTACGAATAGAAGAACTCATTCAGTTACCGAACCCAGCTAACTCAATCCAGTCCAGTCCAGTCCAGTCTAATCAATTAATGTTATTCAATTGGAAGTAGGAACTAGCACCGAGTGAGTGTAGAGGTAAGGACTTCTCCCGTCAAGAAGGCAGAGTTGTTAGTAGTAGTCTTACACTAAATAACTACATAGCTAGCGTAGTATTTGAGGAGTCACCCATCAGATTAAGGCTTGCCTACCTCCCAGGGTTCACCCGTCAGATTAGGCTTGACTTCCTGTTCAGGGTCACCCATCAGATAGGCTTGACCACAGTAGTGTATTTACCCATGGCACGGTACTGGAACCCTTCCAAATGGGATTACAGGTTGGACCCCACTCAGTTTACTCAGGGGGCATGTCGGTTAAGTGAGAATTCCCGTAGTTTCAGTTTCAGTCTTAGTCTTCAGAATAGAACACATTTCAGTTCTATAGAACTAGGACTATTAGATACAGTCACTCACTCATCAATAATTCAGATTATCAGTAATCTCAGGTTAGCAGTATATTCAGTTATCAGTTATCATATTCAGTTCTAGTATACTCAGTTACACTATGCACAATATGTTTAGTAGTTACAGATTCTCCATGTATGCTAATCCAGCTCTTGCATATCATTCAGTCAGTTAGTGTTAATGCATATAAACCCATGCATTCAAAGTTATCTCATTTAGCATACCAGTATATTCCCACATATTGATCACATACTTATTTCTTGTGCTATGATGTCTCATATCATAGGTTCGGATGCTTAGGTTCCTGATCATACATAGGCAGTTCTAGTTATCAGCAGTAGTTATAGTAGTGAGACCTCATACTCCAAGGATGTTAGATTACTTCAGTAAATTCAATAGTTCATTATTTTAGTAGTCGGAGTTAGTTAGGGACTTGTCCCATCAACTCCATATTCAAACAGTTAAAGGCTTTCCAGACTATAATGTTTCAGATAGTTTTTCAGCATTTCAGTATTTTATTCAGTTTTGATTATAGTATTTTGAACCTTATGTCATTTCAGTCCATCTTCCACATTATTACAGTATTTTTATTCAATGCTCACAGCAGGTAACAGTCATGGGTTAGCTTGTGGTCCTTTGGGGTCATAAGCACCGTGTAGTATCTGAGGTACAGACTCGAGGAGTTATAGCTAGTATCATGTTAGAAAACATTCTTATTGATGACGTTAGTAATTGTATTATTATTTGTGCTAGAAACCATGATTATTGATTACTTGGGAAATTATGCTATTAATTATGATAGAAATTATGATGCTGGATTATATTGGCACTTTTTACATTGATTATATACCTTTTTTAATTTAGGAAGATTAGGTCAATATTGATACCCGAAAATACCAGAGAATGATTATGATGATATATTGATACCCGACAAGGTCGGAAGATGACTATGATAATATATTGATACCCAGCAAAGTCGAAGGATGTTTATGATGATATATTGATACTCGACAAGGCCAGAGGATATCATAATGATATTGATGCTCATCAAGGATAGAGGACATTATGATTATATTGATACCTTACAAGACCAGAGGGTATTATGATGATATATTAATGCCTGGCAAGGTTGGAGAATCATTTTATTAATGTGCCTATGTGTACATCTATCGGTTTGAGTCCAGATATGACTTATGTATGGCTTATATATATATATAGAGAGAGAGAGAGAGTTGGGTATGCTATTAATTGTAGGGATGTCAGATATAGCCCAAATGTGGTGATTATGATAATTAGTGGATTTGTGAGAATAAGTGATAATTTTTTATTAGTAATAAATGATTATGAAGTGGTATAGTTGATGATTTGTGATAAATAAGGATTAGTGGTGGATATTTTTTAAGTGACTATTCATGACTAGTTGATAAATGAGAATTAGTTGGTAAAGAATGGTTAGTTAATAAACATTGGTTAGTTGATAACCAATGATTAGTGTTTATATGGTGAATAGTTGTTAAATGATGACTAGGGGTTATATGATGACTAGTTATTAAATGATTAGTTAATAAGAGATGGTTACCTAGTAAGTGGAGACTAGTGAGTATTGATGATAAAGTTGCTTTGTATTGGTAAATGATTGATTGATGATAATTATGGAATGATGGTTAAATGATGATGAAGGTTAGCTTAATGTTGATTGATTGCTTTATGCTATCCTTGAATGTACTTTCCAAGCATATGGGAGTCTGTGATAAGTTATTTACTTTTTTCACACCAATTGGCATATGGGAGCCAATTTTGCATTTGTGATTGCTTGTATTGCTGCTTTATGATAAGGTATTATTCTATATTGTTACTCATTATGCATGGAGATATTGGTTGAAGCCGATACCTTATGTTATATTTTTATTTTGATGTAATTACTTATTATGTTCAACAATGATGGAGATGATTCAAGTTCATTTTTGTACCTTGACTTAGTTCTGTTATCTTATATTCTATCATACTTATATCATGATTTAGCTTAGTAGACCGATGATGCCTACGAGTACCCATTGTTTTGGTACTCATACTATACTTCTGTACCTTTTTGGTAAAAATTCGAGTACTAGCTATCGCCGTTGATCGCTGATTATGCTGTGTTGATATTTTTGAAGATATGGTAAGCTCTTGGAGTTTGAGTCGTATATTTACCTATATCTTTTATATTCCATATTTTATTATTGAGATAAATATTGTTGACTATTCTAAGTCTTTAAGTTGTAATACTATTAGATACATTTGTACTGGCTCTAGCAAATCGTGGGATGGTATCCTGTAGTGACTGTTTTTATCTATTTAGAACTCTTTGCATATTTATAAGTGTGTTGTTCATTTTTGGTTATACTGGGTATTTTCTACCGAATAAACCATTGTGTTAGCTTCGGATTATGGGTTGGCTTACCTAGTAGCGGTATTTAGTAGGTGACATCATGACTTACAAATTGGGTCATGACAAATTGGTATCAGAGCCTAGGATACACCAGGATTGTTGGTACAAGAGTAATTGTCTATTAGAGTCCTGCGGATCAGAAAGATAACGTCCATTTTCTATTTTGGGAGGCTATGAGACATTATTAGGAGTTTTTACTTTTTTTACTCATTTGATAGTAAGAGTCTGAGTTGGTTTGTAGAAGTGTTCCCTTGGATTTTTTCTTTCGCAGATAGCTAGGACACGTGCTACTGCTATACAAGATGAGGGTATTGAGATTGAGCCTAGGGATCCTTCTCTTGTTCGTAGATCACCCAGCAGTCGTGGACAACCTAGAGATGTGTCTCCATATAGGGGCATGGATAAGGGTCCTCCACCAGACCTTCTTCTCGCTCCTAGGCCAAAAATTCTTTCACCCTAGCCAACAGTGGTACAGGGACCAAACTAGGCTCGACCATGGTTTATTTCTTCTTCAGTGCTTAGAGATGCGTTGGTTCATCTTTTGGGTTTAGTTTGTGGTGTATCGTCTGATGGTTCTCAGTCTATAGATTAGAGTGGTACAGAGACGGGGGCGTAGCTTATAGCTGCGGCCCCTAGAGTTGAGGTTCCCCCTGCATCAATAGTTTCTCAACTATTGGTTGCTTAGTCAGTGGTTTCTCAGCCTACTATTTTTTTTAGGAGTAGAAGATGTTGGGACGATTCTTGAGATCGGCTTTGCCTAGGTTTTCTGGTGACCCAGGCGAGGATGCGTATGAGTTTCTGATTGCTTGTGAGGATAGGCTCTATGGTTTGGGCCTTATTAAGACTCGTGGTGTGGATTACACTATATTTCTATTGGATTTGACTGGTCGACCTTGGTGGAGAGGTTATGGATTCTAGACTAGTTGGATCTTTTCTTTTATCATTGACTTAGTTCTCTGAGATGTTCTTGGAGAAGTACATTCCTCATAGCCTTAGAGATTATTTGAGGGATCAGTTTTATAGATTGGAGCAGGGCTCCATGATAGATGCAGAGTATGAGGCTCATTTTTATGAGTTAGCTAGGTATGCGACTTCTATTCTGGACACTGAGTATGAGAGAGTTTGCGACTTTGTTTGAGGGTTGAGACTTCCATTTTGTAGGTCTACTCAGAGTTTAGTTATTACGGGTAGGTATTTTGCAAAGTTGTCGAATCATTCTCGAATGATGAAGGATATGCACCTTGAAGGTCGTGAGAGTCGTGATAAAAAGCCTAGGTTTCAATACAGATTCACTAGGAGTTGTCGTAGTTCCCAAACCATAGATGGAAGTTCTCAGAGTAGGTATACTCTGCGTCCATCTTATCAGTCTCAAATCTAGCTTAGTCAATCTATTCATACAACTCTTTAGATTACTAATTAAGGTTAGTCGAGTGCTAGAGATCGCCCTGGTAAGGGCAGTGGTCAGTCTTCGGGAGGTTTATCATCTAGTTATTCTAGATATGGTAGTTATTCTAGGTCAGTTGGATCTGTTGGTTCTAGTTCAACTTAGGTATCATGTTATACTTGTAGAACTCCTGGTCATTATTTGTGAGATTGCCCTAGTCGTGGGGTGATTTTTGTTTTAGCTCAGGGTGATTCCCCTATAAGAGTAGTTCGTCTCTTAGATGGAGGTGGTTCTCATGATCACATGGGTAGTTTCTAGGGTACGCGAGGATGTTCTTAGGCAGGCAGGACATCGGTTAGGTTTCTAACCAGGTGGCGGATGATGTCAGATATATGTAGTACCTGCTAGACCTGAGGCTGAGACTTTGGATATTGTAGTTATAAGTAAGATTTTTGTGTTCTTCCAATCGTCCCTTTCTTTATTTGATTTTGGATTCATTTATTCTTATATTTCTGCTTATTATGCACCATAGTTGGAGTTGTCTTATGACTTATGATCTGTGCCATTATGCGTATCTACTTCTGTGGGTGATTCTTTAGTAGTGGATTGGGTTTTCAGATCATGTATTATGATTGTTAGAGATGTTTATACTTACGTCGATATTATTATTCTGGATATGGTGGATTTTGATGTGATTCTAGCATAGACTAGTTATCCTATTATCACGTGGTCATGGGTTATTTTGCCAAGACCATTACCTTAGCCATTCCTGATATACCCCAAATCATGTGGTAGAGAGTAGTTAGCCGTAAGTCGACGGTGATTATTTCATATATGTGTGCTAGGAGGCTTATTTTGAGGGGTGACGAGTCTTATCTCACTTATATTTGTGATACTAGTGTGGAGAGTCCATCACTTGACTTTATTCTCATTGTTTGTGAGTTTCCTAATGTGTTCCCTATCGACCTGACTGGTATTTCCCCTATCAGTGATATTGAGTTTGCTATTGACCTTGAGCCAGACACTCGACCTATTTCTATGGCACCTTATTGCATGGCTCCTTCTAATCTTAAGGAGCTAAACTCTCAGCTTCAGGACCTTCTTAGTAAGGGTTTTATTAGATCAAGTATTTCTCCTTGGGGAGCTCCTATTTTGTTTGTGAAGAAGAAAAATTGCTCCCTGTGCATGTGTATTGATTATAGACAGCTTAATAAGATGACTGTGAAGAACCTTATCTTATGCCTCACATTGATAATTTGTTTAACCAGCTTCAGGGAGCGACAATGTTTTCTAAGATTGATTTGAGATTTGGTTACCATCAGTTGAGGATTAAGGCTAAGGATATCCCAAAGATAGCCTTTAGGACCCATTATGGTCATTATGAGTTCTTAGTGATGTAATTTGGGTTGACTAATGTCCCAGCTGTATTTATGGATTTGATGAATCAAGTGTTCAGGCCTTACTTGGACTCCTTTGTGATATGTTCATCGATGACATCCTTGTGTATTCGAGGAGTAGAGAGGAACACACTCAGTATTTGAGGATCGTGCTCCAGACTTTGAGAGATCATGTGCATTTTGTCAAATTCTCTAAGTGTCAGTTTTGGCTTGATTCAGTGACTTGTGGTGTCTAAGGATAGTATTATGGTAGACCCACCCAAGATTAAGGCTATTCGTTATTGGGCGAGACCTACATCTTTGACTAAGGTTCATAGCTTCATTGGTTTGACCAATTATTATAGGCGATTCGTTGAGGGTTTTGCTATTATTTTGGCACCTATGACCAGATTGACTCAGAAGGAGGTTCCTTTCTCATGGTCTGAGGAGTGTGAGTCAAGCTTTGGAAAGCTCAAGAATTTTGCCACTTCAGCTCCTTTTCTAGCTCTTCCAGTTAAGGGTGAGGGATTCACCGTGTTTTGTGATGCTTCTGGTGTTGGTTTGGGTTATGTATTGATATAGCAGAGCCGTGTTATTGCTTATGCTTCTAGATAGCTTAAGGTTCATGAGCGCAACTACCCCACTCATGATTTAGAGTTGGCGGTGGTAGTTTTTGTGCTTACATTTGGAGGCATTATCTTTATGGTATGCACTATGAGATTTTCACTGATCATTGCAGTCTTCAACATCTTATGATCCAGAGTGAGCTTAATACTAGACAACATAGATGGATGGACATCTTATGATCCAAAGTGAGCTTAATACTAGACAATGTAGATGGATGGAGTTGCTTAAGGACTATGATATTTACATCTTGTATCATCCGGGCAAGGAAAATATGGTAGCAGAAGCCTTGAGTCGGAAGGCAGTAAGTATGGGTAGCTTGGCTTGTATTTCAGTGTCTCTGAGGCCATTGGTATGGGATATTCAGTCCTTAGCCAACTTGATGGTTTGGCTTGATATTTCATTTCCTAGGAGGATTTTGGCTAGTGTGGAGGCGAGGTCCTCTCTATTTGAGCAGATTCGAGATCGTCAGTTTGAGGATAGTAAGCTTTGCTTCCTTCGTGATCAGGTGTTGGGTGGTGATTCCGAGAGGAACACCATAGATTATGAGGGTATTTTGTGATTTGATGGTCACATTTGTGTCCCACATATCAATGATGATTCAGTTGATTTTGCATGAGGCTCACAACTCTAGATATTCCATTAATCTCGGCACAACCAAGATGTATAGAGATTTGAGATAAAATTATTGGTTGAGTGGTATGAACAGAGATATGGAAGACTTTGTAGCTCATTGCCTACGTTATCATCAGGTAAAGGTCGTGCATCAGCAATCGGGTGATTGATTCAAAGATTGCAGGTAATGCCCAAGCTACACCTTCAATCTGAAGATTGTGCGGTCGCTGTCAAATATAGTAACCCAACAAAGGTTGGGTCAAATCCCACGGGAATACATGGAATTATAACTCTTAACTATTGTAATCAATGGGTAGAACTGGAAATAAATGGGGGATTTTAGTGACAATTTAGAATAAGTTATGAATATCAACTTTGATTGTAATCAATCGTAGATTAACAGAAGGATTGTGTTTCCCCTGTATTCTCAACTCAGTAGGATTATCGTTCTTTATTGAACCAACCCAATACCTTGCATGCAGAATTTGATAAGTTATGTACTATCAACGGTCTTTTGGATTCAATAACAGATCTCACCCTTTACCTTTTGAGTCTCAGGATGTGGCCTTACTAGCCCTTATCCTAATCCCAGTTAACTATTACCTTTTGGGTCTCTTGCTATTAGATGATAGTTAATGATCTTATTTAGATAATACCTATTAACATGGATCGATGGTTAATCTTAAAATCATTGTTGTAATTATCTTTTTCTAGTCACTACTCCTCTTTTAGAGTAAGTAGCAATAATCTAGGCGGGATTCTAACATTTTCAACCGCTAAGACATCAATTAAAATGAATATAATACAATATATGCATGGGTATCAGTTTAGAAGAACATAACACTTTCCCTACTTCATCAATCCTCCAGGGTTCCCACAACCCTAGCTAAAGTTTTTAGTCGCTCATGCTTGTGAAATAATCAACAACATTCATAATTGAAGCATAAGATGAAATCACAATAATCATAACTGAAAACCCAAAACTTTCACTAAATTAACAACCATAATTAATACAAAATAATTCCACGACCAAATTTGGATCTCAGAATCACAATATATGTTTGTGAGTATACAAAATGTGTAACCTCTACTATAAAGCACAAAGAAGGTATTTATAGTACATGAGGAAATACTAAAAATAAAATCCCAACTGAAAAAGAACAAATGGAGTCAGTGGCCACTTACTTGGGCCATATGCGGTCCGCAAGTACTGCATGTGATCCGTATGTGCATCCAGGTAAGTGCCAGAAAAATTTCCTGCATTGTTCACTCTTTGAATTTTGGACTTCGTGCACTTGCCTTACCCACTTGCGGTCTGCAAGTAGATATAGGTAAGTGCCAGAAATTTTTCTTGAACTTTTGCACTCTCTGGATCTTAAATTCTAGCACTTAACTTAGCCACATACGGACAACAAGTGCAACATGCGGTCCATAAATGGACATAAGTAAGTGCTAGGTCTTCACATTCCTGCAACCAAGCTTTTGGACTTCAAATTCTGGTATATGCTTTGGTCACATACGCCCGGTAAATGCCACAAATGCCCAAAAATTCTCAAGTAAGTAGCCAAAAACTCCATTTTTCATCTTTTTCTTGAAATTAGCATCCAAAACCTAGTTTCCTACAAAACATTCCCAAAACACATCATATCTAACAAAACAACCTAAGAAACTTGCATATTTTCATCGTTTTAAGCATTGAAGGTGTTATATTTCTATAGCACATCAACGCCAATGTTTGCATGTCCTCAGGCAACACAACAAATTAGAACAAAACATGACGCTTAACTAGAAAAACCTAAGCTATCCAAGGTAGTCAATCAACGTTTAAAGCTCAAAATACATTACCCACTCCTATTTAAACCTTTCAATACCAACTGTGCATAATCATGAAACATAACAATGCGACATAAAGGGATCAAGATATGGCATTACACTAGTAACAAACAACCATGCATATATGCAAACTACACTACCCAAAGAAGTATAAATCTAGCAACATGATTCTTGTTCCCTCATAACAAAGAAGTCCTACTCACTTATATATGAAATCAAACATGTTAATATAGGGACGGTCAAGAGACACTCACACTCAATGTGCATCAAATACCATAGGCTTGCCCTTATTTTCTTTACCTTAGTTTTCAGACAATTATGTTAGGATCACTATAGGACCTTATTCAGCTTGTAATGTAGGGTTGGGGATTGGTACGGTACATATATCAAGTGACTAAGCCTCCTTGGCACTCCACTAACTTTGGGGTTCACACTTTAACCAATTTATTTTTATTCCACCCTTATTTATACCTTTTTATTTTAAAGCACATTCAGGTTGGGTGTCGTTTTCTTATTTTTTTTCTTTTTCAACTTTTTCACATTTTTATTTTTCTGCAACTCCCAACCCTACTCTATTTTTCTCTTATTTTTCCCTTCTTCATACCCACTCTGCATTACGTACCCCTATTTTACCCTTACTCAACTTAGGAGATTTGTCTGAGTTAAGGTGCACAATGTCCAAGGAGGACTAGGGCCAAAACAGGTTCATAGTAACATGAATAGGAAGGTGAAAGGTGAAAACAAAGAAATAGTCTATAAGGCTCAAAGTAGGGATCAAGGGATACAACTTCACACTTGGAAGGTTATTTAGGCTAAAAGTGGACTAAAATAAAAAAAAAGGGCCTATGGTCCTTTCCTAACCAATTATCCTGCAACCTAAACAACACCAAACCGGCAAGTTCTAAATTTAATACACAAAGGGAACTAATTAGCATCTCACACACACATGGCACAGAGTCAGTATTATACGATACTACCTATACGGTTCATGCAATTGTTAGACACTAATTATCATGTCCCTAATACTAATGTCATAAAAAGATCCATAATACTCACACATATATACATTCAAACAGTTCTAAAATAATTTTGGAGGGGTATTATTATTTTTTCAAAAATCAATCAAAAACATGACAACTGCCCTAAATACTTAAAAATCTCCTAATTACAAAAAAATACAATACAATACAATACAAAATAAAACACAATGAAATAAATTTTTAACATAGACATGCCAGTTCTACAACCATACCGCGACTGATAGGAAAAGAAGCATAGTAATAAAAACCCGTGATGGCTATGGTTTGCCCCACCCACAACTAAAAGACCGTGCATTGTCCCCAATGCAAAAAAATAAAGTAAAATAGAGGGAAGCAAAAACATACTTGGGATTCACTAAGCGTCTATACACTGGGTTGCCTCCCAAGTAATGCCTAATTTACCATCGCAAAATGACTCATTTTCCTTGGCTACTCAGACTTCACCAAGATCCATCTCAACACAGATTTTCACGTTCTCCCAGTTTCCCATGTAGTGCTTCACTCGCTGCACATTCACCTTGAATGAGATTTCACCATCAAGCTTTATTTCCATAGCACCATGTGGGAACACCCTAACAATAGTGAATGGTCTAGTCTATCTAGATTTCAGCTTGCCAGGAAACAAATGGAGTTTTGAATTATACAACAAGACTTAATCACCGGTTTAAATATCTTTTTCTTAATTTTCTTGTTATGATACAACGTCATTCTTTGTTTGTATATGGCAGATCTCTCACATGCACACAGTCAAAATTCATCTAACTTATTTACCTTGCACAACCTCAAGTTTGTTGCTTTAAGCCACTAAAAATTTAGCCTTTTTAACACCCTTATTGCCTTATGCTCAAGCTTAACCGATAAATGGCATGCCTTGCCATATATAAGCTGATATGGGGAGGCACCTATGGATGTTTTATAAGCTATCCAGTAGGCCCACAATGCATCATCTAATTTCCTTGACCAGTCAATCGTATTGGCATTCACAGTTTTTGCTAATATGAACTTAATATCTCTATTAGAGACATCAACTTGCTTGCTTGACTGAGGGTGGTAAGGTGTTGCCACCTTATGTCTTACAGCATATCTATAAAGTAGGGTTTTAAATAGTAGATTGAAAAAGTGGGAACCACCATCACTGATAATTGCACGTGGAGTGCCTAATCTAGAAAATATATTTTTCTTCAAAAAGATGGTGAAACTTCTACCTTCATTGTCTGGAAGAGCAAATTCCTCCACCTATTTCGACACATAGTCAACTGCCACCAGAATACACCTCATGCCATAGGATCTCACAAACGGACCCATGAAATCAATTACCCATACATCAAACAACTCTAACTCCAAAATAGGTATCATGGTGAGTTCATGGAACGGTGAAATATTTCTTTGCCACTGACATTGGTCATAGGCTTGTGCAAAATCATGAGCATCCTTGTAAATTGTAGGCCAATAAAACCCGCACTGCAGAATTTTATGGGTTGTGAGGGTACCACTATGATGACCCCCAATCGATGAGGAGTGAGAAGCCTCCAGAATGCTTATCATCTCTACCTCTGGGAAATATCTCTAAATCACACCATTAGCACAAACCCTAAATAGATATGACTCATCCCAAAAGAACATCCTCACCTCATGCATTAATCTTCTTCGTTGCTGGAAGGATAGATCTTCGGGACAAGATCACTTGCCAAATAGATGGAAAAATAAGCAAACTAGGGAATTAAGTCTTGAGTGTAGCCAACACCCGCTCATCTGGAAAGGTATCATCTATGTTTAGATTATTCCCTAACTTTTGCATTGCCTCATCCTCAAGCCTGGACATGTGATCTGCCACTTGTTTTTTTGTGCCTTTTCTGTCCTTCACTTTAAAATCAAACTCTTACAACAAGAGAATCCAATGAATAAGTCTCGGTTTGGCATATTTTTGCTACATCAAGTACCTCAAGGATGCATGGTATGTGTAACCTATGACCTTAGATCCAATCAAGTAGGACCTAAATTTTTCAAAGGCAAAAATCACTTTAAGTAACTCCTGCTCTATAATCGTATAATTTTTTTGTGTTGGGTTTAACGCCTTGCTGGTATATTAGTAGGATGAAGTATCTTCTTTCTTCTTTGTCTTAGGACAGATCCCAAGGACACACCATTTGTATCACACATAACCTCAAAGGGTGAAGACCAATCAAGACACACAATGATACAACAACAACAACAAACCCAGTGTATTCCCACAAAGTGGGCTCTAGGGAGGGTAATATATACGCAGTCCATACCGCTACCTCCAAAGAAGTAGAGAGACTATTTTTGATAGACCCCAGCTCAAGATATATAATAGTGAACAAGGCTGTAATGGAACAATGAAATAGGATGGATGGCATAACAGAGATAAGAAATAAGAAATAATAAAAATAGAAATAAGAGAAATAAGAAATAAGATAATTAAGAGCAATAAGAAATAAGAAATAAGAAATAAGAAATAAGAAATAAGAAATAAGAAATAAGAAATAAGAAATAAGAAATAAGAAATAAGACACCTACATAGTAGTAAACATACACTTATAGACCAAAGACACCCACCACACCCAAACTCCCTGACTAGATACTCTTGCCTACGGACACAGTCCTAGGATTACTAACCCGGCTACACAAGAGATCTCCTAACTACTTGCTACGACTCACCCACATACCTTAGACTTCTACCCTTATCCGCGACCTCTACATCTTAATCGCTTTTAAGGCATTTGAAAGCCTAGAAACATGTATCATCAAACACAAATTTTACCTCTTTCTCTAAAAGCTTGCACAGAGGATTTGCACTTTTAGAGAAGTCCTTAATAAACCTCCTATAAAAGCCCGTATGGCCCAAAAAATTCCATATGCCTCTAATTGAGACTGGTGGTGGTAATTTCTCAATTACCTCAATCATAGATTTGTCCATCTCAATACCATTTTTGGAGATCTTGTGCTAGATAATTATATATTCTTTCACTATGAAGTGGTATTTCACCCAATTCAGCACCAAGTTGTATTCTTCACATCTCTGCAGTGCACTGGCCAAATGGGCTAAACAGTCATCAAATAAATTCCCAACCAATGAAAAGTCATCCATGAATACCTTGATCATGTCCTCCACCTTGTCATAGAATATGGACATCATGCATCTCTAAAAGGTGGCAGGAGTGTTGCATAACCCAATAAACATTCTCTTGAATGCAAAAGTCCCATAGGGGTAAGTAAAAGTCATATTTTCTTGGTCTATGGTAGTAATAGTGATTTTATTGTAACCCGAGTACCCGTGAAGAAAACAATACCAACCCATGCCTGCTAGTGTATCTAATATCTAATCCATGAAAGTCATATGGAAATGGTCCTTTTATGTCCAAGTGTCAGCTTCTTATAATCCATGCAGACTCTCCATCCGATCACTGGTCTCATGGTCACTAATTCATTTTTTTGTTAGGAACCACTGTATCCCACCTTTCTTTGGCACGCACTGAACCAGGCTAACCCACTTATTAAATGTAATGGGGAAAACTACTCCAACATCTAACCACTTGATTTTTCCTTATTCACCACCTCTTGTATAGGAGGGTTTAATCTCCTTTGATTCTTAATATTGGAAATGTTGTTTGGCTCAAGCTGTATCTTGTGTGTACATATACCTGGTGGAATCCACACAATGTCTGCAATGGTCCACCCAATGTCTCTTTTGAATTTTTGAAACATAGATATCAAAGCTTTCACCCGTGACTTCGCTAAATCTACCGCAATAATCATCGATAAGGTATTGTTGGCCCCCAAGAATGCATACTAGAAGTGATATGAGAGGGGTTTCAGTTCCAATACCAGTGGCTCCTCAATTGATGGTTTTCCAGGAGGTGTGGTTTTGTTTTTCAAGTCAAGGTCCAAATTTTTAGGGGTATATTTGTAATAACCTATGCCTCGTAATACGTTAACTAGCTCATCATGTTCATCAATCCCATCACTCTCAAAATTTATAGTCACTGGTGCTAATAATTCAACTCCTAATCTTTCCTCAATAGGCAGATCTTGTATAACTACATCGTCATCCACCGCATCTATCACTGCCACAACTATCATATCATCTGGTTGATGGACTGTCATACACATATTTAAAATTATTTATTCATTATTTAGTTTGAATGTGATCTCCTCCAAATCCATATCAATCAACACCCATCTAGTGGATAAGAAGGGTATACCTAATATAATCGGAGCTTGCGCATCCACTTTACAGTCTAGAATCATGAAATATGTTGAGTATGTAAAGAATGCCACCCTTACTTCTACATCACACAAAATACCCACTGGCTCTTTTATAGATAAATCAGCCATCAACATCCTTGCATATGTCGGTTTGATTTCTCCTAACCCCAACATCTTGTATATCACCAGTGGCATTAAATTTATGACAGCTATCAAATTACATTGAGCCTGTTTAATGTTATAAGTCCCAATCGAACATAGAATAGTGATCACTCCAGGGTCCTCTTATTTTTCTGCTAGTGGTAAGGAAGGAACAATATTACAATGGTATACCACCTTATTTGGTCCGTTATAGCACCAGTCCTCACCTCCATCACTCTTGTAGTCATCATCATAGTATGTCAGCTACTCAACTTCTACTACAAGAGTCTCATTTATCATAATATTGTCTTTTTTCGACTCTTCGATAGTAGGCAAGGGTAAACCATCATTAATGGTACCGCTTATAATGGTAATAGCTAAAAAATGACTTATAGCTGTTGGACGTAAAAATTTCACTCAGAAGTGTAACAGACTATTTTTGTTTAATCATAGCAGACATTTGCCCCAACTGGTGCTCCAACTGCTTGATAGAAGTGGCATGAGATTCCACCTTCTTGGTCAACCCTAAAATGTCTGCCTTAATCTTCTTAAGTCTATTCTCTTGATTTTCTTAACCCTTGACCAACTTCATCAACAATGCATCCATCATAGACTCTGTATCCTGGCTGCCGTGTGGAATGTACCTATCTCCTTTCTCACTATAGTCATTCTTTTTCCTCCAGTTGCTATCTCTCTCCCTACTAAGGTCCCTATATCTATCACCATAATAATTTTGACCTTAATTTCCTTATCGTTAGGCTCAGAAATTTGCCAACTCGCGATCAAGATACTTGGCTTCCTCCTCCAAATCAAACTCATAAGCTCTGGAGCTCGAACCTTGTGCTCCTACTGTGCCACTTTCTTATAACTTTCTACTATAAATTGTTTTGCAAGTAACACAAGATTAGTCCTCAATAGTGCAATTACTTATGCTACTGAGTGCTCAGCTAATCTTTGGTCATTGGAGGAACCAATAGCATAAGTACCAAACCCCCACTCGACCTCTCGAGTTTTCCACCCTCGGTTACTGAGATAAATTTAGTCTAGAATATCCGAAGCTACCTCCCAGCATAGTCTTATTAAAGTTCCTCCAGAAATGGTGTATGCCATGGCTCTAGAGCTGATGGTCAGGGCTCGGTAGAATATCTTCAATAAGATAATCCCTAAAATCTGATGGTCTTCTTGAACCTGAATCAAGCCTTATACATAGAATCAAACTGCAGTTGCCTGAAATTATAAATCTTGTCCTTTAGCTATAACATCCTAGATGGAGGAAAGAACCTGTTCAAGAATTGCTTGCACAACTCATTCCACGTAGTGATAAATCCTTTTGGAAGTTCCCCTAACCATAAAGACGCTTCGCCTATAAGCGAGAAAGGAAACAACCTCAATCTAAGCACTCCTGATTCACCCCTAGGTTTTTGTACAAAATGCAGACCCGAATGAAATTTGCAAGGTGTATGTTTGCATCATCAGTATGCAAATTCATAAATACACCTTTCAGTTTTAAGAGTTGAATGATTACACTCGTTATGTCAAACTTAATGCCTGGGGGAAAATAGGAAAAATGATAGCTCCAGGCTCTACCACCTCAATGCACACCAGATCCTCTTAATCAACCTTATATAGCTATAAATACTGGTATGATGGGATTACTTGAGCTTGGACACCCTAACTCTTTTCTGATTTCCACTGAGTAATGCTTGTCAGTCTATTTCTGGTTTATGCATAGCCAACTCTGCCTCTAGAGCTATGCACTAAGCATTTTTTTCCCTTCTCTGATTAGCAGCTTATGCTAACATCATCTTTATCTATTGGTCAACATTGTCTTGAACTTCTTTAGGAGAAGAGAGAGGTACCAAGAGTGTACCATAACGAATCCCATTAGGAATATCATCTCTTTTTTGTTCTGTCATCCTACTCGGTGTTTGTAGGATCCTCTCTGGATTCAAATTTAGTGGGAGTAAGGGATTTCCTCTTCTCTATGTGCTGGGAATACACCAGTATATACTTAACTAAGAACAAGAAGAAAAATACCTGCAAACTGTAATAACTTTGATTCACAACTCAACATCGTATTCCCTGATAATGGCACAAAAATTTTAATAACACCCATGCTATACCTTTAATCTCAATATTATATGGTCTCTGTCAAATAGAGTAACCCAATATAGTTTGGGGTATAATCCCAAGGAAATTTGTGGAATTATGGCTCTTAACTGCTGTAATCAACAGGCAAAATTGGAAAAGTAAATGGGGTGATTTTAATGACAATTTTGAACAAATAATGAATATCAACTTTGATTATAATCTGTAATAGATGAACACTAGGATTGTTTTCCCCCCTGTCTTCTCAACTGATTAGGCTTATCATTCTTTATTGAACTAACCTGATACCTTACATGAAAAATATGATAAGTTATGTACTATTAAAGGTCTTTTGGACTCGCTGATGAATCTCACCTTTTACTTTTTGAGTATCATGATGCCTCCTTACTATCCCTTATCCTAATCCTAGTTAAATATTACCTTCGGGGTCTCTAGTTATTAGATGGTAGTTAACGATCTTACTTAGACAATTCCTATTAGCATGGATCGATGGTTAATCTTCAAATCACTGTTGTAATTATCTTTTCCTAGTCACTACTCCTCTTTTGGAGTAAGTAGTAATAATCTAGGTGGGATCCTAACATTTGCAACCGCTAAGAAATCTATTAAACTAAAGATAATACAATACATGCATGGGTATCGATTTAGAACAACATAGCACTTTCCCTACTCCATCAATTCCATGGGATTCCCATAACCTTAGCTAAGGGTTTTTGCTGCTCATGTTTGTAAAATAATCAACAATATTCATAATTAAAAGCATAAGATGAAATCACAATAATCACAACTGAAAACCCAAAACTTACACTAAATTAACAACCAAAATCAATACAAAATCATTCCAAGACCAAATTCAGATCTCAGAATCACAATATATGTTTGTGAGTATATAGAATGCGTAATCTCTACTATAGAACACATAAAGGGTATTTATAGTATATAAGGAAATCCAAAAAACCAAAGACCAAATCAAAAAGGACAAATGGAGTTGGTGGCCACTACTTGGTCCATATGCAGTCTGCAAGCACTACATGATGCCAACAGGGTCAGTCTAATCGTCCTCCCATTCCAACTGGTCACCTAACTTAGCAGGGTGCCACTTTTATCACAACCAGTGGGTAGCATCAGAACAGGTTGTATGCCCTCCAGACTCGACAGGATCAGGAAAGTTCTCCTGATGTGGTTATGGGTACGTTATAGGTCTTTCATCTTCATATTTATGCTTTATTACACCCCAAAGCTTTCCTTTATTTTGTGACTCCCTATATGACAGCCAATTTTGGTGTTAATCTTGAATCTTTAGCAAAATCTTTCTCAGTGTCTACTCTAGTAGGTAGCGCCAATGTAGCCAGTAGGGTATATAAGAACTGCCCGATTAAAGTATCCCAGAGAGTTACCTCAGTGGATCTTGTAGAGTTAGAGATGACTGATTTTAATGTAATTCTTGGTATAGATTGGCTCCACTCATGTTATACCTCAGTTGATTACAAAAGTTTACTCATTTAGTTTCAGTTTCTTAATGAATCAATCATTGAATAGAGAGGTAGTACCTCTGTGTTTAAGGGTTAGATCATTTCCTATCTTAAAGAAAGAAAAATGATTTCTAAGTGGTGTTTATCATCTTGTTCAAATCAAAGACTCTAGTTCTGAAACTCCAAGTCTCGAGTCAATTTTAGTAGTAAGGGAATTTTCAGATGTGTTCCCTGAAGACCTTCCCAGAGTTTCTCCTGAAAAAGAAATTGACTTTGAAATAGATCTCCTTCCAGATTCCCAACCTATCTCTATTCCATCCTACATAATGGCTACAGCTGAGCTTAAGGAGTGGAAAAATTAGTTGAATGATCTCTTAGATATGGGATTCATCAGGCCAAGTATTTCCCTATGGGGCACTCCAGTCCTGTTTGTACGTAAGAAAGATGGTTCTCTCAGAATGTGCATCGATTACCATCTGTTGAACAAAGTCATAATCAAGAATAAGTATCCACTCCTAAGAATTGGTAACTTGTTCAACCAACTTCAGGGTGCTAGTTATTTCTCTTAGATAGACCTTAGATCCGTCTATCATCAGCTTAGAGTAAGAGAATATGACATTTTAAAGAAAGCCTTCAGAACTCGGTATGGTCACTTTGAATTCTTAGTTATGTCCTTTGGACTAACGAATGCCCCTGCAGCCTTCACAGACTTGATGAATAGGGTGTTCAAGCAGTACTTAGACATATTCATTATAGTTTTTATTGATGATATTCTTGTCTATTCCTATAGTGAGAATGATCATGCAGACCATCTCAGAATTATATTGTAGACCCTTAGAGCTCATCAGTTGTTCATCAAATTTAGTAAGTATGAATTTTGGCTAATATTAGAAGCTTTCCTTGGCCATATTATTTTTGGTGATGGCATTTGAGTCTATCCTTAAAAGACCAAAGTAGTGAGAAACTGGCCCAGACCTATCTCTCCATTAGATATCAGTAGTTTCTTAGGTTTGGATGGCTATTATAAATGGTTTGTTGAAGGGTTTTTAATATTGCGTCCCTCATGTCTCGATTGACTCAGAATCAAGTTAAGTTTCAGTGGTCAGATTCTTGCGAGAAGAGTTTTTAGGAGTTGAATACTCGACTCACTTCTGCTCCAGTATTGACATTGTCAGATGGTTCAGAGGGATTTATGGTTTACTGTGATCCTTCCACAGTTGTCCTTGGTTGTGTGCTGATGTATAGAGGTAAGGTCATAGCGTATGCCTTTAGACAGCTTAAGCCCCATAAAAAGAATTATCTGACCCATAATCTTGAGTTGGCAGTTGTTGTGTTTTCTTTGAAGATATGGAGACATTACCTTTATGGGGTTCATGTAGATATGTTCACGGATCATAAAAGCTTGCAGTATATGTTCTTGCATAGATATTTGAATCTTTATCAGCGAAGATGGCTTGAGTTTTTAAAAGATTTTGATATGAGTGTATTGTATCATCTGGGGAAGGCTAATATAGTGGCAGATGACCTTAGTAGGTTGTCTATGGGTAGTGTTTCTCATGTTGAGGAAGAAAAGAAAAAGCTAGTCAGTGAGGTTCATCAGCTTGCTAGATTAGGTGTCCAACTTGTTGATTTAGCAGAAGGTAGTGTATGGGTTCAAATGGTTTGGAGTCATCCTTGATTGCCGAAGCAAAACAAAATCAAGATAGAGATCCTAGATTGGTTAAGTTGAAGGAGGCGATTAGAGACCTAAAGGTGGAGGTTTTCTTGCAAGGGAAAGAAGGTGTACTTTGTTGTCAGGGTAGATTATGTGTTCCGTGTATTGATCACTTGAGATAGTGAATACTCGCAGAATCGCATGGTGAATGATACTCTATCCATCCAGGAGCTACTAAGATATACCATAACTTACGGGAAATTTATTAGTGTAGTGGTATGAAGTGGGATATTACAGAGTTTGTTGATAAGTATTCTAATTGTTAGTAGGTTATGGTTGAACACCAAAGGACTAGTGGCACATTGAAGGAGTTCAGTATCCCCACTTTAAAATGGGAAGTGGTCAACATGGATTTCGTTATAGTGTGTCCTCGCATGCGTCGTTAGGATGATTCGATATGGGTCAGTGTAGACAAAATGACCAAATCAACTCATTTCCTGCCAGTTCATACTTCTTACTCAGCTGAGGATTATCCCAGGCTCTATCTTAGGGTGTTGGTTAGGTTGCATAAGATTTCGTTATCTATTATATCAGATAGAGGTACTCAGTTTACCTCTAACTTTTGAAAGGCTTTTTAGAAAGGTCTTGGTACCAAAGTTCATCTCAGTAAAACTTTTCATCCTTAGAAAAATGGTCAGGTAGAGAGGACCATTCATACCTTAGAGGACATATTGAGAGCTTGTGTTATTGACTTTATAGGTAGTTCGGATAATCACTTAACTTTGATTGAGTTTGACTATAATATCAGTTATCACTCTAGTATTCAGATGGCTCCGTTTGAGGCTCTTTATGGAAGGAGATGTAGATCTCTTATTGGTTGGTTTGAGGTAGGTGAAGAACTTTAATAGGGCCAGAAGCAGTGTTTGATACGATGGAGAAAGTTTAGTTGATTTGGGAGAAGCTGAAATCAACCCAAAACCATTCGAAATCTTATGCAGATGTGAGGAGAATAGATCTTGAGTTTGAGGTTGGTGATTTAGTTTATCTAAAAATCTAGCCCATGAAGGGAATGAAGAGATTTGTCCAGAAGGGAAAGCTTAGTCCCAGTTATGTTGGCCCATATTAGATCTTGAGTCATTTTGGGAAGGTAGCTTATGATCTAGAGTTGCCTACAAATTTAGTGTCAATGCATCCAGTGTTCCATGTTTCCCTGTTAAAGTAGTGTATTGGTGATTCAGCTGTTGTTGTCCCATTAGAAACCATGGATGTTTAGGATAACCTTTATTACAAAGAAATCCCAGTTGAGATCCTTGATCATTAGATTGGTAGACTAAGGAACAAAGAAGCTCCCTTGGTCAAGGTTCTTTGGCGAAACCAGTCCATTGAGGGAGCCACTTGGGAAGAATAATCGTATATGTGAATCAAGTACCCTCATCTTTTCTCCATGAACTCAGATTCAGCTTAAGGTAATGATTTTCCTCAGATAAAGTCTTTTCCATTCTCAATTTCATCAATGTAATCCATCTCTTGTCATTGCATACATTCAGTTCATTTCATGTATCATGTTTCAGACTCAGTTATGCAATCATGTTTTCAGTCATGCATGTTTAGTTTATGATCTTAGTTTCTCTAGTTTCTCAGCTAACCATCCTTATTCGAGAACGAATGTTCCCAAAGAGGAGATATTATAATAACCCGTAAGATCCTAGCTCAATTCATCTCATGATTGCATGTTAAAGGGGTCCAAGACTTAGAAAATTCACTAAGTGTTGGTACTTAGACATTTCTAAGTCCCCTAAACTTTGATGATTTTTATTTTTGACCTTCCCGACATCAGAACATCGATTTTTAAGTTTATTCATGATCGGGGTTGTTCAAGGTATGTCTCGGGTGAGTTTTGGAATTTTCAGATGATCGTAGGGGCATGTTTGGAGATGGAAAATAGTGAGGGCACTAGGATAAGCTCGTGGCATGAGGCTTAGCCCACTTGACTGGAGCCCGCGATGTAGGGCTTATTCTGTCGCTCTGGAGCCTGCGACACAAGTCTTAGTCCGCCGCTCTGGAGCCCGCGGCATGCAACTCGTCCATAATATGAAATTTAGGTCCTGAAGGAGGATTATTTGCCCCTTTATTCATAAATTCTCTGAAGAAAACCGTCTTCCACGTCAAGAACAAACCCTAACCCATTCTCAAGAAATCAAGGAATTCAAGCTTCAAACCTCAAGAAATTCCCAAGAATCTTTACGAAATCATCTAGTGGGGTATGTGTGATGTTTATCCATGGGTTCGTTTCACCCATGGAGTCCAAGAATCCCTTTTTGGTTTTAAATTATGAGTTTTTCATGTTTAAATTGAAATATCTTCATGAATCTCTTATTAATTCAATTACAAGTTATGTTTATAAGTGTTTTTTCAAGTAGGATGAGCCATTACATGTTTTAAATGTTCTAATCTTCACATTAAATTCCTAAGTTATGATTTTAGTCTTGAAATCATGTTATTGTCACATGCTTTACCCACTCCCATTCTTAAGTTCATGACAGTCATGTGTTTGATGAAATGCCAAAGTGTTGGATTTTGAATAATGATCCCCTACTATGGTTTTAAAGCTTTCATATGGCATTATTGTTAATTACATTCAGTGCTGGTCGGTTATGAACACCCGATACCTATGTGATTTACATGTATTCAACTTTTCAAGTACTCAGACAGTTAATCTATGACTCTTATCAGTATACTTAAATGTTTATAATCATGATGAATACTATCAGTTATGTAATAGTGTTCAGTCTAGTTCAGTCTATTACAGTATTAGTGTCAGTTCAGTTGGGAGTAGGATTTAGCACCGAGCAAACTCAGGGATGAGGGATCACCTTACAGTAGAGGGCATAACCCTTAGTAGCATCCCCAAGTTCCATAACTATGTACCCAACATAAGTTAGAGATGTCTACCTGCCAGTTGAGGGTTGACAAAGTGCTTACCAGCTAGTTGAGGGTGAAACATATCTCATTAGAGCACCTGCCAGTTAAGGGTGACTCATTAGACCTTCAGGACACTAGTTTAGTGGATTCACACAGCCAGTGTTAGTACTCGTGGCACGGTACTGACACCCTTCTAACTGGGGTTACAGATTGGCCCCGAATTAGCTCATATATGGGCATGTCGGTTAAATGATACTTCCTACAGTCTCAGTTTAGTATTCATTATAGTTTCAGTTCAGGTTTGCCTTACCAAAGCATACAGATTCTCAGTTATTCAGTTATCAGATTTCAGTCTCTCAGTTTACAAATTATTTCAGATATATGTTTATGCTTGGTCTTGAATTCTCAGATGTTACAGTTTTCATGCATTCATGTTCAGTTATATTATGCTATTCAATTAGTCCTTATTTCATGTGCACAGTACCCTATGTATATCATCCTAGTACCATCTCATATACTAGTACATTCAAAGTACTGACCACATACTCTTCTTTATGCTATGATGTCTCATATCATAGGTTTGAACACACTATTTCCCGATCGCAGTTAGATAGCTCAGCATAATCCAACAGTCGCAGTGGTGAGTCCTCATTCATCGAGGACATATTATGTTTATTTAGTTATTTCAGTATTTTAATTTATTCAGTCAGTCAGAGTTAGTTGGGGGTCTGTCCCATCAACTCCTCATCAGTTTACAGGCTTTTAGATGTTCAGATAGTCAGTTAGACAATCAGTCAGTTACTTTTAGTTTTTATTAGATGTTTCAGATTTATGATTGATTTGGTATTTTAGTATTTAGATTTACATTTCCTTCTCAATTTATCTTCTGCACAGGTGTTGTGATCATAATTATTCAATGCTCGCAGCAAGTACTAGCCCTTGGGTTAGCTTGTGGTCACTTGTGACCGTAAGCACCGTTGTCGCAACTAGGGGCTAGCCTCGGCTTGTGATACAAACGTGGGACCGATATGGGGTGTTTGAGGTGATTTTTAGACCTGAAGCACAATGTTGCAACATGGGTATCATTATTCTCATATGGATGATTAGAAAATATTTTTTATAGCTTGGCATAATGAGAAGGCTTTACGGAAGGAAAAAGTGGTGGTTTAGCGATTCATTGAGATTTCTTCAGCGTCGAGAAAGGTTAGGTTTATACCTTGTTAGATTGATCTAGTTCATAGTACTCTTATGATATTTTGTTAGATTTGGGATGAGTTTTAGGTATTGGATTTATGAAATGCAAGACTTGGGTTAGTTGGACCTTTTAGGCTACTTGAACCCGTAGAGTTGAAATACTTAGCTTGTTGCCTTGAACATTAGTGAATTAGACTCATGTCTCATGTTCTGAATATGAATGCTCTAAATTACTCTAGTTAGATGGGAGTAATCTTGTCACTCATGCTAGGGTAACATTGGCCTTAGTTGCTTACACTAATAAAGGTTGCCTTAGTTTTCATTAGACATAGTTAAAGTGCTTGAGAAAAATCTCTACTTTAGGACTAATGGTGGCTTGCTATACATTTAGTAGTGGATTTAGATACGTTAGCCTATTTCGGGGTAGAAGTTGACTTAGAATGTACTTTGGGGATCTAGAAGTGGGATCTTTGACTGTTACGACCCAAAAATACAAAGGTCATGATGGCACTTGTCGCGACAAACCTTGACAAGTAAGCCTATCACATAAACTGATACACAATGGAAAAAAGACAGGAATGGACCCAATGTAAGGTTTTTAGAACGAAGCCGAACCACATAGATATAATAAAAATGGAAAGAATAAAATCAACACATGAAACCAAAATTGTTGTCAACAGTATAAGAACTACTAATACAATCCAGGAGTAAAATACATCAAATAAATAACCACAAAGGAAAATATTTATCACCGAACACTAATAAAGTCATAACTTATATAGAAAGATAGAGGTGAACTCTTGACGTATGAATGTCCAACTGCTACCTTGAGAAATATGAAGGTGCTCGAAATCAACCAATCCAAGACGCACTCGAGATAGGACCTACACCCAAAGGGTGCAGTAGGCGTGAGTATGGTTCACCTGTACTCAGTAGGTATCATAGGCCGACCATGCAAAGAAGTAAATATAGTATACAAAATATAGAAAATGTCTCACAATGATTGTCCACACCGCTTGCACTAACAGTTCTATAATATTCGCCTATAGCATGCAACACACCAGATAGGGATATAACTATACATAATATCACATACAAGTAAGACAAAAAAGGTGTATGTATAATCAAGATCATCAAATATAGTTAATGAAAGATAAAACAATTAGACATTAACAAGTTAACATATACAACAAGTAGGTAGATGACAAGTCAATATGGCAATTCAAACACAACATAAACATAATAAAGCAGGTGCAATGTATATAATGATTATGATGATGATGATGCATAGGATTGGCACACAACCTTGAGTTTGGAACACAACCACTACTTCGGCACACATCCTTAAGTTTGGCACACATCGTCAAATTTGGCACACAACCTCAAGATCACCAATATCCACAACTCTTCTCCGGCATGATCCTTCAGAGATGGTCCATAAATCCAATATCCGATACCAATATCCATTATTCCAGTGTTTCCAATATTTCCAAAGCACACATAACATAAGACACTAATCAAGTACACATACATGACAACAAATATATGTAAAGCAATAAAACAAACACGTTAAATGATGCGTATGATGACATAAGAATGACAATGCAATGTTCGCAACCATTCAAAATGAGTATTTTTCCACAACCGATCCATATGATGCATTTCTACAACAAATCCATATGATGTATTTCCACAACCAACCACAATGTTACAATTCCAGAACCACGTGAGCCAATATCCACTCATTACTTCTATTTCAACCATGAATTTCCATATGTCTCATATACCAACAAATATGAATATATCAATATACATCAATAGTACCATTTTAGTCATTTCAACAACACAATACAATTATTCACATGTATTGAGGGCTATCTACATCATATAGGACTCCACACAGTCAAACACATCATATTATATCTTAATTTTGACAATTACATCATATATGGGCCCCCACATAGGTACAACATATATATAGCTATTTTCATGATTAGTTACCACCCTTAATGTGTATTTTGTATCATCATTTACTACCCATCCCAGTCGACAAGAGTTAAGCCATAACCTACCTCAAAAGCCAAAATTGGTTCGCTACACTTTGAACCCACGACCTTAGTTTTCACGAACAATACCAAGCTCCACTAAAAACATTAAATATGGAATCTACACATCAAAACAAAATCAACGACACCCATATTTTCTAGTTTTGGTTCGGGTCAAACTGGACTCCCTGAATGAGTTTCCAAAAAAAGAGCAAAATCAAAACTTTACTTCAAAAATATGTTTCCCATATTTTTAGGAATCTATAGCTGAAAATCCAAGTCAAATGGAATAAAAAACGAGGTTCAAATTAAGGAAAAACCATTTTTAAGTTTTACTGGATAAAATCTTTGAAATCCTGTTTAAAATCAAGAATTAGAGTTGTTTTGAAGGTTAAATTGATGAAAAATAGTAATTATAAGATATTGGGGGTTTAAAATCAAGCCCTAAAATTTTTGGGGTATTGAGAAATTAATCAAAAATTACTAAGAAAAGGGTGAATTCTTACCTTAAATCTGTAATATAGTCAAGAAATAGACACTAATCTAGCTTCCCAAACTCCCACAAGCTCCCCTTTTAAGCTCCTATACTATTTTATGGTTTAACTCTCAAGAGTATAGATGAAAGAATGGACAAAATGGGTAAAAAAGGGGAACAATCTGATATATAGCAGAAAATTTGCTATAATAGCAGTTTTTTAAAGTCCAACGCGGACTTCAATCGGATGCACGAAATTCATTTGGATTTCGATATATTCAAATGAACTATGCAACCATATAAATTTGACATTTCAAATGCCTTGGCGAGGTCGAATTTTTGAAAAAAATAATATTTTCAAAAAGTTGACCCCCTAAACCCGAAATCGCAATTTTCCAAACCGAGGGTCAAAATGAGATTTAAAAGCCGTAAAATCACACTAAATATCTTACCACCCTAAAATCAACATTCAAATCTATTGGCGATGTCGGATTTTCCATCCGAGATCATTTTGACCAAATGTTGATCCCACATCCATATTTCTAATTTTTTAACTTTTCGACCAATAATGAGCTCAGGTGCACCGAGACCCGAACCTAAGGTCTACCTAGTATGAAATCAATATTTTGGAGATGCTGGCATAGTCCATTCAGCCATCCGTTGCACGGATCAAAAGATATTCCCACAAGTCTAAAATAAGGCTCTCGAAGACATCAAAAACCACAATATCGTATAAATGGTACCAAAATGCATAAAAAATCATGCAAATTACTCCAACACCCCAGAAATATCATAATACAACTACGAGGAGGGGTAAAATAGTTAAATCATACAAAACCACAAATTTGACATATTTCATCAAATTTTTAGGTCGTTACATTAACCACCACTAAAAATCTAGTTCGTCCTTGAACTAAGGCAAGGAAATACCTGAATCAATGAAGAGCTGAGGATAAGAACTACACATATCAGACTCAACCTCTCAAGTAGCCTCATCTACAAGTCGATGTCGCCACTAAACCTTAACCACATGGATAACTCTAGAGCGCAACCGCCTAACATCATTATCCAAAATGGAAACCGGCTTCTTAACAAAGAACAATAGCTCATCTAACTGAACTGACTCCCACCAAATGACATGAGATTCATCAGGAATATAGTGACAAAGCACAAAAACATGAAAAACTGAATGAACAACTGATAGATCAGGGGGCAAAGCCAACTTATAAGCCACATCACTAATAGTTTGATGAATCTCAAATGAACCAATATACTTGGGGATAAGCTTGTCCCTCATCTCAAACCTCATCACACCCTTCATGAGTGAAACTCGAAGGAAAAAAAGATCCCCAACACCAAATATTATGGCACGAGGTCTACAATCAACATAACACTTCTAACTACTCTGGGCCACTCTAAGTCTATCCTAAATAATTCAAAATTTTTCTAAAGACTCACGAAGCAAGTCCGTTCCTTAAGATCTTACCTCTGAAACATCAAACCAACCCACTGGGTAGCGACAACCATACATTGCCTTAAAATAAGCCATATCAATACAAAATAGTAGCTATTATTATAGGCAAAATTCGCTAAAGCCAAATGCTGCTCCTACTATGGCCACTAAAATCCATTACTTAAGCGTGGAGCATATCCTCCAAAACCTGAATAGTCCTCTCTGACTGGCCATCAGTATGGGGGTGAAATGTTGTACTGAGATCCACCCGAGTACCCAACTTATCCTAAAAAGTCATTCAAAAGTAAGATGTGAACACAAGACCTCGATATGAAATAATGGACACCGGCACACTATGAAGATGCATAATCTCATGAATGTAGATACAGGTCAACCTCTCAGCACTAAATAAGACTTAAACCAGAATAAAATGAGCTGACTTGGTCAATCGATCCATGATGACCCAAACACTGTCAGGATCATAAGATGTACGAGGCAAACCATTCACAAAATCCATGGTGATCCTTTCCCACTTCAACTCAAGAATGGGTAACCTCTGAAGCAATCCACCAGGTCTCATATCCTTGGCCTTCACTTGCTGACAAAATAGGTAACGAGCTACAAAATCCACTATATCTCACCTCATACCACCCCACCAGTAGTGCTACCTCAAATTATGATACATTATAGTCATACCTGGATGGATAGAATATCTGGAATAGTGGGCCTTCTCCAAGATAAACCTAATCCAATCAACCACTCTTGGCTCACAAACTCGGCCCCAAATCCTCAAAACTCCATCTAAACCAAGTGAGGATTCCTTAGCCTCCCCACTCAACACATTATCTTGAATAAACCTTAATCAACATTATAAAACTGATGAGCTCAAATTTGCTCCACCAAAGATGATCTATCCTTCACAAATGCCAAAACATACCTAGGTATCGAAATATCAATCCTAACTATTTGGTTAGCTAAAGACTTAACCTCTAAGGAAATAGGCCTCTCCTGGATCAAAAGATACCCAAGCTACCGATGCTATTCTACTTTCAGCTCAAGGCATTCACAACCACATTAGCCTTGCTTAGATGATAGAGAAAAGTCAAGTCAAGATCCTTAAGCAACTCAAGCCAACGGCGCTGCCTCATATTAAGATCTCGTTGGGTAAAGAAGTACTGAAGGCTACGATGATCTAAGAAGATCTTACAATGGATCCATACAAGTAGTGCCTCCATAACTTCAAGGAAAACACAACTGCACATAACTCTAAATCATACGCAGGATAATTCCTCTCATGAGGCTTCAACTGATGAGACACATACACAATCACCTTAACCTCCCGCATCAACACAACACCTAACCCAATACCTGAAGCATCACAAAAGATGATACAACTCATGCTCTCCATGGACAAAGTCAAGGTAGGAGCTGAAATCAACAAATTCTTGAGATTTTAAAAGCTTGCCTCACAAGCATCGAACCACTAAAAAGAAATCTTCTTCTAGGTCAACTTGTTCAATAGATCTACAATGAATGAAAAAACCTTAACAAAACACTGATAATAACCTGCTAAGCCAACAAAAATCTGAATCTCGATGGGCAAAGTAGGTCTAGCCCAATTACGAACCACTGCAACCTTGGTTGGATCAACCATAATACCTTCCTTAGTCACCACATGACCCAAGAAAGAAATAGCGTCCAACCAAAAATTACACTTAGAGAACTTAGCATACAACTTTTCATCCCTCTATCTCTGAAGCGCAATCTGTAAATGCTCCTTATGCTCAACGTCAATCTTGGAATAAACAAAGATATCATCTACAAATACAATAATAAAAGAATCAGGATATGGTCGAAACACCCGGTTCATCAACTCCATGAATAAGGCAGGGGCATTTATCAACTCGGAGGACACGACCAAGAACTCATAATGATTATATTGAGTCTGAAAAGCTGTCTTTGGAATATCTAAAGCAATAATCCTCAACTGGTAATAACCAAACCTTAAATCAATCTTTAAAAATATTGCAGCATCCTAAAGCTGATCAAACAAATCATCAATATGAGGAAGAGGATACTTATTCTTAACTATCACCTTATTCAACTGTCGATAATCAATACACATCTGCATAGACCAATATTTTTTCTTCACAAACAAAACAGGCGCACCCCAAGGTGAAACAATAAGTTGGATAAATCCCTTATTCAACAACTCCTGCAACTAATCCTTCAGTTCCTTCAACTCTGCTGGGGCCATCCTATAATGAGAAATAGAAATGGGTTTGGTGCCCGGCTCAACATTAATAGAAAAATCAATATCTCGATCAGGAGGCATACCAGGAAAGTTCATAGGAAACACATCCATAAACTCACAGACAACACAGAAAAAACCCAAGGAAGGAGGTGATACAACGCTGGTGTCACGAATATGATCCAAGTAAGATAAACATCCCCTCTCAACTATTTTACGAGCCTGAACAAAAGATATAATCCTCTTAGGACTCAAATGAAGTGCACCCTTTTAAGCTATCCTTGGCACACCCGATGAAGGTAAAGTCACAGTGTTAGCAAAATAATCTAAGACAACATGATAAGGATCCCACCAATTCCTGCCTAAAATAACATCAAAATTGACCATGTCTAACACAAGCAAGTCTACCAAAGTCTCACACTGGGCGAAAGTCACAACACAAGATCGATGCACCCGATCCACCACTAATGAATTACCTACCAGAGTAGTTACACGAATAGGACTGACAAAAGGCTCATTATAAGAATCAAAACCCAAAGCAAAATACACAGACACATAGGAAAATGATAATTCGGGATCAAATAATATTAATGTTGGTCTAAAATAAAGGGAATGATATCTATAATAACAACGTCAGAAGACTCTACCTCAAGTC
Source organism: Capsicum pubescens (assembly GCA_030864215.1). Classification (NCBI taxonomy): domain Eukaryota; kingdom Viridiplantae; phylum Streptophyta; class Magnoliopsida; order Solanales; family Solanaceae; genus Capsicum; species Capsicum pubescens. The sequence continues at coordinate 220,580,015 of CM061543.1, read as the reverse complement.
TAGTTGGTGTAGCATAATACTGACCACGACCCCCAACTGGATGAGTAGCCCCATAATCACCATCGCAGGCTCCACTACCTCTACCTCTTGCCCCTTTGATAGTACCCCTACCTTTCATAGCTAAAATAAAAGTATCCTAAATTACCCAGTGGGGACAATACCTAGCCACATGACCAATCTTATCACATATATAACAACCTCTACGACCAGTCTCAACATAAGAAGGTACAATTAGGCCCGAACGGCCACCCTGAACTGCTGAACTAGAAGATCCACCACCTGAACTCTGTAAAGCAGCCTGCACTGGCCTACCATGATATCCATGAGAACTTTTAAAATATCTGCCTCGAAAGGTCTGACTCCAAAAATCACCAAAATATCGAGCCTTCTTGGTGCCTACCTGAGATGCACTAAAAATATCCTCCATCATCTTAACATGATCCATAATACTCTAAAAAGAATCCCCAAACACAACTATTTAAGATATAGCCAACTGAAGAGAAAATGTCCAAACCCTTCACGAACATCTAAACCTTCTCAGACTTGGTGGAAATGCTATCCTAGGAATATTTGGATAGGTCATGAAAGCTTGCCTCATACTCAACAATTGTTAAGAAGCCCTGATCTAAATGATCAAACTCATCCTGCATAGTATCTCTTAAATTGAACGGAACAAATCCCTCAAAGAAGGCATCAAAAAATTAATCCCAAGTCATCTAAGGATAATCACGGGGTCTACAACTCACAAGCGACCTCCTCCAAACAATAGTAACATCTCTCAACTGATAGGATGCATAAGCAACAACATCCACACAAAAGAGTGAAACATAACTCAGAACATAAGGTATGAAAGAACTTCACACGATAAAGAATAAAATGAGGGAAATTTCCTAAATATGTCATGTAGCCTCTCGAAGATAGATATGAATGTCTACATTTCGATTCACGAGACTCTATTAGACATCTGATTCTACATCGCTGAGACCAATGAAACTTGGCTGCTCTGATACAAATTTTTCATGACCCAAAAATTCAAAGGTCATGAAGGCACTTGTCGCGACAAACCTTGACAAGTAAGCCTATTACCCAAACTGATACACAATGGGAAAAAGATAGGAATGCCCCCAAGGTAAGGCTTTTAGAACAAAGCTGAACCACATAGATATAATAATAGTGGAAAGAATAAAATCAACACATGCAGCCATAACTTCCAAAACCTGGTGTCAATAGTATAAAAACTTCTAATACAATTTCGGAGTTAAATACATCAGAAAAATAACCATAAAAAATATCTATCCCTGAATACTTATAAAGATATAACTAATACAGAAAGATAGAGATGAACTTCGGATGTATGAATGTCCACCCGCTGCCTTGAGAAATCTGAAGGCCCTCAAAATAAACCAATCTGAGATGCACTCGAGCTAGGACCTACACCCAAAGGGTAGAGTAGGTGTGAGTATGATCCACTTGTGCTCATTAGGCATCATTGGCCGACAAAGCAAAGTAGTAAATAAAGTATACAAAATATACACTAAGGGCACATCACCAGCAATCAGAAAATGTCCCACAACGGTTGCCCACACCACTTGCACTAACAGTTCTATAATATCTACATATAATACACAACACACTAGATAGGGATACAAATATACACAACTATCATATACAATTAAGACGAAAGAGGGACATGTATGGACAAGATCATCAAATATAGTTAAAGAAAGATAGAATAATTAGATGTTAACAAGTGAACACATAGAGCAAATAGATAGATGACAAGTCAATATGGTAATTCAAACACAACATAAATATAATAAAGTGGGTGCAATGTATATGATGATGATGATGATGATGATGGATGGGATTGGCACACAACCTTGAGTTTGGCACACAGCCTCAAGTTTAGCACACATCCTTAAGTTTGGCACACAGCCTTAAGTTTGGCACACATCCTCAAGATCACCAATATCCTCAACTCTTCACTGGCATGATCCTTTGAGATGGTTCATAAATCTAATATCCGATACTAATATCCAGTATTCCAGTGTTTTTAGTATTTCCAAAGCACACATAACATAAGACACTAATCAAGTACACATACATGACAAGTATATGTAAGGAAATAAAACAAAGAAGTAAAATGATGTGTATGATGACATGAGAATGACAATGCAATTCTCACAATCATTCAAAATGAGTATTCCAGAACCAATCCACATGATGTATTTATACAACCACTCCACATGATGTATTTCCACAATCAACCACAATGTTATAATTCCACAACAACGCGAGCCAATATCTACTCATTACTTTTGTTTCATACATGAATTTGCACATATCTCATATACCAATAAGTATGAATATATCAATATACACCAATGGTAACATTTTAGGCATTTCAACAACATAATACAATTATTCATATGTATTCAGGGCTATCAATATCGTATAGGACTCCATCAAGCACATAACATAATATCTCAATTTTGACAATTACATCACATATGATCCCCCACATGGGAACAAAATATATATAGTCATTTTTATGATTAGTTACCACCCTTAACATTCATTTTGTACCATCATTTACTACTCTGCCCAGTCTGAAAGAGATAAGCCATAACCTACCTCAAAAGCCGTAACTGATCCGCTACATTTCAAACCCCCAACCTTAATTTTCATGAAAAATCCCAAACTCTACTAAAAATATCAAATATGTAATCTAGATTTTAAAATAAAACCAACGACACCCATATTGACTACTTTTGGTTTGGGATCAAAATAGACCCCCGAAATGAGTTTCTAAAAAAGAAGGGAAAAATTAACATATTACTTCAAAAACATGTTTTCCATATTTTTAAGAATCCACAGCTGAAATCCCAAGTCAAATCAAGTAAAAAACGAGGTTCAAATTGAAGAAAAACCATTTTTAAGTTTTACCGGGTAAAAACTTTGAAATCCTGTTTAAAATGAAGAATTGGAGTTGTTTTGAAGGTTAAATTGATAAAAACCTATTAGTTATAAGATAAAAATATTATTCATGTGAAATTGAGTGAAATTTGGATTTAAAATCAAGCCCTAAGATTTTTGGAGTTTTGAGAAATTAATCAAGAAATTACTAAGAAAAGGGTAAATTCTTACCTGAAATCCATAATAGAATCAAGAAATATATGTTAATCTAGCTTTCCAAACTCCCATATGCTCCACTTTTAAGTTCTCATGCTATTTTAGGGTTTAACTCTCAAGAGGCAAGATAAAAGAATGGATAAAATGGGCCAAAAAAGGAAAAAAATTGCTATATATAGCAGAAAATCTACTAAAACAACAATTTTTTTTAAAGTCCAACCCGGACTTCGATGGGGTGCACGTGATACGTTTGGAATTCGATATATGAAAACAAACTATGAAAACACACTAAATTTAATGTTTTGGACGCGTTTGCGAATTCGAATTTTTGAAAAAACATCATTTTTAAAAAGTTGACCCCCCAAATCCGAAATTATAATTTTCCAAACCGAGGGTCAAAATGAGATTTAAAATTCGTAAAATCACACCAAGCATCTTACCATCCTAGAATAAACATTTCAAATCTGCTGATGAAATCAGATTTTCCATCCGAGGCCGTTTCAACCAAATGTGGGTCTTACACCCACATTTCCAATTTTTCAACTTTTCGACCAATAGATCAAAATGAGATCGGGTGCACCGGGACCTGAACCAAAGGTATACGTAACCTAAAATTGTTAGCCCAGAGCTGTTGACACAGTCCGTTCAGCCATTCATTTCAAAGATCAAAAGATATCCCCATAAGTCTAAAATTAGGCTCTCGAAGCCATCAAAAACCACAATATTGCATAAATGGTATCAAAATACATCGAAAACCTTGCAAATTACTCTCACACCCCAGAAATACCATAATGAAACTATGAGGAGGGTTAAAATAATCAAGTCACACAAAATCATAAATTTCACATATTTCATCAAATTTTTAGGTTATTATATTGACCCACCTTATGTCAAGTTTGATGATTAGTTCTCTCAAAACCCTTATACGCTTATTATATGCCTAGAGGATTTATTTTTAGAAAATATTTAAGGACTTTGGTACTTGTTAGTTATGATGAGTGGCATTGGAAGTGATGCCTAAGTGATTATCCTATATGTATGATTTATTGGTTAAGCTTTTGACGAACTATTGATTATGCTATTGTTTGGATATTAATTGGGATACCGAATATACCATTGAATGATATCTTGACTATAATATTTCTTAAGCCACAAATTATGCTATTGGCTATGCTATGAACAAGATATAGATTATGCTATGGATTAGCTATTGCTCAAGATACTGATAAGCTATCTTTTTATGTTAATGATAAGCCATTAAATATACTTTTGATAATTCATTGCTCATGATATTGCTTATGATTATGATCATGCTAAACAATTATTTTAGTAATCATGATAGAAAACACCCTTATTAATGACGTTAACAATTATGTTATTATTTGTGCTAGAAGTCATGATTATTGATTACAAGGGAAATTATGCTAGAAATCATGATGCTTGATTATGTTGGAACTTATGACATTGATTATATACCTGATTCACTTCCGAACGATGAGGATGATATTGATACCCAGTAAGATTGAAGGATGCTTATGATGATATATTGAAACTCGGTAAGGCTAGAAGATGATTATGATGACATATTAATACCCGACAAGGTTAGAGGATGATTATGATGATATATTGCTACTAGACAAGACTGAAGGATATTATGATGATATTGATTACCGCCAAGGTCGAAGGACATTGTGATGATATTGATACCCCGCAAAGATCGAAGGATATTATAATGATATATTGATGCCTGTCAAGGCCGTAAGATGATTTTATTGATGTGCCTTGTTGTACATTTGGCTTATACATACATACATATATATATATATATAGTTAGTTAGTTAGTTGGGTATGATATTGATATTAGGGATATAGAATATAGCCCGAATGTGGTGATTATGATAATTAGTGGACTTGTGATAATTAGTGATAATTATTAATTAGTGATAAATGATTATGAAGTGGTATAGTTGGCGATTTGTGATAAATAAGGATTAGTGGTGGATATTGTTTAAGTGACTATTCCCAACTAGTTGATAAACGAGGATTAATTGGTAAAGGATGGTGAGTTAATAACATTGGTTAGTTGATAAATATTGGCTAGTTGATAACCAATAATTAGTGGTTATGTGGTGAGTAGTTGATAAATAATGACTAGGGGTTATGTGATGATTAGTTATTAAATGAATTAGTTAATAAGAAATGGTTAGCTAGTAAGTGGCGATTAGTGAGTATTGATGATAAAGTTGCTTTGTGTTGGCAAATGACCAATTGACGATAATTGTGGAATTATGGTTAAATGATGATGAAGGTTAGTTATAATGTTTATTGATTGCTTTATGATATCATTGAGTGTAATCTCCAGGTATATGGGAGTCTGTGGCGAGATATTTACTTTTTCTCACCAATTGGCGTATGGGAGACAATTTTGTATTTATGATTGCTTGTATTGATGCTTTATGATAAGTTATTATTCCATACTGTTACTATTATGCATGGTGATATTGACATGGGTTGGTACCTTATGTTCCAGTGTTATTTCGATTTAATTACTTATTATATGCAATAATGTTGGAGATGATCTAGGTTTATTTCTGTACCTTGACTTAGTTATGTTATCTTGTATTTTATCATATTTATATCATGATTTAGATCAAGCAGTCGATGATGCCAACTGAGTACCCATTGTTTTGGTACTCATACCATATTTCTGTACCTTTTTGGTGTAGATCCCAGTAGTTATTGTCACCATTGATCATTGATTATGTTGTGTTGATATTTCAAGAGATAGGTGAACTCTTGGAATTTGAGTTGCCCTTTTTCCTCTATCTTTTATATTCAGTCTTTTGATATCCATAAAAATATTATTGACTATTCTAAGTCTTAAGTTGTAACACTATTAGATGCTCTTGTACTGGCTCTACCAAGTCGTGGAATGGTATCTTGTATTGACTATTCTTATCTACTTAGAAATCCCTTTTATTTATAAGTTTGTTGTTCATTTTTGCCTATGTTAGGCATTTCCTACCGAATTAACCCATTGCATTAGCTCCGAGTTATGATTTGGCTTACCTATTGGCAAAATTTAGTAGGTGCCATTATGACTCGGAAATTGGGTTGTGACAATAGATTGCCTTCTTAGATTCCACTTTACCTTGAACTTCTCCATTCCACCACCAATCCTATCAACAACCACTAAACTTTCCCTTCAATAACCCAAGTACCCTCTAGCTATCTCTCGAATGCAGCTTATTGTCGTCTCCCATATGCTATTTTCATCCCTACTTATACTCCAAACTCCCATCTCTATTAATTTCTCTCCTAAATCCCAATAGAGGGAAGGGGGTCAAGCTACTCTATTTAATCTGTGATCGACATAAAGATTTTTTTTCTTCCTACCTCACTTTATATCTAAGTCAATCACCAAAATTTTATGTTGGTTAGTGAGGGCCTCACTTGAAATAACCTTACTATCTTTACATATGCCTCTATCTACCTTCTAGAAGAGTAGGTAGTCTATTTGAGTCTTAGCCACCATACTATAGAATGTAAGCAAGTGATTTTACTTCTTTAAGAAGTAAAAATTAACTATCACTATCTCGGAGGATTTGGCAAAATTCAGAATTGAGGGTCCATCCTTGTTTCTATACCTAAAACTAAAGCCTCCATGGCCCCTTCAAAACCACTAAAAGTAACTCTAATGTGGCCATTAAAATCACGACCAATGAATGTCATCTTGGTCTCTGGTTTTCCTCTCACCACCTCATCTAAATCTTCCCAAAAGAGCTTCTTGACCTCCTTATCTAAGACCACTTGCAAGGCATACACACTAATAATGTTCAAAATGTGCCTCTAACGACAAGCATAATTGTCATCATCCTATGATTAAATCATCCTAAACCCCACCACATTCTCCCTAAGGTCCTTGTCGACTAGAATTCCTACTCTATTCCTATTTATCAAACTTACTAAGAACCACAACTTAAACCTATTGTTTCACCCAAGCACACAAGCAAGTGTACGTGGTCTCACCAAGTAATATAGCGGCCTTTCACAAGCCAAGTATTAATTCCTCAGAACTTGTGCTAACAACTATCCAAGAATAGTTCACTAATAAGATTAATTCAGTGTATACAAAACCACAAGAGTTTATAAGTTATAAGTAACCATAAACTAAACATTGCGATAAAGTAAATATTTGAACAATTAATGGGAAAAGTACAGGTTAAGGCTCTATAAACAATCATACTATGTAACAGAACTTCATTGGTTAGATTAATTATCTTGGTTGTTGGTTCACCGGGTCTATACTATGACTATGGCCTTCCGAACCTCTAATCATTTATCTAACTTAGCCCCGCAACTACATCGGTGAGTGGGGATGTGAGAACTAAGGTAAATGCTTTTGTAATCATCCCATACTTGAACCAAATAGGACACTTAAGTATATTCCTATCCTAAGTGCAAATCATAATTTCATTTTATGAAATATGATCCTATTCTATTCATCCCATGTTTTACTCTACCGTTCAACCTTTATGGTTCACAATAGAGTTATAACATGTATTCTAAGGGTCATGACTTATTAAAATAGTAATAATAAGGATATATAAACAACCAAGTATGATAAAACAACCAAACCAAATAAATTCATAATAATAGTATTCATGTTCTTGGCCTTAACCCCAGAAAAAGGTGTTTAGCTGCTCATAGACGTAACAAGAATCACAATAGTATAATCCATGTTTTAAATCCATAAACAGACTAAATTAAAGTGTTTTCCAGACTTCCTTCAAGTCCCCAAGTCGTCCAAGGTGTCCAACACAATAACTAAGTGTCCTATTTATACTAGGAACACAAATCCCATTTTACTTAATGGCGCGCCATGCTAATGTCGCGCTATGTAGGCAGTGTGGCATGCCAAAAATGTGGTGGATCACTGGAAATTTACATCAAGGAAGTTTCCAAGGGCGTTCCATGTTGCGCCCAAGCGCACACACAAGTGTACGTGGTCCACCAATTACTAAAATGGCCTTTAAAAGACAAGTATCAATCACTCAGGGACTTGTATTAACCAATGTCCCAGACTAGTCCAACGATTAAGATTAACTTAATGTTAACATAACAACAAGATTGTTTGAGAGTAAACTTAACAATGCGGTAAATTAAAGGTTCTTGAAAAACAATGGATAGAAACTAGACCTAAGGAAATTCTAACAATCATTCTATGTTATAGAACTTCATTGGTTAGGTTAATTATCTTGGTTGTTGGTTCACCGGGTCTATACTATGACTATGGCCTTCCGAACCTCTAATCATTTATCTAACTTATCCCCACAACTACATCAGTGAGTGGGGATGTGATAACTAAGGTAAATGTTTTTGTAATCATCCCATACTTGAACCTAATAGGACACTTAAGTATATTCCTGTCCTAAGCACAAATCATAATTTCATTCTATGAAAATATGATCCTATTCTATTCATCCCATGTTTTACTCTACCGTTCAACCTTTATGGTTCACAATAGAGTTATAACATGTATTCTAAGGTTCATGACTTCTTAAAATAGTGATAATAAGGATATATAAACAACCAAGTATGATAAAAACAACCAAACCAAATCAATTCATAACAATAGTATTCATGTTCTTGGCCTTAACCCCAGAAAAAGGTGTTTAGCTACTCATAGATGTAACAAGAATCACAATAGTATAATCCATGTTTTAAATCCATAAGCAAACTAAATTAAAGTGTTTTGCAGCCTTCCTTCAAGTACCCAGGTCTTCCAAGGTGTCCAACACAATAACTAAGTGTCATATTTATACTAGGAACACAAATCCCATTTTTACTTAATGGCGCGCCATGCTAATGTCGCGCTATGTAGGCAGTGTGTCATGCCAGAAATATGGTGGATCACTGGAAATTTACATCAAGAAAGTTTCCAAGGGCGTGCCATATTGCGCCCAAGCGTACACACAATTGTACGTGGTCCACCAAGTAGTAAAATGGCCTTTAAAAGACAAGCATCAATCACTCAGAGACTTGTGTTAACAAATGTCCCAGACTAGTCCAACTATTAAGATTAACTTAATGTTAACATAATGATGATAGGCGAATTTACGCTCCTATATCAATATATTTTGCCCATATTTTAGCCTAGTTTTGAGAACAAATTATATATTTCATGCACTTTTAGTCCTTTTTCCTGTAAATGAGCTAACGAACATGATTAGTAAAGTTTCAGGTATAAATGATGCATAATTCAGCATTTTATGGCTTACTTGACGCTAAAGAAAGCTCACGAAGGAAGGGAAGGGAGTTTACACGCCTAAGGACCAAAACTGCTGCATGGAAAATCTGTCCCGGGCTAAAACAGCAATTCTGAAGACTTTGGGGACTTACAGACACAAAGCTGGATTTTGACAATGATACATTAACCTAGTACAATTAGGTTATGTATTTCATTATTTTATGTGGATTATGATAATGTTACCTTAGCCTAGTACATTTGGGTTAAGGATTTCATTAGTCTAATAGGATTTGGTTATTTATTTCATTAGCTTAGTAGGATTAGGATATGGGTATTATAAATACCCTATCATGCTAGAGATTTTAGAAAAAGAGGGAGGAAGGAGGGAGAACACAATACTTCCTTCCATCCCTCACATCTTCGATCATCTTCTTACATCTTCTTAACTTCTCATCTTACAATTCAATTCTATTTTTCTTCTTCTACTCTTCTATTCTTAAATTCCACAACAAGAGAATCGTTAATTTGCCTAGGAATTCACGCCTCACGCCTACCACCTAAGCTACACGAAATTACTCAATCTTGTGGTATAACAACAATGTCAATCGTGATCTCCTTCGCATTCATGGGTAACTAAACTTCTCTGTTGGGGTTATGGAAGCCGAATGAGTTACTATCTATTGCTGTGAGTTTGTGAGTTCGAGGCACGTATATTGCTTATATCATTATTCTCTTCATCTTAATCTACATTCTTTGCGGTTGCAAACGCAAGAATACGCCAGTCTAACATTTAACTTGTTCGAGAGAAAAGTTATTTGTCTGGAAAAGAGATAATGTCAAGGTAGTAGGACACCCTTTCCTATTAAAAAGCTAGTGCCGTAACTGGACTAACCTCTTGGAGAATTCGTACCGTTAGACACGCTTTAAGCTCGAGAGAGTTAAAGTGAAATAGTCCTTGTTTAGGTCGAGAGACGCTTGGATTTACCATCGACTACAATCCTCTATAAGCAATTGCATGTCAGAATTCTACACACTCATAGCCAATAGAGACGTATACCTCAGAAGGTGGACATAACCCCAACGCTTCAATTCTCATTGTTTACAACCAACGTAACAATCTCTCTCTTTTTACTTTATTATTTTCAGCTTTTTTTTACATTACTTGCAAAACAAGAATCCCCCCTTCTTACGAGACTTGCATCAAAAGTTTAGTAATTTTACTTACTTGTTGGCCAAGCTATTCCCTGTGGGATCGACACCCAACCCAGGTTGGGTTCTATATTTGCTAACGACCGCTTTACACTCAAACGAGAGCTGTAGATTGAGCGTTATCAAAAATTGGCGCCGCTGCCGGGGAATACAAGTGTCAATTAAGTTCGTGAAAATTACTAGACCCTTTGGTCAAAGACTCTCGTACTTTTACTTTTAGTTTTTGTTTCTGTTTACTGCAGGTTTTTGTTCAGTACATCAATGGATGCACAACGTGAAATACCATTCGATGATGATGATGATGATCTTGATGGAGCTGGTGCCACTGGAGCCATTATTCTTCCACCATTAGCGCCCGGAGCCAAGTTCAACATCACAAGCACCATGATTCAGTTATTGCAACTCAAGGGATTGTTTAGTGGACTAGCAGGCGATGATCCGAATATGCATCTCATCAACTTTATTTCTACATGCAAGTCTTTTGACAATCCTGGTGTTGGTCAGAATGCAATTCGATTACGTCTATTTCCATTGTCTCTGTCTGGGGAGGCAACACTATGGTTGAATGGGCTGACTCCTGATTCAATTACAAATTGGAGGCAATTGAGAGAAGCTTTCCTAGAAAGATTCTTTCCGCCTTCCAAAAGGGCACAATTGAGAGATGAAATCAGCAACTTTCGTCAGCTTCCCACTGAAGCTCTTCATGAAACATGGGAGAGGTTCAAGACAAAGCTAGCGAGATGCCCAAACCATCACATGACTAATGTTCACCTAATGGAGATACTATACAGAGCCTTGAATTCAATAACTAAACCAGTGGTGGATAATGCGGCTGGAGGATCATTTATGGATCTCACCTTTGGTCAAGCAAGCAATATGCTAGATCGTATGACGAAACAAATTAGAGCTTGGCATACCAGGGATTCTGAGGTAGCAAGCTCCACTTTATCTATTGGCATGACTGCAGACCAAAGAAGAAGACAAGAAGAACGTGATCAAGATTTAGCGCACATGAAAACGCAAGTGGATCTTCTGACAAAGCATTTATTATCAGGGAAGACCGAAAAAGTGAAAGCTGTGGCGCTAAAAGGAAGAGACGAATCTGATTCGGAAGAGGAGGCCAACTACTTGAACAATCAGGGGGGTTTCCGTGGGAATACCCAAGGAAACCAAGGTCGGAACTATTATGATAAATCTGGAAGCAAAGACCAAGGTAGTTGGAATAAAAACAATGAAAAGAGTGGTTTGTACGTTCCCCCTGGTAGACGTGATACCACCACATCTAATTCTGGAAGTATGGAAGACATGATGGCTAAATTATTGAAAGGAGTGGAAGCAACGAGCGCGGGAGTTACTGAGGTAATTAATGATTTGTCCTCCATGAAACAACTAGTTGATTCTCATTCCACTTCAATCAAGCAAATAGAGCAGCAACTGAGCCAACTTTCAGCAGCACTCAATCAAAGAAAGGCTGGCACTTTACCTAGCGATACTGTGCAAAACCCAAGGAATGATGGGTCATGCATGGCCATCACTACCAGAAGTGGTAAGGTGCTGGAACCTTCAGAAAAAGGCAAGCAAGTGGTTGACGAAGTTGCGGACATGGATGATAACGTAAAAGGAGAAGATGCCGCAAAAACCAGTTCTGACGTCAAGGATGTCACGCCCAGTGACGTGAATCCTGAAAAAATGGAAAAATGGAAGCAAGAGGAGAAGAAAGCAATGGAGAGAACACTTCCATACCCACCACCACCTTTTCCCCAAAGATTGAAGAAGGTGGCAGATGACACTAAGTTCAGCAAATTTATGACTATGTTGAAGCAGCTGACCATTAATGTTCCATTGGTAGAGGCACTTGAACAAATGCCTGGGTATGCGAAGTTTATGAAAGATCTTTTGACTAAGAAGAGGGCAGCAAGTTATGAGCTGAAGGATGATGTGCATCATTGTAGTGCAATTGCTACCCGATCGATAGTTCAGAAGAAGGCCGACCCCGGAGCTTTCACTATTCCTTGCACCGTCGGATCTTTGAACTTTGCCAAAGCATTATGTGACCTAGGAGCCAGCATCAACTTGATGCCATTGTCGATCTACAAGAAGTTGGGGTTAGGAGATCCTACACCAACTAATATGAGGCTTGTTATGGCGGATAGGTCGGTAAAACGACCGGTTGGTATTCTATGCGATGTCTTGGTAAAGGTTTCTTCATTTATCTTTCCAGCAGACTTTGTCATCTTGGATTGTGAAGCAGATTCTGAAGTTCCCATAATCTTGGGACGTCCTTTCCTTGCAACAGGAAGTGTGCTTATTGACATGAGAGATAATGAGCTTTTATTTCGAATGAATAACGAAGTAATTTGTTTTGATTTGTGCAAAGCGATGAAGCAGCCAAAAGATATGGATGTGTTCTCTATAGATGATGTTCATTATGAAGATAAGAAAGCATTATCTGTAGAGAAACAGCTTACTGTTGAGCCATTGTCTGCTGCGCTGCTGAAGGTTGAGCATGAGGACGATGAAGATTATGAAGAACTTATGGGTGCTCTAACAAAAATAGAGTCCTATTCCCATACTCCTAAGCAACCGGACCGTGATCTTAAGAATCAACCTTCACCTACAGCGAAGACTTCCCTTGAAGAGCCACCAATGCTAGAATCGAAAGAGCTCCCCGATTATCTAAGGTATGTGTTCTTGGAAAGTATAAAGATACTTCCGGTGAGTGCGGATGATTTAAGTAAACAGCACGTAGACGCTCTCATCTCTGCTCTGAAGAGATACATGAGAGCTATGGGTTGGACTATTGATGATATAATTGGTATCCCTCCTACAAGCAAGCCTCATTGTCATCTGAATCCATTCAGAAAACGATCCACCATCTATCCCGACGAAGTCTGAGTACTCGAGGTAACTATGTCGTGCCGCGACAATAAATCAAGCGCTAGATGGGAGGCAACCCATCGTTTATCGTTTATCGTTTTTCATTTTTCATTTCGTTCTAGTATGTGTTTTGCTTTTGATAAATAAAAATCCAAAAATAAGAGTCGTGCCACGACCAAAACTAAGGCGCTTGATGGGAGGCAACCCATCGTTCTAATCATTTTTAGTGTTTTTAAGCAAATGTAGGTACAAGAGGTATTCAACGAGGAGATTGATTTCAATTGACAATTTGGACGCATTGTATGGTAAAGTTGGTAAGTTAGGAAGGGTGATGCATAAGGCTATGGATTGAGCCTTTCTCACGCCAAAATAGGCTTCGAGGAAGGCTAGGCCTTGGTAAAACTAGGCCACGAACGATGCACAACCTATCCTATAGCCTAAGGTCTCGGAATCTAGTGTGTTATACACTATGCACCGCCTATTCCTAGGTATGCTTTTGACTATGCGCCGCCTATGCTATGGCATTTTGTCTCAGTATCTCATATGCCATAGACTATGCGGCGCATATGTCTCATTATGCCATAGACAATGCGCTGCATATGTCTACAAATGCCATAGACTATGCGCCGCATATGTCCCATTATGCCATAGACAATGCGCCGCATAGTGTATGGCATTCTTAAATAAATGCATGGCATATGCTATGGCATTCTTAAATAAATGCTTGGCATATACTATGGCATTCTGCTCAACTAGGCAAAGCATTAGGCACCACCTATGGTCACTTTTGGTCTCCAAATCCGATTTTAATGGGCCAAAACTCGACCCAACCTTTTCTTATAAATATGAGACTTAGTCTTGAACCAAAAACACATTGGAAACCTAGCTTATGCACCACCTATAGTCTCCAAAACCTATCAAAAAGTTTCCTTTTGCTCTTTTTCGTCACAAGAACATCATCCAAAGGCTTCAACCAAGTAAGTACTACTTTATTCTTCATTCATATTTTGTAAGTACTACTTTACTACACCTATTATGAATTGCTAAATCTTGAAAAAGTATTGGTGATGTGAACGTGTTTGAATTGTTGATACAAAACCAAGTGAGTGAACATGTGCGTTAGGATACTCTTAACTTATGTCCGACTTGAATTTGATTTTGATGCATTGTTATACTACTTGCAGAATTGCTATAGTAATGAACATTGCATAATCTTATCACTTGAATACTTACATGTTAGAATATCCCGTTCATCGGAATAAGACTTATAACTGCCTACCGACATAGGAGGTTGAGTTTATTGATAGAAACGATACCATGATGTAATCCCTATGTAGTAGTCTTGTTATACCTAACATGAAAGTATTGCAAAGGTTGCAAGAAGTGAAATATCTCTGATTTTCTCGTTGGAATATAGCTCTTAAAACGCATGTCGATGAAGTCTAAGTAATCGACCACTTTCACTTCACTAATTTGTAGCAACAAACTAAGTGTGGGGTGGTACCCCTACTGCTTGTGTATAGATTGTATCCATTGGTATTGTGCTACCATTAACACTATTTCAAGTCTCAGGTACAATGGCACCCAAAGCAAGACAAGGCAAAGAAAAGGCTACCACTTCCCAAAAGAGCAAGAAAAGAGGCCGCAAGGAGCAAGGAGAACCCTCCTCGCTGCAAATACCTCGACTCACGCTTGGAATTAAGTGGGATACTTATGAGGAACTTCTAAGGATGAAGACTCTGATGATGATTCCAATGCAAGGGGTATGACCCCAGACATAGAGGATGAGTCCGACTAACCAGGTTCTTCTTATTTATTTTCCACTGAGGACAGTGTACCGACTAAGTGTGGGGTGGTGGTATTGCATGCTATAATTCTCTACTCGCATCTATGTTTGTTTGCTTTTGTTTTATTTTTGTTTCATTTTTTAGTTAAGATTTTTTTAGTAGTTAATATTTTTTTAACTTAGCTTCGCATGAGATTATTCTAATAGGCAGCATGAGATTATAACAAGAGTATGTGCTACAATTATGACTATTGAGACGTTTAGGCTCCAGTTGTGACTCATTATGTGATATTGTGTGGTTCAATTCCTTCACTTGTTGGGTCAAGAGTCTATATTACCTCCAATAAAGTCGACCATGTGCCTTGTGTGTGTGAGATAATATTATATTCTATGTTTGTGGCTGATGCTAGAACTTGCCTGGTATGTATGCAAAGCGAAAATAAGGAGTGTAAGTTTAGGAGGTGATTTAGGCATTTCTTTGACAACCTATATTTATTTACCTTCAGTTTTACCTACCCATGGACATCATCCTAGTTAACCCCTTTTGAGCCTTTAGCCTATTTCTTTGACAACCTTGTATGTAAGCCTAATCCATTTTGTTCAAGACCGTAATTTGATCCAAATTCCTAAGTGCTTTAAAGTGAAAAAGTCATGTGACAACATAAGAGGAAATTGGGTAAGTATGATGCTTTAAATTGTAAGGGTGCTTGAATGTGTTATGAAAAAGAAAGTGTTATCATAAGAGGTATGTTATGAAAAGAAAAAGGAAAAGAAAGCTGAAAAGTGAGTTATGTTTAAAATTGAAAAACAAAAGAGGAGAACAAGGGTGGTATAACAAAAGAAAGAAGAAAGGTTGAAAGAAAAAAAATGTTGAAAGAAAAAAGTGTCAATGATACAAAGTGATGTATTAAAGCGCTTAGGAACTTAGTCACTATTCCTGGCCAAAATAGTCCTACCCGTCCCTTAGCCTACATTACAACCGTCAAAAGACCTACTTGATCTTAATCTTAACATTCCGACATTTAGTAGAGTATTACATTAAGGGCAAGCCTATGGTCATCAGTTGCTTCATATGAATTCTTTGTGAGAGCGAGAGCAAGGATATTTTGATACCCATGTTTGAAAAATATGCTATACTTGTGAGTGATTATGGGTACTATAGTGTGAGACACACATGGTTGATGAGTTTTGGGTAGTTATATATGATTCCTTATACCTTAATGTTTGCATGCGAGTTGATCACCATCACGAGTCTATACTTGAGGTTAAATTGTTTCTACTTATAATCGGAAAGCTACTCTTGGTTGATAATCGTTGTGCTTGTCTTAATAAATGTTTTGTGTTGATTCTGTAAAAACCTTAAGTTGATGCTTAGAAGGACATGATATGTTGTTCGAGGACGAACAAAGCTCTAAGTGTGGGGTGTTGATGATAGGCGAATTTACGCGCCTATATCAATATATTTTGCCCATATTTTAGCCTAGTTTTGAGAACAAATTATATATTTCATGCACTTTTAGTCCTTTTTCCTGTAAATGAGCTAACGAACATGATTAGTAAAGTTTCAGGTATAAATGATGCATAATTCAGCATTTTATGGCTTACTTGACGCTAAAGAAAGCTCACGAAGGAAGGGAAGGGAGTTTACACGCCTAAGGACCAAAACTGCTGCATGGAAAATCTGTCCCGGGCTAAAACAACAATTCTGAAGACTTTGGGGACTTACAGACACAAAGCTGGATTTTGACAATGATACATTAACCTAGTACAATTAGGTTATGTATTTAATTATTTTATGTGGATTATGATAATGTTACCTTAACCTAGTACATTTGGGTTAAGGATTTCATTAGTCTAATAGGATTTGGTTATTTATTTCATTAGCTTAGTAGGATTAGGATATGGGTATTATAAATACCCTATCATGCTAGAGATTTTAGAAAAAGAGGGAGGAAGGAGGGAGAACACAATACTTCCTTCCATCCCTCACATCTTCGATCATCTTCTTACATCTTCTTAACTTCTCATCTTACAATTCAATTCTATTTTTCTTCTTCTACTCTTCTATTCTTAAATTCCACAACAAGAGAATCGTTACTTTGCCTAGGAATTCACGCCTCACGCCTACCACCTAAGCTACACGAAATTACTCAATCTTATGGTATAACAACAATGTCAATCGTGATCTCCTTCGCATTCATGGGTAACTAAACTTCTCTGTTGGGGTTATGGAAGCCGAATGAGTTACTATCTATTGCTGTGAGTTTGTGAGTTCGAGGCACGTATATTGCTTATATCATTATTCTCTTCATCTTAATCTACATTCTTTGCGGTTGCAAACGCAAGAATACGCCAGTCTAACATTTAACTTGTTCGAGAGAAAAGTTATTTGTCTGGAAAAGAGATAATGTCAAGGTAGTAGGACACCCTTTCCTATTAAAAAGCTAGTGCCGTAACTGGACTAACCTCTTGGAGAATTCGTACCGTTAGACACGCTTTAAGCTCGAGAGAGTTAAAGTGAAATAGTCCTTGTTTAGGTCGAGAGACGCTTGGATTTACCATCGACTACAATCCTCTATAAGCAATTGCATGTCAGAATTCTACACACTCATAGCCAATAGAGACGTATACCTCAGAAGGTGGACATAACCCCAACGCTTCAATTCTCATTGTTTACAACCAACGTAACAATCTCTCTCTTTTTACTTTATTATTTTCAGCTTTTTTTTACATTACTTGCAAAACAAGAATCCCCCCTTCTTACGAGACTTGCACCAAAAGTTTAGTAATTTTACTTACTTGTTGGCCAAGCTATTCCCTGTGGGATCGACACCCAACCCAGGTTGGGTTCTATATTTGCTAACGACCGCTTTACACTCAAACGAGAGCTGTAGATTGAGCGTTATCACATAACAACAAGATTGTTTGAGAGTAAACTTAACAATGCGGTAAATTAAAGGTTCTTGAACAACAATGGAGAGAAACCAGAGCTAAGGCACTTCTAACAATCATTCTATGTTAAAGAACTTCATTGGTTAGGTTAATTATCTTGGTTATAGGTCCACGGGTCTATAATTGACAATGGCCTTCCGAACCTTTAATTGATTATCTAACTTAGCCCCACAACTACATCGTTGAGCGGGGATATGGGAATTAAGTTAAATACATTCACATTTTATCCCGTACTTAAACCAAATAGACAACATAGGTATATTCCTATTCTAGATGTAAATTATAACTCCATTCAGTAAGAAGATTAAAATTTTATTCTATCTATCCCACGTTCTATCCTTTTGTTCCTCCTTCTGGGTTCACAAGATGGTTATGCACGTATTATAAAAGTCACAAATCTTTAAAATAGTGATAGCAAGGATAAATAAATAAACAAATATGATAAACAACTGATAACGCTCAATCTACAGCTCTCGTAGGAGTGTAAAGCGGTCGTTTGTCAAATATAGAACCCAACCTGGGTTGGGTATCGATCCCACAGGGAATAGCTTGGTCAACAAGTAAGCAACGATTACTAGACTTTTAGTGCAAGTCTCGTAAGAAGGGGGGAATTGTATTGTGAAAGTAATGTAACCAAAATAAGAGAGTAAAGCAGAAAATAGCAATGTAAAAGAACGAATATTTTGTAATATGTAAACAATGAGAATTGAGGAGTTGGGGTTATGTCAACCTTATGAGTTATACGTCTCTATTGGCTATGAGTGTGCAGAATTCATACATGCATGTGCTTATAGAGAATTGTATTCGATGGTAAACCCAGACGTCTTTCGACCTATTCGAGGATTATTTCACTTTAACTCTTTTAAGCTTAAAGCGTGTCTAACGGTACGAATTCTCCAAGAGGTTAATCCAGTTACGACACTAAATTTTTAATAGGGGATGGGACCCTACTACCTTGACATTATCTCTTTTCCAGACAGATAACCTTTCTTTCGAACAAGTTAAATGTTATACTGGCGTATTCTTGCGTTTGCAACCACAAAGAATTTAGATTAAGATGAAGAGAATAATGATATAAGCAGCATACGTGTCACGAACTCACAAACTCACAGCAATAGATAGTATCTCATTCGGCTTCCATAACCCCAACAGAGAAGTTTAGTTACCCATGAGTGCAAAGGAAATCACAATTGACATTGTTGTTATACCACAATAAAGATTTCACGTTTATAATGGTGTGGTAGGCGTTAGGCGTGAATCCCTTAGCAAAGTAACGTTTCTCTTGTTGTGGAATTTAAGAATAGATGAATAGAAGAAGAAAATAGAATTAATGGAAGAATGATTGTTTAGAACTAGAATGTCTTAGAAGTAGAATAGAATAGAATTGAATGTAAGAAAATGTTCTAAAATCTCTAGCAAGATAGGGTATTTATAATACCCATATCCTATTCCTACTAAGCTAATGAAATGCTTAACCAAATCCTACTAAGCTAATGAAATACTTAACCCAATTGTACTAGGTTAATGTATCATTATCCTAATCCTAATAAATTACTGCTAGTCCCCAAAGTCTTCAGAAATGTTGTTTTAGCCCGGGACAGAATTTCCATGCGCCATCTTTAGTCCTTGGCGTCCAAGATTGGCTTTTCTCCATTCGTGAAGCTTTCTTTGGCGTCAAGTTATCCATGAAATGCTGAATTCTGCATCATTTATACCTGAAACTTTGCTAATCATGTTCGTTAGCTCACTTACAGGAAAAGGGACTAAAAGTGCATGAAATATATAATTTGTTCTCAAAACTAGGCTAAAATATGGGCAAAATATAGTGCTATAGGCGTGTAAATTCGCCTATCATCAACACCCCACACTTAAAGCTTTGTTCGTCCTCGAACAAAATATCATGTCCCTCTAAACATCAACTTAGGGTTTCACAGCAACAACACAAAATATTCGTCAAGACAAGCACAACAATTATCAACAAAGAGTAGTTTTTTCGATCATTAGTAGAAACTGTTTAACCTCTAGCATAGACTCGTGATGGTGGTCAACTCATATTCAAAGGTTAAGGCACAAAGAATCATACACGACTACCCAAAACTCATTAACCATGTGTGTCTCACAATATATTACCCATAATCACTCACAAGTATAGCATATTTTTCAAACATGGGTATCAAAATATCCTTGCTCTCACTCTCACAAAGAATTCATATGTAGAAACTGATGACCATAGGCTTGCCCTTAGTGTAATGCTCCACTAAATGTCAGAATTCTAAGCTTAGAATCAAATAGGCCTTTTGATGCTTGTAATATAGGCTAAGGGACGGGTAGGACTATTTTGGCCAGAAATAGTGACTATGTTCCTAAGCGCTTTAATACATCACATTATATCATTAACACTTTTCTTTCAAACAACCTCTCTACTTTCTTTTAATCTACCACCCTTTTTCTTCTCTTTTGTTTTTCAATTTTAAACATAACCAACTTTTTAGTTTTCCTTTTCTTTTTCTTTTCATAACATACCTCTTATGATAGCACTTCTTTTTCATAATGAATTCAAGCACCCATACATTCTAAAGCATCATATTCACCCAATCTCCTCTTATTTTGTCACATGACTTTACACTTTAAAGCACTTAGGAATTTGGATCAAATTATGGTCTTAAAAAAATGGATTAGGCTTTCATATGAGGTTGTCAAAGAAAATAGGCTAAAGGCTCAAAAGGGGTTGACTAGGATAATGTCCATGGGTAGGTAAAAAGAAGGTAAATAATCATAGGTTGCCAAAGAAATGCCTAAATCATCTCCTAGACTTGCATTCTTTATTTTTGCTTTACATACATACCAGGTAAGTTCTAGCATCAACCACAAGCACAGAATATACTATTATCTTACACACACAAGGCACATGGTCGACTTTATTGAGAGTAGTAAAGACTCTTGACCCAACAAATGAAGGAATTAAACCAAACAATATCACATAGTGGGTCACAATTAGAGCCTAAACGTCTCAATAGTCATGATTTTAGCACAAACTCTTGTCATAATCTCATGCTGCCTATTAGAATAATTTTATGCGAAGCTAAGTTAAATTTTTTTTTTAACTACTGAAAAAAACAATTAACTACTAACAAAACAAACAAACATAAATAAATGCAAATGTGGATAGAGAAGTATAGCATGCAAATACCAGCACCCCACACTTAGACGGGACACACTGTCCTCAGTGGAAAATAAATAAGAAGAACCTGGTTAGTCGGACTCATCCTCTATGTCTGGGGTCATACCCCTTGCATCGGAATCATCATCAGAGTCGTCATCCTCAGAAGTTCCTCATAAGTATCCCATTTAATTCCAAGAGTGAGTCGAGGTATTTGCAGTGAGGAGGGTTTTCCTTGCTCTTTTCGGCCTCTTTTCTTGCCTTTTTGTGAAGTGGTAGCCTTATCTTTTCCTTGTCTTGCTTTGGGTGCCATTGTACCTGAGACTTAAAACAATGTTCATGTTAGCATCATCTCGATGGATACAATCTATAAACAAGCAGTAGTGGCACCACCCCACACTTAGTTTGTTGGTACAGACTAGTGAAGTGAAAGTGGTCGATTACTCAGACTTCATCGACATACGTTTTAGGGGCTATATTCCAACAAGAAATTCAGATATGTAAGACTTCTTGCAATCTTTGCAATACTTTCATGTTAGGTATATCAAGACTTCTACATAGGGATTACATCATGGTATAGTTTCTATCAATAATCACAATCTCCTATGTCGGTAGGCAACTATAAGTCTTATTCCGATGAGCGAGACATCCCAACATGTAAGTATTCAAGTGAAAAGAGTATGCAATTTTCATGACTATAGCAATTCCGCAAGTAGTATGACAATGCATCAAAATCGAATTGAAGTCGGAAACAAGTTAAGATCATCCTAACGTATATGTTCACTCACTTGGTTGTGTATCAACAATTCAAACACATTCACATCTCCAATACTTGTTCAAGATTTAGCAATTCATAATAGACATAGTAACGTAGTACTTATGAAAAATAGATGAAGAACACAAGAGTACTTACGTGATTGAAGCCTTTGGAGATGTTCTTGTGTAGTGGAAGAGCAAAAGTTTTGAGAAGATTTGGATGCTATGTGCGGCGCCTATGTTAGGTTTTCAATGTGTTTGTGCCTCAAGACTAAGTCTCCTTTATATAGGAAAAGAATGGGTCGGGTTTTGACCCATTTAAAATTGGTTTTGGAGACAAAAAGTGACCATAGGCGGCGCCTTTAGCTTTGCCTATACTTGGTATAGGCGGCGCCTTTTGCAAAGCATTGTCTAGCATAGGCGACGCCTATGCCATAGCATTTGGTGAGCATAGGAGGCGCCTTTTACTTAGCATATGAGATTCAGAGACAAAAGGCATTAGCATAGGCGGCGCCTATGCTATGGCATACTTGGGCATGGGCGGCGCCTATGCTATGGCACACTAGATTCCGAGATCTTAGGCCATAGTATAGGATTTGCCTTGTTCGTGGCCTAGTTTTACCTAGGCCTAGCCTTGTTTGATGCCTATATTTTCATGAGCAATGCTCAATCCATAATCTTTTGCTTCCTCATTCCTAACTTACCACCTTTAACATGCAACACGTCCAAATCGAGATTTGAAACCAATCTCCTCGTTTTACACCTCTTGCACCTACATTTGCTCAAAGACAATAAAAACGATTAGAACGATGGGTTGACTCCCATCAAGCGCCTTAGTTTTGATCATGGAACGACTCTTATTTTTGGATTTTTATTTATCAAAAGCAAACACGTAATAGAACGAAAGAAAAATAAAAAACGATAAACGATGGGTTGCCTCCCATCTAGCGCTTGATTTATTGCCGCGGCACGACATAGTTACCTCGAGTACTTAGACTTCGTCGAGATAGATGGTGGATCGTTTTCTGAATGGATTCAGACGATAATGAGGCTTACTTGTAGGCATGCAATCTTCTTCGAGATGACCCTTGTGCATGCCTATCCCAGGAGGGATACCAATTATATCATCAATAGTCCAACCCATAGCTCTCATGTATCTCTTCAGAGCAGAGATGAGAGCCTCTACGTGCTGTTTACTTAAATCATCCGCACTCACCGGAAGTATATTTATACTTTCCAAGAACACATACCTTAGATAATCGGGGAGCTTTTTCGATTCTAGCATTGGTGGCTCTTCAATAGATGGCTTGGCTGGTGGTGTGGGTCGATTTTTGAGATCGAGGTCCAGCTTCTTGGGAGTATGGCGATATGTCCCTAATCCTGATAGAGCACAAATAGCTTCTTCGCAATTTTCAGCATCCTTACTCTCTTCATTCATGAGCACAACCGCCACTGGGTCATCAATAATTTGCTCTTCTTCAAGTAGTTCTTTCTCATCATCAAAGTAAACATCAGCCACCGAGAATACGTTCAGTTCTTTGGGTTGCTTCATTGATTTGCACACATCAAAGCGAACTACTTCGTCATTTCTTCGGAATGAAAGCTCATTAGCTCTCAAATCAATAAGCACGCTTCCTGTAGCAAGGAAAGGGCGCCCCAAGATTATGGGAACTTCTGAGTTTGCTTCACAATCCAAAATAACAAAGTCTGCCGGAAAGATGAATGAAGAAACCTTTACCAATACATCACATAGAATCCCAACAGGTCATTTTACCGACCTATCCGCCATTACGAGCCTCATATTGGTTGGAGTAGGATCACCTAACCCCAACTTTTTATAGATAGATAATGGCATCAAATTGATGCTGGCTCCTAAATCACATAATGCCTTGGCAAAATTCAAAGATCCAACAGTGCAAGGAATAGTGAAAGCTCCGGGGTCATCCTTCTTCTGAACTAGTGATCGGGTAGCGATGGCGCTGCAGTGATGAACATTATCTTTCAACTCATAGCTTGCTGCCCGCTTTTTCGTCAAAAGATCTTTCATAAATTTCGCATACCCAGGCATTTGTTCAAGTGCCTCCACCAATGGAATATTAATGGTCAGCTGCTTTAACATAGTCATGAATTTGCTGAACTTTGTATCGTCCGCCACCTTCTTCAATCTTTGAGGAAAAGGTGGTGGTGGGTATGGAATTGTTCTCTCCACGGCTTTCTTCTCCTCTTGCCTTCGTTTTTCAGCCTTTTCAGGCTGCAACATACTCGGTGTACCATCATGGACGTCGTGGGTGGATTCTACGGCAGCTTCTCCTTTTGCCTTGTCATCAATGTCTGCTACATCGTCGACCACTTGTTTCCCCTTAGATGAAGTTTCCAGCGCCTTACCACTTCGAGTAGTAATAGTCATTCATGATCCCTCATTCCTTGGATTTTGCACAGTGTCGCTAGGTAAAGTGCCAGCCTTTCTTTGATTGAGTGCTGCTGAAAGTTGGCTCAATTGTTGCTCTATTTGCTTGATTGAAGTGGAATGTGAATCAACTAATTGCTTCATAGAGGAAAAATCACTTATTACCTCCGTTACTCCCGCGCTAGTTGTTTCCACTCCTTTCAGTAGTTTAGCCATCATGTCTTCCATACTTCCAGAACTAGATGTGGTGGCGTCACGTCTTCCAGGGGGAACATACAAACCACTTTTGTCATTCTTATTC
Source organism: Capsicum pubescens (assembly GCA_030864215.1). Taxonomy (NCBI): domain Eukaryota; kingdom Viridiplantae; phylum Streptophyta; class Magnoliopsida; order Solanales; family Solanaceae; genus Capsicum; species Capsicum pubescens. Next base: position 220,555,185 of record CM061543.1, on the reverse strand, counting down.
TTCCAACTACCTTGGTCCTTGTTTCCATATTTATCATAATAGTTACGACCTTGGTTTCCTTGGGTATTACCTCGGAAACCCCCCTGATTGTTTAAGTAGTTGGCTTCTTCTTCCGAATCAGATTCGTCTCTTTCTTTTGACGCAATGGCTTTGACTTTTTCGGTCTTCCATGATAATAGATGCTTTGTAAGAAGATCCACTTGTGTCTTCATGTGCGCCATATCTTGATCATGTTCTTCTTCTCTTCTCCTTTGGTCTGCAGTCATGCCTATAGATAAAGTGGGGCTTGCTACCTCAGAATCCCTGGTATGCTAAGCTCTACTTTGATTCGTCATACGATCTAGCATATTTCTTGCCTGACCAAAGGTGAGATCCATAAATGATCCTCCAGCCGCATTATCCACAACTGGTTTAGTTATTGAATTCAAGGCTCTGTAAAGTATCTCCATTAGGTGAACATTAGTCATGTGATGGTTTGGGCACCTCATTAGCTTCGTCTTGAACCTCTCCCATGTTTCATGAAGGGCTTCAGTTGGAAGCTGACGAAAGTTGCTGATTTCATCTCTCATTTGTGCTCTTTTGGATGACGGAAAGAATCTTTCTAGGAAAGCGTCTCTCAATTGCCTCCAATTTGTAATAGAATCAGGAGTCAGCCCATTCAACCATAGAGTTGCCTCCCCAGACAGAGACAATGGAAATAAGCGTAACCGAATTGCATTCTGACCAACTCCAGGATTGTCAAATGACTTGCATGTAGAAATAAAGTTGATGAGATGCATATTCGGATCATCGCCTGCTAGTCCACCAAATAATCCCTTGAGTTGTAATAACTGAATCATGGTGCTCGTGATGTTGAACCTTGCTCCGGGTGCCAATGGTGAAGGAATAATGGCTCCTGTGGCTCCGGCTCCATCAAGATCATCATCATCATCGTCGAAAGCTGGCTGCATAGCTTGGCGTTCAGGCCTAAACCTAGCTTGACGATCTCTTCTATTGGCAGGTGTTGCGATCTCAGCGGCATGCCTAGGGTTTAGTAGCTCGTCATCACCTAGATCTTCATCGTCAGGATTTGTTGCTCGCCCAGGGTTATCAATATTCTGTTGATGCACTTGAGCGGCGGCTAGCGCAGCTAGTCTCGCCTGTTCCTGTTGAGAAGCCATCCTTTCAATTGCGTGTTGTGCCTCCATTCTGCCAATACGTTGTGGTTTAGGATTGATAGGTAATAACGGTTGACCAGAACTTCGGGTATGGGGCATGCACTGAATAAAAACCTGCAGTAAACAAAAACAAAAACTAAAAGTAAAAGTACGAGAATCTTTGACCAAAGGGTCTAGTAATTATTACGAACTTAATTGACACTTGTATTCCCCGGCAGCGGCGCCAATTTTTGATAACGCTCAATCTACAGCTCTCGCAGGAGTGTAAAGCGGTCGGTTGTCAAATATAGAACCCAACCTGGGTTGGGTATCGATCCCACAGGGAATAGCTTGGTCAACAAGTAAGCAACGATTACTAGACTTTTAGTGAAAGTCTCGTAAGAAGGGGGGAATTGTATTGTGAAAGTAATGTAACCAAAATAAGAGAGTAAAGCAGAAAATAGCAAAGTAAAAGAACGAATATTTTGTAATATGTAAACAATGAGAATTGAGGAGTTGGGGTTATGTCCACCTTCTGAGTTATACGTCTCTATTGGCTATGAGTGTGCAGAATTCAGACATGCATGTGCTTATAGAGAATTGTATTCGATGGTAAACCCAGGCGTCTTTCGACCTATTCGAAGATTATTTCACTTTAACTCTTTCGAGCTTAAAGCGTGTCTAACGGTACGAATTCTCCAAGAGGTTAATCCAGTTACGGCACTAACTTTTTAATAGGGGATGGGACCCTACTACCTTGACATTATCTCTTTTCCAGACAGATAACCTTTCTTTCGAACAAGTTAAATGTTATACTGGCGTATTCTTGCGTTTGCAACCACAAAGAATTTAGATTAAGATGAAGAGAATAATGATATAAGCAGCATACGTGTCACGAACTCACAAACTCACAGCAATAGATAGTATCTCATTCGGCTTCCATAACCCCAACAAAGAAGTTTAGTTACCCATGAGTGCAAAGGAAATCACAATTGACATTGTTGTTATACCACAATAAAGATTTCATGTTTGTATTGGTGTGGTAGGCGTTAGGCGTGAATCCCTTAGCAAAGTAACGTTTCTCTTGTTGTGGAATTTAAGAATAGATGAATAGAAGAAGAAAATAGAATTAATGGAAGAATGATTGTTTAGAACTAGAATGTCTTAGAAGTAGAATAGAATAGAATTGAATGTAAGAAGATGTTCTAAAATCTCTAGCAAGATAGGGTATTTATAATACCCATATCCTATTCCTACTAAGCTAATAAAATGCTTAACCAAATCCTACTAAGCTAATGAAATACTTAACCCAATTGTACTAGGTTAATGTATCATTATCCTAATCCTAATAAATTACTGCTAGTCCCCAAAGTCTTCAGAAATGTTGTTTTAGCCCGGGACAGAATTTCCATGCGCCATCTTTAGTCCTTGGCGTCCAAGATTGGCTTTTCTCCTTTCGTGAAGCTTTCTTTGGCGTCAAGTTATCCATGAAATGCTGAATTCTGCATCATTTATACCTGAAACTTTGCTAATCATGTTCGTTAGCTCACTTACAGGAAAAAGGACTAAAAGTGCATGAAATATATAATTTGTTCTCAAAACTAGGCTAAAATATGGGCAAAATATAGTGCTATAGGCGTGTAAATTCACCTATCATCAACAACCAAACCAAATCAATTCATAACCATAATACTCATGTTCTTGGCCTTAACCCCAGAAAAGGGTGTTTAGCTGATCATGGATGTCTGTAATCGAAATGAAGGAATACAAGATAAAATCAATAAATAAATAAAATTAATTGAATAAAAGCCCTAATTTAAGTTCTCTCCAGCCTCCCTCAAATTCCCAAGGTCGTCTAAGTTGTGAAATATAAATATAACAACTAAGTGTCCTATTTAAATCCGTGGCACGCCAATGACTCAAAAACGTCCGTTTTTGGTCAATTCTTGTCCCATATGATTGTCCATCCATTCCAAGCCTTGTGGTGTTGTTACCACTTGATTTCTAGATTTTTTATAATCCATATATCATCATGATCAACACAACAAGCAGCCTATAGAATCAAACACCAAGAATTAGAGCTCAAAACAACATACAATCTAAGATGATGAACTAGTAACTTAAACTAAGAGTACTAGTTTTGTCCTTTTGATCTTTAACTTAGTTTTGACTCTTGGCTTGTTTCAATTGAACCTTAACCACTACAAAAAAGTTATTCCACACATAATTACACAATTATATCCTTAGTAACTCATTACCCATACTAGAATCCATCGAGAACAACTAGAACAACACATAGCTCAAGCTAGTAACACTAGTTTCCTCGTTTAAACTCTAAGTGACCAAATTGATTCCAAACTTGTTTGAAACACACCTTAAACATTATAATCAAGTAGTTTAACACTTAGATTCTCACTTAGACAAATATTTACTCATTAAGCACAAGAGAAGTCCTCAAAACAAGGCTAATAAAGGTCGGATAACCATATTTAGGTGCATAAATATACCTAAGATCATACCACAACCATATCGTGATACGTAGGCAATGTGGCACGCCAAGCATATCAAATCACCTAACTTTGATCAAGCCTTGTCCATTGTTTTTGTTCTTTAAGTCCAAGCTTTGTGGTGTTATTTCCATGTGATTTCCAGCCTTTTTAGTATCCCTTTATCATCATAATCAACTTACCAATCTTCCTACAACATCAAACACCACACATTAGAGCACACAACACATACAATTCAAGACAACGAACTAGTAAAGGCCATAGCTCAAGCTAAGTGTACTAGTTTTTGTCCTTTGATTCTTAACTTGGTTTTTTTACTCCAAATTCACTATGAACACACTCTGAACATTACATTTACATAAAACAATACTTAGATGCTTATTTATACCAGGAATTACTCCTTAAGCTCAAGATAAATTCTCAAAACAAGACTAATTAAGCCTGGATAACAACACTGAGAGGCATAAATCCACCTCAGATCACCACCCCACACTTAAAGCCTTGTACGTCCTCAAACAACTCTTTACTCTAAGCATCATAATCAGGGAAGACTCCACACTTCTATAACAAGCAAGACATTGAAGATAGCACTACAATGACTACACAGAATGCAAGTTTTTACCTTCAACATGTTATACACAAGTGAAAGCTCAAGAATACTCCTTTAAAACATTCTAACCTCAAGAATTGACTCACCGAGTTGGCAAACTCATACATGTTACACAATCAAAGATTTCATACAAATCACCCAACAATCATTAAACATGTTCCCTCACAACAAGAGAGTTACCCATAATCACTCACATAGATGAAATTTATCAAAAAATGGGCACAAGAATCAAGTTATACTCACTCTCACAAAGAATTCACAAGTTACACAAGATGAACCATCGGCTTTCCCTTAGTGTAGTATTCCACTAATATCAGAATGCTAAGGCTCAAGATCAAATTGGTCTTTATGGATTGTAATGTAAGCTAAGAGACGTGTAGGAATTATTAAGTCAATTAATAGTGACTATCTTCCCTAAGCGATTTAATTCATCACACTTTTCACTTAATTCATCTCTAACTACCAATATTCCACCTCTTCTACCTTCACACAACTTTTGTTTTGCCTATATCACTAAGCTAGTTCATATACAATATAGTGGGAGTATTTTCCATTCACATCTTATTCAATTTTGAACACTTTTCTTTCTTTTCTCACACAACTCCCAATCACAACAAATCACTTTACTATAACGATAGCTACTTCTTGGGGTCTCACTCACCTCTTTTATTCCTTTTTTACACTCCTTTACTTTATTAATTTTCACTTAAATCACTTAGGATCTTTGGATCAAATGAAGGTCAACCAAAGATGGGGAACAGGCTACATATGAGGCTACCAACAAAATAGATTGAAGGCTCAATGTGGCTAACAATGATTATGCACAAGGGTAGATAAAAGAGGGTATAAAATATGGCTATCAAAGAAACGCCTATATCATCTCCTAACTCAAACTCTTTATTTTACTTTGGACACACACCAAACAAGTTTTAGACATCAAATACAACAAGGAATACATAAAAACTTACTTCACATATGGAACATGCTCAAATCAAGTAGTATCATCATAGACTCTCAACCAAATAATAGCATGAATTAAATATTAGGCCAACAACGTACAAAAGTCATAAACCCAAGCCTAAGAGTTTCACAAGTAGTAATTAGATGTGACCTAAAGGGTTATGCCATAAAATCTCCATTTTATTAGATGTAGAATAAGATTTACAATGGTCAAATGCAAGATGATTTGTACAAGGCAAAGAAATAATAGCAGGTAATGGAGAGATATGAATGGCTGGTATAGTAGAAACACATGCAGGAATTGAAATAGTAGAAATGGGGGCACATGAGTCAGCAGTATGGAAAATCTGAAATTTATAGAGTCCAACATCTAAATTGCCAAGTTCCACTGGCCTCTTCAGTGAAGGGGCCTATAGAAAACAAGTATTTTTAGGAAAATGGACTGAGCAATCTAACTAAGAAGTCAATTGGGAAATATATATAAGATTGAAATGGAAAGAGAGCAAATACATAACATTATGTAGTGTAAAAGAAAGAAAATTAAGAGAACCAGAGTAGGTGACTTAACTTTGTACCTATTAGGTAGGTTGACTAGGTAGGGTATAGTTAAGGGATTAATATCAAAGAAAAGATCTTTATTGTAAGTCATGTGGTGTGTGGCACCGAAATCTAAAATCCAAGAGAAACTAGACAAATATCCTAGCAAGCACATACTGGAACTATGGTCAATATCAGCAGACATAGAAAGAATACCAGCAAAATTGGCAGAAGCCATGCGACAAGACTGAGAGCCAGAAATTTGAGTGCTCTGAAAGGAGTGAACCAGCTGGTAATACTATTCCTTTGTCAAACCAGGAATAAAAGACCAAGGTTCAGTAGACTATTCTGATAAACCACCCTGTACATCAGGTCCAAGGGAATTGATATGCTAGATATCTATAGCTGCAACAGACTTGTTATTTTTGGTGAACTTGAAATGAGATGGATACCCATTAAGCTTATAACACTTGTCAATCAAATGCCTAGGCTTCTTACAGTATTTTCATAAGAGATTGAGCTTCAAAGGAGTGTGCCTAAGGGCTGGAGAATACGTACCCTTTGGAAGAGGTTGCCTAGTAGAAGAATTAATATAAGCACTGAAAGTAGCTGAATCAGGAGTGAACTGGGTCTGAGAAAGTACTTGTCTCTGCCTCTTATCTTGTAAAAGAATACTATAGGCTGTATCAAGAGATGAGAGAGGATTCATCATGAGGAGATTCCCTCGAATCCATACATATATCTCATTGAGGCCCATAAGGAATTAGTAAAGTTTATTCTCCTCATCTTCCTGAAGAAGAGTAGTCCTAGCTGTGCAGGTACATCTATTGGTACTCTTACTACTCATAAAACCTAGTTTATCCCATGATTTCTTAAGTTTATTAAAGTAGGAAGCAATATCCCGGCAGCCCTGACTAGTAGAGACAATCTCCTTCTTAAGTTTTAAAATTTTAGTTCCGTTCATAGTTCCATACCTTTTATCTATCTAATTCTAAATACTCTCTGCAGTTTCTGAGTATTGGACGCTTTCAACTATCTCTGGGGAAAGAGAACTAGTGATCCAGGAGATCACTAAATGATTACACCTATTCTATTGCCTAAGACTAGGTGAATCATCAGAAGGTCGAGGAAAACTACTATCAACTAAAGTAATTTTATTCCTAGCTGAAAGAGAGACGACCATGTTTCGTCTCCATCTTCCAAAACCAGTACTCGAAAATGGATTTGAAACAAGAAAATTCCCAGGTTTATCAAAAGACAAAAGATGTAAGGGACTCGAATGTTTGGGTACAAAGGCAGTAGTAGTAGCAATATCAGATGATGTAGTGGAAACTATAATTAGAGATTTTGAAAGTAAAATAGACCGCAACAGAGAATGGCAAAAAATCAAAATCGAATATCGAAAATAAACTTCGAAAATACGAGTTTCTCTTTATCGCCGGAAGAAGATGGCCTCTACTGCAACAAAATCGTCAAAATAAAAAAAAACCTAGATCAATGATTTGAGCACTTCCAAGATAACTTGGTGACCACAACTTCGAACAACTGGATAAACCTCAAGTGGAGGTGTACGAATTGAATTCCAAAAAATTGAATCTGACTTCGGCTAACCTAGAACTCTGGCGAACTGAATCTGACTCCGGCGACTGCGAAATTGACTACAAAAATTGGCAAGGGTGAGATCATTATGTAGCATACGATGTCAGGAAATGGATTCCCTGCTTTGATACCATGCAAACTTACCAAAATCGAGATGAAAAACCATGAAACTTATCAATGTTTATTCATGAACTCAGAGAGAGAAAGTTAGAGAAAATATTTGTACACTCTTTCTTTCTTAAGAGACAAGCTTCTAGAATGTACTACTCCTTTATATACACTATCTCATGTTCTATTTAATACAAACTGGTCCTATATAATTAAATTAACTGGGCTAACTAATCAGCTTGGGCCTTCGAACAACTAGGCCGCAGGATCATTTTTATTATGTGGTCCAACACTTTTTGATCCATTCCAAAAAGAATATCATTTTCTTATTTGGTAACTATTTTATGGCAGCATCCTCATTTTATCCTTACTGGGTCCCACTTAATAAGAAAAGACAACTAAAAAGTAAATATTAAAGCAATTTTAAGAGGGACAATTTTATAAATTTTACAAAGTCATCACTTATTTCTTAAACTTCGTGCCCGGTCAAAAGACAACACATAAAATAAAACGAATGGAGTGTTAATTTATTGAGTAAACATTTCACTTTTTCGAATTTACTTGATAATCAAACCTATGAAATGATTTTTTTATGTTTAAAATAAAATCCATAATAAATTCGAGTAATTGAACTAAACAGAGGCAATCTGATTGAAATTGAGCTCACTTCAACCATACTTTAACCGAACTTAAAAGAATCGAGTTGATCAAAGTTGATCCATACTCAACTCAAGCCTCTTTGAGCAGGCGTAGTAGTATGGCACGAGATTAGCAAAAGTAGGAGAATATGTATATATAATATACGAAAATTTATGACAAGAAACGTTAAAGGTTGCACTATTTGTAACACTAGATCAATGGCATGTGCCTCGCACGTATAGTTTTGATTGTTTAAAAGTAAAATTTAAGAATTATTTATTTCAGTTAATTTTAAAATTTCAAATGTTAAAAAAATAAAAACTACATTAATATGAACACAGTACTATAAGCAACTACTTAAAACAAATTAATAATAATGTAAAGGATTATAGTAAAGCATGAGATGACAATCTGACAACCAAGGTTTTTAAGTAAGTAAATATTTAATAGAAAAAATAGACAACAAATCCTGGCTAAAAGAAGAGAAAATTATTTCAAGATAAAAAAATACATAAGTAGCAAATTGATATGAATTGTGGTAGGATAGTTGAAGTCTCTCCGTGTCTTTTGCTTGGTACGTAGCATTAACTAAGTTGTTTCCAAAGTTTTGTTCATCGATTGTGTCTATATTATCACTATCATTTGTCTTCAAAATACCTACTAAATCAATACGAAATAAATCAAATATTAGCAATAAATTTTTTTGACATTAAGACATTGAATTCTAAATCAAAAAAATAAAGAACAACCTAAAACCAACAAAAAATAAAAAAATCCTACGCATAGAAAAGAAAAGTATAAGAGGGAAGAAAGTAATTTCAAAGTGACAGATATAAGTATTCATATATTTTAGGAGTTAATAATTTCTTTCCATATGTTTTAGAAAACTAAAAAAAGATTAAAATTTTGGACTCATATTTGACTTATAATAACTAATAAGTCATTTGTTATAACCCAAAAAGGACTTATAAGTTAGTAGAAAAGTAGAAAAAAAAATTCTAATGAAAATTTTCCACTTTAATTTGTTATTGAAGGAGAATTTTGTTTGGATTTTTCTTGAAATATAATAATATTAGGGTTTAATACAGATTAGTATTTATGTATAACTCGGTAACTTGTCCGTGCTATGCAAAGTCACGAAAGAAGTTAATTAAAAATATAAACTAAATTTTTTAATAATTGAATAATAAAAAACTTCTGTTTAGTTTCTAAATTCAAATAGATTAAAATTCAATGTTGAACCCATCTTATTATTGATACTTAGTTCTATATTCTAATTACCTCACAAATTATTTTAGGAGAAAAGACATCAAAATATCCCTAAACTTGTCCACAAAACTCATTTAAACACTCTAACTTTATGAATAATTCTTTCCACCCTAAACAACTTTCAAGTAAATTTTATACAATCCGAGCAGTTGACGTGGCAAAATTTATTAAGCTCCGCGTGTAAAGGCTCAGAAAAATGAAAATAAAAAAATAAGTAGGGTCCATTTCTTTGTTTTTAGTCACATCCATTCCTTTTTTTCCTACACCCCACCACCCCGTCTCTTCATGTTCCTCTATTTTTTTTTTTCAATACTACCCATCAATCAGCTCCAATAAAATACATATTGATTTTTTTTTTGTGTGCGAGTTCCTACAATAAGGTCAACTTCTTATGATTTTTTTAAGAAAATTTAATTTATTCCATCAAAATTAATTTTTCTCAGTAGTTGAATTAACTTCATATTTATCGAATTCTTGTTTTGATGAACAAATTAAAAATACTCATATGAAAATACTGATAAATTCATATTGAGACTGAATCGAAGAAGAAAATCGCAAAAAAAGAACAAAATTGAACAAAAATTTACTCAAAAAATGACAGCCACTTCAAATTTGACAAAAAATTTCAGCATTTTTTCTATCTCTAAATTCCTTCGCATTACAATTACAATTTTACAAGAATCAAATTTCAAAGATTTATGTTCAAAATAAAAAATAATAGATCTAAAAAAATGAGCCGAGTTTAAATTCGAAGAGGGGTGTGTGAAAATGGGGGTTTGCAAATGAAACGGGGGGCGGGGAACCGAAGAAGAAGGGATTTAACGAGGCGGATTGAAGAAGAAAGGATTGGGTATGTGGACTTTTTTCTTTTTTTTCTTTGCATTTTTACTATACACGCGCGCGCGCGCGCGCACACACACACACACACATATATATATATGTATATACTGGAATTAATTTTTTTTAAAATAATTTTTTATGTGACATCAATGAGGCAATGATATGTGGGGAGGGGGGTGTAATGCACGTTTCATTGTGAGAGTGGTATTACTTTTTTTAGATGATATTTAATTCACTGGAAAGTTGTTTAAGAGGGTTAAATAATTATCCATAAATTAAAGTACAAAAATGAATTTTGTGAAAAAATTTAGGTGTGTTTTGATTTCTTTTCTCATTATTCTAGTGAACAATGATTGTGGAAATTTTCTAAAATCAATCACAAGAGAATGTTCAATGACTTTAGTATATCATGTAATCTGCGATGTGTTCATAGTTATTTGTAGAGAGCATTAACCAATTCAAATTATTTATAAGTTATGCATATTGGCCTTCCCTAAATTATTTATAACTTATTACACTCAAATTATTTTGATAATACTTAAAACTATTTATCAATTATTTATGACAATGTCTATTACTTTTGTTTGTAAGGATAACGGTACACCAACATTCTATTCAGAAAAATTTACCCTACATATATACATTTACATAAGTATACGTGGAGGAACACAATAAATTATCATAAACTTACGCATTGATGTTCGGAGGTTTTGGACATAGAAGAAATGAAAAAAGGGGGATTATTAAAAATATCGGTTATGAAAAAGAGAGGCATAAGTTATGGAAGTTGACTTTCTAACTGTTACTATGTTATAAATAAATGGGGCAACAGGTTTGATTCCAGAATTGAATAGGTCCGCGGATAAGAAGATTTGTCCATCAGTAATGGAAATTACATTATAGAGAGGTGCCACGTCACCTCCTCTGTGACCTTCCTTTATACTATAGGTACCCGCGCAATGCACAAAATATTTTTTTATGAAAGTATCATTAAAAAATAATAAATTATTTATTTGAAATAATAAATTTAAATTTTAAAATTTCTTATTGTATCATATTAACATATTTTAAATTGATTATGAAAATTAAAAATAATTATTCGTAGTATGATTGTATTTAATCATTAATATATAATTACAGTGCAATTATTTTAGATATTTTGATATGAAAAGAATAAAATTGGTATTGTTATCATATTATATTAATATAACAACAACAACAACATACCCAGTGTATTCCCACATAGTGGGGTTTGAGGAGGATAGAGTGTACGCATACCATACCACTACCTCAGATGAAGTAGAGAGGCTGTTTTCGATAGACCCCCAGCTTAGGACTGATAATAATATAACAAATACAAAACATAAATGCATATAAACTAGTACAGTAAGCAAAATAAATTAACACCGCTAGCCACAAGATAATACGATAGGCACAAGATAATACTAAAAACTATCTAATCGAAACCATAGACATCACACAACACCATGAACAAGAAAGTTCAAACACAAAAGAAATGCTCCCCTATTGTTACCGATGCACTCCCACCCCCTACCCAAATCTGCATCCTCTACACTTTTTTATCAAGGGTCATGTCCTCTGTAAGCTGTAACTGCTCTATAGCATGCCTAGTCAACTCCCTCCAATATTTCTTTGGCCTACCTCTACCCCGCCTAAAACCATCCATAGCTAAGATCTCACACCTCTGTACTGGCGCATCAGAACCCCTCCTCATCATGTGCCCAAACCAATGTAACCTCACTTCTCGCATCTTGTCCTCTACCGAAGCAACTCCCACCTTCTCCTAAATAATCTCATTCCTCACCCTATCTTTCCTGGTATGGCCACACATCCATCGCAACATCCTCATCTTCTCCACCTTTAACTTTTAAATGTGAGAGTTCTTAATTAGCCAACACTCTACTCCATACAACATAGCTGGTCGGACTGCCACTTTGTAAGACTTACCTTTAAGCTTTGGGGGCACCTTCTTATCACATAAACTCCTAAAGCGAGCCTCTATTTCAACCACCCAGCGCCAATACGATGCGTGACATCCTCGTCAATCTCACCATTGCCCTGAATCATAGACCCCAGATACTTGAAACTCTCCCTCTTCTAAATGTCTTGAGAGTCTAGCTTCACCACCACGCCAACCTACTGTAATACATTCCTAAAATTACACTCTAAGTACTCCATCTTGGTCCTGCACAACCAAAATCCTTTAGCCTCAAGCGTCTGTCTCCAACTCTCCAACTTATCATTAACTTCTCTTCGAGTCTCATCAATCATTACCACATCATCAAAAAATAACATACACCAAGGCACCTCCCCTTGAATATGCCACGTCAAAACATCCATCACCAAGGCAAATAAAAATGGGCTAAGAGTCGATCCCTGATGCAACCCTATCAAAATTGAAAAGTGCTCTGAATCTCAACCTACCATTATCACATGAGTCTTTGCACCATCATACATGTACTGAATTGCCCTAGTGTACGCCATAAGCACCCCTCTATCATCCAAGTACCTTCACAGAATCTTCCTGGGAACTCTGTCATATGCTTTCTTAAGATCAATAAGCACCATATGCAAGTCCTTCTTTCTTTCCCGAAACTGCTCCACTAGGCTCCTCACAAGGTAAATGGCCTCAGTAGTCGAGCGACCTGGCATGAAACTGAATTGATTCTCAGAGATAGTCACGATCCTTCTCAGTCTCAAATCTACCACCCTTTCCCAAATCTTCATTGTATGACTCAACAACTTAATACCTCTATAGTTGTTGCAATTCTGAATGTCTCCCTTGTTCTTATATAATGGAATCATCATACTCCACTTCCATGCTTCAGGCATCTTTTCCTCTCTAAAAATGGTGTTAAACAACCTTGTCAACCACCCCAAATTTGCCCTGCCAGTGTTTTTCCAAAAATCAACTAAAATCTCATCTGGCCTTATCGCCCTACCCCGCCGCATCCTGTGAATAGCCCCCTTGACCTCCTTAACCATGATACGCCTACAATAACTATAATCGCGATACTCTTTAGATTTCTCCAAGTCCCCTAACAAAAAATCTTTGTCCTCCTCGTCGTTCAAAAGTTTATGGAAATATGACTGTCACCTCTTTCTAATGAGGGCATCCTCAACCAACAATGTATCATCCTCCCCTTGATGCACTTCACTTGGTCAATTCCATGAGCCCTCCCATCCATCCCTACCCCTACCTACATCTATCACCTGCATACTCTACCCTCTCGCCCCACCCATCACAATCTCGTGCCCTCCCCCTCCCAACAACAATATTCATCACTTTATCCCTATAAAATTTTATTGTTTTGAATACACACACACATACACACATGCTTTTAGGAAAATATATTTTACGTGTATATCGAACACAAAAAAGAAGTAAGTAAGAAACAACTTATTTTCCTAGAAAATATTTTTTTGAAAAATATTTTTCTCCGTACTAAACACATATATATGGTAAATTATTTCATACTATTAAGAAAATTCTTTAATGAAGAAACAAAAAAGTTTTTTTTAAAAAAAGGTAAATAAGTACTCAACTGATATGCTATTTGATTTTTGGTTATTTAAACATCAACTATGAATAGCTTATACTCATTATTTTCATATTATAAGTTTGACTTTAGTTTGAACACATGTTTAAGAAATTCACTAAAATTTTTAGAGTTTGAATAGAAAATTCCTGATTAAAGATGGAGAAATACTTATTACTTCATATAATCTTTGTGGTGAAAAAAATGAGTTAGTAATTTTGCACATAGTTTACACCATAATCATTGATAGTAAAATATTTTTCAAAAAGCTTAACCAAATCAAAATAAGAGAATAAAAAAATATGTTTTTTGTCGTTACCGAATGCTTTTTTCCTTTATATCGTATAAAGTTCAACCTCAAAACATCATAGTTCAGTTGAGTTTTCTCTATAAAATTTTGCGCATAAATAAAATAAAAAAGTTTATCTTAAAAAGAAACAACAATCGCGAACTAACAATCTGAACACATCCTCATTCTCCTTACAAACTTCTTCTTTATCAAACATCCCGGGCCCAAGCTCATGATAAATAATATAAATTTAATTTTAGAATCAAAATAACTTAAGTCACATTTTCTATTACATAATTAATTTAATCTAGTGATACGTTGATTATGTCTTGTGTGGTAAGTCATTATGATTATTAAAGTTTTTTTGTTATAGTTGGATAACTTTTAATTGACTTTATTTATGAGAAAGAAAGTATGAAGGACAATTAATAAATATGAATAGACATATAATTTAATTTAAAATAAATAAACAGTGTGTTCAATTTTTTTTTTTTTTCATATTTGATAGATTTTTGAAAAAAAATATTTTCTCTAGTAAAATAAGTCATTTTAGATTTATAAAAATGACTTCGTAGAAGTAGGAAAATAATATTCTATATGTCACATTCATTGAGCCATTCTTTCTTTAATATACCTTGTCTTCACCCCACCAGTAGCTCTCATCCCTTCCACCCCATACCAGACCTTTCATAGTATTTATCTAAATTATATATAAATAATTTTTAAATAATATTTTGCTAACATACCAAATATAAGAAAATAAGTAAGAAACACACTAATTTTTTTGAAAAATATTTTTAAAATAATATTTTTCATTAAAAACATGTTTGTACCAAACACGCACCTAAAAAGAGAATAAGTATTATTAGAAAATAATAAATACTCTGATTGAAAATGAGACTGTAACTTTAAAGTTGCTCAAAATTTATCAAAATGTACAAAAAGTAAATATGCATTCTATCCATTTCATTTTATTTTACATTTGTTGATTTGGTACTCCTATTAATAAAAAGTTATTTAATAGGAGTTTCTTTATTTATCTCGATAGTTATGATTTGAAAGTGTATGATTGACAACTATTGTGTTGTATAGTTAATTAGTAAAAAGAGTAATATTGAAAGAAAATAATAAACCTCTCTTTATTTGCTAAACTAATAAGTAAAAAGAAATTTAAATTTTTAGTATAAGGGTCAACAAAAATGAAAAGAGAGAGAAAATGGTAATCTCTCAATTCCTTTTTACTTGTTTCTTTGACTTGAAAAATAACTTATGAACTTAATATATTAAGAGTAAAACATATGAAATTATCCTTCTTAATTATGTTTTAAAAATTTAAATTTGACTATTAATACTTTATGTAATTACTTGAGAATAATAATAATAATGTAAAAAAATTATAAATCTTTCGTTATTTACTAAAATAAATACGTAAGAAAAATAATTAATTTTTAATATAAGAAATAAGTAAAAAATAACAAGTAATCTAATGAGGAACAAGAAGAGATTTATAAAAAAAAAAACTATATATAGTTAAATCACAAAGATCTAAATAAAAATGTCATAAAATAATAAATGAAGACAAATGTAACAACAAGTGTGGAAAAAAATAAAAATGTGTGGCTATCTAATTACACTAAAAAATTGTGAGGACTACCAAAAAGAAAGATTCTCCCATATATAGTTATAAGTTAGATTCTTACCTTTGTAACAAAATACAAAAATCAATTATGGTAGTGTTTTTTTTACTAAACAAATTCTTTATGTTAATTTTTGTATTCTAAATCACGTAAGGGGGATGAAAAGTTTACCCAAAATAGAAGTTGACTAAACTAAGAATTAAAATAAATAAAATAATTTTTTTAATCATATATTTTCTTCTTATCATATGTTTTAGAACTTTTTTATTTTAAAAATATATGTTTTTTTATTTTACAATGTATTAGGACTCCTTTTAAAAATAACTGAAAAGACGATTTTGTCTATTGTTGAGACTTTTAATGAATAAAAATATATTTAAATCACTTTTATAAGGGTCTTCACACTTTTAATATATTGTAGATATAGATGTAGTAGGACCTGATTGTGTAATTTTGAGGCTTTCTATACAATCAATAAAAAAAATAAGGAGAGTGTAATATGCGCGACTGTGGGGTATCAAAGAAACAAATTAACTGATTGGATGTGACATTTTAAATTTTAAAAATAATTATAAAATACATTTAATAATAAAAATAAAAACAATATTCTTAAAAAAACTTAGTTTACACCCAAAAAATCATAATTTGGAAAAAATAAAAACAAAAAATTGAATTTTTTTTTTGGAAAAACTATTATAAAATTTATTTGATAAAAAAAATAAAAATAACATTCTCAAAGAGAAAAACTTAAAAATGTTTGCAACTTCTGAAAAAGCATAAACCAAAAATCAGATTTTTTGGAGAAATACTTTTTCCTTTTTTGGATTTTTTTTCGTAACTGACGACTTTTTATTAATTACCAAGTAACAACATTACAAAACCAGCATCTTAACACAGTATGCTGAAGTCTGGAAATTAAACCCCAAAACTAAAGCTCTAACATCTCCTACAACTCATAACATAAACAAAATAAGTATGTTTTTGGCTTCATGCTGGGCTCGAACTATAGATATGTAGGCTATCTCTTTCACCATATTTTGGACCTCTCTTTCCATTTGCTGAAATACTCTGTTGTTTCTCTCAATCCACACTACATACAACACATTCAGTAAAGATTAATTTAAAGATTTGGGCACGTTGACTCTTCTCTTTTTCATATTTGATGCTCTATTCCATAAATGTAGTCCAATCCACCGGAGAGGAGCTGGGGACCTAAATCTATTTGAGCCGTTGATCCCATATTTCTTTGGTGTATTTACTATAAGCAAATAAGTGATCTCTTATTTCCTCAGTCATTTGGTACAAGCTGTAAATTTTGGGTACTTCAATACCCCATTTCAGTAATCTATCAACTGTGAGTAGTCTTTTATGATATAT
Organism: Capsicum pubescens; assembly: GCA_030864215.1. Classification (NCBI taxonomy): domain Eukaryota; kingdom Viridiplantae; phylum Streptophyta; class Magnoliopsida; order Solanales; family Solanaceae; genus Capsicum; species Capsicum pubescens. Next base: position 220,538,117 of record CM061543.1, on the reverse strand, counting down.
TAGTTAAATTGAGAAGAAGGCTTTTGATCTTGACAGATTCTTGAACATGAGGTTCTTCCATTGAACTCTGTTTTGACTTCCAAGTAGATGCAGGTAGGTGTGTCTGATCATGCTTTTATGATTATTGTTGTAAGCCTGCATTTGATCTACTAAATCTTTGGCACTCATGATATTTCTCACCATCCAGCTAGCTTTCTTAGGTATGCACCATTGCTCAGAGTTTGTAATGTAGTAATGGTGTACCCACTGTATCCAGAGTCTATCTATTTTGTGTGCCAAATCCCAGCAAAGCTTACCGACAGCTTCTTCATTCCACAGATACAAGTTGATGAGCCCCAAACCCCCAGCTGAGTGGGGGCGGTCTATACTTTGTCCCATGCAACTAAAGATTTCTTGGTGATATTACCTTCTACTGATCATAAGTAGCTTCTGCATAGACTATCGATGATTTTCAGCACCTTAGAAGGAATTGAGAATAATTGAGACTAGTATGATTGGACCCCAAACAGAATAGTTTGTACAAGATGAATGCGACCTGTATATAAAAACTTTTTAGCAGTCTAGAAAAATATTTTTGCCATAATTTTCTCCACTACAAGGAACTATTTTCCAATAGATAGCTTCTTAGTGGACAATGGTATTTCCAGATATTTGAAAGACAGTTCTCCTTCTGCATAACCAAGTTGTTGCTGGATGATTTGTTTTGTTGTGTGAGTAACCCCTACACAGTAGATAGAGCTCTTTCTTAGGTATACTTGTAGTCCAGATATGTTACATCCTGGGTTTTGGCCTTAGAAAATTTTCCTTAAAAACTATTCTCCGAACCTAATACGACTCATGGATATGATCCGTATGCTGGGGTATGAGTGGTATGGTCCTATCGTAAGAAGATCAGTATTAGTTGGTGGGATGTTTTTGATCACTGAAATGGTCACGACTTAAGGGTATAAATCGTAAGGCTTAGATACGAGTCATATCAGGGACTTATATGGTGGGTAGTGTTTGATCCTCTTAGTAATTCATTCTTTCAGGGATACAGATCATAGGTAAGGATCATATCCTGAGGTTACAACTTGGTTGGTTGAGTCATATACTGGACAATGTCTGATCCAAGGTTAAGTCCTGGGTACGAATGGTGGGAACCAATCATAAGAAAGGGTACGACTAGTAAGAGGGTCAGTCGTATCCCTGTGACAGATTTTTCAAGGACTTAAGTGGGGGTATTCTGGATATTTTCCTACTTACTCTAATTATGAATCACGACTTCTAATACACTTAAGAGGTTATTACCCTATCATTCTATTCATTAACATATAGAAAACTATTCCTAAACATTCAACAATTCTCTCAAGAGATTTTGGGGCAAGAGAGCTAGGGTTTTAACTTAGGGACTGCTTTGGGTCTTGTTTTGGTGTTTTTCTTCCATTATCTTTCTCGGTTTAAGGCATGTGTCTCTTCCTTACTTACTCTTTCTAAAAAGGCATGAATTATATGGTTGTTTTTATGGTTTCAATGTTGCATGGTTTGTGTTTTTCAACTATTAATTGGGGTTTTTGTTTATAATGGCTTGGTAATGGTTTCCTATGGTTTAATTATATCTTTATATGCATTGATAGTGGTTTAGGGCTATTGGATTTCATGGTACTAGTTTAATGGTCTTTGGAATTAGTTTTAGTTATATTATACTACAAGGTGTTTGATAAAATGCTTATAAAGATATGTTCATTGCATTAACTTCTTTAAATGGAACTCTTGCTTGTTTTTAGCTTATGCATTAAACTATAAATGGTTTACGAAGGTTAAAGGCTTATTGTTTTTTCTTTTGGAGTACATGGAAGCCTTCCTAGAGGTTAATATGGTAAACAGATAGGGAACTTAAGAGTCCCTTTAACCTAAATGGTTTGGCTAAGGAAAAATCTTACAAGTATGGTTGGTATGACGGTACCACTAATAAATGTCCTTGGTTAATAAATGGTAATTGGATTGGTTTGGGCATGGTTTTAATTTGGAAATTAATGGCATGATATGTAATTGAGCCGTAGAAGGTGGAGGTTTCGGGAAAACTAAAATTGGAAAAGCATATTTGCCGATATGAGTGGTCTTTGACGGCCACGTGGGAGTTTCACGTTTTATATTGGAGGGATGTACTATTTATCCCATGGTATATTTATTGGTCATGCGGCTACATGTACCGAGACTCTTTCAGTAGGGGGAGCTGAACCCATACAACCCATGGGTGTGGTTAAACAACAAGGTTACATAACCCAGGTAAAGGTTTTAAATGCATGATAAACACGGATTCCCTTTTCCAGCACTTTTATATATGTATGGTTGTATGCATAATTGAGGGTTTTACTTAGTTGTTTAAATATCATTACTTTATCCTTATCCTGAGATACATACTAGCGGTCACTCGCTAACCCGTCTACTGGCGATTGTATACCCACGCTATGCAGGAATCGGCCGTCTGACTCCTCCTACACAGTGATCGGCTCAAGGACAACATTTGGATTGAAGTGGTGAGCTTCAATCTTTTTGGAAGGCTCTATTTCATGATACAAATACTCTAAGACATTTTGTTTTCATTTTGGATATTGGTTTTGGCCATGGTTGGGGGCATGTTCCAACTGAATAATTGTATTCTTTTGGATAGAGGCTTTGTGGTACTTTTGGGGGTTGGTATGGGTAGGATTGATGTTGGTGTCATCCTTCGCATTGGAATAACCTAGAAGGCTGGCATCATCAGACATAATTTCTTACTATTCTATCATATTACATTTTAGGATTAATTAGTATATTATATTTTAATATTCTCTTGAGTTTGGTATGGTATGGATGGTTGGGTTTGGTATGGTTAGACTCAGTTGGGTCGGTCATGGTCGTGATCCTATCCCAGAGTCTTGATGTGAACAATAACGCTATCTTGTTATATATTTGAAATTTAGTCTATCTGAAGCTGTATAAGGCCTTTGGGTTGGGTCAAAGGGGGTGGTCCCCAGTCCTGGTTGAACTTGGGATGCCCATTATGTCTAGGCCCTGGTTCGTATCATGAAAATTTGTACCAGAGCTTTAGGTTCATGGTATACTGGGAGTCCACAAGACATGTCGAGTAGAGTCTCTTTTAGGAGTGTGTAGCGCGCCATGCTCATAAGAGATAGGTTGTAAGACATTTAGGAATGTTTCACTTTCTTGAAATTCTAAATCTTGGAATCCTCTCTAATCCTTGGTTATTTTTCTTTCAGATCATGCCTCCTAGATCTGGAACATAAAGAAATCCTTCTACCTCATCTGGGGATAATGCTGAAGGGGTACCTCCTACGTATGGAGTACATCTTCGATCTCATGGTCCTATTCCTGATTGTCCTGGAGTTTCTCCTATTCCTCCTACTGCTTCTCAGGTACCTCAAGGTAATGTGACAAACGTGGAGTTTCATCAGTCTATCCATGTTATTGATTAGGTGGTCGCTGCTCAGGATGAACGAGGTGCGGCTAGTGATTTGTCTACTGAGGCCAAAAGGGTTGGTCAGTTTATTAAAATGGGTCCTTCTACCTTTATTGGAGTGAAGGTGAAAGAAGACCTACATGGCTTCTTGGATGAACTGGAGAAGGTATTTTGGGTTATACAAGTTTCTGATGTGGAGAGAGTTAGCTTTGTAGCTTATCAGCTCAAAGATGTTACTTATCAGTAGTATGAGGAGTGGGTTTGGTACGGTTAGACACATTTGGGTCATTCACGGTCGTGATCCTATCCCAGAGTTTTGATGTGAACAACAATGCTATCTTATTTTATGTTCGTAATTCGGTCTATCTGAGGCTATATAAGGTGGCTGGGTTGGGTTAAGGGGGTGGTCCTCAGTCCTAGTTGGACTTGGGATGCCCATTACGTCTAGACCCTGGTATGGGTCGTGACAAGATGCTAAGGAGAACTTTGTAAAACATCTTTGTATAGAAGTGGTAGAGCTCAGATCACCTTTAGAGAACATTCGTAAATCATTCGCAAAGCTGAGGTGGGTAATATTTAACTTGCAACATATAGGATGGTACTTAAAGGATTTATCAGTCTGCAAAGTCTTTAAATTTCTACTGATGTATTCCATTGAGATAGCAAAAAGGAAAGGGTATAGAGGGTCTTCCTGTCTAAGCCTCTTGGCAGCCTCAAATGGATTTATTTTGACACCATTAACCACAATTGCATAAGTGACAGTTTTAACACTTGCCATCACCCATTTTGTAAAAAAACTAGGGAATCCCAATTCCCGCATATCTTGTTCTAGGAAGGGTCACTCAACTGAGTCATAAGCTTTTTGAAGATCAACCTTAAGCATGATTCTGGGAGAGATATTCTTCCTGTGATAAGCTTTCACCAATTCATGAGCCATGATAATGTTATTAGAGATTTTTCTTCTTGAAACAAATCCATCTTGAGTGCTGCAAATCACAGAATCCATCACTACTTGAAGTCTATTTGCTAGAATCTTAGCAATGAGTTTATATAGTGTAAGAAACAAGCAATATGTCTAAACTCTTTTACATTATTAGGGATAGGCACTTTTGGGACAAGAGTAATCAGGGTACAGTTAATGGGTTTATAGAGTTTACCAATTCTGAAAAATTGTTTAACTGTACTGATAACATTTGTCTTTACAATTTGCCAGGAGTTCTTGAAAAAGTGGCCATTATATCCATCTACCCCTAGAGCTTTGTCATTTCCTATAGCATTCATACCTGAAGTAATTTCCTCATCAGATACATCATCACATAAAGAAGTTCTTTATGATCTAGTTAGAGTAGGCCCCTGCTTCATTATATGAGAGTCCATTATTGGTAAAGTTGCAACAGCTATCCCCATTAAGCATTTATAGAAGTTTACAAACTCCTCTTGGATATCAGTAGGATCATAAAGTTGTTGTCCAGAAAAAGCAGTTAAAGTTACTATTTGCTTCCTGTTAGTTCTCTCCTTGATAATATCATGAAAGTACTTGTTGTTAGCATCCCCTAATTTTATCCAGTTAGCTCTGGACTTTTGTTTTAGACCACTTTCTTCTATGAGGGACCATTTCTCCAAGTTCATCAATAGTTCTTTCTCTTGATCTATCCCTTTATCAGTTACGTGCCTAGCCAGCTGCTATTGTATCTTTTGCAAATTGAGCCTGGCTTCCTTAATCTTCCTTGTGATGAATTTAAAATCAGTATTGTTCATATTTCTAAGTAAAGGTTACAGGGAATGTAACTTCATCCAAATATTTTTCATATCACACTTATCATATCTCTTCCCCAATATAGTAGTCACAATGCTTGAAAATGATTCATGCTCAGTCCACATATTGAAAATTTAAAAAAAGCAACAACTTTTACCTGAATACTGTGCATAGTCATAATCATGTGATAATGGTCAGATATAAATGGGCATCTATACTCAGTAGTGATGTGACCCCATTACATCATCCATTCAGAGTTTCCAAAGGCTCTATCTCTTATACTAGAGATCCTGGCATTTCCATGTTGTTTATTTATCCAGGTGTAATAATCACCTTTCCAGGGAAGCTCATAAATCCCTATGTTCCTTACACAGTCAACAAGCTCTTGTGTGTCTGCAAGTGTAACAACAACTCCTACTTGTCTATCTTATGGGCTTAGCAAAGCATTAAAATCCCCTACTATTAGCCAAGGTTGGTTTATCCCAGGAGACACGCGTACAAGTTCATCCCATAGGATTCTTCTTAATTCAATAGTATTAAACCCATATATAATAGTTAATATAAATTGATGAACCCTACTTCTGTCCTGCACCAGACAATGTACAAGCTATGCATAAGTCTACAGATTGTGCACATCATAACAATTTTGTTCCCAAAGAAGCCATATTCTACCATTGCTCCCATCCTTGTAGTTATGCAATATTCCCCAGCCTGGTATAATACAATTAGCAATACGATGCATTTTCTTCTCCTTTACTCTAGTTTCTATGAGCCCAATAAGCCTAATGTTATGAGCCTTCCTAAATTTATTCAACTTTTTTTGTTTATATCTCTTATTCCCCTCTCTAATGTTCCAGAATATGCAACTCATTTAATATGTTCTGGTGATTACTCCTTTATCAGTAAGTAATGAGGCTAATTTTCTTCCACTCAGACTTTCAAAAGCATTCTTTATAGGTATAATAGCTAGTACAGGGAAATTTTCTAAATTAAGTGTGGGATTTAGCCATACTACATTAGGTCTCAGAGCATATCGTTCTTCCTCATTCGATTTAGGCTCTTGTTGATTTATCTGTCCAGGTTACTTTGATATCTAAGTATTTCTTCGCAAATCAGCTCTGGATTCCTTCTCTGCAGGTGGTTGCTCTGTAGTTTGAGGCTGAGGCCATAAGGGTCCTTTGTAGTGACATTCTTGTACTGTCCTAATAAGCCTTCTTCTTTGAGGGGACTCACCTGGTGCCTCCTTAGTTGCTGGAGGTGGGCATACATGCCCAATATTTTGGCATTTATCACAGAATTTGGGCCTCTATTATAATGCTACTTGTTGTACAAAGGTCTTATACTTGGATCTTGTACGGTGATCTTTTGTTGTATAGTCTTAGTAACATTCACCTCAATAAGCAGTCACGTATAAGAGATTCGGGTCTGTTTTGTGGTACACTCATCAGTGAACAAAAGATTACCAAGTGCACTAGCAATACGACTTAGAGAGCCCAAACACCAATAGTTAAGAGACAAATTAGGAAAAGTAACCCATAAAGGGATCTAAGCTAAAAACTCTTTACTGAAATGAAAGAGTGGGCACCAAGGATTTAGAACAATTGGTCGAATATTGATCGAGTATGGTCCAGTGGATAAAATAGTGTCCATATCATGTTTTTGCAGGAATTTGACAATGTAATACCCCTCTTCATATAAAAAGATCTCCAGTTGCGCAATATTTGACCAGTTTTGGGCAATATACCAATTCATGCTGTTATAGCCCAGGCAATCTCCAATAATTGTAATACTCTGCAAAGTTCTCTTCTAGTCTGAGCCTTAGAGCGTATCCAGCAAATCGGAAAATCTGAGTCTAAAATTTTCAGAAATATCTTCCCAAGTATGAAACACTTTGAATCGTGTGTAATATCCCTAATTTCTACTTTTAGTCATGTAGAGCATTGAACAAGATTTCCATCGATACCAATTTCATCAAAATCCGACATCGGACGAAGAAGTTATGGCCGTTTTACTGAGCATTGTCGGAATCGCTGGATTGACGGTCGATCTGATGGACCGCCAAGTCCTTGGTGGACCGTCAAGTGTCCCGTCAGAACAAGGCAGTGGCTTTATTTTTTGGTCATCATGTGACAGACAAAGTGGTGGACCGTCAGAAAGTTGATGGACCGTCAAGGGGCCCGTCAGACCGAGGCAGAATATCCCATTCCTGGACCCCGAGTGACGGATGATCTGGTGGACCGTCAGATTTCTGACGGACCGTCACTTTGACCATCACTCCGAGGTAGAACATCCCAGTTTTTGCACTTGAGTGGCGGACGACTTGGTGGACCGTCAGTCCCTCTGACGGACCGTCACAGACCCCGATCGAAATTTTCTAGATAATTTTTAAAGGGGCATTTTGGTATTTTCCACATCCTCCCCTGCCTCTATAAATACCGGGCCAAGGGCCTTTAACTTTATCTTTCTCTCTTCCACCCAAAAATTAGGGTTTCCAAAATCAAAATACTCTCTTCTCCTTTCATAAAATTCAAGAGAGATCAAGAATGATCTAGAGAAATCAAGAACTCCTTTCAAGAGACTTCAAGAAAAGAAATTCCCAGGTATGTAAATGTTGATTCTTGGGTCCCTTTCATCCAAAAAGATCAAGTACCCCTTTTTAAACTTAAGGATTTTATGTTTTGTGATATTCCATGATTTGTATGAGTTGAAGTTGATGTTACTTGTGTTGTTGAGTTTGGATTCATGATTGTTTGCAAGATTTATGGTCTTTGACCCTAGTATGTGGAATTTATGTGATGTTGTGAGGAGCCCTTTTGAAGTTGGTGTCTATGTGAGGTGCTCATGACATTAGGGTGTAGAGATGGTTGAATAAGTGGAGTATGCACCCCATAGGTTGGATGAAAGGCTGAGGTGAAGCATAGAGGGGCATTATAGTAGGTTAAAGGGGAAACCTAAAGTTGTGGGCTAGTCCATGCACACCTAGTGTTTGATAAAATGCCTTAGTGAGCGGAATAAACCATAATAATAATATGGAATCCCCGAGTAGGTGTAGAACCGGACATGTCTGGTGGTTGTCGAAAGACCGTAGTGAGTAAGTTGAAATGAAATAGCGGTAAATCTCCCAAGTGAGTTCTCTTTGATTTATTTTAAGTTTTGATACATGCTAAGTGGTTAGCAAGAGAGTAATGACATGATAGTGTGAAGTTTTCCAATCTTGTGATATCTAGATATATGTCGAGACCGATATAGGTGTGAAGTAATTGATGCAAGACTTCATTGAATGGGGTATAATTTAATAGCATGTCTTCCTTAAGGTAGTTTGTGACGATGAATCGATATTGATGACCCCCTAAATATTGGGAGCGATCCTTTGGTAATCATGATGGTGAATAGAGGTTTATATTTCCTAAATGATAGATGCGATGCCGTAAGGTTTGTGAGGGGGAAAGTATGTTATGATTCTGAAATGGTTAGAGTGACCCCTTGGTAGTTGTGATGATGAGTAGACATTTGTGAATCCTTGGAGGCTTGAGGTGATGTTCTAATAATTGTGAAATTGAATATATGGCATAATTTTTGAGTTTCTTGTGAATATGCCTGAATGATGGTAATGATGTATGAATTCTTGTGATGCTTGAATGAATGATGATGCTTTACTTCTATGTTATCGAGTCCTGGGGGTATTTATACCCAAAAATAGAGTTGTTGTCTAGAGCCCGTATCAGTTTCTTTATAATTCCAACCGAGCCATGATTTTCAGAACTCAGTGAACTATAGAACTTTGTATCCTCAGACAAGTGCGAAACTTAATAAAGCTCAGTAATCTCAGTTATCTCTGTATCGCTAGTAATCTAGCCTCAGACCTGTACTCAACCCAGTCCTAATGGAACTCAAGTGATTCAATTCTAATATCAGAAATGATTTGAATAATCTAATCAAGCTATGTATCGTCAGTCAGATACTGTGATTCGATATTGTTTCTGTCAGATACGGAACCAAGTGATCTCAGCGCATTTCAGCCAGATCATTTGAGAAACATGATCATGTAAATAGATTCGGGTTTATTATGTTCATTCTAAGGATTCAGTGAGAGTCTTTTATTTGGGAGTAGAAACTAGAACCGAGTGAGGGAAGGGATGGCGATTCCTTCCGTCAGAGAGAGAGGCCGGAGTCGTTAGTAGCAATCCCTGAACTCTAGAACTGTATAGACAGCGTAGGATACAAGAGTCCCCATCAGTAGAGGCTGTCACCGTCAGAGAGGTTGAATACTATATTGCCTCAGGTCGACTTTCTGTGAGAATCATCCCATCAGAGAGGCTTGACCCGAGAGAGAGTCTTTACCCGTGGCACGGTATTGACGCCCTTCCAGCTGGGGTTACAGGTTGGACCCCACCTTTGGTAGGTCAGGACATGTAGGTTAAGTGACTACTTCCCATAGTTACAGTTTCAGCATCAATCTTCAGAAGTCAAGACCGTGTGGTACAGTCGTCTAGCTCAGTAAGGAACTCAGATAGTTCCATTGACTCATGGACCATCCCGTCAGATAGGCTTGGCCTCATATACATATGCTTACTATCATATTTAAAGATCTCCTATCAGAGAGGCTTGATCTCAGTCTCAGATCATGTTGAATATCCTTATTATCATATTTAAAGATCTCCCGTCAGATAGGCTTGGTCTCCTTCTCAGAATTTGTTAAGTATTCTTGTTGTCTGATTCGGATATAATCCTATTTTCTTATCATTGATAAAGCTTCCGAAGTAATCTGTTAGAAAATTTGAATCTCTAATTCTGTCGGTTGAAAGCGGTAAGCTTAGAACTCAGTCTTTGATATAGGTATACTCAGATCCTCAGTTATCAGTAGCAGATGAGTAAGTGGTTCAGTATCTCAGTGATGGTAGTGAGTTTAGCTCGCAGTAAAGCGGTATCCAAGGTCAAGTCTCTAGATTTGTGATGATTATGAGTATGATTTATGCATTCTTGTATGTATGCTAGTTTTCATGGGGTATTCTCATGATCATTTAGGTATTACATATTTTGCGTGCATGAGCCCTTGCATTTAGCCTTACCCCGTCTATATACTCGGTATATTTTGTGCTGACGCATTTGCGCTATGGTGTCTCATTTGACATCATAGGTTTAGAGGAATAGGACCCAGAGTATCATTAGCAGATCAGTCCCAGTCAGCAGCAGTAGCAGTGAGTCCTATTCTTTCGAGAATGGGTTTCAGTTTTCTATTATTGTAATCAAAATCTTATTTACTTTCAGTTGCCAGATTTAGTTGGGGACCTTTCCCATCAACTCCACAGTTCAGTTAGATTAGAGGCTTTTCAGACGGATGTATTGTATAGTATTCATTTTTATATTTTGAGTATTTATAGATGTGTTGAACCTTATGGCCAGTTTCTGCATTTATTCCAGATATTATGTAGTGTACAGGTACAGATATCAGAAAAGGGTTAGCTTGTGGTCCTTCGGGGTCACAAGCACCGTGTGACATCTTGGGATGGGATATCGAGGTGTTACAATAATATATGTAATTAGGGACGATCTCCATTTTCCTTCTTCTGCCTCTAATTGAACCACACTGCAACCCTTCACAATTTGGGGAGAGGGGGGGTGTATTCCAAGCTCATCCAGTTTGAGGCAATTCTATTTTTCTTAAACAAACTGAAACATGATTTCTGCTGATTAGTCTCTACTTTCACTGCTTTCCCTTTTTGCATTTACTTTCTTAGCAGCTACGTATGCAACTTCCTCTGTGTTCATACCTGATTTCTCCATTTCAGTGAGCTTATAATTTCTAGATCTGGCGTGCACCTTAGATAAAGTAAAGACTTGTTGCTCACTGGTTACTGGGGGTTATACTTAGGTTTAGTTGCCTAGAAACCTTCCTTTGGGATGAAGTTCCCTCAGCTATAATTTTGCTCCGTGGACTTCATTCTTCAGCTTCAGATTCAGCTCCTTGTGTTGTGTCCGCCATTTGTTTACTTACTGAGCTTCCAAATGTTACTAGAGTGTTTTTCCGACCTCGTCCTCTTCCCCGTCCTATTCCTCTCTCTATAGTACACTTCTTAGCACGAAGGACTAACGTGCTCCAAGAGCTAGAGAGAGAAAGTTCATGAATTATTATTATTATTAGTGATCTTTTTTGGATTTTATCTTACAACTCGTAGACTTAAAGGAAAAAAGATTCTAAAAATGAAAAATCTTTTTTTTTTTGCCTTTTCACACTCCATTAATGAGTATATCAAATTTACCATGTCAAAAAGTGTTGAAATGAGAACATTAAATATTGCCTCCATTTTATACATGTAATGAGTGGTCGAGTAAATTCCTCATATTGTCACTCAACTTTAGCAATGCCAGCAGCCTGGTGAGGGCTGGCTGTCTGAGGACAATGTCCTACTGAAGTCACTTATCCTTTTTTGGTTCCAACAATGTCATCAACTTTGTACATTTTCCTTACAAAGTAATAATTACTAAAATACTCCTTATTCTTTGTAAGAAAAAATGAGCAAAATAGTCCCTTAAGTTAAACCGTGAATTTAAATAATCTTTATTCTTTTATTTGAAATATTAATAAACCTCCAACTATATTTCACATTTTTACTTCATTACATACTCCCTCTATCCCTTTTTAGTTTGGCATATTTCATTTTACACGGTGATTAAAAGATTATAAATTGAATTAAATTTTTTATTATTTTATCCTTTAGAAATATTAATGATATGTGCATAGAAATGAATATTGGAATTAGAATTTTTCACATTTTAATGTATACTATGAATTGTAGGGGTATTATGGAAAAAATTAATTAATTATATTTCGATTTAGTAAATGATCAACTAATATGAGTCATTTATTTGTAGTAAGACAACCAAATAAAATGGGGCGGAGGGAGTAATAAAATTTTAAAAGACATATCACAATATTAAAAAGCCAAAAAAATAAAAATTGAGAGATGTATTTAGTTTTTAAAGTCAAGTTGAAGAGGTAATATAGTTTTTTCCCAAATAATATCACAAGATTGACAAAAATAATATTTAAAAACTTTAACATTTTTAAATTAATTAAACAATGATTATATGAACTTTTCTAATTTTATTTGATGTTGATTGATTTATGATATTATCATGATATCCTTCATCAATATTTTAATTTATTATAGAAATTCGTTAAAATATTTATATATAATTATTTTCTACTAGCTAGAGAGTCGGGAGGTTGAAGGAATTCATCGTCTTCTATATAAATTATGAATTTTTTGAAAATTATTTTTAAAAGAAACTAACACCTAAATTTGAACTATTATATCAAAAAATAAAAATTAATCATAAAATAAATAAATATAAAACATTATTTATCGTTGAACTCCTAAGTTTTCAAATAAACAAAGTGAATATAAGCTTTTTAAACAATATCAATCACATTTTTTGGTGGACTACATTATTTTAATATTACAAATAGAAGTTGAATAAAAATTATACACACTATTTTTATAGTTAAAAAGTTATTAGTATATCATCTTGTTAAAGAACATGGATTATTCCAATTCAAAAATTAACTTAAGGGACTATTTTGGTTATTTTATTTTAAAGAATGAGGATTATTTTAGGTAAGGAAAATTTATAAAGTTGAATGACATTATTGAAATAAAAAAAGATAAATGACTTTAATGAGATACATTCCTAAGTTGAATGACAATATGAGGAACTGATTCCGAGTGACCATACCATGTGCCTCATCTCATCTTATAATCGGGACACACCTGAAAAGTCCCAACATAAGGTTAGTCCTTCCTTTATCTAAGATGTGTCAACTTGAGAAAGTGGTCCTCGCTAGTTCGTAATAGGCTTCATCAATACCAACAAGTGTTATAGTGGAATGATAAATAAATCTTCATGTTTAAATAAAGATTTTAAATTTGACTTTGGGTATATAGTTATTTTTGTTAGAAAATACTTTACTCATAATATGAGACTTTCAACGCAAATTTAAATTTAGTCAATTCCAAATGTAAATAATGAACACTCTAAGCAAAAGATTCATTAATTGATCAATACATTGGACACAAAAGTAGTTTTACAATAAAGATTCATTACATCACTTGGTGATGTGCTATGTAAAGGTACAACTACGAATTTAGAAAAAAGGGTCAAATTCTACAAGATAGATCTAGACCTTGTCGCGATCAAAATAGATTGGTTCAACAAATAGCTCGATCATTAACCTATCCATGTGTAATTTAATTTGATGAGTTGGATCAGGAAACGCTAATAAGAAAGAAAAAATTATTTAAATATACATCCTAACTTTCTATTATTACATAAAATTACATCTACCAAAACTAAAAATAAATATTTTATTTTTTATATTTTCTCTCTCCAACCTCCATATACACATCCATATACATATCACACTTCCATAATTTGTTCCTAAAATCAAGCAACCATAATTAAGGGGTTTCAAGATTTGAATTTTGTAATACCCTGATCATTCCTTATGCCTAAATCTGTCTTTTGAGTGAATAGGGATGGCTTACAAAGTGATTGATGTTTATATTGTATTGTATTTCTCTAATTTTTACTTTTTTTTATGAAGAGCATTGAATAAGATTTCCATCGATACCAATTTCATCAAAATCCGACATCGGGCGAGGAAGTTATGACCGTTTTACTAAGCGATGTCGGAATCGCCCAGGCCTGACGGTAGACCTGAAGGACCACCAAGTCCTTGGTGGACCGTCAACTTTCCCATCAAGAAAAGGTAGTAACCACTTTTTCTGGCCATCGTGTGACGTCCAAAATGGTAGGCCGCTAAAAATTTGCTAAGCCAACCATTTCTTATACATTTGCTTAGCAACAACAGATTCACCTACTGGAGTAGAAACTAGAAAAGGCTCAGGAATTTTTTTAGCACTAATTTTAAAATTCATAGCCACCAACGGAGTCACATAAGTAAGACTTAACCCAGGGTCCATCAACACATACACATCGAAATATTATACACGGAGTGTACCAGTAACAATATTTGGTGAATCCTCCTGCTCCTGGCGAGGTGGTATAGCATAAAAGTGATTTTGGCGCTGACCACTAACCATAATTGATTGAGCTAGACATGGTTGATTTTGACATTATTTTGGGTATGGATTGGCTTCACTCTTGTTATGCGTCTATGACTGTCGTACCCATGTAGTCAAGTTTTAGTTTCCCAACAAGCCAGTTTTTGAGTGGTCTGGAAATTTGTAGCTCCCAAGAGTCATTTTATATCCTACCTTAAGGTGAAGAAATTGATATCCAAGGGTGGTATCTATCATTTGGCTCGAGTTAAAGACACTACGTTCGAGACTCCGACTATGTAGTCCATTAGTGTTGTCAATGAGTTTCTTGATGTTTTCTCGGAAGATCTCCTAGGGGTACCTCCCGATAGAGAGATAGAATTTGGGATTGATCTTCTTCCCGGTACGCAGCTTATTTCTATTCCTCCATATTGCATGGCCCCCCACAGAACTTAAGGAGTTGAAAGAGAAACTCAAAGATCTTCTCGATAAGGGTTTCATAAGGCCTAGTGTGTCTTTGTGGGGCACACCCATTCTATTCGTACAAAAGAAAAATGGTTCATTGCCTATGTGCATTGACTATCGTCAGCTCAACAAGGTCACAGTCAAGAATAAGTACCCTCTTCCTAGGATTGATGACCTGTTTGATCAGCTGTAAGGTGCCAGTTATTTCTCAAAAATAGACTTGAGATCCGGTTATCACCAACTTAAAGTTAGAGAGTGTGATATTCCAAAGATGGATTTTCGCACCCGTTATGTTCATTTTGAATTCCTGGTCATGTACTTCGGGCTAACTAATGCCCCAGCAACTTTTATGGACCTTATGAATCGGTGTTCAGACAGTACCTGGATATGTTTGTTATAGTGTTCAGAGATGATATTCTTGTATACTCTCGAAACGAGACCGATCATGCAGATCATCTCTGAATTGTCTTAAAAATCCTTAGAGATCACCAGTTGTTTGCCAAATTTAGCAAGTGTGAATTTTGGCTAAGGTCAGTTGCCTTTTTGGGTCATATTATTTCTTCTGAAGGTGTTCAAGTTGATCCTCAAAAGATAGAAACAATAAAGAATTGGCCTAGACCTATTTCCCCATCTGATATTAGGAGTTTCTTGGGTCTAGCTGGCTACTACCGTCATTTTGTCGAAGGATTCTCTTCCATTGCTTCTTCTTTGACCTGGTTGACCCAAAAGAAAGTTAAATTCCAGTGGTCAGATTCTTGCGAGAAGAATTTTCAGGAGTTGAAGACTCGACTCACTTCAGCCCCTGTGTTGACCCTTCCTAATGGTGTAGATAATTTTGTGGTGTATTGTGATGCCTCTAGAGTTAGTTTGGGTTGTGTGTTAATGTAAAAAGGTAAGGTTATAGCCTATGCCTCCAGGCAGTTGAATTCGCATGAGAAGAATTACTTGACCCATGATCTCAAATTAGCTGCCGTGGTTTTTGCCTTACAAATATGGAGACATTACCTAGACGGTGTTCATGTTGATGTCTTTACGGATCACAAGAGTTTACAGTATGTGTTTACTCAGAGATAGTTGAACCTTAGGCAGAGGTGATGGTTGGAATTTCTAAAGAACTATGATTTAAATGTGTTGTATCACTCGGGCAAGGCCAATGTAGTGACAGATGCCCTTAGTAGATCGTCCATGGGCAGTGTAGCGCATGTAGAGGAAGGTAAGAAGGTGTTGGCCCATGAAGTGCATCGTTTGGCTAGGTTAGGTGTTAGAATACTTGATTCAGCTGAGGGTAATGTTTGAGTTTAAAGTAGTTCCGAATCTTCTCTAGTTTTGGAAGTGAAAGGGAAGCAGGATATGGATTCTCATTTGGTTGAACTGAAAGGATCCGTCAAAGACCAAAAGGTGGAGGTTTTCTCCCAAGAGGGAGATGGTGTATTGAGATTTCAGAATAGATTGTGTGTTCCCGATATTGATGATCTAAGGCAGAGGATTATGGCTAAGGCGCATGGCGCGCGGTATTCTATTCATCCTGGTGCTACCAAGATGTACCTCAATTTGAGAGAAATTTATTAGTGGAATGGTATGAAGAGGGATATAGCAAAGTTTGTAGAGAAGTGTGCAACTTGCCAACAGGTGAAGATAGAGCACCAGATACCCGGTGGTATGATGTAAGAATTTAGCATTCCTACTTGGAAGTGGGAAATGGTGAACATGGATTTCTTGACTGGTTTACCTCTCTTCCGTCGTCATCATGATTCTATTTGGGTCGTTGTAGATAGTTTGACTAAGTCAGCATATTTCCTGCTAGTACATATATTTTTTACCGCTGAGGACTATGCTAAGATGTACATCCGAGAGTTAGTCAGGTTAGATGGAGTTTCATTGGCTATCATCTCCGATAGAGGTACTCAATTTACTTCTCAGTTTTGGAGAGCCTTTCAGAAGGGTCTTGGCACCCAAGTTCGTCTTAGCTCCGCTTTTCATCCGCAGGCGGACGGTCAGGCTGAGAGGACCATCCAGACCTTGGAAGATATGTTGAGGGCATGTGTTCTTGACTTTAAAGGAAGTTGGGATGAACATTTTCCATTAATTGAATTCACTTATAACAATAGTTTTCATGCTAGCATTCGAATGGATCCATTTGAGGCTTTGTATGGAAGGAGGTGTAGATCACCCATAGGTTGGTTCGAAGTGGGTGAGCCTGCTGTGATTGGACCTGATGCTATGTTCGAGGCTATGGAGAAAGTTAAGTTGATTTGGAAGAGGTTGAAGACAACCCAGAGTTGTCAGAAGTCTTATGCAGATGTGAGAAGAAAAGCTCTTGAGTTTGAGGTTGATGATTTGGTGTACTTGAAGATTTCACCCATGAAAGGGGTGAAAAGGTTTGAAAAGAAAGGGAAGCTTAGTCCCCTATATGTTGTCCCTTATAGAGTTTTGAATCATGTTAGAAAAGTAGCTTATGAAATTGAGTTGCATGCAGAGTTGTCAGCTGTCCACCCTGTCATTCACGTTTCTATGCTCAAGAAGCACATTGGTGATTCTGTTCTGGTTGATCCATCAAAGTGCTTCGATGTTCAATATAGTCTTTCTTATGATGAAATTCCAGTCAAGATCCTAGATTATCAAGTCCAACGACTAAGGAACAAGGAAGTTCCCTTGGTTAAAGTTTTGTGGCAAAATCAATCAGTCGAGGGTGCTACTTGGGAAGCAGAAGTAGATATGAGAGCCAGTAACCCTCATCTCTTCTCCACGAGTTCAAATCAAGCCGAAGGTACTGGTCTTTCTCAATTCAGTTGTGCATTCAACTATATAGTTACTCTCTCTATGATTCGTGCATTCTGTGCAGTACTCAAAAGTTTAGACTAAAGTAAGCCCTTCGAGTAGGTCGTTCCAGCTGTGCCTCCTTATTTTCTCTTGTTCTTGACCTATCTGGCAATATTCGAGGATGAATGTTTCCAAGGGGGAGATATTGTAATACCTCGATCGTTCGTTAAGCCTAAATCTTTTTTTAAAGTTGATAGGGGTGTCTTCTAGAGTAATTGTTATTTATATTGTGTTGTATTTCTTTAATTTCTACTTTTTGTTATGTAGAGCATTGAATAAGCTTTCCATCGATACCAATTTCATCAAAATCCAACATCGGAAGAGGAACTTATGGCCGTTTTACTAAGTGATGTTGGAATCGCCCAGGCCTGACGGTAGACCCGAAGGAACGCCAAGTCCTTGGTGGACCATCAATTTTCCCGTCAAGCCAAGGCAGTAACCCCTTTTTCTGGCCATCGTGCGATGGCCAAAATGGTGGGCCGCCAAAAATTTAATGGACCGTCAAGTCGAGGCAGAATGTCCCATTTCTGGCCCACGAGTGACAGGCGATTTGGTGGACCTTCAGTTTCCTGATGGATCGTCACTTCGACCGTCACATCGAGGTAGAATGTCCTAGTTTTTGCACTCGAGTGACGGACGATCTGGTGGACCGTCAGTTTCTCTGACAGATCGTCAGTTCGACCGTCACAGACCCTATCGACAATTTTTTTAACTCATTTTTTTAGGGGCATTTTGATCATTTTCACCCATTTTGGTCTTGTATATATATATATCCAAGTAGAGAAGAGAAGTTTATTTTTCCTCCTTTCTCTTTCATAACCCTCTAGAAACTAGGGTTTCTTCCAAAATCATAAATCAAATCTTCTCCAAGAAATTCAAGAATTTTCCAAAGATTTCACAAAGTTGTTCAAGAATTAAGTTCTCCAAGTCAAAGGCATCTATAAACTTAGCTCAAAAGTGTAAAGAAGAGTTTCCAATCAAGCTTGTTCATCTTAAAAATCATAATCCAAGGTATCTGGGGTTTGAACAAGAACACTTCTTTCGTTCTTGTGCCCAAAGATTTAATTTCTACTATTGAATTTCATGATTTTGCAAAGTGGGTTTACACCCAAATTACTTTATCAATGATATATGAGAATTGAGCTATTCAAGATTTATATATATGACTATTTCATTATTTTATTTCTTAAATTGAGAATTTATGCCATGAGTTGTATATTGTTAACATGAGATGATGATTTCTAAGTGATTTAAGATAAGTGTCATGATTTATGCTTTTCCATGAGAAGTTTGACAATTGAATATATATTGATATTTAGCTTGAGGGTCAAGAACGAGTTCTATAATGTTTTCTTGAAGTTTTGATACTTGATATGATTTGATAAGTAAGTGTATTTGAAGATGAGAAAGATTATTTTGAGTTTGAGTCGATTTAGGAATACACAAGTTGATTATGATTCATAAATGAGATATATATTTATATTTTGGTCTTTATGATAGACCCTTAAGTTGATTGAGGTGGATTTTCTAACACGTTCTGAGCTGATTCTGGGAGGAGTATTTAGCACCGAGCGGGAAGTGTGGGTTAAGCACATCCTACTTCCCTAGAACTACGTGCTACCATAGGATTGAGATTTGAGGGCCAAAGTGCCGAGTTTGTGATCACAGAGATGAGTTTGAGGTTATACTCCCTGGCAAGAGTATAACGCTCCCGCCAATATGGCGTTCCTTCCTTAGGGGGCCAAAACGTTGGACTCCATGTGGCTCACATGGTTTATGTCAGTTATAAGAAACTCCCAAGTCCATAATAGTCTAAGTTTTTTGAGTTACCGAGTTACTCTAAGCCATGAGTCAAAGAGTTTGAGTTGAGTCCAATGATTTATGAGATTTATGAAGCATATGTTATTATTGATGATTTATGTAAATGATGTTTCAGGAAATTCAAGCGAAGAGAGTCATTATTGTCAACATGCATGATTTTATTTTACATTGATGATATTATTTAAAAATGTTGCATACACCCCCACATACTCAGTACATTCCCAAGTACTGATTCCCATACTCTTCTGTGTTCTATATTTTCTCATGATGTAGGTTCAGGTGCTCAGTCTCAGCAGCGACAATGATCTTTGAGTACCTTCATCTTTATTTCTGCAGTTGGTGAGTCCTCATGGTTCGAGGACCTATGTCGGTGATTTTGTCTTGTTAATAGATGGTTGTTTCCTTTCAGATCAATACGAGTCAATTGGGGGATCTGTCCCAATGGCTCCTCTGTCCTATGTAGTAGAGGCTTTGTCAGACTAGAGTACCAGTATGTGCAGAACTTCAGTATTTTGATTGTACAGGACAATATCTCTTCATATTCCAATATGTACATGGCATGATTATTCTTTCTTACTCTAGCTTGATTTTTTTCGTAGCGAGTTCTGTAAGTGATGACAAGCTTAGAGGGTTAGCTTAAGGCCACGTGTGGCCTTAAACACCATGTGACGTCTCGAGATAGGTTCTCAGGTCGTTACAAATTTACAAATATTATCTTATCAAATTGCTGAACATAAACATCTTTTTCAATTTATTTTTGAGGTTAGTTTAATTTCTTAATTTTTTCAACTTAATTAAATAAAAAATCTACGAGTTACTTGTTGCATGTGCGCAATTCTCAAAATTTAAGCATTGTAATGGTGTCTGATATGAGTTTTAGAGAAAATGGATTGAAACACCGAAACGACCCCATCAAGATGAAGAAGTCGAGGGAAGTTTCTCGTACAAGCTCTAAAATGCCCGTTGCTAAATTTTTAAGTAAGATAAAAAGTGAAGAATCATCACGACCGCATCTTCCAAAGCTATATTGATTTTTTGCTGAATCTATGTCTTTTTTTTTATCAATTTACGCATTCTTATACATTGTTATATAAGAGCGTTTTGTTGTTATTTCAACCTTATATATAAATTAGCTATCTATTGTGTTAGAGACGCCTTCTGATATATTAAATTTATTATGTATATGGTCAGATTACTTAGAAAATTCATGTTGTTATTTTGAACTATGATACCTAGCGAGTTATGTATATTTGTAGTTATGTTATTTGTTGGATGTTTTTATTTCAACCTATATACATAAATCTGTTATGTATATATATATTGAAACAGACACTGCTGGGCTGTTTAATTTTAGGTCATATACATTACAGAGTTATGTATATGTTATGCATCAATAGTGATACATAGCACAATTATGTATATGGCTTGGTTAATCAAGACGAATTGTGTGTATTTCAGTCCATATACATAGCAGTTCCTTGTTTATGAAAGAACGTTAGACATGTATATGATGTGTTATCTTTATGTTTTCAAGTTTTGTTTCATATTCTTATGTATATGTGATGCCTGAGATGTGTATTTCCATATGTATAAAGGTTGGGTTCACTGTTGCCATGTTCTTCAAATCTTAGAGAATTTTTTTTTTGTTTCAATTTTTGCTATACTTATGTAGTAAAGTTTCTTGTATATGTTGACTAGGTAGTAGAACTTTTCGTAGACTTAAGTAGTAAAATTTCCTTTATACGAGTTTTCTTTTATTCGTTTAATTTTTTTTTTATGTCACTTTATTTTTTAAGGATCTTTTTTTCTTTGGTTCTAAAAATTTCTAGGTGATTTATGTGGTAAATTTACTTTTAGGAGTACATGTTTTGAAAAATTTATATAATTAAGAAATTCATTAATCACACATTAATAAGGTACAATATTAGATAATTATTAGACTTGATTTACTTCCTTAAATATCATTTTGGATAATTATTAGACTTGATTTATTCCTTAAATAACGTTAAGACGGTTATCTCATATACATAGGTTGTAATGTATAATATTGTAGTGAAATGTATATGAACATTTAAAATTCGGGAGAGATAAAAACTAATTAATAATTTCGAGAAAAAAAATAATTAACTAGCTAAAGTCTGATATATATGGTGTTTACACCATAAGAATGGAGTGATAGCCCAACTCATCCAAATCCAATCAAGTTTAATTCGTTTTATGTTATAGGGCCCTAATTAATATATAGTTAACGACAGTATCAAACTTTCAAAAACTAAATCAATTGAA
The DNA here is from genome assembly GCA_030864215.1 of Capsicum pubescens. Lineage (NCBI taxonomy): Eukaryota > Viridiplantae > Streptophyta > Magnoliopsida > Solanales > Solanaceae > Capsicum > Capsicum pubescens. The sequence goes on along the minus strand of CM061543.1, from coordinate 220,516,465 downwards.
TTTTAACACATTATATTATTAGATACAAAATAGAGAGGAAGACCATTTAGATACTATTTACCATATATCCATTACCTTGATTAACATATGGAGGTTCAATTCCCATTTCAATAGTATCTTTCAGCTATACCATTTCAAAGAAAAACTCTCGCTTCTCACACACGATATCCTGTCATTAATGTCCATTGAAGATCACTTCAGATCTTGAAAATCCAACATGCTACAATTTGCAACATTGGCAGCTTAGAAATCATGGAGAAGTTGTTAGGATATACTATTAATTATGCGGTTTAGTATAGTATTATATATTATTTTTCTTTAAGAATTTTATTTTTATTTATTCAGATTTATAAAGTCTTATTTTTAAATAGTTTATTTTATTTGTATTTGTTTCCTTTACTTCTAAAGTAGACGATTTTGCGCATGGAGTTTCATAACTCATGCGCAAAAGAATAAGATGTCTGTTCTTGTGAGTTATAAAATTATATTCACAATCAAAGATGATGTTGGACAAACATCTTGATAATTGTGATTCATGATTAAATATAATTTATTCTTGATTATGAGAATGACCACATTCCAACTTCCTGTGCTAGTACAGCTTGTGTGTATTGAATAGACCAAGGAGAGATAATTATTTTTTTCTTCTGAATTTTATGAAATAAATTCTCTAGATTATTAAATGTATTTATACTCTTTATCTTGATATAGTTATAATGATCAATGTAATTTGTTTGTTGTCTTAATCTATCAAAAGGGTGAAACTCTTTTGTGAGTTAATATATTTCCGATAGATTGGATAATGACAAATGACATTTGTGAAGTTGATGAAATTCATGTGTCGACCTTGATATTGATGATACCCTTATATGTTTGCTTATAAGATTTCATGTGAAAACCTTACAGATGGATTTTGTATTCATCAAATAAAACAAGTTAAGCGTATGAATAAAGAATTAAATTAGTCAATGAATTAAATATTTCAGAAATTTATTTCGATTGATTGATATTGGTGATATTAATATGGGGAGTTAAATAAGGGTTAATGAACAATTTTAAAATTACATCAAGGAGTGCAACCATGAAGTTTTAGTGGAATAATCTGTAATTAATTATGGTAGGTTAATTAATTTATTTTGTAAATAAATACCATAATGGGAAGCTTCACTGATAAAATATATGATCCCTGCTATACCTAGTTAATTTAATAAACTAGGGAAGAAAGACATTGGTTTTCTAAAAGTATAAGAATCCTACAGAATTTTAAAAAAATAAACTGGTCTTCCAAAAGAAAAGTCGTACTTGTTTGGTATTTGTTTTTTACCTAAAACATGTACAATCCTTGGAGAGAAAGAATCCTGTTTATTTTTTTTAAAAAATTTACAACCTAAAATGTAACTATAAATATGACTCTCCTCCTTCATAGACAACCACCTTTACGAGAAGTAATACTTCTTGACGCAAGTATTCCATACAGGAAGATTTTTGAGGCTATAACAGAAGATCGCAGACCTGGAGAATGCCTTAGACAATTTTTCTAATAGTTTTAAGAGGTTTGTAAGTTGTAACCTGATTGTAGTTATGTCATTTAGCTTTATGTGAGTTTATGTGATCCTTGATGTTTGCTTCCACTACGTATGTTTATTAATTGGTATTAAAGCCTTCTTACATATACTAGATAGTATAAAAGAAATTCATGATTCATACACTTGTTTGGTTTGTGTGTAAATTATGTAATTGATGAATGTTAATGATTTTATTGATTTCTGAATTTATGTTTATCGTTAATTAATTCAATAGATCAAAAATTAATTTATTTTGTGATTCTTGGAAATTCCTAAAAATTGAATTTTAGTAATAAGGGGAAAACCCTAAAACATCTTGAATGTGCACAACTGTCGACGTTTAACACATGCCTTAACAAGTCGCATAGATGAAAGGCCAGGTTGTGCTGGAAGCCCTGATGACCTCACAAGTAGCCTTGCTGGTGATTGTCAAGTTGGTCGATAGTGGAGTTTTTCAAATTTTGACAAACTCCGATTGGTCTGAAATTGGTAGGTTCAACAAAAATGACCTCCTAAGCAATACCCATGGCTATTCCGTGATCTAGAGTTGTTTTTGATCATTCAAAGTTATTTTGATGGACTTTTGGGTATTTTTTTTTTTTGAGAAATAAAAAATTGAAAAAAAATTATTTTCTTGTAACCAGTGGTGGTCGGGTTCAATCTCTATGGTCTCTACTGACATTTAACAATAATATGATGAGTTTACATATTGACATTGGTCTTTTTCCCCTATCAAATAAATTCATTATAGTACATGACCGTGTTTTGATCTCTTGTTGATAACTTGTATTAACTCTCTATCTGAGTTATATGTTGGTTCAATGGAACAAAGATTTATAAAATTGAATATTTACATACCTTAAATAAGCAGTTTGCGCTCCATCTGAATTAGTTCTATTTTGATTTGTGGGGTGAACATTTGTCATGACTCATATAATTTACATGAATAGTTAATTATTCCTATCGATTCTAGTTGTTCAATATGCATGGTTGTATGTATTATATGTTTATATGAATTTAAGATTCTTATATGCCTAATGATCTATTTGATGTTTTATATCTCTCATATTAATCATGACTTTATTCAATCCCATTAACTGTATTGGTAACCAAAACAAGTTAGAAGACCTAAGTTATGTTGATTGAAAAAGAAATATGAATATTATCCTAACTGTTGAAGAGTACAGTTCTGTGTTGGTTGAAGTGTGTCCTGAAAAACCTGAGAATGCAACTATGAACCAAATCAAAGTCTATGAAAACTGAGTTAAGGCTTATGAGATGACGCGATGTTACATTTTTGCATCAATCTCGAATGTTTTACAATATCAACATTGATCTATAGAGTCTTCTTACGACATGCTCGAAGGTCTCAAAGATATTTTTGGTGAGCATAATCGTGTTGTGAAGTAGTTAACCATAAACATTCTTTTGAACATAAAAATGGCTGAAGGTTCGTCCGTGATTAATCTTGTTCTTAAGATGATTAGTCTTCTTAATGAGATGGAAATACTTGGAGCTAATATTGATGAGGAATCTTAAGTTGAGATGGTCCGACACTTTCAACAATTTCACTTAAACTATAACATGAACAACATATATCTGTTTCTTGCAAATTTATTGAATGAGCTGCAAGAGATCAAGTCCTATATCAAACAACAAGATCTTACTACAACAATGAATGTTGAGAGATATTCTTCTTCTAAGACAAAAGGTAGACAAAGAAAAAGGGAACCTTTGTAACACCCTGAAAATTCAAGCCAATATTAGAACAATGCTTTAAGCTCTAGCAAAATCAAAAATTATATTTCGGTAGTTTTATAAGTAAGTTTTATATATATATATATATATATATATATATATATATATATCAAGTCCTTAAATAGATCCTATAATATAGACAAGTCAAAACATCCCTTAGCGATTAAATTCTTGTAAAGTATATAACTATAGTCAACTTCAAATAAGAATAACTTTTAGATTACTAAGAATTTTTGAGATCAAGACCTACCATCATATAGGTAATTGAATTATCTTTCCCACACCACCAATTTTACGTTAATCCAATATCGGAGTAAAAAGTTATGGCTAAATTACTAAAGCTGCCAGTGATAATGATCATGGCAATGACTCATTATCAGACATAACGGGTCGTTAGGAGAGAGTCGTTACCTGGGAAGTAGGTTCCAAATTTGGGTCCCTTACCAGGACTCTAGCTACGACTCATGGACAGACCCTACGAGTCGTGGCCGAGGTCATCGGGACTGCTTCCAGGAGTTTTCCAGACGGTTTTAAGGGTTTTTGGGTCCTTTTGCACTCTTTTAACCCTAAAATCACATCATTTAAGCTATTCTAAGGACGAATATAAATCCTAAACAACTCCAAATCCCTCATTCTCAATAAAACACACGAATTACTCAAGAAACATATGATTTTTCACTCCTTCAAAATAAGAAATTAGGATTTTTCATCTCCAAATTCAAATCCTCAAAACTTCAATTCAAGAATCAAAAGTAATCAGGTATGGGATGGGCAAGTGGAAAGGACTATTTAGATGCTAGACGATATGCTTAGAGAATGTATGATTGACTATGGTGGTAGTTGGGTTTATCATGTTCGTCTTATAGAGTTTGCATATAATAATCGCTACCACTCTAGTAGTAGTATGGCTCCTTTCGAAGACTTGTATGGTAGGAGATGTAGGTCTCCCATCGGGTAGCTTGAAGTTGGTGAGGTTGATGTTTGATCCGGATTCGGTTCACCAAGCAATGAAGAAGATGAAGGTGATTTGGGATAGGCATAAATCCGCCTAAAGTTTCCAAAGTTACTATGTAGATATGAGGCATAAAGAGTTACACTTTGAGGTAGGCAGTTGGGTGTTCTTGAATCTGTCTCCCATAAAGGGAGTAATGCAGTTTGGAAAGAAGGGGAAGATCAATACCAGGTATGTTGACCCATACTTGGTGTTGAAGAGGGTTGGAAATGTTACATATGAATTGGAGTTTCCCTCTAGTTTGAGCTCTATTCATCTGGTGTTTCACGTTTCGATGTTGAAAAATTACGTGGGTGATCCTTCAACGGTTGTTCCTTTGAAGGAGGTAGGTATTTTGGATTCCTTATCTTTTGAGGAAGTCCCATTTGAAATTTGTGATTGGCAAGTTCGTCAGTTGAAGACAAAGGATGTAGCTTCAATAAAAGTTCTATAGAGGAACCACAAGGTTGATGAGGCTACTTGGGAGGTCAAAGAGGACATAAAGTCCAAGTATTCATTCCTATTTCCTGGTTCAGATAATCGACCTTAAGGTATGTGTAATTTCTTACCATTTTATTTTGTCATTGTTAAAGGAAGATTGTAAATTCCTTGGTATATTTTTTTTCTATCTTAAAAGTTGTAGTAGAGGTATGTGGAGGCAATTCGTGCTAATAAACACTTTTTCCTATCATACGAGGATGAATGATCTAAGTAAGGGTGAATTCAAACACCCCAGATTTCTAGCCCTTGAAAATTTCTTGAGCTTTTATCTCACTGCCCTTATTATGACTCGCCTTATGAGTCATAGGGCGTCCTAAGAATCATTGGGATGCATCGTAACCAAATCATGAAAGTATGTGGTATGATTGTGCTCTGAGTACGAGTGGCTCATGATGACCTGTAGGGGTTTGTTACAAGTCGTGGGATATAAATCATAAAGTGTCCAGTGTATATCCCGATTGGGTTCTGTGTTTATTAAGATTGAACCCTACGATTCGTAGGGTCTTATTACGGGTTGGTTGGTTGAGTCGTAACGTTTGCAGTGGATGGTGTCTTAGAGACTGCCCTAGTTATGACTTGTGGTGACGAATTGGCAGGAGTGGTTATGAGTAGATTGTTGACTCGTAGTCAAAGACAACCCTTTTTAAGATTTTGAGTTAAGGACATTTTAGACATTTCCCCTATTACCCAACTTGAAACCCACATCTTATAACCATATTAGGGTGTCATTAGCACTCAGAAAAACATCAAAGTAACTTCTCAAATACTCCCAAATCCTCAAGGTCAAGAACACTTAGGGTTTTTAAGAGTTTGATATATTAGACCTTTAAAGGGTGATTTTTCTCCGTAAATCTTACTAATTCAGGCATGTGACTCTTCCTTCATTGTTAATTTGTTAAAAAACCTATGTATTAAAGTGTTATCACACAGATTTTTTTTTTTGAAAACAAAGGTTGTGGGTTTTGAATACTCTTCTCCTTCTGTTCAGTGATTAGGATTCGGGATCAGTTTGTGAGTAGACATTGAAGTGGTGAGCTTCCATACATCGAAAGTCTACATTTTGGGTTTTGTTCTTCTTAAGTCTTAGACTTATTATTGGCTATTGTCGGGGGTATGTCCCGACAATTTATTGATATTCAATTTGGATAATTGTTTAGAAGGCTTTGTTTGGACTACTATGGTTATTGGACAATGTCGGTCGGTCATTTGGCCGATCGTCAGGGTTGGTTATGGACATGCATTAAAACATTCTTAAGTTATTGCATGCTATCCTATTATATGTTTGAAACATTCGACTTTGGGGTGTGTTATGTTTGGGTTGGTTAGGTGAAGGTGGTGATCTCTGGTCCACATAGGACTTGAGATACCCGACACGGCCAGGCCCTAGTTCAGGTGATGTCAGAGATGCACTTTCTTGTCTGTGTATTTCAGGTTTCATTTATTAGGTGGCACACTTCCTAATTTAAAATGTGGCTCCTAGAAGCCACACTTTCCAGTCGAGCCATTCCATTTAACCCATAGGAGACACAATTCCTTTTCTAGGATTTAAAGTTTCATATGTCAGGTGACACACTTCCTAATTCAAACCTTTATTTCTAGAAGATGCACTTTCTTGTTAAAATTCCTTACTTTAATTATTAAGAGATGCACTTCCTAGTATTGGTTATTCAATTTTATCCTCAAGAGATATTTATTGATTAGAGTCTTGATTCACCTTTGCATTATGCATTTTTCAAGTAGGTGTGATTGGGTTTGACCCCTGCAAAAAATTTCTCATGCTAAACTTAGGCAAAAGATTTCATTCATGTTGTTTGAAACTTCACTTTAGGATCCTCCTTGTAAATGGGACTTTATTTTTAGAAAAATGAGATCTCCGTTTATCATAACGTTTGTTTGGGATAATGTTTGTTCTAGTTTTGATTTTGATTTCAGGAGCCTTCCCAGAGAATATGATAATAAAATTATAAATCAGAAGCCCGCCTGGAGAATAGGGTGAGGAAATTGTAAGTCAGGATCCCGCCTAGAGAATAGGTTGATGAAATAGAAAATCAGGAGACCGTCTAAAGAATAGGGTGATGCAATTGCAAGTCAGGATCCCACCTGAAGAATAGGGTGATGAAATAGCAAGTCAGGAGCCCGTCTGGAGAATAGGGTGATAAAATTGCAAGTCAGGAGCCCTCCTGGAGAATAGGGTGATGAAATAGCAAGTTAGGATCCCGCTTGGAGGATAGGGGGAAGAAATTGATAGTCAAAAGCCTTCTTAGAGAACAGGGTGAAGAAATTGAAAGTCAGGAGCCCGTCTGAAAAATAGGGTAAAGATTATAGAGTTCAAGTTCAAATTCAAAAGTACCACCGGCAAAACATGGTCAATTTCTGAGTTCAACTCCAATAGCAGATTTTGTAAGGAGAAAGAATTATTCTCAAGTTCAACCCAAAGAAAATCAGATCTTTTGTTACTTTTGAAACCATTGAGGAATCAAGTCAAGAGTTAAGAGAAGATGCATAGATAGGACTTTTGTAACTTCATTTATCTTTTTAACTTGTAATTTTAATTTTTGATGTAATGACAGAGCTGTAGACTGGAACCTCTACAGGACCTCACTCAACTCTCCAACTCAGTTTAGTGCCTCTTCTTTTCAATCCTAGAAACTACATGTGACTTGATCCCTACATAACCTAGGACAGGTAAGATGCCTAAAATAGAGTTTCAGTTGCATTCTATCTTTTTTTTCCTTCATTTAGAATAATGATCGGATCAAATTCTGTCTCGTTGTTAACTTCTTTTCCTAGAAACACTTTATGTTTACAGACAAAGATGGACATGATGTAGACACATAAATTTGATCCTTTTAGACGTTAATTTATCCCATTTCCCCTGCACTCATACCACGCACCCCACCCCATTTGATACTTTCCCAATAAAAGATAAAATAATAAATATAACCACTTCACCTATTTAAATGTTGGACAACTCACGCATCTCACCCTACCCCATATACCCACTTATCCCCTAGGCCCCTTCACGTTTTTCCCTTTCCCCTTAATAAATTTATCAAACCTCACACATATATGGATTGACCTCACACACATTCACCAAAAAAAAGAAGGGAACTGACACACATACATTGAGAAATTCACCCATATTCCTCTATTTTTTCAATGGATTCAATCATACTCACTACAAAGGGATAAAAGAATACACACACTCTAATCACAGAAAAATACATACCCACACAATGAAGGATTAGGATGGAAAGGGGTGTGAAAATAGAGAAAGCAGAAGAAATTGAGAGAAAAGGAATGGATTATAGGAGAAAGATAGATCAGGCAAGAGAAAACAGTGAGGACGGAGTAAAAATAGTAGAGAGAAAAGTGAGTGAAAGGAATCAATAAAATCAGCGAAGAGAATGGGAGATCGGCAAAACAAGAAGAGTAAAGGGAGAAAAATAGAGGTGAGAGTAAAGAACACAATAAAAGAGGGAGAGGGGAAAACAGACTGAAATTTCACTTTTCTGGCGAATTCTCACCAGAAAATGCTGCTACCACCAGAATAACCCCGTCTCCCACCGTCCCAACTCTGTAAACCACTAAAAACCTATTCCACCCACAAACAACAAAGCCCATGGCATAATTTGTCTCAAACAGTTGAGTCCCGCACTTTTTAAAGCACGTAGGAGCTCTATTGAATCCATAACAGTCCAACCATTACTCCAATAATACTATAAGTTAAAAATTATAATTTCTGGGTTACTCATTTTTGGGGGAGAGGGTTTGATTCGAGCTGGTGGTTTGTTACTAAAGTTCGACTCGAGGTTCTCGATGTAGATTCCATCTTATTTAATTGAGTAATACTTGATTGAAAGAAACATTAAGGTCCATTCTTCATCGCATTTTTTACTAATCTTTAAGATTTTTTTATGCTTTGCATGGTGAATTCATGATGTGTGGACCTTGTTTTGTGTGACTTTGTTATGTTTGGATTACCCTGATTAGTTATTGATATTGATTGGTTGGTTCATTTAAATGGAGTAGTTGAATGATTTGAATTCATTTGTGGTAAATCTTAATTCGGGGAAGGGATTGACATTAACCAAAGTGAATATTGGTTTATGTTGATTCATTGATGGATCTTTGATTCGGAATAGGCGTCGACTTTGTTAAACTCGATAGTATCATATTTAGGTTGAGAATTGATAGGAAATCCTTAGGTTTTGGGAAGGTAAACCATAGGATTCTATATTATCTAATATTTTAGTGCTTGTGGTGAATGATTTTTCTCTCATTTTATCAAATGCATTTATTTGTCGGGGAATGCCCCGAGGTCACATATATATATTCATCGAGGAATGCACCACGACACTCTTTATTCAGAAGAACGATCGTGATCAAGGCCCAAGGCATTCAGTAAAGTATAGTTTAGGATATTTCGAATAGCTTTGGTTTTCATTTCAACATTTTTTATTTTGGTCCATATTAATTGGACTGGACAAGATTTTCTTAGAGTTCTGATTGTTTAGTTGTTTGCTTTATTGTTGTGTGTTTTGTTGGTTTATGAATTCATAGTTCCATATTAGCCGATATACTCCACAAAGTGATCGTGGTCGAACGACGAGATCGAGAGATGCCTAACACCTTTCCCTTGGTCAACAAATTTCCTTAATTGGAATCTCGCTTCATAAAACTATTTTAAAGAGTCAAAATTACTTTAAAAGAGGATTTTCAAAGGTGACTTGGCATACCAGATTTATTTCCAAAGTAGACTCTGAGTTTAATTGTAAAAAATCCTTTTCAAAACAAATATTCATTTATAGTCACTTTAATAATAAAAACCCTTTCAAACGTAAAAATAATCTTTTCAGGTAAAAAAGGGGTGTGACACCCTCTTGAATTTCAATTGGTATTGGAGAAAGTCTCACCAACTATATTACTTAATCGCACATGAGAAAAGATCCAATGGAAAATTACAAAATTCCTAGAGCCCTCCTTTAAGATGGTCACTCATCCAAAAGACCACAATATTTCAATGGACAACACTACTCTCATTGGAAGAATGGATTCAAGATTTTTGTTCAGAAAAATGACTTCCAAGCCTGGTTTGTCATTAAGGAAGGACCAAAACAAATTCTAGGAATTAAAAAAAAATAGAAGGACAAGGAATAAAGCCATATTGTCTTCGACGATGTCGAAAACTTTAAAGTCACTAAAGAATAATAAGAGGTAATTCAAACTAATGCAAGAGCTATAAGTTTACTCTATTGTGTGGTTACCAGAGATGAATATGAAAATATATCAACCTGAAAAACCATAAAGGAGATATGGCACAAATTATAAGTGACCTATGAAGGAACCACTAAAGTCAAAAAGGCGAGAAATAACATCCTGGTCAATTAGTATGGACTCTTCAAAATAGAAGAAAATAAATGCGTAGAATCAATGATTGCTCGCTTCAACAAGATTGTATGCAAACTAAAGTCCTTAGGAATAATCTATACAAATTGTTTACAATTCAAATAGCTTATAAAAAGTCTCCCGAAAGCATGGGAAACTATGGCTGCCATTCTAGAATATGGTGATCTCTATAATATGATCTATGATAAATTGAGAGGTAATCACATTACCTATGAATAAAATCATATTAACAGGTACAACAAGGAAGAAAATAAGAAACCAATGGATTTCAATGTCGTAATAACCAGAGAAGAAGAACCCCTAGACGAAGACATCAGCAAGGGAATGGCTCTCATAAATCGTAGAGTAAGGCAGATCCTAAAACAAAGGCAGCAGAGACCACAAGGCTACAAGAAAAATAAATTCATAAGGAATAATGATCACTATTATTATTGTGTTAAACCGGGACACGTTAAACATAACTTTCCAGAGTTGAGGAGAAGATCAACCAAGTGAGGTAAGACCCTTAAATTTGCATAATTGTAACATTCTTGAAATGAATCTTGATATGATTACTAACGAGCATAAAAAAGTCATTGATGAATACAATAAACTTTCTCAAGAAAAGAGAAAATATGAAGCCTAATTAAAATAAAAGCTTGAAGAGCAAAGAAGGAACTAGCAAGTTGAACTTAAAATATGTCAAATCAAAACTGACCTACTGATGAGTGGTAAATTTACCACTTATTGATGTCCAAATTCGTGCATACTACTATGGTTAAATTGTGTAAATAAGGAAAAATTGTCATTTGAATGCACTAATTCCCATAGTTTGCAAGTTTATAGGTAATTAGAAGAAAACAAGTGAAGTGATCTAAAAAGAGAACAAAGAGGGCAAAGTTAGTGCAAAAGATGGAAAATCCAGAGAAGGGATCGACCTCAGTTATCATGATCATGTCCTGCAGGCTACTATAGTGACCATTCAAAGACCGGTCAAGTCTTGACAATTGTGATAGGCTCACTGAGATCATGGGAGTCGCGATCGCAGTTAATTACTGGCGATTGCGATATTGTGAATTCTTGTAAGGATAGAATTATAATTTCACACAGCTAGTTCCAACTCTCAAAAGGGAAAAACCCTTACACTTTTGAGGCATCTTCTAACTAAAATTCAAGTTTTGTATATGAAAAACCCTTCTAAATTGGGAAAGAACAATTATTGTTAACATTCCAAGAGATTTTTAGTTACAATTTTGAGTTGGATTTGATATTAATCTTGCTTTGCATCATTGGAGGCATTTAATGCCAACTTGGGTATATTTATTGTCTCAATTCTCATGAGTAGCTAAACAGTATTCTTGGGGTTATGTTTTAATCGGGTGCAACTGTATGGGTCTTGATTGTTAGTGTCAATTCTTGGTTAATAATGTTGGGTTTCACTAATACTTGATTGTTAAATTTGAATTTGTAGGTGAAAGCCCCAATTTTCCTAAATTCCACATCATCCTTAAAAGAGGGATGTGGGTGACAAGTATTTGTAAATAATAAATTAGATGTTAGCTAATTCTCTTACATTATTTTAGAGATAAGGATGGATAGTAAATTTGCTATGTCTTGGGCATCATCCTAGAAATAGGGAGGCTCAATTGAGGTTTTTGGGTTGATTTGTTTGCCACACCCATGAGGTATTCAAAGAATCCATGGGTGATATTTCTGTGTTTTGTTGAAAGACTAACCGCATAACCTCTAACCTAGCCTACCCATATATTCATTAACTAGAATTGGAATTTCACTCTCATGCACCCATACAATAATTTCCCCTAGGAAAACATAGCCCCAAGGCTCTTCTCTCATTGGAATTTAACCAAAAGTTGTTGCTCTCATTTAATATCACAATTTAAGTTTACTCAACAAACTTTTAAATCGTGCCCCCAAATTAAATTATGTTTAGATTTAAGTTTACATTATGGTTCAGCACTTAGATACTTTTAACATATATAGGATCTGAAAAATAGTTACACTCCTCGTGGATTTGACCCCAACTCAAGTTTGGTTATTATATTGACAGCGATATTTGTTAAATTCCTCATGGATTTGACCCCAACTCAAGTAGGGTTATTATATTGACAGTGATTGCCTTGCCCTATAATAATGGAGTAAGTTGAGTGTGACCAAAATAGCACCATTTTTGGGGAGTGAAACTTAGTTTTTGCCTATGTTGTATTGGTAGTAACTTTGGGTTTACTCATAGTGTTTGTAATTTACATTGTTTGTTATTAATGTTTCTTATATAGGTGTGTTTACTAGTGTCCATAATTATGATTGATTATGGAAGTAAGGCTGGGACCTTTGATAGTCTCCTTGATGATGAGGACCACCCCTATGTTGCGGGGTATGCTAGCGCCATCCGTATCTCACTGAATAAAGGGAATGGGGTATTCCACATCATGAGTGTGATATTGCATCATGGGTTTCGCCCATTCCTGTGATATTACTTATATCTCATAAGAATACATATGGTTATGCCTCTTCACGTTCTCTCTAATAGGTGATGTGATATTGTGGTTGAGGTCTCTTCCCATTGGGTCAATCACATCATGGGTCGAGCTTATTGATGATTTCTTAGATCATTATTTTCTACCATTAAAGATGTTGCAATTGCGGGATGAAACCATAAACTTTCATCAACTCAATAGGGAGCCTCTATGTAAAGTTTGGGAGAGATTTAGTAAAAAACTTGTGCAATGTCTTAACCACGAAGTGTCGGATATGATGCTCCTACAAATCTTCTATAGGGCATTGGACCAACTAAACAAGATTGTGGTGGACAATATAGCTGGTGGTTCACTTGTGAGGTTGTCATATGGAGTGGCTTGACCTTTTCTTAAGCAAGTCACAAAGAAAAATAAGGGGTGGCACACCCAGCATACTAAGGTATCCATGGGTTCTTCTACCTCCTCTATTGTAAACAAGGAGCAAAGAAAGAAAGAAGAAGAAATGAGGGAAAACATAGAAAAAATGATGATATAATTGGACCTACTTACAAAGCATATGATGGGTGCACCGACAAAAATGATAAATGCCATGGAATTCAAAGGATATGATGAAGATGAGGCCAAATCCCTTGTTGAAGAAATTAGATAATTGGCAAAATACTCGAGGGGCTCCCGCCTAGCCTATGAAAGGCAAGGTGGAAACCAAGGTTGGAATAATCATCATAAATAATGGGAATAGCGTGATAGATATAGACAACATGATTGGAGGGATAAAGAAATAAGGTATGATAGATATATTCCCCTTCATGACTGAGTGAAGAACAAGAAGTCAAATCCCATGGATACAAAAAGTTCAAAGCCGAGGATATGCTTACTAGAATCTTGATGAGAGTGGAAGGGAAGAACAAGATGGTCCAAGATTTAAAAGGATAATTTTCTCAAATCAACCAAATGGTAGTATCATACTCCACCTCAATCAATCAATTAGAGACCCAAATTGGCCAAATCTCAACCGCACTAATTGCTATACCTAAGGGTGGCCTCCCAAGTGATACGGTTGAAAATCCTAAAATGATGCTCATGTCTTAGAAATTGTCACCCGAAGTGGTAAAAAACTTGGTGCACAATAGGTTTAGTTCAAGCAAAAGTCTCTTAATGATCAACTTAACCCAAAAAAGAAGCATGCGGGTGAGTCAATTGATGAGGCTCCAAAGTCTCAAGAAAGGGATGATGAAGAACCAATGATAATTAAAGATATGGTTGATGAGGAGAGATCTCCAAAAGTAGTAAAGAGTGATGAACCACAATGTGACCCCTTGTCTCCATTGAAAATCATTCCTACATTCCCTCAAAAACTCAAGAAAAAGGAGGAGAATGTCTAATTCAAGAAGTTCCTTGCCAAGATTAGCAATCTTTCAATCAATATCCCGTTGAGAGAAGCCATTCAAGAAATTCTGGGATATGATAATCAATGGTTACCCATGGTTGTAGCGCAATCATGACTAGTGCTATGGTGGAAAAGAACAAAGACTCGGGAGCCTTCACAATCCCTTGCACCATTGGGACACACAAATTTAAGAAAACCTTGTGTGACTTTGGTGAAAGCATCAATCGAATACCATATGCAATCGATCAAAGACTTTGTTTAGGCACTTCTACTCCCATGACAATGAGGTTCTTGATGGTGGATTTCTCTATTAAAAAACCGGTCGGTGTCTTGTATGATATCTTGGCAAAAGGTCGATCATTTTAATTTATCAGTGGACTTGTTGTCCTTAATTTTGATATCAACAAAGCAATACCTATTATTCTTTGTAGACCCTTTTTGGCAATTGGGAGAGCAATTGTTGATATGGAGCAAGGAGAGATGAAATTTTGGGAACAAGATGATGAAGTTTCATTTTGGGTGTGTTAAATTGAAAAACAACCAATGGAACTTCAAGTAGTGTCCATTGATATAGTGAACATGAAAGTTGATGATGGATCCCTCAAGGATCCAACTTGAATATTGAAGAACATCGTGTCGTATCAATAAATTAAGTGCTATGTGGGAGGCAACCCATCAATGCCATGAAAGTGGTTCGTATCCTTTGAATTTTGATTGTTAGAGTACATTTTATTTTTGTTTTTGATTAATCCATGAAATTGTGGTGCTATAAGGTATTTTGAATGATGATGAGTAAAGGGGAGTGTGGTGAATTTGAGTAGTGAGTTGAGTAGGGGAAAATAAAGGACTAGAAATTCAGTTACCGCTATTGTGGTATGCATGCTATAATGATAGCGATCAATGTGTAACTATAATCGCAGAACTTTGATCACAATTGCGATCTGAAATCGGTTAAATGAACAATCGACCCAAAATTTTTTCCCACACTACCTTTTAAATTTCTCTCAAATTGTACCAGTTTGTGATTTGCGTTGGGCATCCAAAAGTGAATAAGCATGCCCTTTACATCTCTCAATCCAGTATGTGATTCAAATTCTCTCTTTTATGCTCAAAGTGTAGGCCTTAAAACTCATGTCTTAGGATTGGCCTAAAATTATGTTTTGCATGCTAAATCCTTGGTTTAAATATGTATGTTAATGTCTAACTGGTGTGTACAATGATGGGGAAGTGTTGAGTACCCTAATTTATTCAAAATTGATAGAAATAGTATGTGCACACCAAGTATTCGACTAAATGCCTGAACGAATTCATTTCTAGTTTTCCCATGTTCTAAGGGCATGATTGAGTACCTAGAGACTATGTTTCTTGCTCTTAATGTAATTTTCTGGCTTTGGAACACAAATTGGAATTAAAATTGGACATTGTGAGTTGTTGACAAATTTGGTCCGACAATATGACCCGACCCGACCAAGGGCCTTGTCGTAATGGGTGTACCAGGTCCAACCGGGACTGCAGTCCACCCCCGTTACCCATCCCAACCTCCATCCGCCTGCCCTGATTTGGCTGAATTTTGAACATATAACAAGATAGCATAACAAGAAAAGGATTGACATTGGTATAGGTCTATTTCAAGACCATCACTACCAAGTCATCTTATCCGCCAAACCATACCAACCAAACCACCAAGCCAAACAAATACATGCCGAACCTAGGGTTTTAAACCAGTCAATAACCAAATGAGATCCATAACATAAACAAATAAGATCCATTAATAATTAGATAATCCCAAGATGAAATATGATAGAATGGTGAGAAATTATGTCCAATAGTGTCAGCCCCAATTCCAATGCCAATATTAAGGCCGACACCAATACCGATCCCACCTATTCCAACCCATAGTAGTATCAACAAAGCCTCTAACCAAAAGAATACCAAAATCCAGTGGGGACATGCCCCCAACCATAGACAAAACCAATATCCATATGTAAGTCAAAGTATGAAATAACATCCATTAAATGGATCCTTCGCAATAGATGGAAGCTCACCACTTTAATCCAAATGCTGACCCCAAAGTCCAGTTCTCTAAGAAGGAGGATTGGAATGACCAGTACATGTATCGCATAGGGATACAGTGCCCAAAGATAGGTTAGTGGGTTAACTCTAGCATGAACTGAGGATAAGGATAAATAATGCCATAAAACCAAATAAAAACCATCAATATGCACACAACCATACATCTATATATATAACTATGCTGAGAAAGGAAACTGGGTTTATTATGCCATTAAAACCTTTACTTGGGGTGTGTAGCTCTATCGTACTAAAACACCCACTGGCAATATGGGTTTAGCTCTGTCACAACCCGAGGCTACCCACTAGTCACGACAACGGTGCTTACGACAATAAGTGGCCACACGCTAACCCATGAGTTGATACCTGTTGTGAGCACTGAATAAAATAACAAAGTACACATGTGCAGAAATTAACTACTAGTTCCATAAGGTTTTAGATACTAAATTAATATAACTGAATCCATAATTCTGAAATATATGCGAAAATACTAAAAAACTAATTAATAAGTCTGACAAACTATCTGACTGTCTAAAATGCCGGAAAGCATCTAAACTGACTGAAAATAGAGTTGAAGGGACAGGCCCTAACTAAATCCAAACTGTTTAACTAAAATGAAATATGGAAAGACTGAAATAACATAACAGGTCCTCCAAACATAAGGACTCACCACTGTTGTTACTGCTAACTAGATGGACTATCTAAGTGCGGTCGGGAAACTGAGAGTCCAAACCTATGATATTTAACATCATAGCGCAAAGAAAATATATGCAATCAAAACTTTGAATGTACTGGTATATGAGATGAGGTTAGACATGAATGCATGGGCTTATGTGTATGAAGTAAACACTGACTGAATATCATGAGATAACTGAATGTAAATGCGTGAAAAGTTGTATAATTTAAGAACGCAGGACCAAGCATATAACATGTTCTAAAATAGTCTATAATCAGAAATATTGAAATCTGATAACTGAATAACTAATAAACTATATGCTATGGTTAAGAAAAACTGAACTAAGAATATACTAAATACTGTTCTGAGATTGTAGGAGGTATCATCTAACTGACATGCCCGAATCTGAGCTATTCGGGGTCCAACCTGTAACCCCATTTGAAAGGGTTTTAGTACCGTGCCACAGGTACTAACGCCGACTTTGTGGATCCACTAATTTGGTGTACTAAAGGACCAGGGTGTCAAGCCTAAACTGACAGGTGACCCCTAGGAGGAAGTCAAGCCTAAACTGATGGGTGACTCCTCAGAGAAAATCAAGCCTATATTGACGAGTGACTCCTCATATCCTAATCTGGATACATAGTTCTAGAATACAGGGAATGCAACTAAAGACTCTGCTTAACTGACGGCGAAGCCTTCATCCCTACATTTACTCGGTGCTAAATCCTACTCCCAACTAAACTGACACTGATTACTGAATTGTTTTAAGTTTAACTGTCTATGTTAACTGATTGAATTGGTAATGCTTATAAAATATCTGAAATCTTTCTGAATGTATTGAGATTTTATCTGAAATCATTCTGAATGTACTAAAACTATATAATAGCTAAGTATTGGGTGTTCATAACCCTCCAACACTGAATGGAATTATCAATAAGGACATATATAGTTTTATAAAAACATAATAAGGGATTAGTGTTCAATACCCTATTATTTAGCCATTTCATCAAAAACTTGAAATTCATGAGCTTAAACATGGGAATGATTGAAATGTGTGGGAATAGTATAATCATAATACTTAAAACCATAAATTTGGGACTTAACATGGAATTTTTTATCATTCAAACGTATAAGGGCTACTTTCAATGAACAACACTTATAAACATAATGTATAATCAAAACTTATAAAAGCTTTATGAAGACAGTTTATTTTAAACCTGTAAATTCATAATTTAAAACTTAAAAATAGATTCTTGGATTCCATGGGTGAAAAGGTCCCATGCATGAACATCACACATACCTTAACCCTTAAGCTTAAAAGAAAAAACACAATCTTGAAAGTTTTTGGATTGTGAAACTTGAATCCTTGATTTTCTTGAAGAGAAAATAAAGAATTTGATGAACTAAGGAGATTTTTAGGGTTTATTTTAGAGTAAAATTGGGGAAATTGAACATATAATGCCCTAAAGGATGATTTAAGTCATGTTTTTACGAACTAGGCCGAGGGGAAAAGACACAACTTCCCCTAAGGAATTTAAATTCACAACAGCAATGTGGATTCACGGAATACCATGATACAATAAAGGCATCATCATAATAAGCTGTACGAGGTAATGTAATTGCGTTGAGCTCCTGGAATCGAAATCCAAACACGACCCAATCTTCGTCTGAAAAATCTGAAACTTCCCCAAGATATGTCCCTTACACCCCTGAACATGAATTAACTCCAAAACTTATATCTCAGGGTCGAGAAGGCCAGTTGAAAAATCCTTGAAGTTAAGGTGCCAAAAATAAGACTAAGTTCCCAACACTTACTGAAATTTTCAGCATCTAAGCCTTTTATGGAAGCACTATGAGCTAAACTGAGCTAAGAAAATTATGGGGTATTAAAATATCTCCCCCTTAGAAAAATTCATCCTCGTATGAGACTGATTAAGCTGAGAATACTGAGGAACTGAAATTACATACTAAACATTCATAACTGAAAACATGATTACATGATTGAGCCTGAAACAAGATACGTGACTGAAATGAATACGTGAATGTATGTAAAGACATGAGAATGATTGCACTACTAGGACTGGGAATGGAATAGAGTCAATCTAAGAAAAACTATTACCTTAAGTTGAGTTTGAATTTTTGGAGAAAAGATGAGGGAACTTGGTATGCATAGCTTCTTCCGCTTCCCAAGTGGCTCCCTCAACGAACTGATTCTGCCAAAGAACTTTTCCAAGGGAACTTCTTTGTTCCTCAGTTTAGAATCTAATGATCAATGATTTCAACTGGGATTTCTTCATAAGAAAGGCTATCCTGAACATTTTTTCTTTCTTGAGGAACTACAACAGTTAGTCCATCAATACACTTCTTTAACAAAGACACATGGAACACTGGATGTATTGATGTCAAATCTACAGGTAACTCAAGCTTATAAGCTACCTCTCTAAAATGGCTCAAGATTTTATAAGGGCCAACATATCAGGGACTAAACTTCCCTTTCTTACCGAACCTCTTCACTCCCTTTATGGGAGAGATTTTCAAATACACTAATTCCCCAACTTCAAACTAAAGATCTCTCCTACGCACATCTGCATAGAATTTCTGACGGCTTTGGGCTGTCTTAAGCCTTTTCTTGATTAACTAAACTTTCTCTATTGCATCAAGCACTGAATCAGGCCCTATCAAAGCAGTCTCACCTGCCTCAAACTAACTAATAGGACATCTACATATCCTCCAATAAATTGCCTCAAATAAATCCATCTAAATACTGGAGTGATAATTGCTATTGTAGGTAAACTCGATCAAGGGTAAGTGATCATACCAAATTCCCTTGAAATCAAGAACACACGCCCTCAACATATCCTCTAGGGTCTAAATAGTCCTATCTGCCTTACCATCTGTCTAAGGATGAAAAGTTGTACTGAGGTGAACTTGGATACCAAGACCTTTCTAAAAATCTTTCCAAAAGTGAGAGGTAAGATGAGTACCTCTATCTAAAATGATAGACATCGAGACTCCATGAAACCTGACAAATTTTCTAATATATAGCTTAGCATAATCATCAGTTGTATAGGAAGTATGAACTGGCAAGAAATGGGCTTATTTGGTCTTTTTGTCTACAATAACACATATTGAGTCATGCTGACAACGCGAACATGGCATCCCTATTGGAAAATCAATGTTCACCTTTTCCTACTTTCAAGTGAGAATGGTAAACTCCTGCATTATACCACTAGGCCTCTAGTGCTCAACTTTAACTAGCTGAATATTAGGACACTTAGCTACAAATTATGCAATATCCCACTTCATACTACTCCACCAATAGATTTCTCGCAAATCATGGGACATCGTAGTGGCTCCTGGGTGAATAGAGTAATGCACACCATGCACTTTTGCAAGTATTCGCTATGTCAAACCATCTACACACGTAACACACAGTCTACCCTGACATCGCAATACACCATCTCCCTCTTGGGAGAAAACCTCTACTTTCTGATCTCTAACTGACTCTTTTAACTTAACTAAACTTTGATCCCTATCCTTCTTCTCCTTTACTTTGGTAACCAATGATGATTATGAACTATTCTTAACCCAAGAACTACCTTCATCTAAATCCACCAATCGAATGCCTAATCTAGCAAGCTGATGAACCTCCTGAACTAACTTCTTCTTATTATTCTAAACATGAGCAACACTACCCATAGACAATCTACTAAGAGCGTATGACACTATATTGGCCTTTCCCAGATGATACAACACACTCATATCATAATCTTTCAATAATTCTAACCACATTCTCTAATAAAGATTTAAATCTTTCTGTGAGAACTCATACTGGAAACTTTTGTGATCAGTGAACACATCAACATAAACCCAATAAAGATAATGCCTAAAAATTTTCAAGGCAAATACAATAGTTGCTAACTCAAGATCATGGGAAGGGTAATTCTTTTCATAGGGTTTAGGCTATCTAGAGGCATAGGCTATGACCTTACCTTTTTCTATTAACACACAACCTAGGCCAACTCTAGAAGTATCACAGTAAATAACAAACCCATCTGAACCAACTGGCAATGTCAAAACTAGGGCTAAGGTGAGTCGAGTCTTCAACTCCTAAAAACTCTATTCACAAGAATCTGACCATTGAAACCTGACTTTCTTTTGAATCAATTGAGACATAGGGGATGCAATAGACAAAAACCCTTCAATAAACCACCTGTAATAGCCAGCCAAATCCAATAAACTCTTGATATCTAATGAAAAGATGGGTCTGGGCCAATTTCTCACTGCTTCAGTCTTTTAAGGGTCAATTCTAATGCCATCACTGGAAATAATATGGCCAAGAAAAGCTACTGATCTTAGACAAACTCCATACTTATTGTATTTGGAAAACAATTAATGGGCTCTAAGAGTCTTCAATACAATTCTGAGATAGTCTACATGATCATTTTCATTACGAGAATAGACAAGGATGTCATCAATAAAGGCTACGATGAACATGTCCAAGTACTTCTTGAACACTCTATAACCAAGTCCATGAAAGATGCTGGGTCATTTATTAGTCTAAAAGACATGACTAGAAATTCAAATCGACCATATCGAATTCGGAAAGCTATTTTCAGAATGTCACATTCTCTGATTCTTAGCTGATAATGGCTGGATCTGAGGTCTATCATAGAGAAATAACTGGCACCCTGAAGTTTGTCCAACAAGTCATCAATCCGAGGGAGTGAATACTTATTCTTGATTGTGACCTTGTTCAACTGACGGTAGTCAATGCACATTCTAATAAAACCATCTTTCTTACACACGAAAACGACTGAAGCGCCCTATGGGGAAACACTGGGCCTGATGAATCTCTTATCTAGGAGATCTTTCAACTGTTCTTTCAAATCCCTGAGCTCAACTGGAGCCATTATGTCAGGAGAAATAGAGATAGTCTGGGTATCTGGAAAGAGATCTATTCCAAAGTCAATTATTATTTCGGGCGGAATTCCAGGAAGATCTTTAGGGAACAAATCTTGAAATTCCCTTACTACTAAAACTGACTCGAAATTAGGTGTCTCAAAACTAGAGTTTTTGACTCAAACAATATGGTACATGTACCCGTTAGATATCATTTTTTCCGCCTTAAACTATGAAATAATTTGACCCCTAAGCACTGAAGTACTACACCTCCATTCAATAACTGGTTCATTCAGAAACTGAAAATGAATGAAATTATTTCTACTGTCAACTTAATCATAGCATGAGTAGATCCAATCCATGTTGAGAATGACATTGAAATCAGTCATCTCTAACTGCACAAGGTCCACTGAAGTGATTTTCTGAGATACTGTAACCGGGAAGTTTCTGTATACCCGCCTGGCTATGATAGATTTACCCACTGTGGTAGACACTGAGAAGATCTCTGCTAATATTTCAATACTGGCACCAAAATAGACAACTATAAATGGGGTTACAAAAGAAAAAGAAGCTCCGGGGTCTAATAAAATATACATATGAAGATAAAAGACCTTTAACATACTCGTAACCATATCAAGATAGATTTCCTGATCATGAGGTACTGGATTACATACAATTTATTCTGACAATGACCACTGGTGTCACTGGAAGTGGTGCTCTCCTGAGTCGGGCGACCTACTGGAGCTGATGACAGATTGGACTGGCCCTGCTAGCGAAATTCTCTTCCCCACTGAGAAACTACTCGACACTCCCAGATCTATGGACTAGCTTAACATACCCAAAATAGACATCACTTCTAGCTCTACACTCACCCTAGTGATTTCTACCATATTTATGGCAAAGTGGGTTAGTGCAACCACTGTTTACACTTCCCTGAGACTTAGAACCTAGTTCCCTATCCCGGTTATCATTTATAAACTTTGGCATTGACGCACTAATAATGTGTCAATGCCAAAGATTGATACTAAAACTAAAACTGTATCTGACTGTCCTGATTTCTAAAGATTGATACTAAAACTAAAACTGTGGGAAGTAGTTACTTAACCGACAGGCCCCGACCTACCATAGGTGGGGTTTAACCTATAACCCCAGCTGAAAAGGTGTCAATATCATACCACGAGTAAAGACCTCTCTTTGGTCAATCCTCTCTGACTGATGACCCTACCAGGAAGTCAACCTAAGGCAATATAATAGTCAAATACTCTCTCTCTGGAGGTGACAACCTTTTCTGGTGGTGAATCCTGTATCTTGCATTGGCTATATAGTTCTGGAGTTCAGGGATTGCTACTAACGACTTCGGCCTCTCTCTCTTGCTGATGGAAGAAGCCGCCATCCCTTCCCTCGTTCGGTGCTAGTTTCTAACCAACTGAAAGACTCTGAACTAAATTCTTAACTGAAAGCAATTGAACTGAATCTGATACTGATCTTGTTTTTTAAAGGATAAGAATGAATAAGATGAAATCACTTAATTCTGTATCTGCCATAAATGGTATTGAATTATGGTATTTGACTGATGATACATAGATTATATAAATTACTCGAATCTCTTCTGAGATTAGAATTGAATCACTTGAATACTATTAGATCCAAACTGATTACAAGACTGAGGCTAGATTACTAGTGATATAGAGATTAAAAAGATAACTGAGATTACTGAGCTTTCTTAAGTTCTGCAATTGTTTGAGGATGCAGAGTTCTATAATTCACCGAGTTTTGAGAATCATGGCTCGATTGGAATTATCGAGAAACTAACATAGGCTCTAGACAACAGCTCTATTGTCGAGTATAAATACCACCAGGACTCGATAATATAAAAGTAAAGCATAATCATTCTTTCATCATCACGACCATAATCATTCATTATCACAATCACATAGGCGTCTCTTTACGCAATCAAGAATAATAATATACATTCATCCGCATATTCATCAAGACATCACTTAAAACATTTAGGGATCACCATCATTTATTCATCATCACAATTATTAAGGGGTCACTTCGACCATTTAGGAATCATCAAATTATACTAGTGTAGGAACAACAGGCTACTAGATTATACTTCCTTCAACAAGGTCTTACCTCAAGTACTTCACACCTAAATCAGTCTTGACATGTATTTGGACGTCATATGATTCTGGGAAACTTCATACTATCACGTCACAACTTATTTGTTAACCACTTGGCATGTATTAAAAATTTAGCATGCATCAAAGAGCACATAATTGAGGAATTTACTACTATCACATCTTCACTTGTTCACTAAAGGCCTTCAACAAACACTAGTCATACATAGGTCCACACATATTTGGGAATTTCCTACTATCATGGAATAATTTATCCACTTGGGCATTTTATCAAACACTAGGCATGCATAGACTAGCTAATACTTTGGGATTTCCTATTCAACATACTATAATAGCCTTTATGTTTCACCTAAGATTTTCATCTAATCAATGGGGGACATACTCTGCTCATTCAACCATTTTTATACCCAAATATCATGAACACATCACATAGAAAGCAACATAAGGATAATTCATCACAAATATCACATGGATTCCACATAATAGGGTCAAAGCTCATGAATCTTGTAAACAAACATGAATCAAAAATTAACAACACATGTAACATCAATTTTAACTTATACAAATCATTAACAACTCATACAAATCATTAACAACTCATACAAATCATGGAATCTCACAAATATAAAATATTTATATTTTAAAAAGGGATCTTGATCTTCTTGGATGAATGATATCCAAGAATCAACATCTACATACCTTGGGGAAACTTCTTTCTTGAAGGTTCTTGCAGAGATTCTTGATTTCTTGACTTCTCTTAATCTCTCTTGATTTTCCTTGTAGGAGAAATAATGGTTTTGATCTTGGAAATAAATCCTAATATGATGTTTTGGATGAATGAGAAGTTATGTGCCTTGATTCAGGGTGATTGGGTGTTAAATAGGGTGAAAAATGACCAAAAAATATCTTTAAAATGGTGTTTCAGCGCTTTCTCGGATAAAACTGATGGTCAGAGTGACGGTCCATCACTTTGGTGACTAACCATCACTCCCACCATCAATTTTGGTCAATAAAAGGGCCTTAATGCTTCAGTTTTGACACCAAAAGTGACGGGTCGTCACTTACTTGATGGTCCGTCAGTTTGTCCGTCACTCCTGGACAGCTCAGATAGCTCTCAGTAAAACGACCATAACTTCTTACTCCGATATTAAATTTTGGTAAAATTTGTATAGTTGGAAATATAATTCAATTATCTATATTTTTGTATGTCATAAGCTCAAAAATTCTTTGTATAATGGGAGATATGCTCGTTTGAAGTTGACTATGGCAATGTCCTTCTCAAGAATTCAATCGGTAAGGGATGTTTTGATTCGTCTAATAGATAGGACGTATTTAAGGCCTTAATACACATCAAACTTGATCATGAAACTACCAAATAACTAAGATTTATTTATTATGAGATTTAATCATGGTTCTACTATCGGTTGGGATTCTTGAGGTATTACACTAGTTTTGTCCTTAGATATACTGTGGGGTTAAATATACCTTTGTCGCCATCAAAGTTAACAAATATACCTGTACTTTTAATACCTTTCTATTGTGGCTTTTTAGAATCCCATATGGTCAGTATTTTGGTTGAGGTGGACATCACATGGCATGCTACATCACCACTAGCTGTTTTTCTTAATTTTCAATTTTTCTTTTCTTTTTATCTTTTTTACAAAAACTGTAATCCAAAAAAAATCTCCTTTATTTTCTTATCTCTCCTTTATTAACTGAAAAATATGTTTTCTTCATTTATGACATGAGTTCTTTTTCCTTCAATACTTTTGAAAAATTAAATTTCAAATTAATAAGTAATTTCATTTACCCTTAATGATTTGGAATTCGATTATCTTTTTTTCCCATGACCTCATCAGAAAATGTGAATTTACATATAGTTGCTTTTCAACCATCACCAACGAATAGATCGATCTTTGGGTGCCCACTATCAATGGCTAAAACTAGTTATTTTGGGGTATTTTTTCCAGTGATTTTGCATATTTTGTTGCTCTGGTGCTTATTATAGTCCAAGCACCATTTTTCATCATTATTTAAGATGTATTAACCTAAATTCATCTATTAAGAAATGTCATATTATACAAAACCAAAAGTTTAATTCAAAGAACTGCAAAATTCTTCTTTATCTAGAGCTTTATTCTTCTTCTTCTAAAATTTCTTCTTCATCTAGAGCTTTATTTTTATTCTTCTAAAGTTTTTCTTTGATGGGATAGAGAGATGGGCTGGGTGGGTTTTATTATTTTCTAAATATTATAAATTTTGAGGGATTTGAAGTTTATTAGGAATTAATATGTAAATTTGTTATTAATCAAAAGGAAAAACTTGAATATAAAAAATCTTGAATTATTTTAAAATGTAGAGAATCTAGATAATGACATCAAGTAGTGACGTGACATGCAATGTGGCGTCAACCTCACCCAAAAAACTAGCCATGTTGGATTCTAAAAAGCTTTGGTGGCAAGGCTTTAAAAATAGGGGTATATTTGTTAATTTTTATAATGGCAAGAGTATATTTAACCTCATAGTATAACAAATGAAAAATCTAGCAAATTTACTAAAGTAGAGGGGTATTTTTGGTCCATTTTCCTATAACTAGTCATGCATAAAATTATTCAAATAATATTTTACATAAGTCAATCCTCCAAAATCTCAGTAAATCAATATATAAATCCACATACGGGCATCATAATGATAAAAACTAGTTTAAATCACTACCAAAGTTTACACAAAACCCCACATGGGCATCAAATAATTAGGATCAGCTCATATTACTACCGAGGTCAACATAAGCTCCTACATGGACATCACAATAATAACGTCTAGCGTAAATCACTACTAAGGTCAATACAAGTCCCTAAATAGAATTACAATATTCTATTCAATCTAAATAATGTAAAAACCAAAAATTTATCCCGCAGCAACGTTACAAGATAAGTCCCCACCCAAGCTAGTTCAAAAAAATGTTAAGTCAAAACCTACCTTGAAGCTAAAGAATTGTGCCACAAACAACCATCAAATTAGATTTTCTTTCAAAATACCCTTAAATCCTCCTTAATGTATCAAGAATAAGCTACACATAAATACAAGTCCATCCATACTCAATTTACTATATTAAGAATTTGAAGGCAAAAATCATCTTTGGGGCCACAAGAAAATCACTAAAATTTATTAAAAAAATCAAGTTACCCATACTTTAAGAATTTTTATTTTGAAATTTCATCAAAAATTGAGTTAAAATTTACCAACAAATCTTCAAACTATCATTACTAGATTTTACTTGAAAAAATTTCAAATCTCAATTATCAAACATTGTTTAAAATGAGAAACTTTGGTAAATTTATGCCAAAATCAGTTTACCTATAATACGAGAATCTTCATTTTCAAAAATCAATACAAACCCATCTCACACTGATCCAAAAATGAAAAACTTTTGTTTTCCTAACTTTGGGATTTCAAATATCAATTTTACGAATCAAAATCCTTAAAAATAGATATTATTGAAAAATGAGCAAATTGAAGGTAAAATCATATTTTCTGTAATTATTCAAGAACAATGCAACGATAATCACCTCAGATGAAGCTTGTTACCTCTATATCAAAAATACAAAATATTCGCGATCTGTCCAACATAAGCAGTACTTGGGTGAAATTTATTCTTTACAGTTGTAGGTCCCGAGTTGCGTTCACGAAGAAAAAAAATTCATGTTGATTAGTCAATAAATGGATCCTTCTTGCATTTCCAGTATATCCATCGTGTTTATGGAGGACAATCCTTACACTAGAAAACCAACAATTGTTGTCTGTACTAAAATAGACATATCTCCATCGTACAAATAAGATTTGTGTCAATTGTTTTTTTTTTTGGTTTAAAAATTATGAATGGATCTAATAGTTCTCTTTAAATACCCAAAATATCTTATTAAATTCAGGTGATACTATTAAAACTCAATGACATAAGACTCGAAACTCCGATCAAGAGCCCAAAAATAATACGAGACTTTTTAAACACAAACCAATTGTGCAAACAACTACTAAAATACATTTTAGACATGATGGAATCATCAAAACACCCAAAAGAGGTCATCCTAACCGGATTATTATTGAAGTCAACACTTCACTTAGAATTTTTCTACATTTTCAAAAAATCGCTCAAAACTCATCCAATAGCCTCTGGAACCAAACTAAACCTTTAGTTGGATTAAATTTCATACTTCAAACCTAGTGGAATTATTAAAACTTTAAAATTATATTTCTAACCTCAAAAATTGATTTTAGTAAACTCTCCTTAAATTTTGAACTTTTAAAACTCACATGGGCATTACAATAATATGGATTTGCTCAAATCGCTACCAAGGTCAACACAAGCCC
This sequence comes from Capsicum pubescens, assembly GCA_030864215.1. NCBI lineage: Eukaryota > Viridiplantae > Streptophyta > Magnoliopsida > Solanales > Solanaceae > Capsicum > Capsicum pubescens. The sequence continues at coordinate 220,488,220 of CM061543.1, read as the reverse complement.
TTACATGATTCAATAATAACGACCAGCTCAAATCATTACCAAGGTCAATACAAAAACTAAAATAATCTAATGAAATACAAATAATGTAATAACTAATAAGTTAGACATTCCATGGCATATATGACATGATAAATTGATTTGAGATGGATTTATGCACCTCAGTGTTGTTATCCTAGTTTATCTAGCCTTGTTTTGAGGATAAATTATGTGATTAATGTGTTAATAATGATATAATTGAGAATATAAGTGTTTAAGTATTTTATTGTAATGTTTAAGGTGTTTTCCAAATATGTTTGTACGTAAATTGGTCACTTTGAGTTCAAACGAGAAAACTAGAGTTACTAGCTTGAGCTATGTGTTGTTCTAGTAGATCACGATGGATTCTAATGTGTATAATGAGTTTCTAAGGTTATTATTATGTAATTATTTGTGGATTTTTTTTTATAGTGTTCAAAGTTCAATTTGAATCTAGCCTAGAGTCAAACAATAAGTTGAAGATCAAAATGGGCAAAACTAGTTCTTAGCTTAAGTTTCTAGTTCATTATCTTGAATGTTGTGTTGTTTTGAGCTTTAATCTGTGGTGTTTGATTTAATAGGAAGCTTTGTGAGTTGATTTTGATGATATATGTAGGATATAAAAGCTGGAAATCAAGTGAAAACAATATCATAAGGTTTGGTATGGAAGGATAAATGAACAAAACGAGTTTAGAAGTCAAATTGGACTTTCTAGTGAAGGCATGCGATGGGGACCCACCACACACCCTACTACCTATGAATAGGTAGAAAGATGCACACCCCATTTCATGAGAATGATAAAGTACCATAGACCTTACTCCCAGGGAAAGACAAGGGCATCGCGGACCCTATTCTCTCACGGCCAATATCTTCCTCCTATAACTAGGACACTTAAACATATTGCAAAACACCTTGGACGTCTTTGAAACTTGGAGAGGGGATGGAAAATAATTCAATTAGGGTTTCCTTATTTTACTTTAGTTTATTTATGAATTATTTCATGTATTCATTTATCTTTAGTATGGGTTATGTCCATGAGTGGCTAGAAGCCCTCTTTCGGGGTTAAGGCCAAGAACATGATTACTATTGCTTTGAATTGATTTGGTTTGTATTTATTATCATATGTGTTTGTATATTTATCCTTTTTATAACTATTTTAAGGATTTGCGACCCATAGAATACATTCATTATCGTCTTTGTGAGCTCGGGAGGGGGAATAAGATGATAGAACATGGGTTAAATAGAGTAATGTTCTTATTATTATATAAGATAAGGGATTTGAATTAGATTCTAGGATAATGATATAACTAGAAGAATTATTTGATTATCTACGGGATAAAATATAAATGCATTTAGCTTAATTCTCATATTCCCGCTCAATGATGTAGTTGTGGGGCTAAGATAGATAGGTGATTAGAGACTCAAGAGACCATGATCATAATATCAACCTTGTAAATCAACAACCAGGATAATTAATCTAAAAAATGAAGTTCAATAGCTTCGTATGTTTTTTCACAGTGAGTTAACCCCGGATTTCTCCTTATTGATTGTACAAGCTTACTTTTCCGTTTTGTTTACTTTATTATCAATTCACAAGTCACAAAATATTTTGGTTACTTGAACATCAAATTAATCTCAATTGTGAACTAAAATTAGATGGTTGCTTAACACTAGTCCTTGGGGGATCGATATTTTGCTTCCAAAGGGCCACTTTACTACTTAGTGAGACCATATACACTTACGTGTGCACTTGGGCGCAATAAGTTATTGGCACTGTTGCCGGGGACTTATAAATTGACAACTATTTGTGTTTAAGTTTTATTTTTTAGATTTCTTTGGTGCTTTATGGTTGGTCTTGGTATTGAATCTGCAGGAAATAGGTATGCGGACTAGTAAGATGGCAAGGAATAGGGAATTGGTTGAACCAAGCCCCAAACTTGAGCAACACTTTCATCATTTGAGGAAAGAAGCGGTTCTTCTCTACTATGTCCCATAAATTCAAGAGGAATAAGACAATCTTTCTCTCATGGCTAAAGATCCACCACCCCGCAGGATAGTTTGCAAAGTGGAAATCCCACTTTTGAATAAATTGTCCTCCCATTTTCAAAAATTGGCTGGTGGAGGTAACTTTGATCTTAAACAGAATATGGTGCAACTTTTGATTTGTAGTGGATAGTTTATGGGCACAAAATTTTTTGGCATAGTTGTCGACGACTTGTACATTGGAACCTATTTTAGTTTTGAGTTTTACTTTTTAGATATCTTTGGGGTTTTACACTTGATCTTGGAATTGAATTTGTAGGAAACAGGTTTACAGACTAGAAAGCTGGCAAGGGATAGGGAATTGGTTGAACCAAGCCCTGAACCCAAGTAACTCTATTACCAATTGAGGAGAGAAATAGTCATTCTCAATCATATCCCAAAAGTTCAAGAGGAACAAAATAATCCATCTCTTAAGGTAGAAGATCCACCAACCCACAGTACAGTTCACAAAGTGGTAAAACCACTTTCGATGAATTTGACATCCACTTTTCAAAACTTGACTGCTGAAGGTAACTTTGTGTAGAAACAGAACATGGTGCAACTTTTGATCAATAGTAGACAATTCATGGGGATTTCACGTGAAGATCAACAATTCCACATGCAAAACTTTTTGGATATTAGAGACCCATTCATTTCTATAGGTGTGTCAACTGACTATGTTAGGCGGACACTTTTTCAACTTTTCACTTCTGGGTGAAGTGAATAAGTGGTTGAACGCTGAGCCGGTAAGTTCAATCACAACTTGGGATGACTTAGACTGGAAATTTCTCATCCGATTATTTTTATTTTGAAAGACTGCGAGACTGCCCAGTAAGATTGTGAGCTTCAAATAGAAGAAGATGAGAACTTATATCATGCGTGGGAGAGGTTCAAAGATCTTCATCGGGACTATCCACATCATCAACACTCTAATTAGGTACTAGCTCACACTTTTGTCGAGGTACTTGATCACAACACAAAAAAATTTCTATATTCAGCTGCAGGTGGTCAAGCATTAGAATTGACGTATGATGAGCTATACACCTTGTTGAACTGGATTGCACAAAGGAATCCTGAATGGCATGCCGACTTAAGAAGTTCTCCAAAGAATGTTGCAGGTGTAATAGAGGTTGACCGGTTTACTGTTATATAATTAGTTAACTACTCAACTCCGTAATATAAAATTGGGGGTTCCATATCTTGCGGCAACAACTAATGTAATTAATCAGACAAATACTTGGTGTGAGGTTTGTGTCAACAGTGGTCATTATGCATCTATGTATGGTTCAAATCCTGAGTCATTTATGTTTGTGGGAAATACTCAAAGGCTGAATTATGGGAACGCCTACAATCGCAACTGGAAGACTTAGCCACCATTTCCATCATGGAACTACCAACAACAACAAGTTCAAGGGAATCAGGCAATGACTCAAACTAGAAATATGGAAGTGATGCTGAAATAAATTATAGCTGCTCAAGCACAATTAGCATCTGACTTGAAGAGACAGTAGATGGCTACAAAGAACTTGTAAATGCAGATCGGTCAGATGGAAGGAGCATACAACACTAGGCCTCAGGAAGACATACCAAATGATAGAGAGCCCAATCCTAAACAAGTAATGGAAATTACTTTAAGGGGTGGTAAAGAGCTCAATAAAGAACCTCCAAAGATAACTAAGGAGATAGATGTGGAGTTGGTTCCTCAACGGGTAAATGATAAAGTTGCTAAAAATTTGAAGAAGTCTGAGTACTTAAAAATCAAAGTTGCTGAACAAGTGAATTAGAGACTGCCACCACCTTTCAAAAATAGGCTTAGAAAAGCAAAAAATAATGCATCTTTCAAGATGTTTTTTGACACGTTCAGAGAGTTTCACATTAACCTCCCCCTTTTTAGATATTTTGCAAGGAATTCCTAAGTACACTAAGTACTTTAAGGATATGGTCAATAATTAAATTAATCTATAGGACGTTGAGACAACAACACTCATTATAGAGTGTAGTTCATAGGTGATGCAGATGATTCCCAAATAGCTCAAAGATCCAGGGAGTTTTATGCTCCCTATTCAAATTGTCAACAGTGAGGTAGTCTATGCACTTAGTGATTTGGGGGAATATATAAACTTGATGCCTTACTCCTTTCTCAACACTTTAGGCTTGGGAAAGCTAAGACCGAGCTCTGTGATACTTCGGTTAGCAGATCAGACCCTATCTTATCCTGGAGGTATCCTAGAGGATGTTCATATCAAGGTTGGTAAATTTATTATTCCTGCTAATTTTATTGTTTTAGATTTTCAGGAAGATGAACGAGTGCCAATTATCTTGTGATGTTAATTCTTGGAAATAAGAAGAGTATTGATAGATGTGAGAAGGGGAACACTCTCAATGAGGCTGGATGATGAAGAGGCAATTTTCAAAGTGTACAAACCACTCAACACACTGTCCCACTAAAAAGATTTATGCATGATTATAGTGATTAAAGGGGATATGTGTGGGGTAGTAGATTTTATTCCACCAAATACCTCTTCGTACTTCCTTATTGAGCTTCCCAAGACACTAATACCCTAGCTCAAAATGATACAGATTAATGAGCCTGAAAAGTCTATTGTTAAGAGAGTTGTTGACCTTAAGAGTTCACCCTCAAAAGGTAAGAAACGAATAAGAAGATCACCTCCAAGTAGGAGGAAGAGGATAAAGGAAAATAGATGAGTCGAAGAGGTCGTTCCATGACACTAAATCAGGCTCTTCTTGGGGGGCGACCCAAGTTAAGGTATATTTTATTTTCAATATGTTAGATTTTACTTCACTAGTTTTTTTTGTTATATTGAGCCACAAGTTGATGGGAAGTCTGAGTACCAGATAATATAAGCTAAGGAGCATGGAGAAATCTAAGTGTGGGGTCCTCAAACCCTCTTAATGTATAAAGATGCTACTAGCTAGGCCTAGAGGCCTTAGGGAGTATTTCTATCTCTACTTTTAAGTACACTTTGGGGACAAAGTAGATTTTTAAGTGGGGGGTGGGGGAAATTCCCATTTTTAGGAGTACTTTAAATTTTTTTGTATTTGGGATAAGTGGGATGTTCTTGTTAGGTCTATATTTGATTGCATGAGGTAAGTCTTTTTGTTGTAAAGAGCATATTGATTGTGTTAATTACTACTTTTTAGACTCTAAGTCTTATTATTATTACTCTTACACTTGTTGTCTTGATGATGAATTCATGATATTATTTAGTTGAGAGTCTGTGATGATCCTACTTGAGTTGATTATGTGACATGTGTGTGTGAGGTTGTTGTGTATTCCTTGTTATACTTGATGACTAGAACATTTCTAGTATGAATGCAAAGCAAAATAAAGAGTGTGGTTTTAGGAGATGACATAGGCATTTCTTTGATATACGTGTTTCATACCCTTTTTTGACCTACTAGTGTGCATAATCCTAGTTAAACCCATTGAGACATTAGCTTATTTTCTTTGGAAGCCTTATTTATAGCTTGTATCCCCTTCTTTGATTAACCTTAATTTGATCCAAAGCTCCTATGTACTTTAGCGTAAAACTAATTAACTTAAGGAGTTTGAAATTCTAGTAGGAGAAAGGTGAAAGTGAAACCCCTGAAGTAATAGTTATTGGTGTGCGCAATTGATGTGTTGTGATTGGGAGTTAGACAAATTTATGCTAAAGAAATTCCCATATTTAGCCCAGTTGTGTTGTAATGGACCTATTTTTTCCATGGTCCTCCTTTGATATTGTGTACCTCAACTAAGGCAAATCCCTTAAGTTAAGGGTAGCTATCATAGGGGTGCGTAACATAATTGAATCATGAATTAATTGACAATACACCCACCATAGCTTATCTGAATAAGCTTAATAAGATTGGGAAAAACAAAAGATAGGGGTACACAAAAGTGGTGTAAATGGGTTTTTAAAGTGAATTAATAAAAAGTATGATGTATTAAAGCACTTGGGGAAGATAGTCACTATTACTGGCCAAAATAGATCCTACCTGTACCTTAGCTTACATTATAACCCTTAAAGACCCATTTAATCCTAAGCTTTATCATTTTGATATTAGTGGAGTATTACACTAAGGGCAACCCTATGGTTCATCTTGTGTAACTTGTGAATTCTTTGTGAGAGTGAGCCCAATAATTCTTATACCCATTTTGTTATAAATTGTATCAATGTGAGTGATTATGGGTAACTCTCTTATTGTGAGAGCATATATTTAATGAAATTTATGTGATTTTTCTGATGTCCTTGATTGAAAAATATGTATGAGTTTGCCAACTTGGTGAGTCAACTCATGAGGTTAGAATGTTTTGAAGTAGTATTCTTGAAATGTCGATTATGTTTATAACATGCTTTGTGTAGGAACTTGCATTCTCTGTAGTCATTGTAGTACTAGCTTAAGTGTCTTTGTGGTAGTAGAAGTGTAGAGTCTCCTCATCTTGTGATTCTTATAGTAAAGAATTGTTTAAGTACAAACAAGTCTTTAAGTGTGGGGTGGTGATCTAAGGTGGATTTATGCACCTCAGTGTTGTTATCCGAGCTTATTTTTCCTTGTTTTGAGGACAACTTTTGTGGTTGATATGTTAATGATAATATAATTTATCATCTAAGTGTTTAATAATTTGATTACAATGTTTAAGGTGTTTTCCAAACAAGTTTGCACTTAAATTGGTCACTTTCAGTTCAAACGAGAAAACTAGAGTTACTAGCTTGAGCTATATGTTGTTCCAGGGGATCTCGATGGATAATAATGTGTATAATGAGTTCCTAAGGTTATTATTGGGTAATTATGTGTGCAAAAACTTGTTTATAGTGTTCAAAGTACAACTGAATCAAGCCTAGAGTCAAACAATATGTTGAAGATCACAATGGGCAAAACTAGTTCATAACTTAAGTTTCTAGTTCATTGTCTTGAATTTTGTGTTGTTTTGAGATCTAATCCATGGTTTTTGATACAATAGGATGCTTTTGGGGTTTTTTATATGATATACCTAGGATATAAAATCTGGAAATCAAGTGGAAACAATGCCACAAGGCTTGGGATGGAAGGACAAATTTACAAGACGAGTTTTGAAGTCAAATTGGACTTTGCCGTGAAGGCATGCGATGGAGTCGTGCCTCACAACCTACTACCTATGAATGGGAAGAGCTCAGCACACCCTATTTAATGGTAATGATCAAAAACTACGAACTCACTCCCAGGGAATGACAAGGGCACCGCGGACTCTATTCCCACATAGCGAAAATATTACTCCTATAAATAGGACACTTAAGCACATTGCAAAACACTTTGGACGGGTTTGAAACTTGGAGAGTACATGGAAAATACTTCAACAAGGGTTTTCTTCTTATACTTTAGTTTATTTATGGATTATATCATATATTCATTTATCTTTATTATGGTTATGTCCATGAATGGATAAAAGCCCTTTTCCGGGGTTAAGGCCAATAACATGATTGCTATTGCTTTGAATTGATTTGGTTTTGATTTCTTATCATATGTGGTTGTTTATTTATCCTTGAGATAACTATTTTAAGGATTCGCGACTCTTAGAATACATCCATTGTCATCTTTGTAAGCTCGAGAGGGGGAATAAGATGATAAAACATGGGATAAATAGATTAAGGTTCTTATTCTTTTATAAAATAAGGGATTTCAATTAGTGTCTAAGATAGAGATATACCTAGAAGCCTTATTTGGTTCACTACAGGATGAAATATAAATGCGTTTAGCTTAGTTCTCATATCCCCACTCAACGATGTAGTTGTGGGGCTAAGTTAGATAGGTGATTAGAGGCTCTAGAGCCCATGATCATAATAGCAACCTCTTGTATCAACCACTGGGATAAGTAATCTAACCAATGAAGTTCAATAGCTTAGTATGATTGTTCACAGTGATTTAACCTTAGATTTCTTCTTATTAATTATCCAAGCTCATACTTTTCCGTACTATTTATTTTATTTTCAATTCACAACTCAAACTCTTTTGGTTACTTTCACATCCCTAGATAGGAAGATCTGGAGGGCGCGAATTAGGGAAAAAGCCTAGGGTCAGTTTGGGTCGCTAGTGTAGAGCATTACTTGGTGGGGATATTATTCTTGTTATGATACCTTGTTTCTTGCTTTATTACGAATCTGTTTACTTTTCTCTATTTACTATTACTTGTGGGTGTCGTATTTATGTTATGCCATCTTGTTCCGTTCTTTACTATGAATTTGTTTATTATTTTGTGTCTCGAGCCGGGGGTCTATCGAAAATAGCCTTTCTACTTCTTTAGAGGTAGAGGTATGGACTGCGTACATCTTACCCTCCCCAGACCTCACTATGTGGAAATACACTGGGTTTGTTGTTGTTGTTGTGAACTAAAATTCAATAGTTGCTTAACACTAGTCCCTGTGGGATCGATACATGGATTCTAAAGGGCCACTTTAATATTTGGATCACCATGTACAATTGCGTGTGCGCTTGGATGCAAAAAAAATCCCCACCCAAACTAGAATAAAATAAAGTTAAGCCATAGCTTGCCTCAAAGCCAATGAAATGTGCCATAAACAACCATTAAATTGGATTTTATTCCAAAACACTCTTAACTCCCCATGAATTTATCAAGAATAAGTTCTATTTTCCAAATGACCCTTAACTCCCCTTGAATTTATCAAGAGTAAGTTCTATCTTCCGGAACACCCTTAACTCCCCTTGAATTAATCAAGAATAAGTTCTACACATAAATACAATTCAGCCAATAGTCATGCTACTATATTAAGAATTTGAATCAAAAAATGCATCCAAAAATCAACTATAGGGCCACAAGGAAAAAACTAAAATTTACCAAAAATTCATGTAACCCGTCATTTAATAATTTTTAATTTAAAATTTTATTGAAAATAAAATTAAAATCCACTTTCAAATCTTCAAAGTATCTTTACTAGACTTTACTAGAAAACTCCAAATCTCCATCATCAAACATTATTTTAAATGAGAAAGTTCAGTAAATTTATGGCAAAATCAGTTTACCCAGAACACAAGAATCATTATTTCCAAAAATCAACACAAACCCTTCACACATTGATCCGAAAATGAAAAACTTCTTATTTCATAACTTTGAGATTTTAAATCTCAATTTTATGAATCAAAGTCAAGAAAAAATAGATATTATTTAAAAATAATTAAATTGAAGGTAGAATCACATTTCCAATAATTATACAAGAAAAACGCATCGAGAATTACCTCAAACGGAGCTTTCTAGCTCCAAATATATCAAAAATACTAACTATTCATGATCAATCCAACTTAACCATTACTTGGTTGAAATTTATTATTCACATTTGTGGGACTCCAACTGCATTCAGGAGAAAAAAAATTTGACGTTAACCAGTCAATAAGTGGCTCCTTCTTTGTATTTCAGTATACCCATCGTGTTTGGGATGAATAGTCCTCACGCCAGAAAATCAACAACTGTTGTCTCTATAAAATTGACATATCTCCCTCAAACGAAAAAGAAATGTGTCGACTCTTTTTGTTTTGGTTTTAAAATTTTTTAATGGATCTAATAGTAACTTTTAAATACCCAAAATAGTGTATTAAATTTATGTAATACTAGTATAACTCAATGACATGAAATTCGAAACTCTGATCAAGTACCCAAAAATCATATGGGACTTTCTAAACACAATGCAATTGTGAAAACCACTTCTAAAAGACATTTAGATATGATTAAATCATCAAAGCACCAAACAGAGGTCATCCTAATTGGATCACAATTGAAGTCAACTCTTAACTTAGAATTTTTCTAACTGCTCTAAAAGCGCTCAAAACTCATCCAATAAACTCTAGAACCAAATCAAACTTTTACATAAACTAATATCACCCTTCAAACCTAGTGGAATCATCAAAACTTTAAAATTATCTTTCTAATCTCAAATATTGACTTTTGTCAACTCTCTTAAATTTTCAACTTTTACAAATCAAAAGTTCTACAAGCTAATCTTTATACCTTAATACTTAAACTAATAGTTCTACTTACCAAAAAATCATGTTCTAAAGATGATGGCACTGACAAAATTTGACACAAGCTCAACTTCTATAGATGTTGACTAAAATCAGCTACATCATATTTTCAACCTTCTAAAATAAAAAACTTAGACAATACTCAACCATCATCCTCGAGAACAAAATCATCTATTTCCACAAGACACAATTACCATAACAAAACTATGAGATAATGTAAAATGGTCAACATATGCAAAAATAGAGAAGTCACAATACGAGTTATTACATCATCCACCACTTAAATATCTGGCCATCTTCAAAAGGGTATGAAATGTACCAAGATTCTCAAGCAACTTCAAATACCCATAATAGCCCTCATACTAACACTTCTATGAAAAGTTTCATTTATAGTACCACTTGTTCATCCTAACAGTCAAAATCCTCTTTTTGTTTAGCTCTTGGGAATATAACTCTAGTATCAAAAATTAGAACTTTACCAAATTTGATTTCTATAGGTTTGAACTGCCTCAAAACACAATAACTGAGTTGATCATAGTCATGGTTCTAAACATACTTGACTCATAAAAGAAAATAACATAATTTCCAAAAGATGATATTCAACTCAAAATCTAGTACCATGTTCGAACCATTAATATACCATGATAATACAAATTCCAAAATTATCATTAGTACCAGAACTCCATAAAAATGCATTTCCACTCTCCATGACTCTGAATTAGAACTTTTTTCCCCCGAAAAAGAACCTCCACTTGTTCTGAATCAACTCTAAGAATTTTTCATCAGAACTAGCCTAATCCAAGGCTGATAGAACTAATTATAATTCTTGTAATATTGTTTCACCAAGTTGAAACTACTGAATAAAAATTGATATCAATTTAATACTAACCTTCAAATGTGCTGTATCAACCACTACTTCATCAATCTTATTCCCATATAAAACCTTACAGAAAAATCAATGATCACCTTAAAAACATCTTAGACCTAAGCATTTACCCCTTTATACATCACATAATAAATATGTAACACTCTTAATAATATCATGTGTAGTACTGATCTGTAAGGTAGCATCACTTATCTCAAAAACCTTAATAAACATGTAGAACTATAAGTAGTTTTGATAATTTACATATATGCAACATGCAATAACATAAATTATTAAACCCAGATTATAAATGTAAAATTACCCAAATATTACTAGTTTCCACTAAAACCAAAACCAAATCCTTTTAAAAAAGTCACCATAATCCCTTCATAAGTCTATAAGTCTATACCATATAATTTCACCTTCCGCTACCCAATATTCAATCACGTGTTGTTGTTTATGAACTTAAAGGATAAAATACACACAAATCTTTTAACTCTGAAGATCTATACATGAGTTATTCTTTCTTCACATATCTGAAATTTTATAAACCATGCAATGCTATTAGGACTATGATTCTCAACTCATACCCTGATCAGTTGACAAATTATCAACTTCTTAGCACTTTTTAAGCTTGAGTAAACCTTTTTATCCATTTATTTGATGTGATTTTGATCTTATAATATTTATTTGTACAGGTAAGGAATGAATACAAGGTTAATATATTCATACAATTCAATCAGAGAGTGAAAAGTAGAGAAAGGAGTTTAAAATTATACTTGGGCGACTTAGAAGCACATTGCACATTCATGTGATGAGCTTTTAATGTAGGTGGCAAAGAAAGATGGAGGCATTATCACTAGCACAGGGCACCTCAACGTGAAAGTACCTCACATGCACTGGTACACATGCCCGAAGGTGACACATATGGTGGAAATTTCATAAATAACATGAATTCGGGGCCTAAAATGAGGATTTTCAACTCTAGAACTCCATTTTTGTAATTTTTAAAGCTTTAGTAACGTACAGTAAACCCTAAGAGTAAAATTAGTGACTTTATTTTTCTTATTATTTAAAATTTTAATATCTAATATTGTGATAATATTTGGTTCAATAGAGCAATAAGATTGAGAATTTGGGTAATTTTCCTCTTTCTCTCTCTATTAGTAGCTAACTTCGTTGGTTAGAGTTATGCTTGAGTAATATGTGATTATTGTATGGGTAATGTTTATTATTCTTCATAATTATCTAATTGATATGGGATTTATGCCTATTTTATATTTTAATCTATAATTAGGGGTTGCAAACTCTAGTTAACCTTAGAACCCTTATCATCCTTGACAAAGGGTATGGGATGACGAAAGGGAGTGAGAAATAACATGATGTATGCCTTTTAATAGTATCTCTTAGATGTATGGATACTAATTGATGTTTTAGATTTTTAAAATAGCTACACTTGTGAGGTGTTTCAAAAAACATATTCATGAGATTTATATGTTTGATTGACAAAATAACACTAAATACCCATAATCTATCCTACTCGTGACCCTTAGCTAAATATAGATAAATTTTCAATGAACCATGCACGAACCCATACTTACAATAGCATATCGCCAACCCTTATTCTACACTTGATTTCAACTCTAGGTATTGAAGCTTTAAATTTTGAATTTCTACCGCAATTAAATTACTAAATATAAATTATTTGAAGCAAGCCCCCCCCCTTAATTTTATTTTCTTATTTGATTTGCATTACATTACATGCCAACTTCTAATAACTTTTAACATTTTAGATTGAATTATGTGTTCTCATTCCCTGAGGATTCATAGTTGAGTCTTTTGGGTAAATTATATTTACAATGCCTGCTTATACATTTAGGTGCAATTTTGGAATCATTATATTTTGGTGTCATTTTTATGAGTGAAATATAGTCATAATTTTTTTAGAGTTATAATCCACTTTAAGTTAGCCATAGTGTTATGTTAACTTATTTGTTATTTTGTTTTTTATCAGATAAAAATCAAATTCTACATGATACCATGAGCCAAAAAGGTAGCAATACAACTACTTTTAATAAGCATCTCGAGGATGAGGATCACCTCAGATATACAAGCTGATCTAGTGCCATTTGTATACCACTGTCATAATGGAATGGAGTGTGAGAGTGTTTTACATTATTACCATGATATTTCATTAATGCATGTTAAGGGATTGTTTGGGGGTCAAGACCATGAAGACGCCAACAAAAATTTGAAAATTTTCATTGATGTATGTCTTCCATTATATCACTCACATATCTCAAGAATCAATCTGCTTGTGTCTTTTTCCATTATCATTAATGGGAGAAGGGATCTTATGGTTATGGATGTTTTCCATTGTTCTATAACTTCATGGGTTGAATTGATGGAAGCACTGTAAGACCAATTATTTCCACCACCACGGATGCTACAATTAAGGGATAAAATAATTAACGTTTGCCAACTTAACGGAGAACGATTACATGAGGATTGGCAAAAATTTAACAAGAAGTTATTACAATCCCTAAATCATGATGTCCCAAATAAAATAATCCCTCAAATATTCTATTTGGCATTGGATTAATTGATAAAGATGCTAGTCAATAATGCGGTCGGATGTTCTATTACAAACAATCTTATGATGTTGCAGCGTCTTTATTAGATTAAGTGACCAAGCAAAGTTTAGGTTGGCATACAACATATAGAAAGGTGGTCATAGGGGATCCATTTGTATCTTTTGTAAGTCAAAAATAAAGTAAAAATGACAAAGAGAAAGATAATGTTATGCATAAGTGATGGCACTATTAGATCTTCTCACAAATATGTGATCGGATCACCTCTAAAGGCGGTCAATATCTTCACTTCTAAGAGTATAAAAGCTTATGATAATGATAATGTAGAAGAAATTAAGTTCATGTCGAACGAAATAGGGGTTTTCCACCTTACCTATAAAAGTCATGGCGAGAATAAATGTTGGAAGGAAAGGAACCATGAACGGAAAAATAATGATTAGGAATGAGATTAACAAAATAAGGAATATGATAGAGAGCATAATTAGAGAGAAGTTTAAGAATAAAGATTCCCTTGCTTGTATCCTTATGGGATTTGAAGGAAGTGATAGGATGACGAGGGAGTTAAAGAGTCATTTTTCACAACTCAATCATATGGTTACCTCAAATTTGGCCTATATGAAGAAACTTGAAACTCACTTGGACCAAATCTTGGCTCATCTAAATGCAATAAAAAGGTGGACTACCTAGTGACTTGGTGTCTAATCCAAAAAATAATGCTCATGTCATGACAATTGACACTAGGAGTAGTCAAACTCTTGGTAAGGATATCGAGAATCTTGATGAAGACCTCAATAAATAGGAAAGTGACAAACAAGCTAATGGAAAGAAATGAGTAATTTCAAATGAAGATGTCCCAATTATTAATGAGCCAAGTGTTAAAAATCTAAGAGTGGTGGAAGAAAATGTTGGAGGTGAAAAATCACTACAAGTCGTTCATATTAATGTGCAAAAATAAGAAGAAATTCTAGTTATCTCAAGCCAACCCATCAAAACCCCTCCTCCATCTCCATAAAGGCTTAAGAAGAAGAAAGATTAATCCAACTTCAAGAAATTCCCTGCAAAATTGAGCGACATGTCCATAAATATACCATTGTTAGAAGCTTTAAAAGAGTAGCCCGTGTATACTAAATTTATGAAAGACTTGTTCACAAAAAATGAGTCATGAATTTTTAAATAATTGAAGTGATACACAATTTTAGTTCCATAATGTCTAGCATAATAGTTGTGAATACAAATTTTGAAAAGCATTATGTAATCTTGGAGCAAGTATCAATTTTATGCCATTTGACATTTATAATAAACTAGATTTGGGTACTCCCAAGCTAACTACAATGAGGCTCTTATTGGCCGATCGATCCATCAAGAAGGTCATGAGTGTGTTGAATGATGTAATTGTAAAGGTCGACCATTTTTTTCCACACCAACTTTGTCATTCTAGAATGTGAAATTAATCATGAGGTCCCTATTATTCTTGGAAGGCTATTTTTGTATACTGAGGGGGGTGGGCTTTAGTTGATGTGGAATATGGCGAAATGAAATTTCAAGTAAGCAATAAGGAGGTTTCATTCAATGTGTGCAAGTCCATGAAACCACCTATGGATTTACAAGCTATCTTGGTGATCAATAAAATTGATGATGAAGTGACTAACACCATAAATATAGATTTTATCTATTATCCTTTTGTATGTGTCTTATGTAACTTAGGGAGTGAGGAGATTGAAGAATATGATGAGGAAGTTGCTTTGTTGACAAGTCTTGTCTCCTATACTAAAAATCCTTGCAACTTGGATCTTGACTTGAAGAATCGAGAAAGCCCACCCACCAAACCTTGAATAATTGAACCACCTCAACTTGAACTTAAGTTGTTGCCTTTATATCTTCATTATATATTCTTGGGTGAGAACAATATCGTGCCCATCATTGTCGTGGATGATCTATTGCCTTGGTAATTGGATGCCATGAAGTTTATTGTAAAATTTTTTATCCGAGCTATAGGGTGGACCATAACGAACATCATAGGGATCTCTCCTAGAATTTTCTCCCACAATATTAAGTTAGAGGTTGATAATGTGTCTAGTTTGGAGCACCGATAAAGGCTAAACGCATAAATTCAAGAGATGGTTAAGAAGAAGATTATCAAGTGGCTTGATGTGGCTGTTATATACCCAATTTTGAATAGTATATTGATTAGTTCAAGATAATGCATTCCCATGGAGGGTGGTATAATTTTAGTCATAAATGAGAATAATTATCTTGTACCCATCCACCCAGTCATGGGGTGTAGGGTATGAATGGATTATTAAAAGTTGAATTCTTAGACTAAAAGATATCATTTTCCTATGTCGTTCATGGACCAAATGCTAGATCAATTGTCGAGCATGGGTGGTATTGTTCTCTTGATAGATATTCAAGTTATAATAAAATTTGTATTACACACAAAGAACAAGAGAAAACCATATTCACAGGCCCCTATGGAATATTTGCCTTCAAATTTGTGCCCTTTGGGCCATGCAATGCACCCACTACCTTTCAAAGGTGTATGTTGTTTATATTTTTGGACATGGTAGAGAATACCATGGAAATTTTCATGGACAATTTTTTATGGTTGGTGACTCATTTGAATCTTGCCCCAAATATTTGAGTAAGGTTCTTAAGCGGTGTGTATAGACAAACCTAGTTTTGAATTGGGAAAAATGTCATTTCATGGTCAAAGAGGGTGTTGTGATTGACCATAAGATTTTAATTAAGGGCATCCAAGTTTATAAATCAATGGTAGAAGTAATTTTTAAATTACCTTCCCTATTTTTTATAACAAGTGTTAGAAGTTTTCTTGGTCACGCTACATTTTATAGATGTTTTATCAAAGATTTTTCTAAGATTGCTCACCCTTTGTGCAAACTTCTTAAAAATAAAGTGAAGTTTTAAGTTGATTGTGATTGTTTGAGATCTTTTAATTATCTCAAGGAGCTACTTGTGTCTACTTCTATCATTGTGGCTCTGAATTATACAATTCTTTTGGAAGTAATGTGTGATGCGAGTGGTGTGACATTAGGTGCGGTGTTGGGCCAAACAAAAGATAAGTTATTTTACTTGGCCTACTATGCTAGAAAATGGTTGAATAATGCTCAACATAACTATACTATTAAGAAACAAGAGTAGTTAGTGGTGGTATAGACTATTGAAAAGTTTTGGGCCTATTTGGTAGGTACAAAAGTCGTTGTGAACACAGACCACACAACTCTTAGTATTTAATGGCAAAAAATAAAGTGAAACCACAATTGATTATATGGATATTAATACTCCAAGAGTTATAAGGTTAGGATCGAAAGGTTTGTGAAAATCAAGTAGAGGACCACCTCTCTCACCTATAATTCAACCATGAGAAGTTGGTGGGATCGAGATTGATGAAACCTTTACCAATGAACTAGTCATGTCACTTTTAAGAAATATGGACCCATGTTACTATGCAAATTATATCATAAGTGTCTTGTTTCTCGATGATATCAACCATAAAAAATAGTGGTTCCTATTAATATGAAGAAATACTTTTGGGATTAACCATAATCATTTAGAGAGTGCACGGATGGAATAATTTGTTGGTGTGTTAAGGAGTCAAAAATGTAGGACATTCTTGAGTCTTGACACTCATCTCAATTTGATGGAAACCATGTTTGTATTAGAACGAATGTAAAAGTTCTTTAATATGGTTACTATTAGCGTACTCTACATAGAGATGCTCATAAGTTGGTAAAAATGTGTTCTTAATGTCAAATGCAAGTGTTATTCTGATGAGGCATGCGATTCCTTTAAAACCTAACCTCGTGGTGCAGTTGTTCAATATGTAGGGCATTGACTTCATGGGTTCCTTTGTCTGTTTGTATGGGAACAAGTATATTTTGGTGGTCGTTGATTACGTTTCAACATGGGTAGAGGAAATTATTCTACTAAACAATGATAGAAAGAGTGTCACATTCTTCTTGAAGAAGTGTATATTTACAAGGTTCGAGACTCCATGAGCAATCATTGGCGATGGTAGATCACACTTTTGTAATCAGGCGTTTGGTGCATTGCTTGATAAGTATAAGGTGAAGCATTACATCGTATCATCCCCAAATAAATGTCCAATTTAAGGTGAAGCATTACATCGTATAAAATAAATATTGAAGAAAACCATAAATGTTGGATGCACAAATTGGGCAAGACAACTTGGTGATTCTCTTTAGGCGTATAGAGCCACATTTAAGATTCCTATTTGCATTTTTCCGTATCAAATAGTGTTTGAAAATGCATGTCACCTTACCGCAGTATTAGATCACAAAGCATTATTAGCCCTATGCAAGTTGAACGTGAGTTGGAGGGATTCTAACTGAAGAGTGGAACAATTACATGAGTTAGAGGATTTTTTACTCAAGACGTATGAGATCTCGATGTTATACAAAGAGAAAATAAAGAAATAAAATGATGTTAAGGTCTTAAGAAGAGAGTTTTGTATGGGTGATGAAGTACTACTCTTCAATTAAAGGTTTAAACTCTTTGGGAGAAATCTAAAATCCAAGTGGCCGGGCCCGTTAGTCGTAACAAATGTCTATCAAAGTGGTCTATCCAATTAGAGGATAATGAGAAGAGAAGGTTCACGGTGAATTATCAAAGATTAAAATATTATCATATTGATAAACCCAAAGAAGCCAAGGTTTAATTGATCTACTTCAAGGATGTTTATTAATGTGAAACACCATCATGCAACAATGATAACCAAGGTGAATCTTAGGAGACAACCCAAGGTTCATTTTTGTTTTTTAGTATTTGTTTGAGTGCTAATTGTAGTCTATTATGGTGTATGCTAGTCAAAATCATAAAAGAGGTATCTAATATGATTTTTTCTAAAATTAAGCACCTGCTAGCGCATATGCCTATACATATGAGATGGATAAGGCTAAAAAGAGTACCTAGTACACTGCCTCAAGGTAAAAATCCACCTGTGGGCACATGCCAACCACCGATGTGTGTAGGTTGGCTATGCAGGTGTCTTGAAATGTCCCTAAGAAACTACCTCTTGATTTTGTGCCACCTACGGGCGTAGGCTAGTTGCACAAGTGGTTTGCATTTCTTTCTACGTATTTTGCCTTTATCTCCAAGTCATCTTGCCTGCATAGGCTATCCATGCAGGTAAGACTATGGTGCAACTTATTTGGGTCATAATTTGTTTGGATGATTTGGAATAGGTGTTATCCTTTGAAATGAAAATTGGGGAATTCTTGACTACCCAACTTTATGCACCCTATGTATTTGATGAAATTTCCACTTGAAATTTTCTAAGAATTTTCTTTTTATGGGTCATATGAAAGAGTTAGTGGGAGTTTCTTGTGTATTTTTGGAGTTAAGATGCTTGACTTGGATTGCCTTAAAGTGTCATCCTTATTATTTTCCAAGTCTATTTTTATGAGCACCAAGTGTTTGTTAAAATTCTAATGAAATGATTTTGGCATGATTACTACTAGTTGTTGGTGAATTCAATTCTGGGCATCATTTTACTAATTATTGAGTCATATTTTGACTTCACAAGTCTCTTAATTAATGCAAATCGATAGTTAAAGTTGGTGAAGTGTGTCTCTAAATTTAGTCCTTCATGACTTTGATTGCTTGATGTGATCGGTGATGTCTAAGTAACTCAACTGGACAAAAAAGCATGTTTTGCCTATTATAGATTGGTTGGCGCCATTCATAAAGGCAAATCATCATTTTGTTCTTGTGAAGGTAATGAGTGACATATGTGCTTAAATGGAAAGTGTCTAGAATGTATGTGCATGTAGTGCTTCAAATATTTGAATCTTGATAAGTATTGTTCCCATGTGATTCCATATGTTAATTCTTCTTGAATTTACCTTAATTACCTTAACTTCATTTTCTTTTGTGATATATACAAAAATTTCAAAAACATGTTTTACCTTTTGTTTTATTTTGTTTGGTCCCTTTTGCTTAATTTAGGTATTACATAAAAAATCAATTGCCAAGGGTGGCAAAGAAGGGTAACACTAAATATAAAAGCAAATCTATAGCTACTACCTCTAATGGTAAGGGTACAACTAATCAAGAAATCATTAGAGGTACCAAAGTTCAAAGCATAATCAATCGATCAAAATAGTTAGTTAAGAAACTTGAAAAAATTCATTTTAGAGTTGAGGGAGTTCGTGAACTATATAGTAAATGGGTTGACACTAGGAGTTTCAATCTTGAGAAAATGTTTAGCATGAAGGGTGTCCAAGATCACTTCCGCAACTTAATAGAGGAAACACAAAAGAGTGTGTGGTATTTATTCACCGATCTTGATACCACATCCCATCCTCCTTACTATTATCTAAAGAATGCTAAGGAGTTTTATGTTTCCTATATCATACACCACAACCAACATAGATTTAAACCACCTATAGCAGACTAACCTTGCCTACAAAATTTGCTTGTTCAAGGTGTTGAGGTATCATGCTCTGCATCCGAATCAACAAGATTTATCTTAATTGTGACTGTGAACTTAGGGTTTAACTAATAGGAGATTGCAAGGTGTTATTTTACATATTCCTTGGCTTTCCCATACTATAGAAAATGGCCTTCCTCTGTGGGTCGGTGGCATCAGACAAATAAAAAAAGGATCTTTCTATCTAAGCCAAACATTGTCTTGGATATGTGATTAATTGGTTGCTTTCTTCCACTAATGATCAAGATGCTACTATTGAAAGGGCAATTAGCATTGGGTGCAATATGGAAAATATTATTGTAAATTTGAGAGAGATGATTGTTAAAATAATTAAGCTAAGATTGAAGCAATTGGGAACATTTTTGCCTTTTCTCGCTCTCATATCCATTCTTTTCTTTGTGCAAAATGTCCCTATTCTCTCTGAGTTTGATCAAAAAATAAAGGGCACAGAGGTGATTGACATTATTCATAGCCAAGATGATTATAATCCCATAGGGATTAAGACGAAAGCTATAAAGTTGTTTGATTTTTATTTGGGTGAGTTACATAGTTTTGAGGGCATAAATACTCTTCCAGTTCCTTCACTTACATTACTTACTTTGAAAGTTTCTAGTGACACTACTCCAGTGGTCGATCATCCTAACACACCACCTTTCTTACGCATTGTACCACCTACTCGATCTGCTCAGCCCCCTCCGTTTCCCTCTATTACTTTTACCAAGGTTTCTTCTATGACTTTGGTAAATAATAGTACCATTACTAAGTTGGTGGATGACATCCCCCAGTTCATTTTGATAGATATTGAGGGGAGACTTGGACCTCTACGTTCTTGGATGGTTGATTATGAGCGGAGATTATCCACCGCAGATGCCAGAGGGATCAATGAGGTAGTTGTTGCTTTGACGACTAATCTTGATAGTCTATGTGTAGAGTTTCACTCTATATAACCCTTCTTTACTCCTGGTGAAGGTGAGGTTACCATTCTCTAGGTTTCTACAAGCTTGGTGCTTCCATTCGCTTACTTGTTCGAACATTCCACTTTGAGAGATGAGAAAATGAGTGATTTTAGTGAGAGGATATTGAGGACTAATAGGTAGATATAGCTAAGAAGTTATCCATTGACGAGCAGCATGCATGGATGGTTGGGGATAGTTTTAGCTTTTGTCCTCCTGAAGAGGTGCTTCTTTCTTCTGATGCAGTGATAGGATCCCTGTCTGAGGAGGATCCTATTAATATAGTTGTTGATAACTTACTTACATCACAATAAATGGACCTTTGCACCTAGTGAACTATAGGGAGTCTTTACCCTCCACGTTTCTCTTTCTTAGAATTGCATTAGGGATAATGCAATGTTCTTTTGTTGGGGTGGTACATTTTATATTTAATGGTATGTATTGATACATGATTGTGATAGTATTCATGTATTTACTGTATTGGGATTATTTTTAATATATTATTTGCATATTGCCTTTGTTGACTTATTTGTTCTGATGTTGTTCGGATATTTCCCTTGTCGGGTTTACTTGTATGATGCTATTTGGATATTACCCTAGTCGAGCCTGTGTTATGAGCGAATCAATTGAAACCCAATTACGGTTTTATTATGTTTATTTATTTTTTGTGTGATGTTTATGAGGATTGTGCACATCATTCTATTCGCCTTGAGTAAATATGTGTCAAATAAACTCCAAGGGTCTTTTTTGAAACTCGATTCTTTCCTAAGGAGAAAATTTGTTTTCTTTTTGATATTGCATTTCTTTGTAGAACTGAGTGGTACTTCCCCCATCAAAGATATATTTGATGGTATTTTTAGGGGAAGTACCTATTGACTTTAGTTAGAGTAGAGTAGTAGTTGGTAAGGTTCAAAAGATCCCGTCTAAAGTCATTGGCAAAAAAAATTATCTTAAGAATAGTTTTTGAAATATTATTTTGAACAAGAGCAAAAAATGATTTAGGAAACAACATCATTTTCAAAAAGAACAATGAGGTTTTTAAGCTTCCTCTTGCGTATGACCATTAGATTCAGTTTTTGCTCTTTATTTACAAAGATAAGTTTCCGACTCGGAGTAACTTGTCAAGTTCTTTTACTTAAATTGGTTGTGAGACTAACTTTCTATTTTAAGAGGTATGTGTTCCTTGTGCGATAAGGCGTTTGTACTAGTTCTTGTACATACATGTAGTGGTGAACTTGCCCTGAGTGTATTCAAGGAAAATTCCTAGACCATGTGTGGTTTGTAAGATGATGTAAGGCCATTTATGATCCGTCACATGAACTAAACCCACCTTAACATTATTTCCTAGTTAACCCATTTGAAACTCTTCCCATTCTTTTTTTTTTCATAGTGATGACACTATAACATTTTTTAGAACCCCTCTTTTAGAACATAACCTCTTTGAATGAATCACATGATTATATGTTAAGCCAATGTAGGAGAACACTTAAGTTTGGGGGTGCGTGATTATAAAAGTGACTAAGGGGTGTCTAAAACTCTATGTTTGGGGTAAGAGAGTTATGTTGGGTTGGTTAAGAAAGGTGTATGCTTGGTTGTCCAAACAAGTGATTTATGGAACAAGAGATGTGCCTGAATCCAAAGACAAATAACTTAACCCTTATAATAAGATCATAAAAAGTGACATTAAGTTTAAGACAAAAGATGGGGCATGAATGTCTAAGAGTTAGAAAATCTCTTGAAAGAATCAAAAAGTGAATGAAGAGAGAAGTTTGTAAATTTAGTTTGGTGAAGAAGGGCTAAACATTAAGGAAAACAAAGAAAAAAAATGCGAATAAGGTGGAGAACTTGAAAGAAATGGTCATAGGAGGTGATAAAATTATTGCATTTACGAAGGTCGTATAGACACTTGATCAACAAATTACTTCCCTTACCCAACATTCAACTATGCCCGTAAGTTCTTGGTGATTTTAAACCTTGTAAGTCTACATTTATGACAACAACACAAAGGGAAAGCCTATGGTTCTACTCATTGTAGTTGGATTTATTTGTGAGAGTGAGTGAAAATTATTTCGATAATATTTATGCTTCTTTGAAATTACAATGTTTTATGTGAGTGGTATTAATACCTTGGAGTGGAGAGTGATGGCTTACTTCCAGTAAGGGTAAATGAGAAAGATAAGTTACTAAGTGAAACTGAGGCAATCTTTGAAGATCTTGTGTCCAACCTTGAGAAGCATCTTGAATTGAATTTTTTTTATTTGTTAATATTTTGCATCCTTGTGCCATAAAAATGTGCATCTTGAAAAATTGTGATTTACTTTTTTCCATGACTTATTTGAGGAACAATTTGAGCTTTGTGATCATAAATATCTAGTATAGTATTTTGTGATGGTTTTGTAGTTATGAATGTCCTTTTTCATTGTGAATGTTCTTGGTTGCTTGAGGACAAGCAATAGTATAAGTTTTAAGTGTTGATAAGTTGGCAAATTGCAAACTTGTTAGCACTTTTTTAGCTTGAATCATATTTTTTCTCTAGTGATTTGAGGTGATTCTCATGTTATAATACTCATTTTTTCCGATAAGGAATAAATATGAGGTTGGGCTATCCATACGAGTCAATCGGAGTGTGACAAGTGAAGAAAATGAGCTAAAAATTATACTTGGGCAACTTAGAAAATACTTATACATACATGTGTTGAGTTGAGCATGCAGGTGGCAAAGAAAGCTAGAGTGTCAAGACCCGATTTACGAGCACCTACTAAATCCCGCCAGTAGGTAAGAGAAAGCCATAACTCGAATATAATGCAATGGGTTAATTCGGCAGGAAATGCCCATCATAGGGGAAATTCAAGAACACAATATATAAATAAGCAAAGGTTCTGGATAGATAGAGACAGTCAATACAAGATACCAATCCCATGGCCTATTAGAGCTACTACAAGAGCATCTAATTATATCAATACAACTAAAAAGTCTAGAATAATTAATACACCAGTCTCGATACAATAGACTGAAAATAAAGATAGAGGGGAAATGGGAACTCAGACCTAAGAGCTCACCCAATAACCAAAAATCAATCACCATACGAACAACGATCAACGGTCACATCTAGTAATTAGATTTGCGCCAAAAAGGTACATAGGTGTAGTATGAGTACCAAAATAATGGGCACTTAGTAGGAATCATCGGCCGACTGAGCTAAATCATGATATAAGTATTATGTAATGCAAGATAACATAACTAAGTCAAGGTTTAGAAACAAACCTAAATCTTCTCCAACATTGTTGTACATAATGAGTAATTAAACCCGAGTAACAATATAACATGCGATATCAACACAAGAAAATAGCATCGTGCATAATAAGTAAACAACTCGAAATAACAACGTATCATATAGCATTAACACAAGCAACCATAAACCACAAATTTGGCTCATATATGCCAATTGGTGTATAAAAGTAAAGAACTCGTCACAGACTTCCATACGATTGGAGCACACTCAAGAGGAGAATCAAGCAATCAACCAATATTATAGCTATCTTTCATCATCATTTAACCATTATCACATGATTATCTTCGCTATGCCCTTTACCAACATTATCACAATTCACCAACATTCCATAATACGACCATCAATTTACAACCTCATTATCTATACTTAATGCTCACCATTTATTAGCTAACCATCTCTTATTAAATAATCCCATTGATTACTAGTCATTGTATAGCCTCTAGTCATTATTTAGCAACTATTCACCACATATCTCCTAATCACTATTCATTAGATAATCATCATTTCTCAGATAACATCAATTATCATCTAATCCATATTCACCAACTAATCCTACATTATCAACTAGTCATTTATTAGCTACCTAAACAACATCCACCCCTAATCCATATTATCACGACTACTCAATTGTCACTAATTATCAATTATACCTTTTTATAAATATTTAAGACTTACAGGCTATAACCGGCACAACAATTATCAATGACATACCCAAATTTCATATAAGTATACACAAGCATATAATTATCATACATAGGATGACTCGAACTCGAACTGGTAGATGCACACATAGGCACATCAATATAATCATCCTCTGACCTTGTCAGGTTTCAATGCATCATCATAATAATCCGTCGGCCTTACTGTGTATCAATATCACCACAATGTCCTCTGACATTCCAGGGTATCAATATACTATCATAATATCCTTTGGCCTTGTCGGGCATCATCATAGTATCCTCTGGCCTTGCCGAGTATCATCATATCATCATAGTATTCTCTAGCCTTTTTGGGTATAATCATATTATCAGAGTATCCTCCGGCCATGCCGGGTATGATCATATCATCATAATATCCACCGACCTTGTCGGATATCAATGCATATATATAATCATAATCAATGGAAAAATCAATAGCATAAACAATCATATAATGAATTATTGTGATACCAAACATAATTAATTACATAACTTCCCGATATAATCACTAAGCATGACTTCTAACATAATTCATGGCACAATTGCTAATATAATCATTAGAAATGTTTTCGAGCATGATATTTAGCATAATTTCTTAGCATGATCATAATCATAAGCAATTTCATGAGGAATGACCCATTAATAGCATATTCAATGGCCTATCGTTAGTATATGGATAACTAATCAATATCTTGAGCAATAGATAATCCATGGCATAATCTATAGCTTATTCATAGCATGGTAAATAATATAATTTATGGCTTAAGAATAGCATAGTCAAGGGCTCATTCAATAGTATATTTGGTAGACTAATCAATAGCCACAATAATAGCATAATCAATGTCTTATCATAATCCTAACCAATAACACATGAATGTGGTATAATTGTTTGGCATTACTTTTAACGTCATTCATCATAACCAACAGGTACAAAGGTTTTTTCAAAATTTCCTCAAAAAATGCATTCTCTAGGCATTAATAGACGTATAAGGGTCTTAAGATGATTATTAAATAATCTTATCTTAGGGCGTGTCAAAGAGCCCACTTCTAACTCCCCGAAATACATTCAAAGTCAAACACTACCCCGGACTAGGCTATGGTATCTAAATCTATACTTAGATGTATAAGAAGCCACCATTAATCCTAAGGTAGAGATTCTTCTCAAACACTTGAACTAAGTCCAAAATAACTAAGGAAACCATCATAGGTTTCATCAACTTAGGACAATCTTAACCTAAGCATGATTATCTAGAGAATTTTACTTAATTTAGAGAAACTTAAGGCATTTTCATGCTAAACATGAGTAATGAAGTCCAAATCTCCTAAGGCATAAGGAACAAGTCAAGTATTCCAACTCTACAATTCAATATAGCCTAAATGATCCAACTAGGATTTCATAAATACAACACGTAAAAACCATCCTAAATCAAACACAATATCATAGGAATACTATGAATTAGCACAATCTAACAAGGAATTAACCTAGCCTACCTCAACACCGATAAAAGCTCAACGAATTGCTAAACATTTTCTTTTCCTTTCCAAGAAGCCTCCTTAAGGTGCCAAGCTATCCAAAAGATATTCTACTCATTAGTATGAGAATATTAATACCCATATTGCACCATTGTGCTTCAGATTCAAAAATCACCTCAAAAAACACATTTGGCTCGCACTTGCAGAAATTATGTTTCTGGGACCAACCCAATATAATATCAATATCAAGGAAACATTAACCTCATAAATGGGGAAAACCAAGATAATTTTGAGCTAAAATCAAGCCTTAAAGGTTTTGGTGTTTTGAGAACCAAATCAAGAAATTTCACCAATGAAAGGGTATGTTTAACTTAAATTGGATGATAATCACGAAAGTAGATGATAATCTATTTTTCCCATCTCCCACAAGATTTAATTTTAAGCTAATACATTATTTTAGGGTTTAAGTCTCAAGAGACATGATGGAAAATAAGCTAAACTCAGGATAAAAGGGGGTTTATATACCCAGTCCAGGTGCTCGGGTCCCGCTATCATGGCCTTGTAACATGAGATTGCATCATCTTGGAAACTGCACAAGCTGTCTTGATTGCCACCACCCCAATGCCATTGCATCACTTTTCCTGCAAAGGTACCGCAATTATGGTCCTTGGATGGAGATTGCTGGCAAACTAGATAGCAGCTGAAACATGCAAAATTTCCAAGTCTCCATCATGGCCTTTGGATTTATTCAGAATCCCCTATACGCAAATAAACTTTGTTAATATACTAAATTCTACGTTTTGGATTCATGGTGCACTCGAATTTTCCATCCGAGGATATTTTGAATAAATGTGGGTCCCATACTTATATTTCTAATTGCTCAACTTTCTGACTAATAGGTCGAAATAAGACCAGGCGTCTCAGGACCTAAATCAAAGGTCTACCTAGCCTAAAATCAATAATTTGGAGCTGTTGGCGCAATCAGAATTTCCATACGAGATTGTTTTGCTGATTTTTTTTGTCTGGTGGCCATCTAGAACTAGTGAAAACTTCAAAATAGGGAATTGGTTCTAAAAAACAAATGAACTGCCCGGTAGTCAAAATGTCAATCGCAGCATGTCATAAATGTCTTGGGAATCTATGGAAAATCTCTAACAATGAAAATATATGGAAATAGCCATTATAATATCGACTACCAAGGGAACTTTCGTCCTTGAAAGTTAAAGATTAGGATATACCTAAAGTCTCAAACAAGTGAGAATATTGGGTCAGCATCTCCCTCTCGATCATCAAAGTGGCCTATTTCACTGAACGTTAACTACGGGATTATCCCTTGTGCACAACCACCTGACATCACTTGCCAAAATGAGCATCAGGTCCTCTACAAAGGCTAAATACTCATCCAACTTGATTGAGTCTATCTAAGAACATGAGATGGCTCAGGAATGTATAGCCACAACATGGAGACATAGAAAACTAGATGAACAGTGGGAAAATCTGGAGGTAAAGCTCACTCATATTCTACCTCACCAATTATGCAAAGAATCTTAAATGGTTCAATATATCTAGGACTAAGCTCGCCCTTCCTCTCGAACCTCATCACACCCTTTATGGGAAATACACGAAGGAATACACGATCACCAACTCCAAATCTCAAGGCACGAAGACTATAGTCTGCATAGGACTTTTGCCTACTCTGAGCCTCTTTTAATCTATCCTGAATCACCCTGACTCTATCGAATGACTCCTGAAGAAAATTAGTACAATGGGGCCTAATCTCGGAAGTCTCAAATACTCTGACTGGAGAACAACATCTCCTACCATACAATGCCTCAGAAGGCACCATCTCAATACTCCAATGATAACTATCGTTATAAGTAAACTCTTCCAAGGCTAAGATTTCCTCCCACTGGCCTCCAGAATCCATAACACAGGCTCAAAGCATGTCCTCAAGAACCTGATAGTCCGCTCGGACTGACTATCTGCCTTCAGATGAAATGTTCCACTAAGATCCCCCTGAGTGCCCAACTCCTCCTAAAAGGCTCACTAAAATCTCGTAGTGAACACAAAACCACAATCTAAAATGATAGAAATGGGCATACCATGCAAATAGACTAATTCCCTAACATAGATATAAGCTAACTGCTCAGACTAAAGGATATCTGAATAGGAATTAAGTGTATTGACTTGGTCAAATGATCTATAATTACCTAAATACGATAAAAACTAGGGGAAGTGCAAGGCAAACAACTAATAAAATCCATAGTTATCTGTTCCCATTTCCACTCGGGAATGGGTAACCTCTTAGTCAAACCACCTAGTCGTTGATTCTCGGCCTTTACCTACTAAAAACATAGGAAATGAGCTACAAAGTCTGCCACGTCTCTCTTCATACCACTCCACCAATAATGTTGACTATCTTATCTATATATCTTGGTTGTGACGGGGTGAACTGAATATCTAATGCTATGAGCCTCATGCAAAATCAACTAATTCAAGTTATCAATCTGGAAAACACAAAGGTGTCCATCAAATCTCAAAACACCCTAAAAATCAATGGTGTTCCTCTCGGTCTCACCACTCAACACATGATAATAAAGGAAGCACCACTTACTATCCTCAAACTGACGATCTCAAATCTGCTCAAATAGCGAGAACCTTACCTCAAACCATACAAAATATTCCTAGGATCTAAAATATCAAGGAAAACCATCATGTTGGATAAGGACAAAATATCGCATGCCAGCAACCTCTAAGTAATTAAAATACAATCCAAGCTACCCATACTCACTGCCTTACAGCTCAAGGCATCCACTACCACATTTCGCTTGCCCGAATGATATTAGATGGAAATTTCATAATCCTTAATATACTTCATCCATCTATGCATCTTAGCATTAATCTACCTCTAGGTCATATGATGTTGATGGCTGCAATGATTGGTGAAAATCTCATAATGCATACCATAAAGATAATGCCTTAAGATCTAAGGCGTGAAAACTATTGTCGCTAACTCTAAATCATAAATGGGGTTGTTCCGCTCATGTACCTTAAGTTTTCTTTAAGCATAAGTAATAACATAACCCTACAACATCAAAACATAACCGAGACTAACACCTGAAGCATCACAAAACATGGTGAATCTCTTACCCTCAATAGGAAGAACTAAAATAGGGGTTGAAGTAAGAAAGTCCTTAAGCTTTCCAAAGCTCAATTCACACTCCTTGGACCATCGAAAAGGAACCTCCGTCCAAGTCAATTTTGTCATAGATGCCAATATAGTAGCAAAACCCTAGACAAAGCATCTATAGGAACTAGTCAAACCAAGGAAGCTATGTCTACCAGAATCCCATCCATAGACACCACATGTTAAAGGAATGTCACCTACTCAAGCCAAAACTCACACTTAAAGAACTTGGCAAAAATCACATCTTCTCTCAAAGTCTAGAGCATAAACCTTAAATGTTGTGCATGCTTCTCTATACTCCTCGAATACACAAGGATGTCTTTGATGAACTCAATTATGAAGGAATCCAAATAATGCCTGAATATTTGATTTATCAAATTCATGAATACGACTGGGGAATTAGTCTACCCAAATCACATTACTAAGAACTCATAATGAACATAATGAGTCCTACAGGTTGTCTTTGGAATATCCTCAACCCGAATCCTAAAATTATGGTAACCAAATCTCAAATCAATCTTAGAAAACACTGCCACACACTAAAGTTGTTCAAACAAATAATCATTGTGAGGCATAGAATAACAGTTCTTCATCGTCATCTAATTAACCTACCTATAATCAATATACATACGCATGGAACTATTTTTCTTCTTCAGAAACAATACAAGATCTCGCAAAAGGGACATACTTGGTATAATAAATCCCTTATCTAGAAGTTGCTGGAGCTTAAAATTCAACTTCTTAAGCTCGATAGGAGCCATACAGTAAGATACCATAGAAATAGGTTGGGCGTCAGGCTCGAGATCAATAGAAAACTCAATCTCATAGACAGGGGGAATACTAGACAATTAGGTAGGGAACACATCAGGAAACTCACAAATAATAAGAACAAAATCAAGCGATGGACTCTCCACACTAGTATCACAAATATAATCGATATAAGACTCGCAACCCATCGAAATAAGTCTCCTAGCACACATATAATAAATAATCACCATTGGCTCATGGCTAACATCTCCCCGCCACATAACTGGGGTATACCAGGCATAACTAAGGTAATGGTCTTGGACAAACAATCTATGACTACATGATAGTAGGATAAACAGTCCATGGCCAGAATCAGAGAAAAATCCACTATATCCAGAATAAGAAGATCATCATAAGTATCAACATCGCTAACAGTCATAACACATCATCTGAAAACTCAATCCACTACTAAAGAATCACCCATGGGAGTAGATAATTACAATGGCATAGATAATTAATCACAAGACAACCCCAACCATGGTGCAAGATAAGTAGAAATATAAGAAAAAATTGAACCCTAATAAAATAAAGCAAGGTCTAACTGGCGGCACAACAAAATCATACTTGTAAAAATAGCATCTGAAGTCTCAACCTAGATTCTAGAAAGTATTGCATACAACTGACTACGCTTGTAACATAGCTGGGCACCTGACTGGCCTCCTGTCCTACCTGCCTGAGAACCTCTGCGAGTTGCCTGGAAACCACCCCTGTGATCATGGGAACCACCTCTAGCTAAGGAATGAATTTCTATAATAGGAGGAACTCTAAGCTAAAGTAATAATCGCCCCACCACTAGGGCAATCTCTTGAATAGTTTTTAGGGAGTCCATAAGTAAAATAGGAAACATGAGCTGAACCAGACCAATAGATCAGGATGACTAGGAGTAACCAACAAGACTAATATAAATAGAAGATGATCCTTTTGAGGACTGACCATTGCCCGTACTAGGGAAATCACTATCTCTAGACTAACTTCAGTTAGTAATTAGAATTATTATATGAATTGATTGACTAGTCTGACTTTAATACTAATAGGATAGACGTGAAGGATACCTACTTTGAGAAATGCTATCTCATGGTTAGGAACTATGAACACTCCAACTAAATCTTCCCTAAAACATAGGCCTCTTATCACGATTGTCATGACTCTCACAGTGTATCTCTTTCATTACCCTAGTATGATTTGAAACATCAACAAAAGACCTACCTACAACAACCAAATGCTGAGTAAACATATGGATAGTATGTCTAACTCTCTAATAAAGCAGTGAACTCTGTCATACTAGGAATCTAGAATAGAAGTCACATGCCTAGATAACACATGCCTAATTTAGCAATTTTAAAAGATAATTATTATCATCAAAAGATGCTCATTTTTGAATGACATATCTGGTTTTAAATAAGTGTGACTCTTTATTTTACAAGGGAATTGGTAGCTTTAATGAGAGAAGAAAAACACATGGCTTTCTAGATAACCTTTTATGATTTTTAAGGGTTATTGTAGTAGCACTAACCTGAGAAATGAAACCAAGTCCCTTCTCCTCTTTGATTGATTCTACAAATTTATGTAAGTCAGAATTGTCCACTTTTAGAGTTGTTCCCATAGGTGTATACCTGCAAGGGTATGGTACTGAGTTAGTCTAATGTACATCTACTTTATCAATGATACATGTCTAATTATCATATCTAATTTTGTGGAGAGACATTAATTCACATATTAGGTTAAGTCAGTATCATGCTTTAATTTCTGCACACTAAATTTATGCTCAGAACTTGTTCCCAAAGAAGTTCTGGGGACCAGGTCCCAGACTTGACTTAATTCAGGCTGCTGAAGCTTCTCCCTTTTGAGATGATTTTCTTACGAACCAGGTCCATGAGAATCATGACTTATCAACATTTTTTCATCCTCTTCCTTATTATTTTCAGCATCATTAAAGATCAATAATTTTCCTAACTAATCGGGAACTACATGCACTCCTTTAATCTACCTATAGAATTCCTTTTCTGTTCATTCTCCAGTGTTTTTTCATTCATCAAATCTGAAGGTAATTCTGGGGATTCCTTTTGAACACAAGCTCCACACACCTCTTCGTTTAATATTATCTTTCATAAGCCAAGGACAAGGTCCTTGAACTTATCTTTTCATAATAAGACACCTTCACATGAAGTGTCTTGAGGGAGAGAACACAACAAGACCTTTCATCATTTAGCTTTAAATCCTATAAATCAATGAGTTATTCTATACTGAAATACCCTTCTAAAGCCTAGAATCATTATCACTTTTGAGATTTGGGAACCCACTTAAGTTTGAGTTCCCAGTAGTAGGACAATGGAGTGATCAAAGTATTCAAAGTCCACCTAGGATGAGATAGCTTCCTCTTCACTCCATTTTGAAACTCAAAACCTTTAGGATGGGCGCTCTCCTAGTGGATGTATTTAGTATTCCTTAATTATGACTTAAGCCAGTGTTGACATCTTTGTTTCACGTGTCCCTCTCTTCAACAGTGAGTGCATAAGAGTTTGTGCTCTTTGATTCTATCTCCATGAGCAACCTTTCCTTTGCACTCAATAGGTTTGAATTTTCTGCGGTACCCTAATCCTCTACCATTATTAACACCTTGACTAGTCAAGTCAGAAAGGATTAGGGAGGATGTAGTCCACTTAAGAGACCTGTTCAATTCTTCTTTCAAGCAGACCAAGTCCTTCACTAATTCTTCATTCCTGTGAAGTGCTAACATAAGATTTTCTTGAAAGTCCTTCAACCTTTTCCCAAGATCAATTTGAAATAGTGAAGCTTCTCTCTTACCTTTGCTATATACTTTATTTACCCTTTTTAGACTACTCATAAAACACAAATTTAGAGTTTTCCATTGTGAACAACTCTTAAGCTTCAGGGATTTTAAGAGTTAAAGCAATCATCTCAAGCTCTTGATTCTCTGATTTTTCTTCTAAGGTATTCTTTAACACATTTAATTCATATAAAGTCTATAAACACACTTGCAACCCTTTTTATTTTTCTAGTAATATACTTATCTAGATTCTTCTTAATATCAGATAGAGTTACCTCTACTTCTTTTTCATATTTTGTATCTTCCCTGAGTACAAACAAAGAATCATAGATAGCTAGACCTTCTTCCACTGCTAGTATAGATACATCTACAGTCTTCTCATCTTCATCTGATTCACTAGAGTAATCTCCCCATGATGCTAGGGCTTGATTTACAGCATAATCACCTACAACCATCCTTCTTGAATTGTCATGGACCTGGTCCCTGATCTTTCCTTTGTCACCTGCATCCTTGAGGTGATTCTGATAACCCACTTTTTTCATAGGACAATACTTAATGAAATGCTCAGGACTTCAACATTTGAGATAGTCTTCAACAATGCCATCTCTTTTACTGTTGCTTCCTCTGCATTGGAACTAACCACTCTTCGTCATGGTTCTCACGACCCGAACCAGGGCCTAGACATAATGGGCATCACAAGTCCAACCTGGACTGAGTACCTCCCCATTAATCCAACCCAACCACCTTTCATAACCTTAGATTAGCTGAATTTTGAACATATAACAAGATAACATTATTGTTTACATCAAGACTCTAGGATAGGATCACGAGCGAGACCGACCTAACAAAGTCTAATCGTACAAAACCTAACCATCCATACCATACCAAACCCAAGAGAATATCAAAACATAATATAATAATAAATCCAAAAATGTAATATGATGGAATAGTGAGAAATTATGTCCAATGATGCCAGCATCCCAACTTATTCAAATGTCAAGGCCGACACCAATACTGATCCCTCCAATACCAACCCCCAGAAGTACCACAAATATTCTATCCAAAAGAATACAAATATCTAATTGGGACATGCCCTCAACCATGGCCAAAACCAATATTCAAATGAAAACAAAATGTCTAAGAATGTCCATATCATAAAATGGATCCTTCTGGAAAGATTAACTTCACCACTTTAATCCAAATCTTGTCCCTGAGTCAATCACTATGTAGGAGGAGTCGAACGGTCGGTTCTTGCATAGCGTGGGTATACAACCGCTACTAGACGGGTTAGCAAGTGACCGCTAGCAAGTATCTTAAGATAAGGATAAGGTAATTCCACTTAAACAACCAAGTAAAAACATCCATTATGCATACAAACATACATATATATAAGTGCCGAGAAAGGGAATCCATGTTTAACATTCATTTAAAACCATTTACCTGGGTTGTGTAACCTTGCTATTTAACCACACCCATGGGCCGTATGGGTTCAGCTCCCACTACTGAAAGAGTCCTGGTGCATGTAGTAGCACAACCAGGAGATATCCTATGGGATAATTAGTACATCCCTCTAATATAAAATGTGACACTTGTACGTGGCCATCAAAGACCTAACATATCGGTAAATATGAGTTTCTAGTTTCGTTCCACCCAGAACCTCCACCTTCCATGGCTTAGTTACACATCTTGCCATTAATGTGCACATTAAAACCATGTCCAAACAAATCCACTTACCATTTATTAACCAAGGCCATTTATTAGTGGTATCATCATAACAACCATACTTTCAAGATTTATCAATAGCCAAACCATTTCGGTTAATGGGACTCTCAAGTGCCCTATTGTTTTACCATATAACCTCTTGGGAGACTTCCATGTACTCCACAAGCAAAACCAATAAGCCTTTAACCATTGTAAACCATTTAAACCATTTATAGTTTTATATATTAGTTGAAAAAAAACAAGAGTTCCATTTAAAGAAGTCGATATAATGAACATATCTTCATAAGTATTTTATCAAACATCTTGGGGTCATAATATAACCAAATCCAATTCCAAAGACCATTAAATAATTACCATTAATGCATATAAAAGCATAATTAAACCATGGGAAACCTTAACAAAGCCATTAAAAACAAAACAAACAATTAGTAGTTGAAAACCATAAACCATGCAATATTGAAACCATGAAAACAACCATAAAATTCATGCCTTTTTAGAAATAAGAAGTAGGAAAGAGACACATGCCTTAAACCGATAAAGATGATGGAAGAAAATCACCAAAGCTAGCCCCAAAGAAATCCCCAAGTTGAAACCCTAGCTCTCTTGCACCAAAACATCTTGAGAAAATTGTTGAATGTTTAGGAATAGTTTTCTATGTGTTGATGAATAGAATAATAGGGTAAATAACCTCCTAAGTATATTAGAAGTCGTTGGTCATAATTAGGGTAAGTAGGGAAATTCCCAGAATACCCTCACTTAAGTCCCTTACAAACCAATCACAGAGATACGACTGACCCTCTTACGAATCGTACCCTTCCTTATGATTGGAGACACTGTCTAGTAGATGACTCATCCAACCAAGTTGTAACCTCAGCATACGATACGTACCCATGATCCGTATCCCTAGAAGAATGAATTACCAAGAGGATCAAACATTGCCCACCATACGATTCCCTGATATAACTCGTATCCAACCCTTACGACTCATACCCTTAAGTCGTGACCATTCCAGTGATCAAAACCATCCCACCAATGAACACTGGTCAACTTCTGATAGGACCATACAACTCGTACCCCAGCATAGGGCTTGTATTTATGAGTCGTATTGAGTTCGGAGAATGGTTTTCAAAGAAAAATTTCTAAGGCCAAAACCCAGGATGTGACATTCTCCCCCACAAGGAACAAGGTAGAGGTAACCATACATACAGTCATTTGCATTATCAAACATCCCTTTAACAAGTTTTAAAACAAAAGGCAAAGATATTAATCTTTCCTTTAAGAAACTCAGAAAACAAAGATATGTTCAAGAGGACGTTCCTTCTTCATGAATACCAAGAGCAGAAAACAAATATGGATACTTGGAATTCATGTCCTCTTTCGCTTCCAAAGTAGCTTCTTCTACCTTATGGTTCCGCCACAGAACCATAACCAAAGCAACATCCTTGGTCCACAACCGATGATCTTGCCAATCCAATATCTCAATCGGGACCTCTTCATAAGACATAGAATCTGAGATATCCAACCCATCCAAAGAAACAACCAAAGAAGGATCACCAACACACTTCCTCAAAATGGAAAAATGTAAGATCGGATGAACCAAACCCTAATTCACAGGCAACTCCAACTCATAAGCAACAATACCAACTCTTCGTGAAATCAGATAAGGACTAATAAACTGAGTATTGAGATTCCCCTTCTTGCCAAACCATACTACTCACTTCATGGGAGACACCTTTACGAATAACCTATCCCTAACTTCAAACTCCAAGTCTTTATGCCTAATATCTGCATAGGTCTTTTGGCGACTCTGGGAAATTCTAAGCCTATCTGAATTACCTTCACCTTCTCCATAACATGAAACCAAAATCGAGACCAGACATATCTGCTTTACAAAGCTCGAACCATACAATAGTAGATCTACACCTCCTATGCTATAAAGCCTCGAAAGGAGCCATACTAATAGTAGAATAATAGCTATTATTGTAAGCAAACTCCACCAAAGGTAGATGCTCAACCCAACTGCCACCATAATCAATCACACATACCTCAAGCATATCCTTCAATGTCTTAATAGTTCTCTCCATTTGCCCATCTAACTGTGAATGGAAAATGGTACTCAGACTGACCTTAGTACCCTATCTCTTCTGGAAAGACCACTAGAAATAAGAGGTAAACTATGTACCACGATCAGAAATAATAAAAATAGGTACCCCATACAACTTTATAATCTCTTAAAGATACAACTTCACATAATCCTTTGCCGAAAAGGTAGTCCTTATTGGAAAAAAGTGAGCAGACTTAGTCAGCCTATCTACGATGACCTAAATTATATCAAAATGATTTTGAGACTAAGAAAGACCGATAACAAAATCCATATTAATTATTTCAAACTTCCATTTAGACCAATCTATTTCATGATGCAACCCACTAGGCCTCGTGTGTTCAACGTTAACCTATTGACACACCATGCACTTGTCTATGAAGTCAACCACATCCCTCTTCATACCATTCCACCAATAGATTTCCTTAAGATCAAGATACATCTTTGTCGAACAAGGATGGACAACATAGAGCGACTCATGCACCTTAACCAAAATCATTTGTTGCAACCCGTCGACATTTAGAACACACAACATCCCTTGTTTTCACAAAATACCATCACCACTAATCTCAAACACCGCCACCTTTTGCCCACCAACATCGCATTTGATTTTTATTAAGGCCGGATCCAACACCTATTTTTCCTTAATCTTTGCACCAAGATACGATAAATCCACATCTTGGACCATCATAGAGAAATTTTTGGAATCCAAGAGATGATATCCAAGATTGGCCAAGAGGTGAATATCCATTACCAATTCCCACTTGCCTTTCTTCTACATGAGCCAAACTACCCATAGACAACCTCAAGCCATCTTCTTTGACTGAGATTAAGAATTTTTCTCATAAATACGTACTGAAGACTCTTATAATCAGAAAAGATATCCACGTGAACACCATACAGATAATGCCTCCATATTTTCAAAGCAAACACAATCGCTAATAGCTCCAAATCATGAGTAGGATAATTCCTCTCATGCACTTTCAACTGCCTAGAAGCATAGGAAATCACCTTCCCATGCTGCATCAAATACAACTAAGACATACCCAAGATGCATCACAATAAACCACAAACCCATCATTGCCTTCCGACAAAGTCAAAATTAGAGCCGACGTCAACCTATCCTATAATTTCTCAAAACTCCTCTCACAAGAATCTGACCAAGAAAACTTAACCTTCTTCTTAGTTAACTTGGTCAAAGGAGCATCTATCGAAGAGAAGCTTCCCACAAACTACCTATAATACCCGAATAAACCTAAGAATCTCCGAACATCAGACAGAGTCATGGGCCTAGGGCACTCCTTCACCATAAAAACTTTTTGAGGATCAACCACTATCCCCTACAAGAAATAATGTGACCTAAAAAATTCACAACTTTCAACCAAAACTCACACTTAGTGAACTTTGCAAACAACTATTGTTCCTTTGTGGTCTACAACACCACATTGAGATAATTAACATGATCCATCTCACTTGTTGAATAAATCAAAATGACATAAATAAACAAAATGAAAAAGAGATCCAAATACCACCTAAACACCATGTTCATCAAATCCATAAATGCTATCGGAGCATTTGTCATTCCAAATGATATCACTAAGAACTCAAAATATCCATATTAAGTATGAAAAGTCATCTTAGGAATATCCACCTCCCTAATCTTAAGCTGATGGTACCCAGACCAAAGATTTATCTTAGAAAAGAACTTAGCACCCTGAAACTGATCAAATAGATCATTTATCCTTAGGAGAGGATACTTGTTCCCTTACCTTGTTCAACTATCTATAGTCAATGCACATCCAAAGGGAACCATCTTTCTTGCGCACAAATAACACCAGTGCACCCTATGGAGAAACACTAGGATGAATAAACCCCTTATCCAGAAGATCCTTAATTTGCTCCTTGAGTTTCCTTAACTCAGCTGGAGCCATTCTATATGGAGGAATAAATATTGGATGAATGTTAGAAAACAAATAAATAGGAAACTGTATTTCCCTATCCGAAGGTACACCAGGAAGATTATTCAGATAGACTGCTGGAAAATCATTAACTACTGGAACTGACTGCAACGGAGGACCTTCCAAGTTAGAATCTTTAAATGGACTAAGTGATAAAGACACCCTTTAGATATTAACCTTAGAGCTCTAAGAGAAGAAATAAATCTTCCCCTAGGAGCTAAAGTATAACCCTTTCATTTTATTTTAGGCTCTCTAGGGAACCTAAAGGTGAACTTATGAGTACGATAGTCTAAAGATGCATAACAAGAATTCATCCAATCCATACCCAAAATTACATGAAAATCCACCATTTCCAACTTAAACAGATCTACCAAGTCCTGCTGGTCACACATAGAAACCACACACTTCTTATGACCCTTCAGCAATGACTGAGTCTCCTACCAGGGTAGAAATAGAAAGTGGATCTAAAAATTTTTTTGGATCAAAACCAAAAGACACATCTATATAAGGAGTCACATAAAAAGAGTGGAGCTCAAATCAAGCAAATAATATACGTCATGGGAAAAAGCTGTTACATACCAGTAATGATATTAGGTGATGCCTCAAATTCCTATCAGAATACCAAATCATACAACCTGTTCTGACTAACACTAGCACTATGAGCGATAACAGAAGTAGATTCTACACCAGCAGGTGTAGGAGCAGAAGATGAAGCCTCCAGAATCGTATTTGCCCCTATAGTAACCTTGTTAGCCAGAAAATTCTTGAGATTATGTCCTACCTGAATACACCTAAAGAACTTATCTCTACCTTCCTCACTTAATCTCGAATAAGAATGACCACAGAACCGACAAGGAGGACATAAAGAAATAGATTGATCTCTGCTCACCTGAGATTGAGACACCTGAGCTAGGTACATTTCACCACCCTGATGATGCCTATCGCTCGACTGCTATTGTAATACCCCGATCATTCCTTAAGCCAAAATCTGTCTTTTGAGTGGATATTGGTGGCTTCCAAAGTGATTGATATTTATATTGTATTGTGTTTCTCTAATTTATACTTTTTTTAATGTATATCATTGAATAAGATTTCCATCGATACCAATTTCATTAAAATCCAACATCAAATGAGGAAGTTATGGCCGTTTTACTAAGCGATGTCGGAATCGCCCAGGCCTGATGTAGACCAGAAGGAGCTCCAAGTCCTTGGTGGACCGTCAATTGTCCCGTAAAGGCAAGGAAGTAACCCCTTTGTTTTTCCATTGTGCGATGGCCAAAATGGTGGGCCGCCAAAAATTTAATGGACCATCAAAGGGACCATCAAGTTGAGGCAGAATGTCTCATTTTTTGACACCGAGTGACGGACGATCTGGTGGACCATCAGTTGCCTGATGGATCGTCACTTATATCATCACATCGAGGTAGAATGTCCTATTTTTGTCACTCGAGTGATGGATGATTTGGTGGACCGTCAGTTCCTTTGACGGATCGTCAGTTCGACCGTCACAAACCCGATCGACAATTTTTTTAACTCATTTTTAGGGGAATTTTGGTCATTTATACCCATTTTGGTCTTGTATATATATATCCAAGTAGATAAGAGAATTTTATTTTTCGCCTTTCTATTCCATAACCCTCTAGAAACTAGGGTTTCTTCCAAAATCCTAAATCAAATCTTCTCCAAGAAATTCAAGAATTTTCCAAAGATTTCACCAAGTTGTTCAAGAATTAAGTTCTTCAAGTCAAAGGCATCAAGAAAATTAGCTCAAAAGTGTAAACAAGAATTTCCAGTCAAGCTTGCTTATCTTAAAAATCATAATCCAAGGTATGTGGGGTTTGAACAAGGACACTTCATTCGTTCTTGTGCCCAAAGATTTAATTTCTACTATTGAATTTCATGATTTTACAAATTGGGTTTACACCCAAATTACTTTATCAATGATTTATGAGAATTATACTATTCAATATTGATATATATGACTATTTCATTGTTTTATTTCTTAAATTGAGAATTTATGCCATGAGTTGTATATTGTTATTATGAATTGATGATTTCTGAATGATTTAAGATAAGTTTCATTATTAAGATTTTCTGTAAGAAGTTTGATTATTGAATATATATTGATATTTGAGATTGAAAGCCAAGAATGAGTCCTTTTGATGTCTTCCAAAAGTTTTGACATTCGACATGATTTGATGAGCAAGTACACTTGACATTGAGAAGGATTGTTTTGATTTTGGGTCGAGTTAGGAATCCACAGTTGTATATGGTTTACAAATGAGATATATTTATGTTTTGGTCTTTATGATAGACCCATGAGTTGATATTGATTAAGGTGGATTTCCTAACGCGTTCTGAGCTGAGTCTGGGAGTAGTATTTAGCATCGAGCGGGAAATATGGTATTTCCCCGAAACTATGTTCCACTGTAGGATTGATATTGATAATTGTGGTCCAAAGGCCGAGTATGAGATTATGATCACAAAGTTGAGGTTGTACTCCCGGGAAAGAGTACGACGTTCCCGCCAATGTGGGGTTCTCTCCTTAGGAGGAAAAACATTGGACTCCATGCGGATCACATGGTTTATGTCGATTAGAAGAAACTCCCAAGTATATAATATTCTAAGTTTCTTGAGTTACCCAGTCACTCTAAGTCATGAGTCAAAGAGTTTGAGTCGAGTCCAATGACTTATGAGATTTATGAAGCATGTGTTATTATTGATGATTTATGGAAATCATGTTTCTGGAAATTCAAACGAAGAGAGTCATTATTGTCAGCATGCATGATTTTATTTTATATTTATGATATTATTTAAAAATATTATATACACCCCCACATACTCAGTACATTACCAAGTACTAATTCCCATACTCTTCTGTGTTCTATATTTCCTCGTGATGTAGGTTCAGGTGCTCAGTCTCAGCAGCGACCATGATCTTCGAGTACCTTCATCTATATTTCCGCAGTTGGTGAGTCCTCATGGTTTGAGGCATTATGTCCCTGATTTTGCCTTATTAGTCGATGGTAGTTTCTTTTTAGTTCAGTACGAGTTAGTTGGGGATCTAACCCAATGGCTCCTCCATCTTATGTAGTAGAGGCTTTGTTAGACTAGAGTACCAGTATATGAAGAACTTCAGCATTTTGATTGTACATGACAGTATCTCTTCACATTCCAGTATGTACATGGCATCATTATTCTCTCTTACTCTATCTTGATTTTCATTGTAGTGAGTTCTGAAAGTGATGACAGTCTTAGAGGGTTAGCTTAAGGCCACGTGTAGCCTTAAGCACCATGTGACATCTTGGGATAGGTTCTCGGGGCGCTACAAGCTTGGTATCAGGGACAAAGGTTCAAAGAGTTCTTGGGAGTCTGACAAGCCGCGTTACGTAGAGTCTTGATCATCGGTCTGTAGCGTGCCATATCTATGAGAAAGAGGCTACGGGGCATTTTAGGAAAAGTTGTTTATTTCTTTCAAAATTCTATCCTTCCAATGACTGTTTCTGTCTACTATTAATTTGTTCTCTATTATAATAGAAAATGCCTCCTCACAGAGCTCGCAGAAACAACGAATGATCTCAACCCGTTGACCCCTTGAACGAGCATGTGTTGCATGCGGAATTCCGAGCAGCTTTTCAGGTGCTAGCCTAGGCGGTTACCGCCAATGCTCAAACCCGTGCACAGGTTATAGTTCCACCTCCGCAAGAAGGTAATTCAATAGTAGCTCAGGTTCGTGAATTTATGCAGATGAATCCACCAGAGTTTTATGGGTCAAAGACAGGTGAGGACCCGTAGATGTATTTGGATGAAGTGATAAAGATCACTCAGATTATGCACATGACTTAGAAGGAGAGTGTTGAATTGGATGCCTATCGAATGAAAGATGTTGCATATGATTGGGTGGAGATGTGGAGGAAGAGTAGAGGGGGGAATGCCACTTCCATGACTTGGCAGTTGTTCCAGGAGGCGTTCTTAGACAAATTCTTTCCCTCGTAGCTGAGGGAAGTGAAACTAGAAGAATTTATGAACTTGAGACAGGGCTCTATGACAGATAAGGAGTATTTTCATAAGTTTAACCAATTATCTAAGTATTCTCCCGGTATAATGGCCGATTCTAGAACTAGTATGAGTAAGTTTTTGGCTGGTGTATCTGGTTACGTTGTGAAAGATTGTAGATTCGCTATGCTTAATAGTGACATGGACCATTCAAGACTAATGATTCATGCTCATTATATTGAAGCTAACAAGGTGAAGAAGAGAGAATGAGTAAGGGAAAATAAGAGAGTTAGATCAGAGAAGCAGGGGTATGGTCAGACTAGATTTTCTGAAAGGAATTGCCCTCAGTCCTAGTTCACTTGTGCCAGCGCCTTCATTAGACAGTGCTCCCGCATTTAGAATTAGGTAGGAGCAGGGTAATAGGCCTACTATGTCCATGTCTCAGGACAGTGTGAGTAACAGACCTCGTCCTCCCACATGTCCGAAGTGTGGTAAGGACCATCCTGGTGAGTGCTTAATCGATCGGAGGGGTTGTTTTGGTTGCGGTAAGTTGATCCATCGATTCAGGGATTACCCATACGCTAGACCGGGGAGTCGTGATGTTCATCCCTAGAGTCAGGCTATTAGTGATCCATCCCCTTTAGCTCGTCCTACTCCTTCCCAGGGTGCCTCATCTAGTACTGCAAGTTGTCAATGCCAGAATCACTTTTATGCTATACCACCTCGCCAGGAGCAGGAGGATTCACCAGATGTTGTTACTAGTACACTCTATGTATTTTATTTCGATGTGTATGTGTTGAAAGAACCTGGGTTAAGTCTTTCTTATATGACTCCGTTGATGGCTGTGAATTTTGAAATCAGTGCTGAAAAGATTCTTGAGCCTTTTCTAGTTTCTAGTCCAGTAAGTGAATCTATTGTTGCTAAGAAAGTGTATAAGAAGTGTCCTATCACTGTCCTTAACAAAAACATGTTTGCAGACTTGATTGAGCTAGACATAGTTGATTTTGACGTTATTTTGGGTATGGATTGGCTTCACTTTTGTTATGCATCTATAGACTATCATACCCGTGTAGTCAAGTTTTAGTTTCCCAATGAGCCATTTTTTAAGTGGTCCAAAAATTCTGCAGCTCCCAAGAGTCATTTTATATCCTACCTTAAGGCCAGGAAATTGATGTCCAAGGGTTGTATCTATCATTTGGTTTGAGTTAAAGACACTAAGTCTGAGACTCCGAGTATGTAGTCCATTAGTGTTGTCAATGAGTTTTTTGATGTTTTCCATGAAGATCTCGCAAGAGTACCTCCCAAAAGAGAGATAGAATTCGGGAATAATTTTTTTCCCGATACATAGCCTATTTCTATTCCTCCGTATCGTATGACCCCCGCAGAACTTAAGGAGTTGAAAGAGAAACTCAAAGATCTTCTTGATAAGGGTTTTATAAGGCCCAATGTGTCTCTTTGTGGC
This sequence comes from Capsicum pubescens, assembly GCA_030864215.1. Taxonomy (NCBI): domain Eukaryota; kingdom Viridiplantae; phylum Streptophyta; class Magnoliopsida; order Solanales; family Solanaceae; genus Capsicum; species Capsicum pubescens. The sequence goes on along the minus strand of CM061543.1, from coordinate 220,443,808 downwards.
ACACCCGTTCTATTTGTGCGAAAGAAAGATAGTTCATTGCATATGTGCATTGACTATCATCAGCTCAACAAGGTAACAGTCAAGAATAAGTACCCTCTTCCCAGAATTGATGACCTGTTCAATCAGCTGCAAGGTGCTACTTATTTCTCGAAAATAGACTTGAGATCCAGTTATCACCAACTTAAAGTCAGAGAGTTTGATATTCTAAAGACGGGTTTTTTCACCAGTTATGGTCATTTTGAATTCTTGGCCATGTCCTTCGAGCTAACAAATGCCCCAGCAGTTTTGATGGACCTTATGAATCGGGTGTTCAGACAGTTACTGGATATGTTTATTATAGTGTTCATAGAAGATATTCTTGTGTACTCCCGAAATAAGACCGATCATGAAGATAATCTCTGAATTGTCTTACAAACCCTTAGAGATCATCATTTGTTTGCCAAATTTAGCAAGTGTGAATTTTGGCTAAGGTCAGTTGCCTTTCTGGGTCATAGTGTTTCTTCTGAAGGTGTTCAAGTTGATCCTTGAAAGGTAGAAACTGTGAAAAATTGGCCTAAACCTATATCTCCATCCGACATAAGGAGTTTCTTAGGTCTAGCTGGTTACTATCATTGTTTTGTTGAAGATTTCTCCTCCATTGCATCTCATTTGACTCGGTTGACCCAAAAAAAAGTTAAATTTTTGTGGTCTGATGTTTGCGAGAAGAGTTTTCAGTAGTTGAAGATTCGACTAACTTCAGTCCCTGTGTTGGCCCTTCCTAATAGTGTAGATGATTTTGTGGTGTATTGTGATGCCTCTAGAGTTTTTTTGGGTTGTGTGTTGATGCAAAAAGGTAAGGTTATAGACTATGCCTCCAGGCAGTTAAAATTGCATGAGAAGAATTACCCGACCTATGATCTCGAATTAGCTGTCGTGGTTTTTGCCTTAAAAATCTGGAGACACTATTTGTACGGCGTTCATGTTGATGTCTTTATGGATCACAAGAGTTTACAGTATGTTTTTACTCAGAGAGAGTTGAACCTTCAACAGAGGTGATGGTTGGAATTGCTAAAGGACTATGATATGAATGTGCTGTATCACCCGGGCAAGGCCAATATGGTAGCAGATGCCCTTAGCAGATCATCCACGGGCAGCATAGCACATATAGAAAAAGATAAGAAGGAGTTGGCCCAAAAAGTGCATTGTTTGGATAGGTTAGGTGTTAGATTGCTTGACTCAGTTGAGAGTAATGTTTGGGTTCAGAGTAGTTCTGAATCTTCCCTAGTTTTGGAAGTGAAGGAGGAACCGGACATGGATTCTCGTTTGATCGAACTGAAAAAGTCAGTTAAAGACCAAAAGGTGGAGGTTTTCTCCTAAGGGGGAGATGGTGCATTGAGATTTCAAAATATATTGTGTGTTCCTGATGTTGATGATTTAAGGAAGAGGATTATGGATGAGGCGCATGCCGCACAGTATTCTATTCATCCCGGTGCTACCAAGATGTATCGCTAGTTTTGGGAAATTTATTGGTGGAATGGTATGAAGAGGGATATAGCGTAGTTTGTAGAGAAGTGTGAAACTTGCCAACAGGTGAAGATAGAGCACCAGAGACCCGGTGGTATAATGCAAGAATTTAGCATTCCTACTTGGAAGTGGGAAGTTGTGAACATAGATTTTGTGACCGGTTTACCTCTCTCCCATCGTCATCATGATTCGATTTGGGTTATTGTAGATAGGTTGACTAAGTCAGAACATTTTCTGCCAGTACATACATCTTTTACCACTGAGGACTATGCTAATCTATACATCTGACAATTAGTCAGATTGCATGGAGTTCCGTTGGCTATCATCTCCGATAGAGGTAATCAATTTACTTTTCAGTTTTGGAGAGCCTTTCAGAAGTGTCTTGGCACCCTAGTTCATCTTATCTCCACTTTTCATCCACAGATGGACGGTCGGGCTGAGAGGACCATCCAGACCTTAGAGGATATGTTGAGGGCATGTCACTTCAAAGAAAGTTGTGATGAACATTTGCCATTAATTGAATTCTCTTATAACAATAGTTTTCATGCTAGCATTAAAATGGCTTCATTTGAGGCTTTGTATGGAAGGAGGTGTAGATCACCCGTAGGTTGGTTTGAAGTGGGTGAGGCTGCTGTGATTAGACTTGATGCTATGTTCGAGGCTATGGAAAAAGTTAAGTTGATTCGGGAGAGGTTGAAGACAGCCCAGAGTCGTCAGAAGTCGTATGCAGATGTGACAAGAAGAGCTCTTGAGTTTGAGGTTGATGATTTGGTGTACTTGAAGATTTCACCCATGAAAGGGGTGAAATGTTTTGGAAAGAAAGGAAAGCTTAGTCCCCGATATATTGGCCCTTATAGAGTTTTGAATCGTGTTGAGAAAGCAGCTTATGAGATTGAGTTTCTATGCTCAAGAAGCACATTGGTGATTCTGTTCTGGTTGAACCATCATAAAACTTTGATGTTTAGGACAATATTTCTTATGATGAGGTTACGGTCGAGATTCTAGATCATCAAGTCCGTATACTAAGGAACACGAAAGTTCCCTTGGTTAAAGTTTTGTGATGAAATCAATCAGTCGAGGGTGCTACTTGGGAAGCTGAAGCAGATATGCGAGCCAGTTACCCTCATCTTTTCTCCATGAGTTCAAATCAAGCCGAAGGTACTATTCTTCCTCAATTCAGCTGTGCATTTAACTATATGGCTACTCTCTCTATGATTCATGAATTCTGTGCAGTACTCAAAATTTTAGAGTAAAGTAAGCCCTTCAAGTGGGTCGTTCCAGTTATGAGTCCTAATTTTCTCTTGTTCTTGACCTATCTGGCAACATTCGAGGATGCATGTTTCCAAGGCGGAGATATTGTACTACCCCAATTGTTCCTTAAGCCTAAATCTGTCTTTTGAGTAGATAGCGGTGTCTTCTAAAGTGATTGATGTTTATATTGTGTCTTTTTGTTATGTATAGCATTGAATAAGCTTTCCATAGATACCAATTTCATCGAAATCCGACATTAGACGAGGAAGTTATGGCCATTTTACTAAGCGATGTCGAAATCGCCCAGGCCTGACGGTTGACCTGAAGGACCGCCAAGTCCTTTGTGGACCGTCAATTTTCCCGTTAATCCAAGGCAGTAACCCCTTTTTCTGTCCATCGTGCGACGGCCAAATGGTGGGCCACCAAAAATTTGACGGACCGTCGAAGGGACTGTCAAGTCGAGGCAGAATGTCCCGTTTCTGGCCCCCAAGTGACGGACGATTTGGAGGACCGTCCGTTTCCTGATGGATCATCACTTTGACAGTCACATCGAGGAAGAATTTCCTAGTTTTGTCACTCGAGTGATGGACGATCTGGTGGACGGTCAGTTCCTCTGATGGACTATCAGTTCGACCGTCACAGACCCGATCGACAATTTTTTTAACTCATTTTTAGGGGAATTTTGGTCATTTCCGTCCATTTTGGTCTTGTATATAAATATCCAAGTAGAGAAGAGAAGTTCATTTTTTCTCCTTTCTCTTCCATAACCCTCTAGAAACTAGGGTTTCTTCCAAAATCCTAAATCAAATCTTCTCCAAGAAATTCAAGAATTTTCCAAAGATTTTACCAAGTTGTTCAAGAATTAAGTTCTCCAAGTCAAAGGCATCAAGAAACTTAGCTCAAAAGTGTAAAGAAGATTTTCTAGTCAAGCTTGCTCATCTTAAAAATCATAATCCAAGGTATGTGGGGTTTGAACAAGGACTCTTCTTTCGTTCTAGTGCCCAAAGATTTAATTTCTACTATTGAATTTCATGGTTTTGCGAAGTGGGTTTACACCCAAATTACATTATCAATGATTTATGAGAATTGAGCTATTCAAGATTGACATATATGTCTATTTCATTGTTTTATTTCTTAAATTTAGAATTTATTCCATAAGTTGTATATTGTTATTATGAATTGATGATTGATGAATGATTTGAGATAAGTGTCATGATTTAAACTTTTCTATAAGAAGTTTGATTATCGAATATATATTGACATTTGAGATTGAAAGCCAAGAATGAGTCCTTTTGAAGTCTTCTTAAAGTTTTGACATTCGACATGATTTGATGAGCAAGTACACTTGACGTTGAGAAGGATTGTTTTGATTTTGGGTCGAGTTAGGAATCCACAGTTGTATATGGTTTACAGATGAGATATATTTATGTTTTGGTCTTTATGATAGACCCATGAGTTGTTATTTATTAAGGTGGATTTCCTAATGCGTTCTGACCTGAGTCTGGGTGGAGTATTTAGCACCGAACGAAAAATATGGTATTTCCCCAAAACTACGTGCCACCATAGGATTTTTTTTGATAATTGTGGGCCAGAGGCCGAGTATGAGATTATGATCACGAAGTTGAGGTTGTACTCCCTGGAAAGAGTACGACGCTCCTACCAATGTGGGGCTCTTTCCTTTGAAGGGAAAAAAGTTGGACTCCATGCGGCTCACATGGTTTATGTTGGTTATAAGAAACTCCCAAGTCCATAATATTCTAAGTTTCTTGAGTTATCGAGTCACTCTAAGTCATGAGTCAAAGAGTTTGAGTCAAGTCCAAGGATTTATGAGATTTATGAAGCATGTGTTATTTTTGATGCTTTATGGAAATTATGTTTCAGGAAATTCAAGCGAAGAGAGTCATTATTGTCAGCATGCATGATTTTATTTTATATTTATGATATTATTTAAAAATGTTGCATACACCCCCACATACTTAGTACATTCCCAAGTACTGATTCCCATGCTCTTGTGTGTTCTATATTTCCTCATGATGTAGGTTCGGGTGCTCAGTCTCAGCAGCGACAGTAATCTTCGAGTACCTTCATCTATATTTCTGCAGTTGGTGAGTCCTCATGGTAAGAGGACCTATGTCCCTGATTTTTCCTTGTTAGTAGATGGTTTTTTCTTTTCAGTTCAGTACGAGTCAGTTGGGGATTTGTCCCAATAGCTCCTCAGTCTTATGTAGTAGAGGCTTTGTCAGACTAGACTAGCAGTATGTGCAGAACTTCAGTATTTTGATTGTATAGGACTGTATCTCTTCATAATCCAGTATGTACATGGCATGATTATTCTTTCTTACTGTAGCTTGATTTTGTCGTAGTTAGTTCTGAAAGTGATGACAGGCTTAGAGGGTTATCTTGAGGCCATGTGTGGCCTTAAGCACCATGTGACGTCTTGGGATAGGTTCTCGGGGCGTTATAGCTGTGGGTAAGGAGAACTGGCAGTAGAGAAGGATCCAGAACTCCCCCACTTCTTTTTCTACCACTTTCCACCATCTCTACCACGCTGAGATTGTGCACCTCTCTGATTAGAAAATTTGCCCTACTTTTTTTTCCTATGTCAAATTTCTACCTGCTTTCTATTCTCATTCTTAACTTACTGCATATGAACAGTAAACCTAGAGATGTCCATATCCCTAATGAGAAAAGAAATCTTTCTCTAAAAAATGATATCTCTATTCAGCCTAAAATCAAACTTTCTCATTCTCGACCTCATATCATCCACCAAATCAGGACATCCTCTCTTGCCTGAGGTTCACAAACTCATCTATTTAAGCTTCCCTCAACTCTTGAGGAAGAAATGATCCATGAAGGCATTATAAAAGGGCTTCCACAATCCTTCCTCTTCCTTATCAGCCTTATGTCTATCCCACTCCTCATACCACTAATAAGTAACATCTTTGAGCTGATAAGCTGCAAAGCTAACTCTTTCCACATTAGAAGACTGCATGACCCAAAATATCTTCTCCAGTTTATCTAAGAAGAATTGTGGGTCTTCGTCCACCTTTACTCCCATAAAAGTAGGAGGACCCATCTTAGTAAGCTAACCAACCCTTGTGGCCTCAGAAGATAAAGCACTAAACGCATCCCTCTCAACCTAAACAGTGACCATCTGAGCAATAACATTGATAGACTGACAAAACTCTACGTTCATCACATTACCCTGAGGGACCAGAGAAGTAGTTAGAGGAATCGGAGGAACTCCACCACAATTAGGAATAAGAAAATGAGATCAAAGATGTACGCCAGATGTGGGAGGTACCACTTCAGCATTATCCCAAATAAGGCAGAAGGATTCCTTTGCATTCCATATCTAAGAGGCATGATCTGAAAGACAAATAACCAAGGATTCAAGAAGATTCCAGTACTGAGAATTTTAAGAAAGTGAAACATTTCTAATTTTCTTAAAGCCTCTGTCTTATGAGTTCGGTGATCTACACACCCTAAAAAAACTATACTTGACATGGATTTGTGGACATCCCAGTTGACCATGAACCTAAAGCTCGGATACAAACTTGTCACAACCCGAATTAAGTCGTAGACATAATGGGCATCCCAAGTCTAACCAAGACTGGGGACCGCCCCCTTAACCCAACCCAACCACCTTTAACAGCCTTAGATGAGATGAATTTCAAACATATAACAAGCTAGCATTATTGTTCACATCAAGACTCAGGATAGGATCATTATCGTGACCAACCAAACCAAGACTAACCGTACCAAACCCAAACATCCATACCATACAAAACCAAAGCTAATATCAAAACATATAATAATAATCAATCCCAAAATATAATATGATGTAATAGTGAGAAATTATGTCCGATGATGCCAACCTCCTAGCTTATTCTAATGCCAAGTCTGACACCAATACCGATCCTACACATACCAACCCCCAGAAGTACCACAAAGACTCTATCCAAAAATTATGAATATCCAATTGGGACATGCCCCAAACCATGGCCAAAACCAATATCCAATATGAAAACAAAATGTGTAAGAATGTTTGTATCATGAAATGGAGCCTTCCGGAAATATGGAAGCTCACCGCTTCATTCCAAATGTTTTCCCCAATTCAATCACTATATAGGAGGAGTCAAACAGCCGGTTCTTGCATAGAGTCAGTATACAACCGCCAGTAGATGGGTTAGCGAGTGATCGCTAGCATGTATCTCAGGATAAGGATAAAGTAATGTCCTTTAAACAACCAAATAAAACCATAGAGTATTCCCGGGAAAGGGAATCCGTGTTTAACATACATTTAAAACCTTTTACCTGGGCTGTGTAACATTACCCTTTAGCCACACCCATGGGCCGTATGGGTTCAGCTCCCCCTCCTGAAAGAATTCTAGTGCATGTAGTCGCACGACCAGGAAATATCCCAAGGGATTACTAGTACATACCTCCAATATTAAATGTGACACTCGCACGTGGCCGTCAAAGACCCCTCATATCAGCAAATATGAGTTTCCAATTTTGGTCCCCCCGAAACATCCACCTTCCATGCCTTAGTTACATTTAACGCCATTAATGCCCAAATTAAAACCATGTCCAAACCAATCAAATTAACTTTTCTTAAACAAGGCTATTTATTAATGGTATCTTCATACAAACCATACTTGAAAAATTTATCCATAGCCAAACTATTTAGGTTAATGGGACTCTGAAGTGCCCTATCCATTTACTATAATAACCCCTTAGGGGACTTTCATATACTCCACAAGCAAAACCAATAATCCTACAAACTTTGTAAACCATTTAAACCATTTATAGTTTCATATATAAGTTGAAAACAAGCAAGAGATCCATTTAAAGAAGTCGATGTAATTAACATATCTTCATATGCATTTTATCAAACACCTTAGGGGCATAATATAATCAAAACCAATTCCAAAGATCATTAAACGATTACCATGAAAACCAAATGCATAAAACCATCATTAATTCATATAAAAGCATAATTAAAACATGGTAAACCATAACCAAGCCATTATAAACCAAACCCCCAATTAATTGTTGAAAACCATAAATCATGCAACATTGATAACATGAAAATAACTATAAAATTCATGCCTTTTTAGAAATAAAAAGTAGTGAAGAGACACATACCTAAAACCAAGAAAGATGATTGAATAAAATCACCAAAGCAATCCCCAAGTTGAAACCCTAGCTCTCTTGCCCCAAAATTTTTTATGAGAATTGTTGAATATTTAGAAATAGTTTTTGATGTGTTAATGAATAAAATAATAGGATAAATAACCTCCTAAGAGTATTAGAAGTCGTGGGTAATAATTAGGGAAAGTAGTAAAATCTCCAAAATACCCCCACTTAAGTCCCTTAAAAACCCATTACAGGGATACGACTGACCCTCTTACAAGTCATACCCTTTCTTACATTTGGTTCCCACCAGTCATACCCAGGCCTTAACCTTGGATCAGATATTATCAAGTATATGACTCATCCAACAAAGTCGTAAACTCAGCATATGATCCTTAACATGATCCATATCCCTTGCAGAATGAATTACTAAGAGGATCAAACACTGCCCACTATACGAGTCCCTGTTACGACTCGTATCCAAGCCTTACGAATCATATTCTTAAGTCGTGACCATTCTAGTAATCAAAACCATCTCACCAACTAACACTGGTCTATTTACAATAGGACCATACCACTCGTACCCTAGTAAATCACTCGTATCCATGAGTCGTATTAGGTTCGAAGAACAAAAATTTCTAAGTCCAAAACCCAGGATATAACAATGGCACTAGCAATTCATTTTGTCAAATAGTCAAACTCAGTGCCATCTTCATCTTGATCGTGTTTGGAAGCTTTTAATACCAGTGATTTTTCCCTTTTTGCATCATTCTTCTCCATTCCTTGTTACTTCTTGAGCTCATTGGTTTTTACGTTTCCAATCTATTCATCCATGGTGAGGGTTTTCAGGTTTCTAGCTTTAGTTATGGTATCCACCTTGCTATCCCTTGACTTGGGAAGAACACTAAGAATTTTTCTCACTTTCTTTTACAAAGGAATCACTTCACCTAAGTAGTGAAGCATTTTTGTGATAGAAGTGAACCTCATATGCATTACTTGAATTATTTCTCATTCCTTCGTGGTAAAGGTTTTATACTGAGTAGTTTACATGTCTACTTTTGAATCCTTCACATAAGGTGTGCCTTGATAAGTTATCCTCAATTAATCCCAGATCTCTTTAATATTTTCACCAGTTGAGATCCTATTGTACTCATCAAGACCTATGCCACATATTAACTGCTTCTTGTCTATGTAATTCTTTCCAATATTTTTTTTGTCTTTATCGTTGAACTCCCTCCTGGTTTGGATAACCATTCTTGTCACATCTTCTTCTTTGACTTCTTTTACAGGAACATAAGGACCATAAAGAATGATGTCCATAAGTTTACTATCCTCAGCTATGACGAAGTCAAACATTCTATTTTTCCACCACCAATAATATTATCCATTGAATCTTGGAAGTCTAGTTATAAATTGTGCTTCTTCTAGATTAGGTGGAGAAGCCATTCTAACCAGAACACTCTAGGTCTAAGCCTCTTAGAGTGACCAGGCTCTGATACTAATTTTTAAAACCCTTGGGGGTCTGCACCACACAGAAATGTACTAGGTATCTCAAAATCAATCACTGGAAAAGTACACAAAAATAACCAAGAAGTAAGAGATAGTGCATAAAGAACAAAAACATAAGGATTTTTACGTGGAAGCCCAGAAAGGGAGAAACCACGGCTTTCCCTCACAAGCACCAAATAAATCCACTATAATCAACCTCCTGATTATAGTCTAGATTTCAGCCTAACTCTAGGATCCCTACACTAGCAGCAACTACACTACTAACTCATCTTGGTAACTCTACCAAGGACTATCTCTACACCGATTACCTCTAATCAGTGTCATACTTAGACAAGTCTACCTAAGCAACTCTCTCAACTTGAAAACAAGACATTACTTTTATAGCTAGAGTAATTCTTTTACAAATCAAAGCTGACTATAGAATACTCACTCACTCTTTAAGCATATTACATAGATAAGAATATGAGCAATGTTTGAGCAATCTTGAAATGGAGTTTTTCCTACCTCTTTTTTCTCTTTAGAATTGGCAAAAACCATTTGATGAAGCAACGCCTCTTCCATTTTATAGTTGAGTGATGATTAAGGTTGAAAGATCATTCGACAGATTGTCCAAGTCAATATAAAATAGAACCTATAAGTTTGTTACAAATAGGACAAAATTATGCCAGTTGTAATGTAACTTGTATGCCCAAGGACCTGGCCCCTTCCAGTTTAACTGCTCATCATCAAAACTACATATAGCACTAAGTCCAATTTAAATGTGATGTAATCCACTCCACGAGTCTTAACAAGGGTCAAATTACAGAGCCTATCCTCACAAGAGATAAAAAAAACTCATATGTATCCTCGCCCGGAGCACCAAAAATCCTGGGTGGATATACTCTCAAGAATCTACCCAACATCTTCTGCTACTTAGAAGATATAGTGTGTTAGGAAACCACTAATTGAGCAACTACCAATTGAGCAACTGCCGGTGTAGGAGGAACCATAACTCTGGGAGACTCGGTACCACTCTGATCTATAGAACGTGCACCATCAGACAACATATTACAAACTAACCCCTAAATCTAAACCAACACATCTCAAAGAACTAAGAAGAAATAAACACTAATGGAGCCTGGGCTAGTCCCTGGCCAACCACTAACTAGGGAAGAATAATCTTTGGCTTAGGAGCGGGAATAGATCCTGAGGAAGGTGGCCTGTCCTAGCCCCTAATTCAGGAGACACCATGCAGCTTTCCATGGCCCAGGGTAATCCTCGAACAGGAAAAGAATCCCTAGGCTCGATCTCAGAACCCTCATCTCATGTAGCGGTAGCACGTGTCCTGTCCATCCATAAACAAGTAAAGTCAAGGGAATACTCCTACAAACCAACTCCAACTATAAGCATAATATTAGTAAATGAAGTGAAGAACTCCTTAGAATGTACCATAGCCTCTCGAAGAGCAGAAAATAAACATCATCATCATTATCCGTAGGACTCTACAAAACACTAGTTGTTGTACCAATACTACTTGTGAAACCTAGGCTCTGATACCAATTTGTCATGACCTAATTTAGGAGTCATGATAGCACCTAGGAAATCCCACCAGTAATTAAGCCAAAACCATAACCCTGGCCTAATACAATGGGTTAGTTTTGTAGTTAATGCCCATCGTATACAAAATTCAAGAACACAATATATAAATAAGCAAAGGTTCATGATAGATAAAGACAGTCAATACAAGATACCGATCCCATGACCTAGTAGAGCCAGTACAAGAGCATCTAATATTATCAACACAACTCAAAAGTCTAGAATAATCAATACATCTGTCTTTAAATAAAAGACAAAATTAAAGATAAAGGGGAAATGGGTGACTCGAAGTCCAAGAGTTCAACCTATCTTAAAAAATCAGTCAGCACACAAACAACGTTGTACGACTATAGCTAGTACTTAAATACTCTCATTCTTATTTACCAAATGTGATATTCCATTTACAATTATTTTTACTATTTTATGTTAAAAGGCCTTCAAATCTAATTGATTCGTATTCCCAAAACATCATAAGTTCTTTCATACAAACTAAGACAGACTAAAGCAGTAATAAATTACAAATTTGGAACACCTGAAAGCCTTCCTTATCTTACAAGAATATTTTAACTGAAAACCCTTTCAAATTAGTCACATAACCAAAATCCAATACAAAGCCTTCTTATCAAATTTACTTAGTAATCTTAACCATCCCACAAAATTTATCTTGGCATTGATATGATATCTAAAACCATAAATATACCAACTAAATCTTGTAAAATACTTGGTTTCACATACGCATCCTCATTAATTTCCCAGTCAGTTTAACACAATCATACCCACTAAAAACTTTGTTTATCCATAAATATATTATCCCAATATTTATTTACACCTCTTGGTCTCAACTGATATCACTAGACCTAAATTTAACCCCTAGGATACACTTCACAACCTACACCTATGAGTGCCTACCATTAATCCACCACTTTAATTTACCTTATATACTAGTGCATCACTTGAGTATCCAGAGCAAATACTAGTTAGTTCTCCAAATCTAAATGCACCGTCAAACTCCATTATCCAAATAGGTGAAACAACTAATAGCTCCTTAAGTAATTACTCTTCACACTGGTTGACTAGCATATCTATTTCCATTCATCCCTTACTCTATCTTAGTAATACCATATCATGAAATCCCACTAGATTCATTACTTTTTCACAACATAACCGTCAAGGTCATACCCAAATAACACCATATAGTTCCATTTATCAAACAACTATAATGCATTATATCAACCCCTTTATCTCTCGCCTAAAGAATAATATGTATATTTATTATCACCATACAAAAATGAGTAAACATGAATCTTACTGGAGGAATATTGCTACATAATCCTACAAAATCCAAACATAAGAAAATTTCCCATTTTATCTTAAAGTTGTCAACTATCTCCCTTTGAGAACTCTTAAGATATGGCCATTATTCATTTGCCATGTTACCCCACAAACAAACATCATCCATTTTATAAATCCCAGTCAATATCAAAAGGTAGCGTACTTTATGACTTTAGTCAAGTCAATGCATATCCTATTATAGCCGTTGTATTATAAAATTTAGACCATCTGAACTAGTTCATAAGATAGAAAGTATGCCTTTTTTATGATCCCAAATGTAGTCGTAAAACCTCAGACCTTGTTATAAAAAACAATTTCTCATGATCATAACTTTCTCTCTCACCTGCTCAATAGATCTTTCATAACATTATCCTTTCCATAGAGTATTGGTATATATACCTATCCTATTAATAAATCGATGAGACTTTAATATTTATTCTAACCTCTTTTGAAGCATCTTCAGTCTCACTATATACTGTGCAATCCATCACTATTATGACAAACTTCATTAATTGTAGTCTTCAAAGTTACCATGAGTATTACCTGGATATTCTTTTAATCATACCATCCTAATCATCAATATTATTTCTGATATCATCTAACTGACATATGTACTCTTTCTAGTGATGAACAACCAACTAGAGAAGATAAGATGATCATGATGCTTCTCAACCTATTATCCAAAATTTTAAAATGAATATCCCTAGAGTGTATAATCTAAACCACAACCTTACTCAAACTATCTCCAAATTATAAATACCACCTACATTTGGCTATATAATCTTCTCATTAGTCTACCACTCCTTTTTTAGTACCAATTTATATAGAAAACCATATGATATCACCCCAAACTACAAGTGAGAGAATGGTATGAAGAGGTCTTGAGAGTTAGACCAAACTAAGAAATCATGATAAGGAATTAAGAAGTTGAATTTTCTATAGTCCTATAGCCTCACAAATATAGATAACGAACAACTTTGCAATGATCTGCGAGAGTCTACTAGACATTTTCTTTTGTACTCATGAGACTGCTGAACCTAGAGCTCTAATATAATTTATCATGACCCAAAACTAAGGGTCATTATGGGACGTACTCCAAGCTCTGTGGTAGGTAGGCCTACTCGACAATAAAGGATTAAATTAAAAATAAATACAATGGGTTGAAAATATTTAAAAATAATAACAAAAGATGGACCTTCAACAACAACATAAAGAAACCAAAATATGACAAAAACACAAAGACTCGATGTCACAAAACAAGAGAGACTCTATTATAAAAAAAATGTCAAACAACTACATTATATTCTTTAATAATAGGTACAAAATATGAAATAGATGAATAATGGAGACCACCTCAACCACACAACTCACCACGACTTTGATAGGATATTAGAATATGCATTATCAGGGTCTTCTAAGGGCACCCATTCTAGGATATGAACCATAAAGTTATGAAAAATTAGGATTGAGTATGACCTACTTATACTCAGTAGGCATCATTAGCGAATTAAGCTTAAGTAGACAACTATCAAGTAAAAATGCTTTAAAGTAACTACACTTGTATGACAAAACGTCCCCACAGTTTAATATCATAAAGGAAGACATAATATAGTTCAATCACAATAACAACAAAAAATAAGATGTAATGCAATGTAATATAATGATATGAGATGAGATGCAATGGTTATAGTATATCGGTATACAACTTCCAAGCCTAAGATTGAAGGTGAGAATACATGAGGGGTTCACAACCCATATACATCACAATATTAATCAATCAAAGATGTCAACATATCCCACAATCAAGTCATATGAAAATCTCATAACACTTGATGATAGAATCTTAGTTCATGATTTTAAAAGGTGGTTTATTTTCTTTAAAAAAATAGTGATTCTTAGTGGTACTATATGCATTAATCATGAAACCAATGAATGATAAAGCATGTCCATGATATAATCAATAATGCACAAAATTAGTCCAGTAATATCATATATGAGTCAGTCCTCTCAACTATCAGCAAAATCATAATATAAGTCCACACAAAGGCATCACAATGATAAAAAATATCTCAAATCATAATCAAAGTCAACACAATCCCTCGCACACGTATCACAATAATAAGGACCAACTTAAATTGCAACTAAGGTCAATACAAGCCCCCAAATAGGTATTACAATAATAAGCATCAACTTAAATTATTACAACGGTCAAAACAAGCCCGCACACAAAATTAAAATAATATAACTCAATACAAATAATTTAAAAACCAATAATTTACCCATCCCACAGCATACATTACATGATAAGTCCTTAACTATAACTTCCTGTATTTTCGAGCTAGACTTTGAACTATCGTTCCTACGTGTATAAACACTAATTCAATAATTTATATTTGAATACATGTGTAATGATATTTTTAATTGTGGGGAAAGTGCTTATGAGGTAAAAAATATTCCTAGGAATCACTTAGAGCAAAGTTGAGCAAAGACCCTTTGCTTCGGCAATGTTTTTGTATTTGATTATACAATGGTCAACTTTGAAGGTGTAAAAATTTTGACATAGGTTGAATTTTATAGATAAAGACCCTCCATATTATATATAACTAAGTTAGCTTCCCAACTATACCAATTTTTCCTTAATATGATACCCAAGCAAAAAGTTATGTCCTTTTTTGTGAGAGACAGTAAGGGGTAACGATAGCCCCGTGCTGCGAGGGCTATTCCACCCAACTAGGGGTTGTATAGTGAGGTATGATTCACCCAACTAGGTGTCACACCACTATGTCTATTCCCATGGGAAAAAGAGTCCAAGTGGTAGTTTAGTCTTTTCCACTCAACCCCAGCCGTCCAAACACGATTTATAATACAAAAAGGGATATTATTTACCTATCATCCTCAAAAAAACTAACGTAAAAACACTCCTCTTTTACAATAACAATAATTCAAGATTATTCTCTCAAGAACACAAGGATATAAGTTTCAAATTCAAGATTTCTTCAAGAATCCAACAGTTCAAGCTTCCAAGTTCAAGAAATCTTCAAGAAATATCAATAATAGGATTTCTTTCATAAGTTCATCAATAAAGTCTCAATATTCAAGCATTCTTCACAAGTCAAGAAACTTAAGGTATGTGAAGTTTATTAACAAGGGTACCCCTTTCACCCTTGTGCCAAAAGTGTATGATTTTAAGATTTAATTTACTTGTTTATGAATTAGGGTCCATAGCCAAATTGCTCTATTCTTGAAGCATATTATTACCATGAGATTGAAAGCTTTAAATATATCAAGAATTACTTATGTTCACGTTTTAAATTATAAGATTCATATTATGATTTTAGTTTTATTATTTTGGCTGATATTATTGAATAATTTCAAGATGATTGTTGATCATGAAGTTTTTTCATGAATTTCTAATAATTTAAGAATATTTTATAATTCCTAAGTATAAGTACTGAGTTTATAAGAAGATTATGTTCTTAAGCTTCGCTGATAAGTTTTATATCATGATTTAAGGCAAAGATTGATCTTTTGATCCTAATATAAGATATGAAATCCACATTTGTTCATCCTGATTATGATTTAAATAAAGAGAAGACAAAATGGTTTTCATTCTATAAACCTTTATGCTATTTTAAGGTAAATTTCCTAAAGTATGAGCATATAAGTAAAATGGGAGTGTTATTTAGCACCAATTTGGGTATGAGTCCGAGGTCACATGCCTTAAAACTATGTGCCACCATAGGTTTAGTCCAAATATGGGTTAAGTATAGTGACCACTCAATTTAAGGCTCTATGCTGATGGCGAGGGTAGAACAACTCTCTTCAATGTGGATAAGACATTGGACTCCATGATAGATCACATGGTTTATGTCGGTTGGAAGAACCTCCCTAAAAAGAATTAAAAGAAAAGCTTTTAGAACTAAATGGCATGGATAACAAAGTTTATCCTTTTGCTTCATTACTCATGTTTATGATTTTGCAGTCTTTATTTTATTCAAGCTCAAGGTGAGTCATTTACACTTAGCATGCATCAATTAAAAGTTTATATAAATATTCAGATATTATTTTACTTATGAATTCACCCCCATATACTCAGTACATTTTAGAAGTACTGACCAACAGATATGTCTATGTGCTACATTATCTCATAATGTAGGTACCAATTGTAGCCTGCACATCATAATCATACATATTCCAGTTTCCAGTTAGCAGGTGAAGAGTTCTTTTGATTAAAGGACTCGAGTTAACTCTGGTTCTAATAACAATTTTTTATTCAGTTGTATTGACTAGGGATAGTTGGGGGTCATGTCTGGTGAACTATTCAGGCCAACTTTATTTTGTTTTAAGGTAACAAAATTAGTCAAGCTTAAATTTCTACAGATAGAGCTTTGTCAGAAAATCCCTACAAATAGTTATAGGATTCCATGTTTTCTCAAAAAGTATCCCATCAATTCTTTTATGTCCTAAATTTATAAAGATTTCATTCAAAGTCATGAAAGATCTTGTATTGAGCCTAAGTTAATTGTGTTTTTTGATCTCTTTTCAGAATCCTATGACAGCATGTGACCTAGAGTTAGAAGTATGGACCCAGAAGTTTAGCAGCAGTAAACTGGGGATAGTATTTTTCTGTATTTAGTAGATTATGTATCCATGAGGCTAGTTGTATGAAAGATGATTCAGTAGGCTTGGAATAATGTATTAAAGAATTTAAGTTTGTTGATTCAAAATCATATATTTTTTATGTTGGGTATGTTTGTGTAATGGTAATTCTTATGATTTAGGATAAAATATAAGTTTAGAGATGTTATATTAGTAGGCTATGAATAAAGTTAGTATGGTTCATTAAAGGTTTGGGGATATCCATGTTAAGTGTTAGAATCTAAGTTTGAATCTTTGAAGATTGAGCTAATAGAAAAAAGAGTTAAAGCTCTAGATGGTGTGAACTCAGGGTATGGTGATACTTATGAAGATTCTAAGTTAGTAAGTGTTCAAGTTATTATATGATGACCATTGGAGATATAGAATGTTAAGATTTATATCTCAAAAGGAAGTATTAGTAGTGGGTTTTACATTTTCAAGTGTAGTCTTTCAGGGTGAGTTTATTATTTATATGTATTATTATATCTCAAACTCCATAGTAGAATGGTTGCAGTTAAGTTTATAGTTTATTAAAGGGGTCAACAGACTTAGAATGATGGGTTAAAGCTAAGGGGGATATGATAGAACAAGTAACCAATTCAGGCTCTCAGATTCTAGTAGTGATGCCAATATGTTGTAGAACATCAATAAGGTAGGATGATGCCTAACCCATTCTTATCTTAGTGCAAATTTTTATACTTCAGTCATCACGATATCTACTCATGCCTTACATGTTAGCTCCATGATCATACCTCATATTCGTTCATTTTCCATAGAATTATGTACGCTTCTAGTTCCTAGTAGTAGCAGTTCAAGTTCACTTAGTAGTATGAATCATTTTCCATGAATTTATGAAATCTAAACAAATGTCATATACATCATGACTCATGTACTCATGCTTTACAGTATGCTCAATTCTCATAACTCATGGTGACTCTTAATGATCAACAAAATTCAGATTACGTCATGTATGTCATCAGTTTTGATCTTTGTAATGAATTCATGCCTCTGATATTCTATTCCTCAGGCCTCAGATAAGTGTCAAAGTTATGTATAGTGTTCTTCCATGCTTCAATATCTCATGTTCTAGCCTTTTCAGTGACCTCTATTATAAAAAGATAGTGGTGATGAAAAATTAATGAACAATTGTTTAGATAAGAGAGAGTAAATATTTCTTATGGGGTAAAGATTGTTGTATGCTTGTTTTATCTAAGGATATTAGTTTGAAGGATGATTAAGGTAAAGCTTTTGGTATATGTCATGATTAGTTGATAATTTCATGTGTGTCTTATTAAGAATAGTGCAAGAAAGTTGTTAATGATAGAGATTTTGTGAATATGAGAAAGATGTTTTATGGGTTTTTGCCTAGAAGTTCATATGTGGTTATAATGATAGGCTTGAATGTCATGTTGGTATATAAGAGGATGAGTGCATTTAGTGCTAGTGAATTCCTAGTATGAGGTTAACTTTAGTTGTTGAAGTGGAAAGAAGAATTATTCTTATGATAAAAGCTACGAAAATGCATGGGGTATTGAATTCATTGTTCAAACTATTGTTATGGTATTATGTATAGTACCTTGTAATTTCGAGTTAGGATTGAACATTGAAAGAGTATATAGCTCGACTCAGACTATGGCTGGAGTAGTTATATGTACCCATGTAAGTATTATAAATTTAATCAAATGAGCATGGTATTTAAGGGGAAAAGTATAGCTGAGGGATTATATTGAGATTCCTTTCTCATATAGGTTATTCAGATGATGCCCAATATTCTTTACTCCCTAATATTATTAGAACTTCTTGCAAAGAGTGTTGAAGAAATACTCCAGTTGAGTATAAAGTTTCATTATAATTTAGTTTGTATAGCCAGTAACTTAATTTAGCAGTCAGACAGACAAGTTCCCATAATTTTCCATCTTTCCATCTAGTCTTACTATCCAAAGTTCCATGAGTATGGCTATATCATGAGGTAATTCATTCAAGTTCATCCAAGTTACAAATTAAGTTCAGTAAAAGAATCTTGTTTTAGATTCATCTATTTAGTCGTTACTCAGTACATAAATGTTTAGTACAGGATCTCAGATTTCCTAGTATTCCAGCTCAGGCTTTGTGATACCCATTGTATGACCTTGATTTTGTTATATCCTGATTCATGCTTACATAATAAACTTGGCAATGCCCTGAAGCCTTTTCTTTTTAGATGTGTTTAGTTGAGGAAAAATTCCTAATGAGAAGTTACATACTTTATTCAATCCATAGTAACTTTTTGAATTCTATTGCATCAGTTAACACTTCACAGTTCTATATGTAAGATCATTTTACGAGCATTTCAATTGAGTTCTAAACTCTCGGCATGAATCAGCTCCTTACAGTCAATAAAGTCAAGTGAGCTCATAAATCAGTTTCATGATAGAAGATTTTAATGTTTCAACTCAGCCACATCCTTAATTATAAGACATGTTATGTGTACATCATTCCACACTCATAAGACTTCAACAAATTCCTATCCATCATTCGAGGAAGAATGATTCCAAGGGCGAGATAATGTAACACCCTGCATTTTTGAGCTAGACTTCACATCATTCCTATGTGTATAGACTCTAATCCCATAATTTATATTTGTATACATGTATCATTATATTTATCCTAGTGTGTTAAGTGTTGAGGTGAAAAATGTTCATAGGAATCACTTAGAGCAAAGTTGAGCAAAGAGCCTTTGCTTTGGCCAAATATTTGTATTCGATTATACAAGGGTCAACTTTGAATGTGTATAACTTTTGACATTTGTAGAAATATTCAGCTAAAGACATACCAAATCATAGATAATTGAGTTAGCTTTCCAATGATATAAATTTTTTCTTAATCCGATACCCAAGCGAAAAGATATGACTTTTTTTGGGAGAGATAGTAAGGGGTCGCGATTGCCCCGTGCCGCAAGGGCTATTCCACCCAACTAGGGGTCGCATCACGAGGGCTGATTCACCCATCTAAGGGTCATTCCACAATGTATATTCCCATGGGATAAAGAGGCCAATGGGGAGTTTAGTCCTTTCCTCTTATCCCAAGCCGTCCAAACACGATTTATAATATAAAAAAGGGCATTATCTGCCCATCTTCCTCAAAACAACTCATCCAAAAACTCTCCTCTTTCCCAAGAACAATAATTCAAACTTCTTATCTCAATAACACAAGGATTTAAGTTTATAATTAAATATTTCTTCAAGAATCCAATAGTTCAAGCTTTCAAGTTTACGAAATCTTCAAGAAATATCAAAAATAGGGTTTCTTTCACAAGTTCATCATTCAAGTCCCAAGCTTTAAGCTTACTTCATAGGAAAAAAAACTTAAGGTATGTGGGGTTTATGAACAAGGGTATCCCTTTAACTCTTCTACCCAAAGTGCATTACTTTAACATTTAATTTACTTGTTTTTGAATTAGGGTTCATACCCAAATTGTTGTCTTCTTGAAGAATATTATTGCCATGAGATTGTAAGCTTTAAGTATATCGAGAATTTCTTATGTTCATGTTTTAACTTATAAGATTCATATTGTGATTTTAGGTTTTTGACTGAGATTGTTGAAAGATTTCAAGATGATTATTGAGCATGAAATTTTATCATGAATTTCTAAGAAATTAAGCACATATTATAAGTCCTAAGTACAAGTATTAATTTTACAAGAAGACTATGTTGTTAAGATCCATTGATAAGTTTTATATCATGATTTAAAGAAAAGATTGATCTTTTTATCCTAAGATAAGATATGAAATCCACATTTGTTCATCCCGATTAAGATTTAAATAAAGAGAAGCATAACTGATTTTCATTCAACAAATTGTTATGCTATTTTAAGGTAAATTTCCTAAAGTATGAGCATATAAGTAACATGGGAGTAGTGTTTAGCACCGAGTTGGGTTTGAGTCTGAGGTCACGTGCCTTAGAACTACGTGCCACTATAGGTTTAAGTCCCAATATGGGTTAAGTATAGTTATCACTTATGTTAAGGTTCTATTTCGATGGCAAGGGCAGCACAACTCTCCGTAGTATGGATAAGACATTGGACTCCATGATAGCTCTCATGGTTTATGACGGTTAGAAAAATCTCCCAAAAAGAATTAAAACGAATGATTTTAGAACTAAGTTTTATAGCTCACAAAGTTTATCCTTTTGCTTTATTACTCATGTTTATGATTTTGCAGTCTTTGTTTTATTCAAGCTCAAGGTAAGTCATTTACACTTAGCATGCATAATATGAAAGTTTATACAAATATTCAGTTATTATTTTACTTATGCATTCACCCCACATACTCAGGACATTCCAGAAGTACTGGCCTACATATATGTCTATGTGCTACATTGTCTCATAATAAAGGTACCAGTTGTAGCCCGCACATCATAATCAGACAGTTTATAGCTTCCAGTTACCAAGTGAATAGTTTTTTGATTTGAGGACTTGAGTTAACTTTTGTTCTAGTAGCATTTTTTATTCAGTCGTATTGATTAGGGATAGTTGAGGTTCATGTCCTGGCTACCTATAGTCTGTATTAGTATATGTTGATTGGGGTTATGTCCCAGCTATCTATATTCAGTATTAGTAGAGGCTTCATAGACGGTCATTTAGAGTTGATGTATTTACATTCAGTGTTATTTTGTATGACCAAAGTATGTTTTAAACAGTCTTGTATTGAAAATATTTAGTAAAGATATCTCGTTTGCTTATTTCTTTTAGATTTATTAACGTATTCATTTTCTCATGAGTTATGCAAGTATCATGGGTTATCTTAGGATAACTCATGGTTCTAAGCACTATGTGACGTCCAAGGGATAGTCTCAGGTCGTAACACTAACCATGCTAGATCTAAAGAAATTTAAGCCACAACCTACCTCAAAACAAAAGAAATATGTCAAAAACCACAATCAAATTTTTTAAAATAGTCTTAAATTGTCTCAAATATATCAAGAACAAGCTCTACAAATAAATATGAGTCCACTGATACCCATATCGCTATAGTTAGAATTCAGGTTCAAAATTCAACCAATCATAAGGGAAAAACTAAAGGTTTTATCAAAAACTCATCATAACCATAGTTTAAGAATTTTCAATTTGAAATTCCATCAAATATTAAATTAAAGTCGACCTTCAAATCTTAAAAATACTATTTTCTAGACTATACTGGAAAAACTCCAAATCTCCAAGTCAAATGCGATTTAAAATGAGAAAATTCGATAAATTTATGCAAAAATAAATTTATCCATACTACAAGGACCATTATTTCTAAAATCAACACAAATCCATCACACATTGATCCTAAAATGAAAAACTTTTGATTTCATTACTTTTAGGTTTCAAATCTCAACTTTAATAATCAAAAATTTTGAAAAGTGAAACAGATATTCATCAAAAAATAGAAAAACAAAGGTAGAATCACATGACCAATAATTATACAAGAAAAATGCATCAATAATTACCACAAATAGAGATTTATAACTCCAAAAATATCATAATTACTAAAAAATTATGATATGTATGATTTAAGCATTGTTCATGTGAAATTTATTCTTTGCATTTGCGGGACCCCAATCATGTTTATGAAAAATGATTTTTTTGCATCGACCAATAAAAAATGGCTCCTTCTTGATATTCACTATGTACCATCTTTTTTGCGAAGAACAACCCTCATACAAAAAAACCATCAACTATTGTCTTCAATAAAATGACATTATCTCCCTCATGGGGATACAAAATGCGTCAATCCTTTTTGTGTTGGTTCTAAAATTTTGATATGAATATAACAATACCATAAAAAATCCAAAGTATTTTATTAATTTAGGTGATACTATTAAAACTCAATAACATGAAACTCCAATCTTAGTTTTAGTACCCATAATTCATCTAAGACCTTCCCACACAAACCAATAGTGCAAATCATTTATGAAACATAATTATGAATATTTCAAAAGCTTTATGTTTTTTGTAGTCGGCTCGTGATGCCTTCCTTCATTTGCTTGCCTTCTTTCAAGCTCAGAATTCCTAATTCCTATTATTTAGTGTTATAAGGTAATTACCATAAGCTCACCCTTTGGATCTCAATTCCAATGCAGTAGGCCTAGCGTTCTGCCAAACGTATCGGACTGGAAGTATTATTTGCCTTTGGTATTTATATAGATCTTATAAAATTAAAAGTACTACCAATCCTTAACTTCAATTACATTACACAAGCTCTGCCAGTCCCAACTGTAATACCCCGTATTTCTACATAACTTGAAATTGTCCCAAAAATATTAGAAACTTATCTTGAAAGATAAATACATTTTTTTACATGTGGAATTTTTAATATTTTCACTTTTAATCATGTGGGAAATTTATATAGCTTTCCAACGATACCAATTTTATCCAAATCCAATATCAGAGTAAAAAGTTATGAACCTTTTATTCAGAGTTGTCAGAATCGCCCAGGTGCGACGACCAGGTTGATGGACCATCGATCTAGAAACAGACTATTTCCTAGACCGTTGTAACCAAGACAGTGAATCAACTTTCTAGATAAGGTATGATGGAAAAGTTGATGGACTGTCGCCCAAGCAGTCGCTATAAGGCAGTGAGTCTTTTTTTAGGTCCACGTACGACGGTCGAAACGACGAACCATCGAGCCAGTGCCAGACCGTTGCACAAGCTATCACAGGTCCCGTTCAGTGAATTTTAAGTCATTTTTAAAGGGTATTTGAGTCTTTTTCCACCCATTTTAACCCCTAACTATATCATACCAAGGCTCTTAAGTTCATTATTCATTCACAACATCAAATTAAGGTTTCCTCTCAAAGATCAATCCCCAAGAACAAGAAACCCTAGGTGTTTAATTTCAAGTCAAGGATTCAAGTTTTCGTCCATCAATCTTCAAGAAATCACAACCCAGGAATGTTATGTGTTGATTCATGGGTCCCTTTCACCCATGAAGCTCAAGTATCTCTTTTCAAAATCCAAGATTTGTGTATTTATGAATATTCATGATTTAAATTAAATTAAAATTCATGTTCATGATGTTATAGGGTTTTGATTCATGTTTGAAATTATATATTCCAATGATTGACCCTAGGATGTCGTGATTTGCATAATAA
Organism: Capsicum pubescens; assembly: GCA_030864215.1. Lineage (NCBI taxonomy): Eukaryota > Viridiplantae > Streptophyta > Magnoliopsida > Solanales > Solanaceae > Capsicum > Capsicum pubescens. The sequence goes on along the minus strand of CM061543.1, from coordinate 220,419,745 downwards.
CCATGATAAACCCTTAAATTTACATGTTGATTGATGTAACCATGATTATTAGATGAGTTGATGATTGTATAACCAAAGCATTCTCCCCATGTGTTTGATTAAATGACTATGTAAAGGAAAAGTGTCATACTAGTATGATAAAATGAAATCTCCATTTATGTACAAGTTTATGCATGTATAGTGTTTGATGAAATGTCTTAGTCAATGAATTATGGATATATGTGTAGCCATTGTGGTGCTTTAGAACTTTTACTTCATGAAATCTCCAACTTATTGTATTATGGATTGTGATGTTGGTCGTGTATTCAAGAAAGTCTTTCTTTGTCAGTTTCCTTCTATCGAGTCCTGGGGGTACTTGTACCCAAAAATTTAGTTGTGTGCCTAGAATCAGTGTCATTTTTTCAAGATACTCTCACTCAAGCCATAATCAATAGAATTTAGTTAGTCTCATGACTCAAGAAAACTCAGTAATCTCAGTAGTATTTCATCAGTCAACAAAACTCAGTTAATTCAGTCCAGTTCAGTTCAGCTAATCATGTTCATTGTCTATTAAGATGGGAGTAGAAATTAGCACCGAGTGAACCCAAGGATGGGAACCCACCCTTTATATGAGGGTGTGATTCTTAGAAGCAATCCTTGTGTTCCAGAACTACGTAGACAGCGTAGGTTGAGGCATCATAGCCTATTATATGAGGGTAGATGATGTGGCTTAACCTATTATATGAGGGTTTCCTCCGTTCTCACTAGAGTTACCTATTATGTGAGGGTTACTCACAGATTGTCCTTACCAGTGGTGCGGTATTGACACCCTTCCAATTGGGATTACAGATTGGACCCCAATTCATCCATAATGGCGTATTAGGGGAATGTCGGTTAGATGAATACTTCCCACAATTTCAGTACAAAATCAGGACTGTCAGATATAGTTATTCAGTATCAGTAATAAAACTTAGATAGTTCTATAAAATTCAGGACTGTCAGATACAGTCAACTCAGAATAGTACAGAACTTATCTAGTTCTATCAGATACAGTCACTCAGTATCAGTTATTTCAGTTATACAGATATCAGTATCTCATGTTATCAGTACTCAGACTCAGTAATCATGTTATCACGAACTCAGTTACAGTTATTATGTATTCATGCATGTATTCTCACATTCATATTATCCATTCAGTTAGTATAGTTCATGCATATGAACCATTTGCATTCAGCCTACCTCACATGTATACCAGTACATTAAAAAATACTGACGCATTTATGCTATGGTGTTTTATACCATAGGTTCAGAAGCACGAGCTCTAGAGCATCAGTAGCATTCCAGCCTTAGCAGTGAGTCCTCATCCTTCGAGGACATGGCCATTACTTTATTATCTCATTAATTAATTTATTAGTTGGAGTTAGTTGGGGATATGTCCCATCAACTCCTTATTCAGATAGTTCATTCAGTTAGAGGCTTTTTAGACTATCATGTTCAGACAGTTATTTAAGTTGTTTTGGGTATTTCATACCCCATCCAAATGTTATATTTTTATCATTTATGTTACAGTTTTGAACCTTATGGCCTTTTAGCCTTTTTTTCCGTAATCATTCAGTATATTATGCAATGATCAAGTATAGATATCAGTCATGGGTTAGCTTGTGGTCTTTCATTATCATGAGCACCGTGTAGCATTCTGAGTACCAGATTCGGGGCGTTACACCTACCTATGGAGTAAAATCCAAATACAAAAGTACCATTGACGGTGAATTTTTAAACAATCGCTCCAATCTCATCCCATAGCTTTGAAAATCAAACTAAACCTTATTCTAGAGTAAATATCATCCGTCAAACCAAGTTGAATCATTGAAACATAAAAATTGCCTTTCTAACCTCAAATATTAGCTTTGATCAACTCTCTTAAATTTGCAACTTTCAAAACTCAAAAATTCTTCAAAACTCATCTGAATACCTCAAGACTCAAACCAACTGTTCTACTAACCCAAAATTCACATTTTGGAACTAATGGTGTTCATAGAATTCCAATACAAGCTTAACTTCTATGAATTTTGACTAAAATTAACTATATCAATTTTCCAACCTTCTAATATAAAGCTCACAAAATACTCAATCAAATACCTTAGGAATCATATCATCCATTTCTGTAAATCACAAATTCCATAATATAACTATGAGCAAGGATAAAATGTCTAAATATATAAGAACTTAAAAATCATAATGAGTATTTTAACAATAACTTATCAAGTTATTTTATTTAGAGTTTAGGTTTATTGGTCAGAGTTGTTCTTAATGCCTAAGAGGTGATTAAACTTATAGAAGCAACCTGTAGGAGCTATCTATGGTTAGGTGAAACTGCCATAACAAAAAAACCTTGGTGGTTTTGAATAAGGTTTTCTACATAGAGGATTAGCGAGTTTAACCATTCTTAGTTTGAAAATATGGAATCATGCTGTCATCTGTAAATTATCATGGGCCTTAAGCCATGACAATGAGAAACTCTAGATATTTACTACTATATAAAGAATCAGAATGTTTTCACTTTGGTAAAATCAAAAAAGGCTTCATGGATTCCCATGAAACTAATTACAATGAGAGAACAATAATAATCAATCCAACCAAGAAAGTTTCAGATTAATAAGCCTTATAACATTCTAAGAGGTTAGATAGATAATGTCCCTTGTAGTAAGGTGCTTTGCCTGAGTATAGCTGAATCAAAACATATATTTATACTAGGGGTTTGCTTGCATGGTAAGATTATAACTAAAGACATGCTAGTGAAGTGGGGAATGACTATGGATACTTCATGTGTGTTCTGCCAACCGCATCTAAAAATAAGAAATCACATATCTTTTGAGTGAAGATTTACTATCATCATATCGGAATCTATAGTATCGTGATAAAAACAGTGATGTAGTCCTAAAAACTGGGAAACATTATGGAGTATGGTGAATAATTAGACCGGAGAAAAGAATACAAATGGGTTAATTCTATATAACTCCCACCATTGACGAATCACTGGACAGAGATGAGAGAATTATCTAGGCAATATAAGAGGGAGAAAGCTAAATTCTTGGGTTACTCTATAAAATGTACAAGAGTGAGTCTAGAAAATATCTACACCTGGCCTTTTATATAACTACCTAATCCTCTTAATCAACATCTGTCAATCACTTAATGTAATCCTAACTAACTCAACCAATACATCAGCCACAAATAGTTATACTGATTTATAAGTATGCCACTAATCACCTACATAGTCTTTTCTTATTATTTCAACACCCTCCTTCAAGGTAGGTGGTGTGTAAATGTTCAACACACCTAGATTGGACAATAAATGATAATGTTGAACTACTCCAAGACCTTTAGTGAGTAAATCATCCTCTTTTTCATTGGTTGGAATGTACAATGTCTATATTAGCTTCTGTTGCCCCTTCTCCCATATAAAATAACAGTCAATCTCTATATATTTTGTCCTCTCATGAAAAATTGAATTATTTTCTATCTGCATAGCTTTTTTATTATCTGTAAGTAACTCAATAGGAGTAGGAATCTCAAGTCCCAAGCACATGAACAATCCAGTTAATCAAATCAACTCTAAGACTGTTAAAGTTATACTTCTGTATTCTGAATCTACTAAGATTCTTGCGACTGTATTTTTATAACGCCCCAAATCTAGTACTCGGAATGCTACACGGTGCTCACGACCCCAAAGGACCACAAGCTAATCCATGACTGATATTTATACCTGTACACTGTATATCATACTAAATATAAGGAAGAAATGGAGGCTGAAAGGCCATAAGGTTCAAAGCTCCATAACTGATAAAATATAACATTTAAGTGGGGTAATAGAATACCCAAAATTGAAATATTATCTGAACATACTGTAGTCTAAAAAACCTAAAAACATAACTGGCTGGATAAGGAGTTGATGGGACATGTCCCAACTAACTCCAACTTATAAATTAATTAATGAGCTAATAAATAAAAGATCATGTCCTCAAAAGATGAGGACTCACTGGTAACTCTGACTGCTGAGATTGGAATGCTACTAATGCTCTGGAGCTCGTGCTTCTGAACCTATAGTATAAGACACCATAGCGCAATTGTGTCAATACTTTGAATATACACGTATGTATGGAAGGTAAGTTGAATGCGTGGGGTTCATATGCATGAACAATACTGGCTAACTAACTAATATGAACATGAGAATATATGCATGAATACGTCGTAACTATATCTGAGATTGTGATAACTTGAATTTACTGATAACTAACATGAGTGATAACTTAATTGTGATGAATGATATAAATGATGACATTAGTGACTGTATCTTACAGTCCTGAATCTGGTTCTGTACTGTTCTAAGTTGACTGTATCTGACAAGTCCTATATTCTACAGAACTATCTGAGTTCTATTACTGAAACTTAATGACTGTATCTGACAGTCCTGATTCTGTAACTAAAACTGTGAGAAGTAGTTATCTAACCGACATGCCCCTAATATGCCATTATGGCTGAGTTGGGGTCCAATATATAACCCAATTGGAAGGGTGTCAATACCGCACCACTGGTAAGGATAAGCTGTGAGTTACCCTCATCTCACAGTGTCCCCAAAAGAGAACGGTGGGGCACTCATCTGACAGGGCTCATCCACCTCATCAACCCTCATCTGACGATGTTGATGTTTCAACCAATGCTAGTTACGTAGTTGTGGAACACAAGTATGAATTCTAAGAATCAAAACCTTATTTGACAGTGTGTGTTCCTATCCTTGGGTTCACTCAGTGCTAATTCCTACTCCCAGCTGAATAGGCACTGATCATAGATTACTGAACTGAACTAGACTGAATTAACCGAGTTCTATTGACTGACGGAATAGTACTGAGATTCATGTCTAAATGAGATTTCCTGAGTCACATGAATGAAGGAGTTTTATGGATCATGGTTTGACTAAGGATATCATGAACATGACAAGGACTCTAGGAACATAGCTATATTTTTTGGGTACAAGTACCCCCCGGACTCGATAGAAGGAAATTGACAAAGCATGACTTACTTTAGTACAGGACCAATATCAACAATACATAATCCATTGGCTAAGACATTTCATCAAACACTTGACATACATAACTTGTACATAAATGGAGATTTCATATTATCATACTAGTATGGCACTTTTCCTTCACATAGGCATTTAATCAAACATGGGGGGAGCATGCTATGGTTATACAATCATGAACACTTCTAATAATTAAGGATACATCAATCAACTTGCAAATTGAAGGGTTTATCATGAATACCGCGTAATTCCTCACATACTAGAATCAATTCTTGTAAATAATAGTCTATAACATGGAATGAAACCAAACAACAACATGAATATCACTTTTCAATTCAATCAAATCATGAACATTCGTAAATATACAAATCATTGATTTTGAAAATAGATTCTTGAGCTTCATGGGTGAAAGAGACCGATGAATCAACACATGAAATACCTTAGTTCTTGATTTCTCTAAGATAGACGGAGAGACTTTCTTGAAATTGAATCCCCAATTGAAACCCTAGCTTGTTTTTGAGAGAAAATTGAGAGAAACTAGTATATTTTGGGTTCCAAATAGTTGAATCTCGTGTTAAAGGGCTTAAATAAGGGTAGGAAATTGACACTTTTAACCCTAGATACGTATTTTAAATTGGTGAAAATTTCCCTACTTGGACCCCTGACGCGATGCGGCGCTATCGCGCCGTGTCACTGGAATTTGACAATTGGGAAATAGGAAAATGATGCGACGCGGAGCCATTGCGTTGCCACTTCATTTATGACCTAGAAGTTTGGTGAAATGAGGAGAAATTGCGCTAGGACACTGGAAAAAGGACAATTGCCATTTTATCTTGTGGCGCGGCGTGCTACTGACCAATATGGCACTGTTTTATGATGGGGACTTGAAATAGTCATAACTTCTTACTCGGTTATCGGATTTAGGAAATTTTATATCGATGGAAAGCTTATTGAATTTCCCACATGACAAAAAGTGAAAATATTTAAAATTCCCCATGGAATTAACATCATTCAATTTAGAAGCTAAAATTTGACATTCTTGAGACAAAATTAGTTAGGAAACTTTGGGGTATTATAATATCTCCCCCTTGGGAACATTCATCCTCGAATGAGACTGACTGATAGGGGAGAAATGATAAGTCGAAGTACCTCTTGTACATGAACACTGAAACATGACTACATAACTGACATTTTTGAGATTCATAAAGATCATGCTTATCTGATGCATGATTTCATGACTGAGTTGATACATGATTGCATGACTGAGAGTACTAATAAGTTGATCACACATATCTGATACATGATTGATTACAGGATAGAACTGATTACATAACTGAGATTTCTAATAACTTAGTCTTTTCACAAGGAGAATGCATGTCGGTTGCATGAACACATGACTAATCTGATGCATGAACATATAATTGGATATGCAATGGTACTTAGTACCAAGTTTAAAAATAGAATCATGAACATGAGGATAATTAAAAGTCATAACTGAAATCTGGACATAAAAACTGAAAAGCTTAAGGAGAACTGTTACCTTGAGCTTGATATGAGTCAGTGGAGAAGAGGTAAGGGTACTTGGTACGCATGTCTGCTTCTGCTTCACAAGTATCTCCCTCAGCAGAATGATTTCTCCAAAGAACTTTGACTAGAGGGATTCCTTTGTTCCTCAGTCTACGAGTCTGGTAGTCTAGAATTTCAAATGGAATTACCTCATAAGAGAGGCTATTCTGAAGATCTATTCTCTGAATCGGGACTACAACTATTGGGTCACCTATACACTTCTTGAGTATAGAGACATGGAAGACTGGATAAATTGAGGATAGATCTGAAGGAAATTTGAGCTCATAAGCTACCTTACCAAAGCAACTGGGAGTTTTGAAGGGACCAAAATATTGGGGACTGAGCTTTCCCTTTTTTCCAAACCTCTTCACTCCCTTCATGGGAGAGATCTTTAGATAGATATTATCACCAACCTCGAAATCGAGATCCTTTCTACGCATATCTGCATAAGACTTCTTTCGGCTTTGAGCAGCCCAGAGTCTTTCTCCGATCAACTGGACTTTCTCTAAGGCATCAAAAACCAAGTAAGGTCCTATCGCGAGGCCTCACTAACTTTGAACCAACCGACTGGAGATCTGTATCTCCTACCATAGAGATCTTCAAATGGAGCCATCCAAATACTGGAATGATAGTTATTATTGTATGAAATCTCAATCAAAGGTAAGTGGTCATCCCAACTACCCTTGAAATCAATTGTACATACCCTTAGCATATCTTGTAGTCTCTGAGTGGTCCTTTCCGCTTGACCATCTATCTGAGGATGAAAGGCTGTATAGAGATAAACTTGGGTACCAAGACCCTTTTAGAATACTTTCCAGAAATGAGAGGTGAATTGGGTACCTCTGTTTGAAATAATGGATAATGGAATACAATGTAATCTGACCAACTCCTTGTTGTAGAGTTTGGCATAATCCTCGGATGAATAAGAGGTATAAAATGGAAGAAAATAGTCTGATTTGGTCATTCTGTCTACAATGACCCAAACTGAATCATACTGGTGACGAGTACGAGGCAAACCCATCATAAAGTCCATGTTCACTTCTTCTTACTTTCAAGTTGGAATATTGAACTCCTGTATGGACCCACTAGGATTTTGATGCTCTATCTTAACTTGCTAATATGTAGAGAACTTAGCTACAAACTCTGCAAAATCTCTCTTCATTCCACTTCTCCAATAAATCTCCCACAAGTCGTGGTACATCCTTCTGCCCCCTGGATGAATAGAGTAGCGCGCACCATGCACTTCTGCAAGAATTTTTTGACTTAAGTCGTCTACACCTGGAACACACAAACAACCCTGATAACATAAAACACCATCTCCCCCTTGGGAGAAAACCTCTATTTTCTGATTCTTGACTGACTCTTTTAACTTGACTAGATTGGGATCTCTATCTGTCTCTTCTTTCACCTCAAAAACTAGAGATAATTCTGAACTACTCTGAACCAATAAGTCACCCTTCCCTGAATCGACTAAGAGAATGCCTATTCTTGGAAGCTGATGGATTTCCTGAGCTAGCTTCTTCTTACTGTCCTCACCATGAGCAATACTACGCATCGCCAGTCTACTGATAGTGTCGGCCATAACATTGTCCTTTCCTGGATAATAAAGGACACTCATATCATAATCTTTCAAGAGATCTATCTACTTTTTCTGACGAAGATTGAGATCTTTCTAAGAAAAACCATACTGAAGGATCTTATGATCCGTGAACACATCTACATAAATTTCATAGAGATAATGCCTCCAAATCTTCAAGGAAAAAACTATGGTTGCTAACTCAAGATCATGAGTAGGGTAATTCTTCTCATGGGGTTTAAGTTGCCTGGATGCATAGGCTATGACCTTACCATGCTACATGAGGACACAACCCAATCCTACTTTGGAAGCATCATAATACACTAAAAACCCATCTGAACACACTGGAAGAGCCAAAACTGGAGTTAAGGTGAGTCGAGTGTTCAACTCTTGAAAACTCTTCTCGCAAGGATCTGGCCATTGAAACTTGACTTTCTTCTGAGTCAATCTGTATATAGGGGATGCAATAGAAGAAAATCCCTCAACAAACCGTCTGTAAGAGCTAGCCAAACCCAAGAAACTCCTGATATCTTATGGAGAGACAGGTCTGGGCCAGTTTCTTACTGCTTTGGTCTTTTGAGGATCAACCTTAATGCTATCACCGAAAATGATATGAACAATGAAGGCTAATGACCTTAGATAAAATTTGCACTTACTGAATTTGGCGAATAACTGATGATCTATAAAGTCTAAAGTACAATTATGAGATGGCCTGCATGATCACGCTCACTGTGAGAATAGACCAGAATATCATCTACAAAGACTATGACAAATATGTCCAAGTACTACTTGAACAGACTGTTCATCAAGTCCATGAAAGATGCTGAGGCATTGGTAAGACCAAAGGACATGACTCAGAATTTGAAGGGACCATACCAAGAATGGAAAGCTATTTTCAGAATGTCACATTCTCTGACTCTGAGCTAATGATAGCCTGATCTGAGGTCTATCTTAGAAAAATATTTGGCACCCTGAAGTTGGTCAAACAATTCATCGATTTTGGGAATAGGATACTTGTTCTTAACCGTGACTTTATTGAGCTAATGGTAATCAATGCATATTCTGAGAGAACCGTCTTTCTTGCGCATGAATAAGACTAGTGCAGCCCACGGGGACACGATGGGTCTGATGAATCCCTTATCTAGGAGATCCTTTAACTACTCCTTCAATTCTCTGAGTTCTGCTGGTGCCATTCTGTATGGTGGAATAGATATAGGCTGAGTATCTGGAAGAAGATCAATGCCGAACTCTATTTCCCTTTCGGGAGGAATTCCTGGAAGATCTTTGGGAAAGACATCTAAGTATTCATTCACGACTGGGACTGAATCAAGACTGGGAGTTTTAGAACTAGTGTCCTTAACTCGAACAAGATAATAAACACATCATTTTGATATCATTTTCCTTGCCTGAAGGTAGTAAACAAGTTGACCTTTGAAAGATGAAGTACTACTCCTCCACTCTAGGAAAGGTTTATTCAAAAATTGGAACTGTACTATTCTATTTCTGCAATCGACTGTATCATAGAAGGAACAAAGCCAATCCATGCCAAAAATGACATCAAAATCAGTCATCTCTAATTCGACTAAGTCTACTAAAGTGACTTTCTGAGATATCATAACTGGGCAGTTCCTATATACCCACCGGGCTATGATGATTTTACCTGCTGGGTAGAGACTGAAAAGGGCTCTGCTAGAATTTTGGGACTGAATCTAAAATTAACTGCTATGTAGGGAGTAACAAAAGACAAAGAAACTCCTAGATCTAGCAAAGCGTTAACATGCACATGAAAGATCTGTAACGTACTAGTAACCACATCAAGAGAATTTTCCTGATCTTTTTGGGACTAGAGAGCATTGAGTTTGTTTGGACGTTGCCCTCTAGTAGCACTAAAAGTGGCACCCTATTGATTTGGGCGATCGGACTGAGCTGAGGAACGGTTCTGCTGACCCTGATAACCTGACTAGTGACAATCTCCGACTCTGTGGCTTGTCTTGCCATATCCAAAACAAACATCGCTACCAGATCTACAAGCACCCTTGTGGTTCTTAGCACAAGTCTGATAAAAGGGATTAGTTCGGGCATTGCTGACACTTCCCTGAGACATAGATCTTGGTGCCCTATCTTTATTTCCATCCCTGAACTTAGGAGCTGGAGCACTGGCCGAAGAAGAAGTTGGAACTGATGGCTTAGGATAGAACTAAGAGCGGTTTGATCCTTCTGATTTGGGTTGAGCAAGTTGAAACTACCTTTCTTTTCTTTCTTATTTTGTTTCTCCCTCATCTTAACCTTTTGATCTTCTATCTACTGAGCATGAGTCATAAGCCTGGCTAAGGTTATGTTACTATTCAACATCACAGACCTACACTCATTTACCACACTATTGTTCACCCCTAAAACAAACTCATCTTGTCCCTGCTATCTGTAACCACATAAGAAGCATATCTGGCTAATTGAATAAACTTATGAGAATACTCTTTCCCCGTTATGTTGCCCTTCCTGAGGTTGATGAATTCTAACACCTTAGCCTCTCTTAGCTCTTGGGGAAAGAATCTATCTAAGAATGCAGTGACAAACTCCTCCCACTCAATAGGCCATGCATCATCCGGCCTTTCTGACTTCTACTGTTTAAACCAAGTATGGGAAACATCCTACAACTGGTATATAGCTAGCTCAACACTCTCGATAGGAGTAACCCCCATGATGTTTGTAACCTTCTGAACCTGATTAACGAATTCCTGAGGGTCCTCGTCTTACTTAGACCTAAGAAAAGATGGAGGATTCATTCGGGTGAAGTCCTAAATCTTGGTTGCAGTTGAATTGGCCACTGGGTTGGCCATAACGATGGTTGGTCATTCATTATGAGTAGAAACTGACTGATCAAGAGTAGTAAATACAACTCTGAACTTTGCATGAGAAACATGTTCTCCCAAAGGTTCTTCGGACTGAGGGGATGACTGATTTCCATTTCTTTTTTTAGGAGGCATGTTCTATAGAAGAAAGGGAGAAATAGATTAGACTAATAGATTGACTTGATATTATGCTCACTGGCATGACATGAATGCTGAAACAAGGGAAAACTGTTATTAAACATATTATAGACTCTTGTACATAAAGGTAGCGCGCAACACACCCATGTACAAGACTCTACTAGATGCAGCCTTCAGACTTCCTAGGACCCTATTGAACCTTAGGCTCTGATACCAAGTTTGTAACGCCTCAAATCTAGTACTCAGAATGCTACACGCTGCACACGACCCTAAAGGACCACAAGCTAATCCATGATTAATATCTGTACCTGTACATTGTATAACATACTAAATATAATGCGGAAATAAAGGTTGAAAGGACATAAGGTTCAAAACTGCATAACTGATAAAATATAACATCTGAGTGGGATAATAGAATACCCAAAATTGAAATACTGTCTGAACGTACTATAGTCTGAAAAACCTCTAAAATATTACTGTCTGGATAAAGAGTTGATAGGATATGTCCCCAACTAAATCAAACTTATAAATTAATTAAGGAGATAATAAATAAATAATCATGTCCTCAAAAGATGAGGACTCACTACTAACTCTAACTGCTAAGACTGGAATGCTACTGCTGCTCTGGAGCTTGTGCTTCTGAATCTATTGTATAAGACACCATACCACAATTAAGTCAGTACATTGAATATACTGGTATGCATGGAGGGTAGGCTGAATACATAGGTTTCATATGCATAAACAATAATGGCTAACTGACAAAAATGAATGTGAGAATACAAGCATGAATACGTCGTAACTATAACTTAGATTGTGATAACATGAATTTACTGATAACTAACATGAATGATAACTGAATTTTGATGACTGATATAGCTGATAACATGAGTGACTGTATCTGACATTCCTGAATCTAATGAAACTAGCTGAGTTTCATACTATTCTGAGTTGACTGTATCTGACAGTTCTGAATTTTGTAGAACTATTTGAGTTCTATTACTGAGACTGAATGACTGTATCTAACAGTCCTAATTCTGTAACTAAAAATATGGAAAGTAGTTATCTAACCGACATGACCCTAATATGCCATTATGGATGAGTTTGGGTCCAATCTACAACCCCATTTGGAGGGGTGTCAATACCGCCCTATTGGTAAGGACAAGTTGTAAGTGACCCTCATCTGAAAGTATCCCCAAAATAAAATGGTGGGGCCCTCATCTGACAATGTTTTTCCATCTCATCAACCCTCATCTCAGAGTGTTGATGTGTCTACCTATGCTGGCAACATAGTCTTGGAATTCAAGAATGACTTCTAAGAATCACACCATCATCTGACACTGTGTGTTCCCATCCTTGGGTTCACTCGGTGCTAATTCCTACTCCCATCTGAATAGACACTGATCATGGATTACTGAACTGAACGGGACTGAATTAACTGAGTTCCATTAACTGACGGAATAGTACTGAGATTACTGTATCACTGAGCTTTCCTGAGTCATATGACTGACTGACTTCTATGGATCATGGCTTGACTACGGATATTGTGAATACATGACATGAACTCTAGGCATACAACTATATTTTTTGGGTATAAGTACCCCCAAGACTCGATAGAAGGAACCTGACAAAGCATGACTTTCTTGAGTACAGGACCAACATCAACAATACATAATCCATTGGCTAAGACATTTCATCAAACACTTGACATACATAACTTGTACATGAATGGAGATTTCATTTTATCATACTAGTATGGAACTTTTCCTTCAAATAGGCATTTAATAAAACATGGGGGGAGCATGCTATGATTATAAAATCATCACCACATCTAATAATCAAGGATATATCAATCAACTTTTGAATTAAAGGGTTTATCATGAATACCACGTAATTCCTCACATACTAGATTCAATTCTTGTAACTAATAGTCCATAACATGGAATGAAACCAAATAGCAACATAAACATCACTTTTCAATTCAAACAAATCATGAACATTCGTAAATATACAAAACATTGATTTTGAAAAGAGATTGTTGAGCTTCATGGGTGAAAAAGACCCATGAATCAACACATGACATACCTTAGTTCTTGATTTAGTAAAGATTGACGGAGATACTTTCTTGAAATTGAATCCCCAATTGAAACCCTAGCTTGTTCTTAAGAGAAAATTGACAGAAACTAGTATATTTTGGGTTCCAAATAGAATCTCATGTTAAAGGGATTAAATAGGGGTGAAAAATTGACCCTTTTAACCCTGATCATTTATTTTAAATTAGTGAAAATTTCCTAACAAGGACCCCTGGCGCAATGCAGTGCTATTATGCCGTGTCACTAGAATTTGACAATTGAGAAATAGGAAAATAGTGCGATGCGAAGCCATCGCGTTGCCACTTTGTTTGCGACCTGGAAGTTTGGAGTGACATGGAGAAATTATGCTGGGACACTGGAAAAGGGACAATTTTGATTTTATCTTTTGGCGCGACGCGCCACTAACCAATATGGCGTTGTTTTACGACGGGGACTTGAAATAGTCATATTTGTTGCCCGATTATCAGATATAGGAAAATTTTATATTGATGGAAAGCTTACTGAATTTCACACATGAAAAAAGTGAAAATCTTGAAAATTCCCCATGGAATAAACATCATTCAATGTAGAATTTAATACTTGACATTCTTGAGACAAAATTAGTTAGGAAACTTTGGGGTATTACACTTTGGGGTATTACAGTTTTGAACCGGCAAACTTCACATGATATCCTGTAACTGACTTTCTTAAATTGGGGCAGCTTTTCCAATCATCATCACAATATGCTTTCAATGATATGTTTCCTCCTAAGCTTAACAAAATGCCAAGTCTAGGCTCGTTTTTATTATATCTCACCACTCTATACACAGCTTTAAAATATGACTTTTTTAGGGTGTTGCATGAAATGACTTAGTGTTTGCACACTATAAGCTACGTCTAGTCTACTTAGGGTCAAATATAAGAGTTTCACAATTAATCTCTGATACCCTTTTATATCACCCAATGCTGAATCTTCCACTTTATTACAATGTTGGTCATATTCCATGCATGTTAATTTGTGATTCTACTTTAGTGATGTATAAGAAGGTTTTGAACCTTTTAATCCTAATTCAACCATTAACTCCAAATCATACTTTCTTTGAAATAACACAATCCCCTTTTGTGACCTGTAAACTTCAATGCCCATAAAATACCTCAAAGTACCAAGATCTTTAAGTTTGAATGCTTTATGTAAGATATTTTTTTCTTCTTGGATTAAACCATCATCACCGGTAATTAGTAAATCATATATATAAATAAGTATGATAACTTGTTTTTCATGCAGGTCAATATGCAAAGAGAATGATCATATTGACTCTGAATAAAACCATCCAACAAACAAGCATTAAAGAGCTTTAGGTTCCATTGTCTAGACGCTTGCTTCAAGCCATATAGCGATTTGAGTAGTTTGTAACTCTTATTCCCCCCTTGGCTATCAAATCTAGGTGGAAGATGGATATAAATTTCTTCTTCAAGATCACCTTGCAAGAAGGCATTATAAACATCCATCTAGTATAAGGACCAATTCTTCATAGCAGCTAAAGCTAAACAGCTCGAATTATGACCATTTTGACCGTGGGAGAGAAGGTTTCTTGGTAGTATAAACCTTCTTATTAGCTATAACCTTTAGCAAAAATCTAATCCTCGAACCTCTCTACTTCTCTAGTAGACTTAAATTTGTTCTTGTACACCCATCGAGAACCAATGGAAACCTTACCATTAGGTAAGTCCACTACTTCCCATGTATGGTTATGAACTAAAGAATTTAGTTCACTTTGCATAGCATCGACCTATATGGGTTCAGTGATGGCTTCATCATAACAACTGGGTTTAATATTAGAGGAAATTGCAGCAACATAAGCCCAAGAAAAAGATGAAAATGAATGATAACCCAACACATTATACATAGGATATTTACAAGCTGACCTAGTTTTATTAGAATAGACAAAATCAAACATCCATGATGGAGTTTTAGAACCTCTAGAAGACTTTCTTAACACTGGAACAACATTGTGAGATTTAGAAGTCACTAGAATAAGTGAAAGATGACTAGAAGGATAAGAAAATAAAGATGGTGATTCACTTAGAGCTATAACAGGTGAAGAAGATATAACTGGTTCATTAGCAGAAGGTAATGCATCATGAGTAGAAACAAACACTGGAGTGGGCACATCTATTGATTTTAAGAATACAGGAAGAGAATGACCTACTAGCTTTATTTATTGGAAAGGGAAGATATGCTCTCTAAAAGTGACATCCCTGCTTATAAACATCTTCCCAGTCTTGAAGTCATATAATTTAAAAGCCTTTTGAGAGGTATCATACCCCATATACATAGAAAATACAAATCTTGGTGAAAATATGTCAATAATTTGAGGAATGGTAGCAAAACACAAACAACCTATCACTCTTAAATGAGTCAAGGAAGGACTAGAGTGATAAAATACTTCATAGGGAGATTTACCATGTAATCCAATAGATTGTATCCTATTAATGAGATAGACTACTACAATTACACATTCACCCCATAAATGTAATGGTATACTACCTTGAAATATATTAGCCCTTGCTATTTCCAAGATATGTCTATACCTCCTCTCAACTACTCCATTTTATTATAAAGTATTAGGACAAAAGGTTTGATGCTCAATACCACTATTTAACAAGAATTCATTATAGTTTTTACTAAGGAATTCTGCAACATTATTTGTTCTTATCAATTTGATTTTCTAACCAAACTGCACATTAATCATCTTGACAAAATGCTTAAATATAACAATGAAGTCACTTTTTAATTTCAACAGGTATACCCATATATTCTTAGAATGATCATCAACAATGGTCAAAAAATGTGTATGACCATTACAAGTAGAAACTCTATAATCCCCCACAAATCCATATGAGTCAATTGAAAAATTACAGTAGATCTAGTACTATTCAAATGGAAAGTTTGTCTCACTTATTTAGCTAATGCACACACTATACAATTATTAAACTTGTACATAGAAACTTTATGCTTCAGAATATCCATTTTCTTGATTACACTTTCTGGTATATGTCCAAGTCTTTTATACCAAACTTCAAAATCTACTGTGGTGACTTCAACTGAATAACTATTCACTTTATTAATGATATTCAGATCTCGTGTTTCATCATAATCTTCAACTTTGAGAACATATAGACCTCTTTATTATTTACCAATCCCCTTCACTCTCCCATTTCATAGGTAGGGAACATATAAAATTTTGGAAAGAAAAGTACTTAGCAATGTAGTTCTCTTGTCAGTTTTGACACAGACAACAAGTTAAACTTGAAGTCAGGTATATATAGGAATTATCCTATCTTATAAATATTCTCAATGCTATATGTACCTTGATAAGTAATAACCACACTCTTACCAATGGGGAGATGCACATTACCCTTTCTGGAATCTGGTAAATCAGTCACATTTGTCAACATTTTTGAATTGTTAGTCATATAGTTAGTTTCTCCTATATCTATAACCCATAAATATTATTTTTCCCTGTATATTCAAAAGTAAAATTACCTACCATGTGAACTGTATGTACATTTGTTTCTCCCTTTTCTTTGATCAAGAGTCCAATAATTTGATCATATTGCTCATAGTGAAATAATTTTGCATTCCTGATCCATGATTTTTGCTAGTACTACGTGATCATTATTCCTGTGACATTGCACATTCTTCATATTTTCTTATTTTTGGTATTGGCTATCCTGCATGTATCCGTGACGGTTACCTATATTTGCTCTGTAAATTGCATCTTCTCTTACAAATGAATTGTTGTCATTCATTACTGCATTAGATTCCCTATATATTGGATTTTTTCCCTTTAAAACTTGATGGATAACCTACAAGTTTATAACAAGCCTCTTTTGTGTGCTCTTTGTTTCTACAAAATTCACAAAATAAATGGCCAAAGCTTCTATATTTTGCGAATCTCTAAGGAGTCTTAATAATATTATATCTCTGTTGACTATTACCAAACTTCTCTTGGATGTCTCTAGTATTATATCTCTTTTGATTTTCGTTCATACTCAAAAAATTTGTACCTTCATTTATTGCACTCACTACATTTCCATGTGAACCAGAATTAGACTCATAAATGATTCTCTGACTTTCTTCATGAGCTAACATAACATGAACATGACTGACGGAAGGTGTTGGTACCATTAAGAGAATTTGACTTCTAACAGCACTATACGACTCACTCAATCCTATCATAAACTGAAAAGCTTTTGTTGTTCAAGATGAACAAGAAATTCTTTTGACTTAGCACAACAACATACACCAGGAATCAAAGACTGATACTCATCGCATAATAAATGTAATCATGAATGATTGTCAGAGATATTAGTAGTACCTTAAGAAATTGTGGCTATTTCTCTAAGTAAATTGTAGATTCTTGATCAATTCACATTATCAAATCGCTCCCTGAGATCCATACATACTGCATGAGCATTATCTGCATACACTATTCCATTCACCAATTTCTTAGAGACAGTGTTCATGATCCAAGTTAGAATTATTTCATTAACGCACTCCCATTCTTCTACTATATCACCTTTGAAAAAGATCCTCTTGCATGTGCCATCGATGATCCCTACCTTTCGTTTAGCTCAAAGTGCAATTTTCATTGCTCTGCTCCAAACTGAATAAATCTCAAATCCTATTAGATGGATTGATATTATCACATTTCCTGGGTTATCGACAGTTGTAAGTACAGGGGATGACGAGGGATGACGAGGATCGTTAATATATAAATCCACCATTGTTAGCCACAAAAAAACTCTAAATCAGTTGAAATAAACCAATAATATTTTTGCAAGACCAAGGTGTAGCTTTAATCTACCTAACCTGTCTTAGATATCATGTTAAATTCCCACTATTGATGGATAACTGAATAGAGAAGAGAGAATTATCTAGGCAAAATAAGAGAGAGAAAGGTAATTACTTGCATTACTTTGTAAAATGTACAAGAGTGATTCTACAAAATATCTAAACCTAGCCTTTAAAATAACTACTTAATCCTCTTAACCAAAAGCTGTCAATCACTTAATGTAATCCTAACTACCTCAACCAACACATCAGCCACTAACAGTTACACTGATTTACATGTATACCACTAATCACCTACAACATCTTTGCTTATTATTTCAACAAATTCTTAAATATAACCTAGTTGCCATGGTGCATACTTTATGGATTGAAAGGAATGCTAGGATCTTTCAAAAAACCATTGCAACAACTGCGACTATTAATCAGAATGTGAAGGTTTCTCTATGTACTCGAGTTATATTTAATCCTAGGTTTTTTTTAATATGTTAGTTCTCTCTAGAATAGTGATTGTATTTTTTTTGTTTTTAATAGGAGATAAGTAGAATTAAGAAGGGGTTTAATGATTGTAACTCCCCTTAGTCTTATAATATTTTTACTTGGTAAGAAATAAAAGTTGTTTTAATTTTTAAAAAAGTTTAAAGTGAAAACAATGCTGAATTTCACTTATTTATACTATATATTTACATGACTTTGGTAGTAGAGAATAAGTAATAAACGTTCAAAATATAGAAGGATAAAGAGATTTGTTATCTTATCTGAGAACATTGCAATGGAACACCCACGGAGGAGAGAGCAAAGCAAAATAATCTCTTCACTCTTAGTACCAAAAATAACCTTCTTTCACTATTGTACAAATATTTATCTGTAAAAGATCATATTTGTCTTTTACTCTCACAAATAAGTTGACTTCCCCTTCTTTATTCTTTTTCTAGCATATTCTTCTTTTCACGCAATTAGTTATACTTATTCTTATACTCTAGTAAGCATGTTTACCCACGTTATTTTAACCCACCAAGTTTTGCCTTAATTTTTTCTTATGTGTCATCTAAAACTTATATTTTTTAACTGCATCAACTAACTTATATAAACTTGTTTAACTCACTCACCCGACCCATTAAAAAAATTAAACTCAAAAGTTTCATTATTTGTCCATGGTGGATATAATTTCAACACTTAAATCTCGTACAGATTAAACTTCAACTCTTGTTACTTTGATGGGGAAATAGTTCCTCCAATAATTTTATTTATTACACTGATTTTTTATATCAAAATATATCAAAAAATTATAGTTAAAGAAATTTGAAAACTTATCAGTACGTCTTTCTAAAGTTAATGCTCAATTTTTTAAATGAATTTTGAATAATTTAACTCAGTATGTGAAATAATAAAAAAAAGGTATTTTTTCAGTCATGAAAAGAAAAAAGATACAGTTCCCAATATACACCTACTTTGATTCCCTTATGAATATCTTGTGCAATTATAGCAAGTGTTTTCTTCTTCTTGAACTTATTGGCCTTGGTTTTAAGTTCTTCATTGGCTCTTTGATTAATGAGGTGTAGTGACCTTTTCCATCATTATGGTATTTTCTAGCATGCCAACATTTGAGTTAAGTTCTCCCCAAATAAAGAGTTAGAAATTACAGATTAGGCTAGCCTTAGTAAAATCTAAGTATGGTATGGTCTACAATAATTTGGAATTGATAGATTGGTGTTTGGATGATTCCAGATCATTTTATTATAGCTAGGATTTTAAGATATTCGAAAAAACTTTGAAAAGTAAATTTGGGTTGGGTAGAACTTAGGATATTAGAATTGATGTAAAAGGGTTAGTTTTGGATGTCAATATCAGAAAGTATGTTGTAAAATGAGAAAAATTCTTCGATATTCGAAAATTTTGACTCTGCTTAGACCACTATAGTGAGAGGTAGGCTGCTGCCACTGGCCCGCTATAGCAAAAATATTTTTGCTATAGCAGGAGTCACAGTTGGTCAATCCTGTCATAGAGGGTGAATTTTACTATAGCGCCGCCGATATAGTAGGACATACATTGTTTTATGAAAAAAGTATCTCAAATATATATTTCACTCCAAACATGTTCAAGGGATAAGAGAGGCAATTTATGATGTTTTCAATTGATATTCCACCAAACTCCTTCTCTGCGGTAAGTAATTCCACCTTTTTAACTAGTTATTCAAAGAAATATTCTGAGAATTACTAGGTTTTCAATATGGGAAAACAATTAACTTGACTATGTTGAATTTCTAGTGTAATTTAGTGAAATAGGGTGACAGCCTTAGGTTTTGATTAAAGATATATGAATTATGGTTGCATGTTTAGAATTCGCCCTCCTAATCATGAATTTGATGGAATTAAGGAGGAATGAAAGTAGATCATCCAAGAATGAGGAAATGATTATATTTTGGCCTTGAGAATTTGGGATGAGGTTATAATCCTTGACATTGTTGGATCATTTGATTGAATATGTATCCTATTATGGTTTTTATACCCTAATCAAATTGAGGTTACAAGAAAAAGCAAGTTTTAAGTTTGTAAGAGAATTGTAGGGCTTGGATTGAGGTCGGTCATAGTTGAATGTATTTAAGAATTCAATTTAGTTCATGTGTGAATGCAAATAGTCTCTTAATGTACTTGTGAAATTCATGCTAAAGATGGTAACTCATAGTATAATAGTACAAATACTGAGAATATAACATCAGTTGCGTAAAAGATGTATTGGATGTGCAAGTGTAATTGTGTTGGTTTATATTGTGATTATACTTTTTATGATATGATTTGCTATTATGTGAACAGAATGATAAGGATTAATCGTTATTGTATTTCTGGATTTCATGGAGGATAAGGAGAGAAGAGGAGGGTAGCATAATATCACAGAGGATAAGGGGGTATAATACTAATTTGGGTTAAGAATGACAACATTTAATGTCGAATATTATTCTATTGCACTTAGATGATGGTTATGATATGAAATATAGAATAAGCTCATCCCTTGCAATTCATAGCTAGTATACAACCGTAAGACCTATAGAATATGTGTACATGGTAATGTTGAGTTTGACGGTTCTTTGAGTGGACCGAGTTATATTATTGTTGATATATTGGGTTTCTTGAGTGCACTAAATAATACCATCATTATTATTTAGATCCATGTATTGTCAAGGATATTGATTTACCTAAATTGTGTAAGTACTTGTTTGAGTGTATTGAAAAGAATTAATATTTCAAGATTGAGGTTATTGTTGTTAGTCATGTTATTGACTTGGTGAATTATTTGATAGGGTCTTATACTTACATGAATTGTTTATATTGTTAAAAAGGTTAAGTGAATGTTTTATTGCTAAAAGGTACATGGTTGTACTTGTTTACAGAGTATTTATTATGTGTACATATTTATTATTTTGAGTTGGTTGATGACCCTACAAGTATATAGTGATTTGGTATTGATACTTCATGTGCTCTTTTTTTGTTGAGTATCTTCTAGTTGCTTCATCGAGACCTCAGCTTTAGAATGTTATTATTTTGACTCAAGGGTAAGAGTCATCATATGGGTATTCATGATCATCTTACTTTTAGAATTTGTCTGCTTATTTTTGACATAGACATTTTGCTATTCTATTTTGTAAGTTTAATCTGTAGTTGACCTAATTAGATGTTTTTAGTACAATCTCTTTTAGTCCTTGGAGGAATTTTAGATATTTAGTATTTTTGTATTAGTTAATTTATTAGAGTTTTCAAGATATTTGGTTAATAAATAAAATTGTTTTTTCCTTTTAAACATCTATTAAGTTGAATCATACTCCTACTAAGTGATTGTGTGGATGCTAATCAAAATGGGTTTTAGGTCGTGACAAAGTTGGTATCAGAGCTCTAGATTTGTTGATATAATTATAACAAAATAAGATTAGTTGAGTCTTGCATAACTATACGGAGACGTGTATACTTTTCTTCGTAAGGCTATTGGACATTAAGAAATTATCACATTCTTTCTTCTTTCGTGTTCAATTGGTATCTAATGATCCAAATCGATATCTTACCTCTTCACTCTATTGTATATAAATGATGAATATGAGAGTGAATAGAGCTAGAGCAATAAATCCTGCACCAGCAGCTCTAGCTGCGGAACTAGTTTTTGAGGTACGAAAAAAGGTAGAGAAAGAGGGAGAGTTAGAGCAATATCAGCCACAAGTAGATCCTGGGATGTAGCTAATCTATCCCAAAAGATATCTAAGACACCTCCCCCACTATAGAATACTATAATGAGGTTGTGAACAAGAAAGTCTTAGAATAAGTGGAGGTAGTACTAGTTATAATAAGTGCATCTCCTCCACCGATATTATCTGAGGGGATTTAGTAGGTATTTCATTTTTGAGTAGGATGGAAGGTACGAGATCCATGTCTAGAGAACCTTCTTACTAGTTTAGGGTATGGCCTCTTGCTAAATTTTTTTCTAGGATGGATGAGGTCTCAACGATAGAGGTGTTCCCTCATCTAGTGTTAGTTCCTATCATAATTAAGGACAAACATAATATGTTGACTAAGTTTCTAAATATAAAATATACTCTCATCTAGATTCTAGGACTAAAGATGCATTTGAGTTCATAGTTGATTAGTGTGAGAGGTTACATGAAATGGATATTATAGAGCAACATGGTGTTTACTTTGTAAATTTCCAATTATTGGGTGATGCAAATTAGTAGTGGATGTCTTATATGGAATATTGGACTCTATTTTTACTTCTATTGATAATGACACAGTTTCATTATCTATTTCTAGAGAAGTATGTACTCCATATCCTTTGTAATCATAATAATATGTGTTTTAGCTCTTGAGTAAGGCAATATGTCTGTTGCAACCTATGAGACTAAGTTTCATGCCTTGTCTTAATATTCTACTTAATTTCTTGGTACTGAGAAAAATAGGATCCGCTCTTTGTGAAAGGTTTGATACTAATTTATAGGGTCTAATTATACAGATGACTTCTATTAGGAAGACTTTTAATGATGTTGTTAATTATGTGAAGAATTTAAAATGAGTCAAACGGGTTGTCCAGGCTAAAGTAGGAGTGAAGAAAGTTCAGAATGTGGTAACTTTAATGGTTCTTATTCTGGGGGATATGGTCATCAGTCTTATCCATCCCACCCAATATAGTCAGCTCTATTAGTATCTATAGAGGGTATATTAGGGACCATTCAGAAGTCTTTAGTTGTGAGAATCCTATGAGCTTTGTATTTTTCTACCAGCAAGCCTTCTCTAGATTGAGCTTGCTTTACTTACGATGGTATTAGGAACTTTAGAAGGGATTATCCAAATGGTAAGCAGACTATCCCAAAATGTCAATAGTATACTAGAGCTATGGTTCTAACTAGTAGAAGTGGCAGTGGTAATAGTTGAGGTTGTTCAAATGGTGGGTGTGAAAATAACCAGGGTAGCTGGAGTGGAAATTGAGGTGGTGGAAATACAGGGAGATGTGGTGTTCAACTTGCTAAAAAGGTTTCTCAGATAGATGATAGTGCTTATTGCTATGCCTTTCCAAGAAAATTCAAGATAGCGGCATCAACTTCTATCATTATACATACTATTTTTATCTATGATTAGATAGCTATAGTTTTGTTTGATCCAGGTTCCACTTATTCTTTTGTATCTATTAATTTTACCATGGGTTTGGACATGGTTTGTGAGATGCTTGACTCACTAGTTTTTGTATCTACTCCAGTTGGAGAATCTCTTTTATTAACCCAAATGCATCGTTTCTATTCTATTACGTTTATGGGTTTTTAGCCTAGGGTAGATTTAATAATTTGGATATACTTGATTTTGACATCATCCTGGGCTGAAATGATTATCTCATCTCATGATGTTTTGAACTATATTGAAAAATTATTGCCCTAAATACGTCTAGGATTAATAATTTAGAATGGAAAGGTGTTTATAAGTTTGTACCCATGAAAATAATTTCGTTTATTTAAGCTAGGTGGGATGGGGTGTTTAGTATTTTTCTCATATTTTTGGGAAGTTTGTGCAGAATTCGTTATACTGGGTTATCTCTTATTGTGTCTGAGTTTCAGGAGGAATTTCCTTTCGACTTATCGGGTATGCCTAAAAATTAGGACATTGACTTTCACATCAATTTAGAGCTGGACACTAGCCCAATCTCCTCCCTATTGAATGGGTCCATCTGAGTTGAAAGGACTCAAGACTCAGTTATAGGAGTTGCGGGATAAGGAATTCATTCATCCTAATGTTTTTTCATGGGTTTCTTTAGTGTTGTTTCTTAAGAAGAGGATGGTAGCATAAAAATGTGTATAGACTATAGGTAGTTGAATAATGTCACCATTAGAAATAAGTACCCTTTGCCCTAAATAGAAGATCTCCTAGACCAGTTGCAGGGTACTTCAATTTTTTTCAAGATAGATATGAGGTCAAGGTATCACCATCTAACAACTCGACCAAAGGATACACCCAAGACAACTTTCAGGACTCGTTATGGATATTACGAGTTCTTAGTGATATTCTTTGGGTTAACCGACACCATTCATGAGTTTGATAAATGGTATTTTTATGTTTTTTTTAATTTGTTTATGATTGTTTTTATTGATAACATTTTGGTTCACTCCAAGAATAAGGAGGAATAAGTCACCGTCGTAGAGTCTTGGAAATTCATAACGAGAAGCTTATGCTAACTCTCTAAATGTGAGCTTTGGATATCTTTTGTAGCCTCTTTGGGGATGTCGATTTTAACAAAGGGGTGATGGTAGATCCTTAAGAGATTGGGGTTTTAAAGAGTTAGCTTTGTCCTAGCTTTGTGACCAAGCTAAGGTTTGAAGCTTTATGGCTTTTGCCACCTATTATTCCAGGTTTTTCATGATCTTTGCCTCCATTACTAACATGGAAAGAGGTACTATTTGTTTGGTATGATAAGTGTGAAGAGAGCTTTCAAAATCTCAAGTCTCTTTTCACCACAACTCCTATCCTTGATTTACTAATTGAAGGTGAGCATTTTATAGTGTTTTATTATGTTTCACACTCTGGTGTGGGTGTTGTGATGATGCAGGACCAGAATATGACTACTTGCGCTTCAAGAAAATTAAAGCCTCATGAGAAGAATTACCTAACTAGTGACTTGAGTTGGGATCGGTGGTTCTGCACTTAAAATATGGAAACATTATTTGTATGGTGCTAAGTAGGGGTGGCAATTTTAACCCATATTAGTGAAAGAAGTCTATTTAACCCATATTTATAGAGTTAGATCACTCATATTTTAAATGAATAAATATGGACCTCAACTCATTTTAAAAGTTCATACAAATATGGATAAAATGGGCACCCATTTAAATATAGAGATCACCCACATATGCTTAAAATTTTTAATTATACCAAAAATTTTAGTCTTTTTTTAGGAAAAAAATTAAGGATAGGGGTGGAGTGGGCTGCGGTGGTTGGGGTTAGGGATGAGGGAGAGCAAAAATATATTTTTAATTTTTAAAACAATTTTTTTTTTAGGTTTTTTCATTCTTTATAAGAAATTGGGGGTGGGGGTGGAGTGGGGAGGGGGCAAATTTTTTTTTTTTGAATATTTTTTTTTTTTGTTAAAATCATTTGATTAAAAAGAAAATTGGGAAAGAGGAGAGGGGTAGGGTGGGTTGGGGTGCAATTTTTTTTAAAATTATTTAAATTTTTTATATGAAAAAAATTTCTTTGTTTTGAAAGAATATATTTGGGAGTGGGGGGAGGTGGCAGGCTGGGGGTTATGGTTAGGGGTGCAATTTATTTTAATTTTTTTTGTTTTTTTGTATTTTACTTTTTGTAAAAAATTCATTTTTTGAAAGAAATATTTTTTAAGAGGGGTATGCGTGGGATGTGGGTGTGGTGGTGGGGAGGGAGGGTAGGGGTGCAATTTATTTTTAAATTTTTTAGTTTTTTTTTCTTTTTGAGAAAAGAATTCATTTTTTGAAAAAAAAATTAGGGGGTGGGGGTGCAAATGTTTTTTAGCTTTTAGTTTTATTCTTTTTGAAAATAAATTATTTTTTTAAAAAAATATTTTTTTTTGGGGGGGACGTTGGGGGTATGGTGGGAGGTAGAAATTTTAATAAAAAGTATATTATGTCTTTTTTGGAGGGGGTAAGGGGAGGAGGGTGTGGTAGGAGATTAAAAAAATCAAGTGGATATGTATATAGAAGTTCTAAATTTTTGGCTTTAGGAGTAAAAAGTGGGTTGGAACAATTTTACCCGATCCATATTTGCTCAAATTCATATTTACCCATATATTAGATGACTTGATGCAATCTTATCCACTTAAGATCAAACCATATTCAATCCATCCAAATCCTATCCGGTCCGCCCATTTTCCACTCCTATTGTTAAGTGTGAGCTATTTATAGGCCATCACAGTTTACAATATGTGTTCACTCAAAAGGACTTGAATTAGAGGAAAATGTGGTGGATTGAGTTACTAAAGGATTATAATGTGACCATGTAATACAATGTAGGAAAGGCCAATGTGGTGGCAGATGCATTGATCAAAAAATTTGTGAGTATGGGAAATTTCGCTTGTTTGAGGGTTTCGAAGCGACTTTTGTCTACAGATATCTAAACTCTATCAAGTTAGTTTATGCAATTTGGATTATCTAAAAATGGTGGACTGTAGGATAGTATGGAGGTAAAGCCATCATTCCTTGATCAAATCAAGGCTAAGTAATTTGAAAATGTAAAGTTGAATAGGATTCAGAACAAAATTTTGTGTGGTGAATCTCATCAAGTCATACTTGATGTATGTGAAGTGTTGGGAGTGAGAGGAAACGTTAGTGTGCCTCGTGTTGGTGATGTGATTCAAAGTTTGCTTACAGAAGCTCATGGTTCCCAATACTCTGTGCATCCTAGTGCAACCAAGAAGTACCGTGACATGAGATAGTTCTATTGGTGGCCACCGAATAAAGAAAGATACAGTAAAATATGTGGAGAAGTTCCATAATTGTTAGTTGGTGATGTATGATCACCAAAGGCCTGCATATTTGCTTCAGAAAATGCCCATTCCCAAGTAGAAGTAAGAGAGGATAAATATGGATTTTGTGGTTGGTCTTCCTACAACGTTGCACAACATGACTTGATTTGGATCATAGTGGACAGACTAACCAAGTTCACTCATTTCATTGTGGTTAAAGTGTACTACAATTCAAAGTAGTTAGCCAAGATCTATGTCACAGAAGAATTGAGATTTCTTGTGGTTCTTATATCCATCATGACATGCCCCGAACTTTGGGCCATATCATATGGGAACCTCAAACTCACATGAATTGGAGGTCTCCCCGATTACCCAACCTAATTATCATCACAACAACCACAAGGGGTTGGATGGAATTCAACCATATAATAGAATAGCGGAAATATTAGGCAAATAGTCAATACTAGACAATATCTACCATTTCAATAATAACAACAGTCTAGTCAGTATGCTCAAGTCCACAGCCATCCACAAAACCTCTAAACAACCGAAGTCGATAATATACGGTACATGCCCCCGACAATAGCCTAGTACCCAACCTAAACAAGTCTATGACATAGAGTAATATGACAATGAGAGGTAGAACTTCCAGAGTATGGAAGCTAACCACATCAAGGTCAATGCATGAATCCTCTTGAACACCTGTTCACTGCGTAGAAGAACAAGAAGATACTCCGTCCCCTATACCGCGTGGGGACTTAGCATTCGGAGATGGTTAACAGTTGGAGTGCTAGTATATAAATCAAGGATACAGATAAAATAACATCACTATTCAACACAAGTCAATATATAATATTCAATCAAATTCACACATTTACCCTTACACATAGATCTATCACATTCCAAAAAAATTTCAAGACTTAATACATTGTTAAATACTTCAATCATAAGACACAAAGTGAAGGACTCCAACATTCAACACTTAGTTTAAACCGCTCTTATTGGGCATAAATCTTTATCCATATTCACATGTCATTAGGCAAGGTACTTCAACCATGGGTACACTCATCAAGCAAAGGGACTATAACCACATATTAATTAAAATGAGGGCTCTACCCATATACCACAATAAATTTGGCATAGAACTTTAATCACATGATCATACATTCACTTGGGCATGGAACTCTAATCATATGATCACACATTCACTTTGGCATGGAACTCTAATAACATGATCACAGGTTCATTTAGGTATGGAACTCTAATCACATAATCACAGGTTCATTTAGGAATAGAACTCTAATCACATTCTCACACATTCACTTAGTCATGAAACTCTAATCACATGATTACACATTCAAGTGGGCATGGAACTATAATCACATGCTTACATATAAGGTGAGATATTTAGACCTCAAGAGATCTTTTTAAGTAAGGGAGTCCAACCACAAGCTATTAGACTAGGGACTTTAATTTCAAGTCATTGGACGAGGGACTTTAACCACTAATCACTTTATAAGGCAAGGGACTCTAGCCACAAGCCATCACATTGTCATCATTAGTCGACATTTGAACTCTTAACCCACTAGCTCATGCATTGGCATCCATATCATTATTTTTAAATATTAAGGCAACACCCCATGTTTAAGATCTTTAGATAATTTAGCAAATTATATAATATACATGACCACATTGTCCTCACGGGAGCCTTCATTGCTCGACCATTTTAATAAGCCGATGCCTTAACTCGTTTAATCATACAAGTCAAACCATGGTCATCAAGACCCATGCGACACCATAAGGTCTCTAAGGAAATATTCATATTTCCTTAACATTTCTATACCACACTTTAGTTCCATACATAATTTTAAGTTCGAGCTTAAGGGATTGAACCCCTCTTCTTAGCCTTCAAGCTAACATGGTCATAGATTAACAAATTACATGGCTAACAAAAACAACACAATACCAATTAATAAACATTCATATTTAAAGGGCCTTTGCCCCCCATTTAAAACCAAAATCTAACCCATTACATGCATAACAAAGTTCTTATCAATCATCAACAAGCATTTACAATCAATATAACTCAAGACATGGCTAACAAGGTCTTAACTAACCACCTACAAGTATTAACACGCATTACCAAATTATCATGACTCACAATACCTTTTACAATATCATTCATCAACAATTTATACACCTTAGTCCATTTCTCTAGCTCAACACATCACTAAAATTTTAATAGATAATTCACATAGACATTTTCACAAACACTTTATGTGCATACCTTTAACATGGTCATTTTCATGGTAGAAATCATCAAGATTAGGGTTACTCAAGACCATAATGTTAAACAAAATACAAAAATAACCCACATATACAATCAACCATCAATAACATGTATCAACACAAGTATAAGCAAGCACCATCATTATTCATTATTTGGTAACAAAACCTTTTTTATTTGATTCTAAACCACTATGTACACTTACTAATCCAAGTGTAAAATACATGGGTTTAGATTTATCTAAAGATGGACGGAGATACTTGCCTTAAAAGGGATGGAAAACCAACAATATTGACTCCCCTTTGCCTCTTGAAGATCAATCTTGAAACCATAGCTTCTAAACTTCCAAAGATGAGCTTGAGACAGTGTTTTAGAGTGTTAGATTCATCCCAATAGATGTTTAGGAGGCAACACACACTTATATAGGGAGAGGGCTTAGGGTTTAGGACATGCAAAATAACCAAAAGTTCCGTGGTTAAAATTCTAAAAGTCCACTCGTGCAGGGGTACGACTCCCCCATATGGTTCTTATGTCAATCGTGACCTAGGGTATGAGTGGTATCCTAACTTGTACCCTAGGATACTCTTTGGTCAACCACACTATTGTGGGTATGATAGGGAACCATTGAGTCATAACAAAAGGGTATGACTCATGCCCCAAGCATGAAATTCCCCCATAACAAAAATAGTTCACTCTAGGTTAGGTTTTCACTCCATACAACCTTATAGTATACAACTCATATACACGGTTATGATGAAGGGATGGCCTTGTCATATAGTAGAATGTATGCTACCTTAACATGTGCTCAAGGTATGAAACGGGAGGGGGAGAAGGGTATGACTCGTGAAAAAGGGTATGACTCAAGCCTTTCAATCGTATCCACCACAGAGACACCAAAAGGAGTTGTCCTTGCTAGGGCTCAAGTCTAGGTGTGTTAAGTCTCCCCCACTTGGACCATGCATCCTCAAATGTGGGGTGAGGCAAGCATAAATGCAAGTTAAAAAATCAGTATGCATTAAGGAAACCTTTACACAAGTTAGAAACAACACACAACAAGGATACAACACAACACATATCATGATCATCACCAATCACCCAAAAAAAATTTCAAGGCCCCATTCTTGGGTGTTTCATTCTCCCTACTTACGATCATTCGTCTATGAATAATGGGTAAGACGAGCACTAACGTAAGTTTACACATTGTCTCAAATTATAACAACCTTTAAATAAGGTAGAACAAGTATTCAACAAGGATATAACATGCATCATGCTCATTACCAACCAATCATTCATTACATCGACTCTGATACAAACTTGACACACCCCGAAAATTTGGCCATGTTGTAATGGAACCTCAAGCTAACATGAACCAGATATCACCTTGATAATCTAACCTAATCATCATCACAACAAACATAAGGGGTAGGATGGATTCTAACCAAATTATAGAATACCAAAAATATAAGGCTAATAGTCAATACTAGACAATATCTACCATTTTATTAATATCAATAGTCAAGTCAATATTCCCAATTCCATAGCCATCCACAAAACCTCTAAACAACTGAAGTCGATCACACGTTGGGATATGCCCCCGACAATAGCTAAGCACCCAACCTAAAAAAGTATGCGACATAGAGTAATAAGACTATGAGAGGTAGGTCTTTCAGTGTATGGAAGCTCACCACTTTAAGGTTAATGCACGTATCCGCTCAAACACCTGTTCACTGAGTAGAAGAAGAAGATGATGCTCTGTCCCCTATGACACATAGGGACATAGCATTTAGAGATGGTTAGTGGTATATGTAACTCAAGGATAAGGATAAAAGAACATCACCAGTAAACACAAGTCAATATATTATATTCAATCATATTCACACATATATCCTTATATTCAATAATATTCACACATTTATCCTTAGGCATATATATATCACATTCCAACAAATTATCAAGACTTAATACATTCTTAAATACTTCAATCATAAGACACAAAGTGAAGGATTTTAACATACCACAATTAGGTTCAAAGCTCTCTTATCGAGCATAGAGATTTAGCCACATTCATATGTGATTAGGTAAGTTACTTCTACCATGGCTACACTCATCAAGAAAAGGGACTATAACCACATAGTTATTTATTGAAATAAGGGATCTACCCATATACAATAGCCAATTTAGCATGGAACTCTAATCACATTATCACACATTCACTTAGGCATAGAACTGCAATCACGTGATCGCACATTCACTTAGGCATGGAACTCTAATCACATGATCACACATTTACTTAGGCATGGAACTCGAATAACATAATTTTAAATTCACTTAGGCATGGAACTCTAATCACATGATCACACATTTACTTAGGCATGGAACTCGAATAACATAATTTTAAATTCACTTAGGCATGGAACTCTAATCATATGTTCGCATATTCACTTAGCCATGGAACTCTAATCACATACTTACACATTAGGTGAGGTATTTAGACCTCAATATATATATTTAACCAAGTGACTCAAACCAGAAGCTATTAGATAAGGGACTTTAACCACAAGACATTAGACGAGGGACTTTAACCACAATTCACTTTATAAGTCAAGGGACTCTAGCCACATTCCATCACATTTCAACCATTATTCGATATTTGAACTCTTAACCCACTAGATCATGCATTGGAATCCTTATCATTCTTTTTACATATTAGGACAATACCCCACATTTAAGAGGCTTAGTTCATTTAGCCAATTCAATACTATACATGACCACATGGTCCTTATAGGAGCCTTTATTGCTCGACCATTTTAATAGGACGATACCTTAACTCATTTTATAATACAAGTCAACCCATGGTTATCAAGACTCACGCAAAACCATAAGGTCTCCAAGGAAATATTCATCATTCCTTAAAATTTCTATACAACACTTTAGTTCCATACACAATTTCAAGTTTGATCTCAGGGGATTGAACCCCTCTTCTTTGCCATCAAGCCAACGTGGTCATAGATTAACAAATTACATGACTAACCACAAAAACACAATACCCATTAATAAACATTAATACTTAAAGGGTTTTTTCCCCATTTAAAGCCACAAGATAACCTATTACATGCATAAAAAGGTTCTTATCAACCATCTCCCAGCATTTATAATCATTATAACTTAATATATGGTCAACAAGGACTTAACCAACCATCTACAAATATTCACATCTATTTACACATTATCATGACTCATATACCTTTTATAATATCATTCATCAACCATTTATACACGTTAGGCCATTGCTCTAGCTCAACACATCACCAATATTTTAATAGACAACTTACTTAGATATTTTCACAAATACTTTATGTGCATACCTTTAAAAAGTCTAGTTTTATTGTAAAAATCATCAATATTAGGGTTACTCAAGACCCTAATATTAAAAAACATACAAAAAGCACCCACATATACAATTAACCATCAATAACATGTATCAACATAAGTATAAGAAAGAATCATCATTATTCATTGTTAGGTAAAAAAACCCTTTTTATTTCATTCAAAACAACCATGTACACTTACTAATTCAAGTGTAAAATACCTGGGTTTAGAGTTATTTAAATAGGGGAAGAGATACATGACTTAAATAAGATGGCACAACAACAATCTTGACTCTCCTTTTCCTTCTGAAGATCATTCTTGAAACCTTATCTTCTAATCTTCTAAAGATGAGCTTGAGAGAGTGTTTTTGGGTGTTAGATTCATCCCAATGGATGTTTCGAAGTCAACAAACACTTATATTGGGAGATGGATTAGTGTTTAGCACATCAGAAATGAACAAAAGGTCCTTGGTTAAAATTTGGAAAGTCCACTTGTGCAGGGGTACGATTCCCCCATATAGTTCCTATGTCAATTGTGACCTAGGGTATAAGTGGTACCCTAAATCATACCCTAGGCTTCTCCTAGGTCAACCACATTATTGTGGGTATGAGAGGGTACCATTGAGTCTTAGACAAAGGGTAAAACTTATTTCCCAATCGTGAACTTCACCATTAAAAAAAATAGTCCACTCTAGGCTAGGTTTTCACCCCATACATCCTTATTGTATACAACTCGTATTCATGGTTACGACCAAGGGATGTCCTTTTTATACAGATTATAGTATGCTACCTTAATATGTTTCTCAAGGTATGAAAGAAGAGGAAATAAGGGTACGATTCATGACCAAAGGTACGACTCAAGCCGTTAAATCATACCCATCCCAGGGACACCAAAAGGAGTTGTGCTTGGAAGGGTTCAAGTCTAGGTGTGTCAATTCTCCCCACTTGAACCATGCATCCTCGAATGAGGGGCGAGGAAAGCATAAACATAAGTTAACACATCAACATGCATAAAGGCAACCTTTACATAAGTTAGAAACAACACACAACAAGGATAAAACACAACACATATCATGATCATCACTAATCACCCAAAAAAAAGTGCAATGCCATATTCTTGGGTGTTTTACATCATATCTGATAGAGGTATGTATTTTACCTTAAAATTTTAGCATAATTTGCATGAAGAGCTGGACACTGAGCTTGATCTTAGTACTGCATTTCATCCACGGACCGAAGCATAATCTAAGAGTACTATGCAGGAGCTTAGGGATATGTTAGGGGCATATATGGCTGATTTTGAAGGTCATTGGGATAAGTTTCTACCATTGTGTGGATTTACATACAATAATAGCAATCATTTTTGTATTGATGTAGCTCCATTTTTAACACTCTATGGTAGAAGATGTATATTACTCATAGGTTTGTTCCAGGTTGGTGATGCGAAGCCTTTAAACACAGGCATAGTGAAAGAAGCTAAAAAAAGTGAGGTTCATTTAGGATAAGTTGTTGGTAGCCCTAAGTAGAAAAAGGGAATATGAAGACGACAAGGTAAGATATATTTTCTTTAAATCGGGTGAGCATGTATTGTTGAAGGTATCTCTCATAATAAGAGTTATTTGATTTTTTAGAAAGGTAAGCTTATCCAAAGGTACATTGATTTGTTTAAGGTTCTTGATGATGTTGGTCTGATAGCTTAAAGGCTGGCGTTGCCTCAAAGCATGTCCAAAGTCTATCTGGCCTTTCATGTTTCCATTCTCAAGAAATACCATAGGGATGGTGACTAGAACATTAATTGTGTCTCTATTTTTCTTGACAAGAACCTTTCATATAGGGAGGAGATGATAGCAAGTTTTGACTAATATGTTCGGAAGTTAAGAACCTAGGAAATCCAATTAGTGAAAGTCAATGGGAAGTATCATCTTATTGAGAATTGGGAGACTAAATATGATATGTGTGATAAGTACCTCACTTGTTTGTGGATACATATACTTTTCTTCCTTTTATTATCTTGTTTTCTTTACTTGATTATATGGGGATGAACTATGGGTAAGTTGATATATATATTTTAAAGACCTTTTCTATCATCAAAATATAGCCTAAAGTTCCAAAACTCAAGTTAAGATTCCCCCAGATAAAAAGTTAGAAATTTTAAGCTAGGCTAGTTATGGATGAAATCTAAGTGTGCTATAGTTTAGAATAATCCAAGCATGCATAAGTTGGTGTTTTAACTATTTGAGACCATTTTATGATATTAAAATATCGAGGAACAAGTAGAAACTTTTCAAAGTGAATTTTTGTTAGTAGAACTATAGATATCGCAATTAACGTAAAGGGGTTAGTTTGGGATGTCAGTATCGAAAAGTGTGCTGTAAAGTGACAAAATCTTAGGGTGTTCTAACATTATTCCTCTTCCTAGGCTAGTATAGTGGGAGGTATCCCGAAACTACTAGCCTATTATATGGGGAATAATACTGTTATATTAGGACTTAGAGTTGGTCAATCTCACCGTAAAAGGTGAACCCCATTGTAGTGGGAATCATCATCTACAGTGGAATAGACATTGTTTAATGTTAAAAAATAACCCCAAAATATATTTTTCACTCAAATATTTTCAAGGGTAGGGAGAAATAATTTAGGGAATTTTCAAATAATCTTCAAACAAAATCCTTCTTTGAGGAAAGCAATTCCACCCTTTTACACTTGTTTGGATGGTGGTTTGTCATGGTTTCATAATGTACAGTATGGTACAAAACAATGTTTAGATGGACTGTACTGTTCACTGTTGTTTAATAATAGTTTTATTGTTTGGTTTAACAGTATGGTACTGTACCCTAACTGGTATGTTTATAAAAATGCTCTTAATTATAATAAATGTTAAGTTTATCAATAATTTTTAATAAAATAATTTTCTTCCTGCTAATCTGTCATAAATTATGCCATGTATATATATTAAGTTGTTAAATTTATGTAAATTTTAACAAAATCAATACATGAGTTGATAAAAATAAATGTAATTGAGTTTATTTTTTATAGAAACAAATTTCATTTTCTTTTGGTGTTTTGATACGTGACCACCAGTAACAAGTATAAAGTTTGAGTGCATCTTTTGTGTATGCTACGGGTGTGTTCGATATGGAATACAAAAAAACTAGAAAAATAAATTGTCTCTTACTTATTTTCTTGTGTTAGTTATGCAAATAGAAAAATATTTTTTAAAAGTATTTTTATATATTTAATATAAAACAATGAGAATTAATAGGAAGAGAGGGGTGGAACAAGAAAAAATTATAATTTTTTTGTTAAAAAATATTTGGGGGTAGGGTAGTGAAGTGGGGGATTGAGGGTAGGGGTACGAAAAAAGTTTAGAATTTTTTTTACAAAAGAAAATTAGGGTGGGATTTGGTAAGGGGTGGGGTTGGGTTCAGGATAGGAGGTGAATAAGAAAAGAGTTTACAATTTTCTATACAAAAAATTTAAAAAAAAAAATTTGGATAAGCCGGTGGGTGGGGGCGAGCGAGGGGGGGATGGCTTGTGGGGTAGGGAGAGGGGTAGGAGGTAGAGTTAAATAAATAATATAAGGTAAAAGGTAAAATAAGATTATATAATATTAAATAAGGGTATAATTGGAAAAAAATAAGCAAACCATAAGATACCATTAAATCGGTGGTTAAATAAAGTGAGGGTTTTCTTGATTACCAAACCATGAAATTAAACCATATCATACCATACATTTTAAGAAATAATCAAAACAAACATTGTTCTCTTGGTAGCCATACAATGTCATACCATGGAAAATCACAATCCAAACAGTGTGTTAATAATTTTTTCAAAGAACTATCCTTTGAATCACTAGATTTTGAATATGGGTAAGGAGTTGACTTGACCTAAGTTTAGTTTCTAGTTTAATTTAGTGAAATTGGGTGAAAACTTTGCATTTTTTTATTAAAGATAGATGAATTATTTCACATGTTTAAAATGTGCCC
The DNA here is from genome assembly GCA_030864215.1 of Capsicum pubescens. Taxonomy (NCBI): domain Eukaryota; kingdom Viridiplantae; phylum Streptophyta; class Magnoliopsida; order Solanales; family Solanaceae; genus Capsicum; species Capsicum pubescens. Next base: position 220,383,031 of record CM061543.1, on the reverse strand, counting down.
TTATAATCAAGAGTTGATAGAACTAAGGAAGAATGAAATTAAAAAAAACACTAGAATGAGGGAATGAATATTGTTTTGTGTAAGACCCCGCAAAATCCTAAGCTCAACTCAGTATTTTAAGCTCGCTAAGGGGTCCCAGAATTAGAAAATTTTAGCTAACTATTCAAACTTAGTGTCATTTTGGCCTTCGTACGTTGGAAACTCTATTTCACGACCTCTATGACCTTAAAGTATCAATCTCTAGGTTAATTCTTGATCAGGAATGTCAGTAGGTATTTTCCAATGATTTTCGTATTTTTTGTACCTCATTTGAATCACATTTGGGAAACCAAAACAGTGCATCGACTCGATCTCAGTGCAGCGCATCGGCCATCGCATCGATCAATATTTTCCTTGGCTCCCAGTGGCAATTTCCAAAGAACCAACGTGGACTCGACGTGGTGCGTTGGCTATCACGTCGATGCCAACGACGAGACGAGTTGGTCTGTGCATCAACAGTTTAGTTTTCATTCATTAAAAAGTCACGTCCTCATGGGTAATAGGGTCTTTTTTTCACGTTTATCAGACCCAAAAATACGAGATTAAGCCCCTTTAGAGGCTAAATTCATTCATTATTCTCGAATTTCTCAAGAAAACAAAACCTAGGTGATTGAATTTCAAATTCAAGGCTCAAGATTCCACCATTAATCTTCAAGAATTTAGCAACAAAGGTATGTGAAATGTTTATCCAAGGGTTCCTTCCACCCTTGGAGTCCAAAAAACTCTTTAAAACCTCAAGTAGTTTGATTTTGTGATTTTCATGATTGGAATTTATGTCTATTCATGATTATTATTTGAATTAGGTTCCTATTTTATGATTTATTACACATTTCATATGGAATTGATTATTATGTGTGTAGATTCATGTGAATCCATGATTAAACCCTTGAAATTGCGAAATTGGAATTGAATCATGATGTTCACATGTTTTTTAGTATTACTTGTCTATACTATACCCTGGAAGTGTTTTATAAAATGCCTCTATAGATACATTATGAACAAGTGTGCATTTATGCTATGCAAGATCATGTGATGCTTTTCTTTTTATGATATTGAGTCCTGGGGGTATTTAATACCAGAAAATTTAGTTGTTTACCTAGGGCCAGTGTCAGTTACAAAATAATCTCAGTAATGCCTCGATAAGTAGAATTCAGTCACGTTATGATCAGTAGTACTCTCAATCAGTTACAGGACTCAGGAAAATTCAATAGACTCAGTATCTTGTCCACACTAGTTCAGTATTTAGTTCAGACCTCAGTAAACTCAGTTAGCTAACAGAATTTAGTAGTATTCCATCAGTTAACGAAACTCAGTAAATTCAGTAATAGTTCAGTCAAACCTAGTATGAACTAGGAAAATCAGTTCAGTGTCTATTCAGTTGGGAGTATGATTCAGCATCGAGCTAGTCTAGGGATAGGGGTATTCCTACCAACAGAGGATTTGACCCTTAGTAGTAATCCCTACATTACAAAACTACATAGTTATCATAGGTTGAGATATCTTCCTGCTAGATATTATGAGGGTTGATACATCTCATACGAGTGTTTTCTTTCAGTGAGGGTTGATGAAAGAGCTTCCTGTTAAAGAGGGTTAAATCACATCATGTCTTTACCCGTGGCACGGTATTGATACCCTTCCAACTGCGGTTACAGGTTGGACTCCAATCAATTTAGAAAGAGGCATGTCGGTTAGATGATTACCTCCCACAATCTCAGTTTCAGTTCTAGTCTCAGAATAGAACTCAATCGGTTCTATAGATTCACGGTTGTCAGGTATAGTCACTCAGTTCAGTACAGAACTCAGTATAGTTCCATAGGATCAAGACTTTCAGATACAGTCACTCAGTCATCAGTTACACAATATCTACAAACTCAGATATTAGTAAATCAGTAATTCAGAACTCAGTATCCTGTGTTATCATGATCTCATTTACAGTATACGTATTCATGTATTTACTCTCCTCCACAGTCGGTATTGTTAATTCATATAAACCCATGCATTTTAGCTTGCCTCACTTAGTATACTAGTACATTCAAAGTGCTGACGCATACCTTTCTTTTGCGCTATGATATTTTATATCATAGGTTCAGACGCACGGGCTCCCAATCATCCATAGCAGTTACAGATTTTCAGCAGCCAGAGTTAGTGGTGAGTAGTCATAGTTCAAGGACATGATTATTATTTTAGGATTTCAGTTTATTTTAGTAGATAGAGTTAGTTAGGGACTTGTCCCATGAACTCCATATCTCAAACAATTTAGAGGCTTTTTCAGACTAGAGTATTCTTAGACAGATGTTTCAATTTTGGTATTGTTATACCGTGTTTAGTTTTATTTCAGTATTGAACCTTATGGAAAGTGTCCGCCTAATTTTCACATATTTACAACATTATTATTCAGTTATTGCAGCAGGTACTAGTCATGGGTTAGCTTGTGGTCCTTCGGGACTATGAGCACCGTGTAGCATCCAGGGTACAGACTCGAGGTATTACAAATTTGGTATTCGAACCAAAGGTTCAACAGAGTCCTAGGAAGTCTGAAAGTTGCATCTAGTAAAATCTTATGCATGGGTGTGTAGTGCACCACACTTATTGACAGTAGGCTATTAGGTGTTCTAGGAAAAGTTTCCCTTCTTTCAGTATTCATGTCGTGCGAGTGAGCATGAGCTTCAATTAAGCTACCTGTCTAATCCAAATTTCTCTTCCATTTATAGAATATACCTCCAAAGAGGACTAAGTGAAGAGGAATGGGAGACTATTCAGAACCCTAGCCCATCTAGCCAGATCCTCTGGACGAACACGTCCTAAACGCTGTGTTCAGAGCAGCTTTCACCACCCTAGATCATTCTGTGGCAGCCAAGAATAAATGTCCAGCTGCTGTTCCGGCCAACTCAGTATCCAATACTTCTGCTTCCAGGATTTGGGATTTCACCCAAATAAACCCTCCATCTTTTACTGGGTCTAAGTCAGATGAGGACCCTCAGGAGTTTCTTGATTAGGTGCAAAAAGTTTCTGATATTATTGGTATGACTACAGCTAAGAGCATTGAGTTGGCCCCATATCTGTTGTAGGATGTGGCCCACTCATGGTTCAAACAGTGGAAAGTAGAGAGGGCTGCGGATGCAGGGCCCATAGAATGGGAGAATTTTTCTATTGCTTTTCTGGATAGGTTCTTCCCACTAGAGTAGAGGGAAGCGAAGGTTTTGGAGTTTATAAATTTGAAGCAGGGCAACATGACGGTACAAGAGTATTCTCTTAAGCTTACTTAACTAGCCAGATACGCTCCTCACGTAGTAGCAGATAGAAGATCTAAGATGAGTAAGTTTGTGTCTGGTGTATCTAATAGTGTGGTCAAGGAGTGTAGGACCGCAATGTTGATTAAAAAGATGGACATATCAAGTCTTATAGTCCATGCTCAGCCGATAGAGGAGGATAAGAATAGGGAGAAGGAGAGGGAGAACGAGAGAGTGAGAATAGGTAGTTTTTAACTTCGCTCAGCCTAAGTTAGAGGGTGGGAATCATTCTCAGTTCTGCCTGAAATCCTCAATTTAAGCTCTATCCTTAGCCAGTGCTCCTGTGCCAAAATTCAGAGATGGCAACAAAGATAGAGTGTCAGGCCCTAAACCCCAGGGTAGTGTTAGCAGTGCCCAAACCAATCCTCTTTGTTAGAAGTGTGGCAAAAACCACTAGGTTATCTACAGAGATGGCAGTGATATATGTTTTGTATATAGCAAGCCAGGCCACAAGATCAGATAGTGTCCTCAGGTGGTTTCTCAGAGTCAGCATAACCGTCCCCCAGCTTAGTTCGACCGCCCAAATCTGCAAGGTGCCACATCCAGTACCACCAGTGGGCAGTTCCCAAATAGACTCTATGCTCTTCAATCCTGATAGGATTAGAAAAGTTCTCCTGATGTGGTCACTGGTACATTACAAGTTTTCCATTTACATGTTTATGCTTTGCTAGACCCAGGAGCTTTGTTATCCTTTGTTACTTGTTATATAGCCGTTGATTTTGGAATTAGTCCAGAAATTCTAGAAGAACCTTTATCAGTCTCTACCCTAGTGGGAAATCTATCATAGCCCGACGGCTATACAGGAACTGTCCGATTATGATATCTCAGAAAGTCACTTTAGCAGACTTAGTCGAATTAGAGATGATTGATTTTGATGTAATTCTAGGCATAGATTGATTTCATTCCAGCTATGGCTCAGTCAACTGCAGAAATAGAATTGTCCAAGTTCAGTTTCCAAATGAACTCATCCTTGAGTAGAGGGGTAGTACTTCAACACTTAGGGGTCAGCTTATTTCTTACCTTCGGGCAGGAAAAATGATATCTAAGGGATGTTTCTACCATCTCGTTTAATTCCAGTTCTCTAGTTCAAAAACCCCTACTCTTGAATTGGTTTCACTAGCATGTGAATTCCCAGATTTGTTTCCCGAAGATCTTTTCGGAGTTCCTCACGAAAGGGAAATCAACTTTGGAATAGACCTTCTTTTACATACTCAGCCTATAACTATTCTTCCATACAGAATGGCACCTGTAAAACTTGGAGAATTAAAAGAACAGTAAAAGGATCTCCTAGATAAGGGATTCATCAGACCCAGTGTGTCCCTATCGGGTGCACCAATTTTATTCGTGTGTAAGAAAGACGATTCTCTCAGAATGTGTATTGATTACCGTCATCTAAATAAAGTCATGGTCAATAACAAGTATCCACTTCCCAGAATTGATGACTTTTTTGACCAACTTTAAGGTGCCGGTTACTCTTTTAAGATAGACCTCAGATCAGTCTATCACCAGCTCAGAGTCAGAGAATGTGACATCCCAAATACAATTTTAAGAACTCGGTATGGTCACTTTGAATTCTTAGTCATGTCCTTTGGTCTTACCAATGCCGCTGCATCCTTCATGGACTTGATGAACCGGGTGTTCAAGTAGTACTTGGACATATTCATCAAAGTCTTTATAGATGACATTCTTATCTACTCCTGTAGTGAGCATGATCATACAAACCATCTCATAATAGAATTGGAGACTTTTAGACACTATAATCTATTTTCCAAAATTCAGTAAGTGCGAATTTTGGCTAAGATCAATAGCTTTCCTTGGCCATATCATTTTTGGTAATGGCATTAGAATTGATCCCCAAAAGGACGAAGCAGTGAGAAACTATCCTAGACCTATCTCTCTATCACATATCAGGAGTTTCTTGGGTTTGTCTGGATATTACTGATGGTTTGATGAGGTATTTTCATCTATTGTATCCCCTATGTGTAGATTGACTCAGAAGAAAGTCAAATTCCAGTGGTCAGATTCTTATGAAAAGAGTTGTCAGGAGTTGAATACTTGACTCACTATAGCTCCATTTTTGACCCTACCAGTTGGTTTAGATGGGATTGTGGTATATTTTAATGCCTCTATAGTTGTTTTAGGGTGTGAATTGATGCAGAGACGTAAGGTCATAGCCTACTCCTCTAGACAGCTTAAGCCCCATGAAAATAACTATTCTATTCATGATCTTTAGTTATCAGCAGTAGTATTTGCCTTAAATATTTGGAGGCACTATTTGTATAGGGTGCAGGTTGATATTTTTACTGACCATAAGAACCTGTGGTAGGTGTTCTCTCAGAAAGACCTAAGCCTCCATTAGAGAAGGTGGTTGGAGTTGTTGAAAGACTATGACATGAGTGTCCTGTATCATTCGGGTAAGGCCAATGTAGTAGATGATGCTCTCAGTAGGATGTCTATGGGTAGTGTTTTTCATATAAAGGATGGTAAGAAGAAGTTATCTCAGGAAGTTCATCAGATTTCCTGGCTAGGTGTTTTCTTAGTCGATTCATCAGAAGGAAGTGTATAGGCTCAGAGTAGTTCAGAATCATCGCTAGTTTCCGAGGTGAAGGAAAAGTTGGATAGGGATCCCAATCTAGTCAAGTTGAAGAAATAAGTCAGAGATTAGAAGATAGAGGTTTTCTCCTGATCTTGGGTGTGTTTATACGCCTAAGCATCATAGCTTACCCATTTTTTGGCTAAGTTTGGAGAATAAAGTGCCTAGTTTCTTATGTTTTTATTCTACTTCTATGTAATTGAGCTAACCGATGTGATTAGCATGATTTCAGGTATTAATGAGGTAGATGGAGACATAATTGGACTATGGAATGCGGATGTCATATGACACGAGAAAAGTAGCTTGTTGGACTAAATGTGGCACCTAGAAACTATGTCCAAGACTAATTTGTCATTTAGAACTAGTTCAGGGATTTAGAACGCAAATAGGAGAGAAAAGATTATTAAAAAGACTTGGTGCTGAATTTTTATCACAATTCATTATTCTGTATTATTTTCAGAGAGGAGAGTGGCGGCTTACTACTAGGGGAGTAACGCAACTTTATCTTCTCCACCAAGATTGTGTTAACTTTTTGGTATGATGAATATTTCTATTGTGATTCCCATTTTCTTCATGAGTAGCTAAGTTTATTTATTAGGACTATGGAAGCCTTGTAACATACAATCTATTACTTTGAGTTTTTTGAATTAATCATGTATTGATCTGCTTATATTATACTCTCTTTGTTTATCTTGAATTCTGGTTGTTGCAAACATAGAGGATGTGCCTTAAAACTCAACTTGTTCGATAGAAAGGTTGAGGTTCGAAAAAAAGAGTAGTGACATGAAAATAGGATTTCCAACCCCTATTTCATATGTTAATGCCTTAATAGGATTAACTACTTAGAGATTTTGTATTTTTTTTGTAAACAGTTTTGATTGGAGAGAACTAAAGTAAATTAGTCCTTGATGGTTGAGAAACACTAGGATTATGTTATTAAATACAACACAATTCTCTGTAAGCATGATACATATATGAATTCGTAAAGCCCATTGTTATAAAGTATTAAAAACTACAAGGTGGATATAACCCTAGTTTGCTGTTTCTCCGAAGTGGAATACCGCTACACATATCTGATCTTGTTAAACTGAAACCATTAATTTGTGAACTGAATCAAATTCCCCCTTTTTGTATTACGAAAACGAATGATTAAAAGTCAACTAATTTGCATACAACTTAATTAGCACCATATTCCCTGTGGGATTCGACCCCAACCTAGTTGGGTTTTATAGTTGACAACGACCTCTTACTCTCTCATAAGAGAGGTGTAATTTGGGCGTATCATATCCCTAGGGGGAGATAGTGTGTTGCGCTGCCAGGGTTGGCTATGTGTGCCATGTGTAGATAATCTTAGACAGCAAATTCTTGCAGAAGTGCATAGTGTATACTACTCTATTCATCCAGGAGCCACTAAGATGTAATGTGATTTGTGGGAGATATTTTGGTGGAGTGGGATAAAGAGAGATATTGCAGAGTTTGTGGCTAAGTGTCCAACATATCATCAAGTTAAGATCGAGCATCAGAAGCCTAGTGGGTTTATGCATGAGTTCAGTAATCCCACCTGGAAATGGGAAGAAGTGAGCATGGACTTTGGTACGAGTTTGCCTGGTACTCGTCATTATCATGATTCAGTTTTGGTCATTATAGACGGGATGACCAAATCAACTTATATCCTACCAGTCCATACCTATTATTCAGTCGAGGACTACGCCAAACTCTATATCAGGGAGTTGGTCAGGTTGCACGGTGTTCCGTTGTCCTTTATCTCAGATAGAGGTACCCAGTTCACCTTTTATTTCTGGAACGCATTCCAAAAGGGTCTTGGTACCCGAGTTGACCTCAGTAGAGCCTTTTATCGTCAGACGGATGGTCAAGAAAAAGGATCATTCAAACTTTAGAAGTTATGTTGCGAGCATGTGCGATAGACTTTAAAGGTAGTTGGTATGACCACTTGCTTTTGATTGAATTTGCATATAACAACAACTATCGTTCCAGCATTCAGATGGCTCCATTTGAGGCACTCTATTAGAGGAGATGTATATCTCCCATCGGTTATTTTGAAGTGGGTGAGGCCACAGTGGTGGGACTGACTTGGTATTTGATACCTTAGAGAAAGTTCAGTTGATCAGGGAAAGGCTTAAGACATATCAGAGCCGATAGAAATCATACGTAGATGTACGAAGAAAGGATCTCCAATTCAAGATTAGTGATTTTGTGTATTTGAAAATCTCTCCTATGAAAGGAGTGAAGAGATTTGTCAAGAAGGGGAAACTCAGTCCCCGATATGTCGGTCCTTACCAAATTCTCAGTCGTTTAAAAAAGGTAGCTTACGAGATTGAGTTGCCTCCAGACTTAGCTTCAGTGTATCCAGTGTTCCATGTCTCCTTGCTTAAGAAATACATAGGTGACCCAGCAGTCGTAGTTCCTATAGAGGGAATAATATTCAGAACAGCCTCTCTTATGAAGAGATTCCAGTCAAAATCCTTGACTATCAGACTCGCGGACTGAGGAACAAAGAAGTCCCTCTAGTCAAAGTACTTTGGTGGAATCAGTCCGTTAAGGGAGATACTTGGGAACCAGAAGTAGACATAAGGACCAATTATCCTCACCTCTTCTCCGCAAACTCAGACTCTGCCCAAGGTAACAGTTTTTCTATTAAATTTTCTCTGTCTCATGTTCAGATATGGCTACCAACATGGTATCAATTAACGTTGCATACTCAGTCATGCACTCATGCATCAGATATACATGTTCAGTATATAAACTCAGCTTATCCATAATCCCAATCATGCATTCATGAATCATGTTCAGCTATACACTCATGCATCAGATATGCATATTCAGTATGATAATTTAGTATATCAGTAATTTCAGTCATGAAATTGTGCTTCAGTTGGAGTCTAAATCTAGTATATTAGTATTCTTCGTTTAATCAGTCTTATCCGAGGACAAATGTTCCCAAGGGGAACATATTGTAAGACCCCGCAAAATCCTAAGCTTAACTCAGTCTTTTAAGCTTGCTAAGGGGTCCAAACTTAGAAAATTTTAGCTAAGTATTCAAACTTAGTGTCATTTCTTCATTAGTAAGTTGGCAACTCTATTTCACGACCTCTATGACCTTAAAGTGTCAATCTTTAGGTTAATTCATGATCAGGAATGTCAGTAGGTATTCCCGGATGAGTTTTGTATTTTTCGGACCTCGTTTGAACTACGTTTGGTAATCCAAAATAGTGCATCGACGTGATCTTGACGTGGAGCATCGGCCATCGCATCGATCAATATTTTCCTTAGCTCCCAGTGGCAATTTCTAGGGAATCGACACAGACTCGATGCAGTGGGTTGGCTATCGCGTCGATGCCAACGACGCAATGCATTGATCTACGTATCGATAGTTCAGTTTTTAGTCATTAAAAATTCATGTCCTCATCTATAATAAGGTCTTTTTTCCACATTTATCATCCCCCAAAACACGAGATTAAGCCCCTTTAGAGGCTAAATTCAGTCATTATTCTCAAATTGCTCAAGAAAAAAAACCCTAAGTGATTGAATTTCAAATTCAAGACTCAAGATTGCACCATTAATCGTAAAGAATTTAGCAACCAAGGTATATAAAGTGTTCATCCAAGGGTTCCTTCTACCCTTGGAGTCCAAGAAACTATTTTAAACCTCAAGTTGTTTGATTTCATGATTTCTATGATTAGAATTTATGTGTATTCATGATTATTATTTGAATTACATTCCTATTTTATGATTTATTACACGTTCCATGTGGAATTGATTATTATGTGTGTAGATTTATGTGAATCCATGATTAAAACCTTGAAATTGTGAAATTGTAATTGAATCATTATGCTCAGATGTTGTTTAGTGTTATGTGCCTATACTATACCCGACAAGTGTTTGATAAAATGCCTCTATAGATACATTATGAACAAGTGTGCATTTTTATACTATGCAAGATCATGTGATGCTTTACTTTTCATGCTATCGAGTCCTGGGGTATTTAATACCCGATAATTTAGTTGTTTACCTAGAGCCAGTGTCAGTTACAGAATAATCTCAGTAATGCCTCGATCAGTAGAATTCAGTCACGTACGATTAGTAGTACTCTCAGTCAGTTATAGGAATCAGAAAAATTCAATAGACTTAGTATCCAGTCCAGTTGTAATGCCCTGAATCTGGTACCTGTAATGCCACATGGTGCTCATGTCCCCGAAGGACCATAAGCTAACCCATGATTGATATTTGTACCTGTACACTGCATAATATACTGTATAAATGCAAAAATAAAGGCTGAAAGGCCATAAGGTTCAAAGATCTGATAAAACATAACATCTAAAAATATGGTATATCAGTACCAAAACAACTGAAATAACTGTCTGGACATGCTAGTCCGAAAGCCTCTAAACTGTCTGAATAAGGAGTTGATGGGACATATCCCCAACTAACTCCAACTACTGAAATAAATTAATTAATGAGATAATATAGTAATGGTCATGTACTCGAAGGATGAGGACTCACTACTAACTCTGACTACCAAGATTGGAATACTACTGATGCTCTGGAGCTCGTGCTTCTGAACCTATGGTATAAAACACCATAGCACCAATGCATCAGTACGATTGGATATACTGTTATGCAAGTGAGGTAGGCTGAATGAAAGGTTTTATATGCATAAAAAATACTAGCTGACCAAAAACATGAACGTGAGAATACATACATGAATATGTGAATTGTATCTGAGATCAAGATATCACTGAATCTAAATATTGATAACATAGGTTCGTATAACTATTGCACTATTATTTGAATGACTATGTCTGACAGTCCTATTTCTGATAGAACTAGCTGAGTTCCATACTAAACTAGGTGATTGTATCTGACAGTTCTGAATTCTGTAGAACTATCTGAGTTCTATTACTGAAACTGAGACTGAGACAGTAACTATGGAAAGTAGTCATCTAACTGGCATACCCTAAATAAAGCAATATAGCTGAGTTGGGGTCCAATCTGTAACCCCAATTGGAAGGGTGTCAATACAACGCCACTTGTAAAGACAAGTTATGAGGGATCCCTCATCTAACGGATACTCTAAAGAGAATGGTGGGGCCCTCATCTAACAGGTTAAGACACCTCATCAACCCTCATCTAACAGGTTAGATGTCTCAACCTATGTTGCCTACGTAGTTCTGGAGCGCAAGGATCACTTTTAAGAATCACACCCTCTACTCGCAGGTGAGTTCCCATCCATGGGCTCACTCGGTGTTGAATCCTATTCCCATCTGATTAGACACTAAATTAATTATACTGAACTGATTGGACTGAGTTTACTGAGTTCCATTAACTGACGGAGTATCACTGAGATCTGATAACTGACTGAGATTGTTGAGATTTCTGAGATTACTAAGATTACTGAGTTTTCCTAAGTCATGAGACTGACTGAATTCTACCAAATATAGCTTGACTGGGAGTATCTTGAAAACATGACACTGGCTCTAGGCACACAGCTAAATTGTCTGGTACAAGTACCCCCAGGACTCAATAGCATAAAACTGACAAGACATGACACTTCTTGACACATGACCATAGTCAAATATCATAGTACAATCATTGGGGATATTCATGAAGTATTTGCATGCCACAAGCTCACACATGAATAGAAGTGCATGTAAACATGTCATAATTTTATAAGCCTAATCTCATGAGCATTACATCAATCCATCACAAAGCATAACAATAACATGGGAGTCATTTAAACTTAAGGGTGAAACATAGGTTCATCATTTCGGTCACCATTGAGTCATAAGGTATGTTTCCTATTCTCTTAAGCATTTTATCATACACCTTGCATGCATAACTATAATCTTAGGCTAGGACATTAAATAAATTCATCATGGTTGCATAAATCAACAGAATTTAGTAGATTTCAATCCACATACTAGCATAAATTCATGAAAACACATTTAACAATTCTAACTTGGGTATCATACACAACCTCAACATGATCGTAATTAATCCACAACATAAACATTCACAATTTATAATTGGATTCTTGGGCTTCATGGATGAAAGTAATCCATGAATGAACACTTGACATACCTGGGTGGATGATTTATTAAAGATTTGTGGAGGAAATCTTGAATTCTTAACTTGGAATTAAGCACCTAGGGTTTCTTGTTCTTGGGGATTGATCTTTGAGAGAAATCCTAATTGGATGTTGTGAATGAATAATGAAGTTATGAGCTATTGTCTGGTATAATTAGGGGTTAAAACGAGTGAAAAAAACCCAAATACCTTTTTAAAAATGGCTTTAAATTATTGAACGAGATCTGCGACGTCTCGTGTGACGATTCGTCGCAGGCTCGACGGTCCGTCATTCTGACCGTCGCGCGTGGACCATAATAGGGACACACTGCCTTAGTAACAACGTCTTGGGCGATGGTCCATCGCAAGTTCAACGGTCCATTAACTCTTCTATCGCACCTTAGCCATAAGATTGATTTACTACCTTAGCTGTGACGGTTTAGGCAACGGTCCGTCGCTAGATCGATGGTCCATCAACCTGTCTGTCGTACCTGGGCGGTTCTAACAACTCTCAATAAATATCCATAAATTTTTACTCTGATACCGGATTTGGACAAAATTGGTATCATTGGAAAGCTAATTCAATTTCCCAAATGATAAAAAGTCGAAATTGGGGAAATTCTATCTGATTTAAATATTAATCATTTAGGAAGTCATCACTAACTCTTCTGGAGACTAGATTTGAATTAAAAATGGTTTGGGGTATTACACCAGTCAAGTTCAGTATTCAGTTCAGACCTTAGTAAACTCAGTCAGCTAACAGAATTTAGTAGTATTACGTCAGTCAACTGAACTTAGTAAATTCAGTAACAGTTCATTCAATCCTAGTATGAACTAGGAAAATTAGTTCAGTGTCTATTCAGTTGGGAGTAGGATTCAACACCAAGCTAGCCTAGGGATGGGGGAATTTCTTCCAGCAGAAGGTTTGACCCCTAGTAGCAATCCATGCATTACAAAACTACGTAGCTAGAGTAGGTTGAGATATCTTCCTGTTATCTCATACCAGTATTTCCTGCCTATGAGGGTTGACGAAAGAGCTTCCTGTCAGAGAGGTTTAACTCACAACTTGTCTTTGCCCGTGGCACGGTACTGACACCCTTCCAACTGGGGTTACAAGTTGGACCCCAATCTATCTAGAAAGGGGCATGCCAATTATATGATTACCTCCTACAGTCTTAGTTTCAGTTCCAGTCTTAGAATAGAACTCAGTCAGTTTTACAGATTTAGGGTTGTCAAGAACAGTCACTCAGTTTAGTACAGAACTTAGTATAGTTCCACAAGATCAAGACTATGAAATACAGTCACTCAGTTATCAGTTACACAGATCAGTAAATGCAGCTATCAGTAAATCAGTAATTCAGAACTCAGTATCCAGTGTTATCACCATCTTAGTTACAGTAGATGTATTCATGCATGTACTCTCATCCAGTTATATTTATGTCATTCAGTCAGTATTGTTCATGCATATGAACCCATGCATTTTAGCCTGACTCAGTTTGTATACCAGTACATTCAAAGTACTAACGCATATATTACTTTTGTGCTATGATGTTTTATATCATAGGTTCAGACGCATGGGCTCCCGATCATCCCTAGCAGTTACAGATTTTTAGCAGTCGGAGTTAGTGGTGAGTCCTCATAGTTCGAGAACATGATTATTATTTCAGTATTCCAGATTATTTCAGTAGCTAGAGTTAGTTAGGGACTTGTCCCATCAACTCTATATCTCAGATAGTTTAGAGGCTATTTAAGACTAGAGTATTCTCAGACAGATGTTTCAGATTTGGTATTGTTATACCGTGTTTAATTTTATTTCAGTATTGAACTTTATGGCAAGTTTTCACCTAATTTCTGCATATTTACAAGATTATTATTCACTTATTGAATCCGGTACCAGTCATGGGTTAGTGTGGTCCTTTGGGATTATGAGCACCGTGTAGCGTCCGGGATACAGACTCGGAGCATTACATTTTGGCCTTGGATTTTAGGATTAGGTTATAATCCTTGATATTAGTAGGTCATTTTTGTGAATATGTGTTGCATTGTTATTTTAGAACATAATCAATTTGAGTTCATAAGAAAAATCAATGCTTAAGTTCGTTGAGCAATGCCGAGCATGGATTGAAGTAGGTGATGCTTGAATGTAGTTGAAAATTCAATTTAGTTTTAATGTGTGTTCTAACTATTTCTTTGTAAGATTGTACAATGTGTGTTGATTATGTTAACCTATTGTATGATATTACAAGCGCTGAGTATATAAATGAGATTTGTAAAGGACGTGTTGGATGGGCAAGTGTCATTGTGTTGGTTTACACTGTGATTATGCTTTGTTATGACATGATTTTCTACTATGAGAATTGATTGGTAAAAGTTAATCGTAAGTGTATTGTTGGAATTTATGATGATAAAGGGGAAGTGGCATAAATGTAGCATACTACTATGGGGGATAAGAGAGTATAACAAGGGTTTGGGATAAGAATGGTGACATTTGATGTCGGATATTTTTCTATGGAACTTATATGCTGGTTATAATATGGTATATGGACAGAGCTCATCCTCTTCAAGTCATGGCTAGTGGAAAACTATAAGATCCATAGTATGTGAGTACACAATACTGGTGAGTTTGACAATTCCTAGAGTGGATCAGGTTATGTTGTTGTTGATATATTAGGTTCCCTAAGTGAATGAGATAATGTCATTATGTTTGTCTAGTTCCATGAGTAATCCGGGATACTTATTTACCTGAATTGTGTATGTACTTGTTGAATTCTATTGAAAAGAATAAATGTGGAAAGATTGAGTTTATTGTTATTAGTCATGTTATTGATTTGGTGAACTGTCTGTCTTATACTTTCTTGAATTATTGATATTGTTGATGACACAGCCCGACACCAAGCTTTGTCGTAATGGGCATCCCAAGTCCAATCAGCACCAAGGACCGCCCCCTGTTACCCAACCCAACCACCTATGTCTAGCGTTAGATGAACTAAATTTCGAAAAGATAACAAGATAGCATTATTGTTCTCTTTAAGACTATGGGACAGGGTCACAACCATTACCGACCCAACTGAGTCCAACCATACCTGACCAATCGCACAACCATACAAAACAAAACCATAGACCATAAACCAAAGGGAATACCAAAACATAATATGAAAATCAATCCCAAAATGTAATAGGATGAAACAACCAACAATATCATCCTATAATGTCAGCCCACCGGCTTATTCTGATGCCAAGACCGACACCAATACCGATCTCGCCCATACCAACCCCCAGAAGTACAAAAAATCTTCTATCCACAAGTGTGAAAAAATATGGTTAGGACATGCCCCCAACCATGGCCAAAACAAATATCAAATATAAAAAAAAACCTTTCTAAAGAAATCCATAACATGAAATCATGCCTTCTGAAAGGATGGAAGCTCACCACTTCAGTCCAAATGCTAATACAAAGTTCACATGCTAAATAAGAGGAGTAGAATAGTCGGTTCCTGTATAGCATAGGTATACAACTAGTAAACGGGGTTAGCGATTGACTACTAACATGAATCTAAGGATAAGGATAAAATAATGCCAGTAATAAAACCAAGTAAAACCATCCATAATGCATATAACCATACATATATAAGTGTCAGGAAAGGGACCGGGTTTAGCATGCACTTAAAACCTTTACTTGGGTTGTGTAGCTTTGCCATCCTAGAAACCCATGGGCGATATAGGTTCAGCTCTCCCTACTGAAAAGGCCCCAATGTGTGTAGCCGCACGACTAGGGAATATCCAATGGGGTGACTAGTACATCCTCCCAATATAAAATGTGGCACACACACATAGTCATCAAGACCCCTCATATCGGCAAATATGAGTTTCTGGTTTTGGTCCCCTCGAGACCGCCACCTTCCACCGCTTAGCTACACACCCCGTTACTAATGCAAACCATTTATTTTAAGGGGACCTTAGGTGCCCTTCCATATACCATAATAAATCTATTTGGGAGTCTTCCATGTTCTCGATAAGCATAACCATTTAGCCTTTAGCCTTTTCAAACCATTTAATCCATGCATAAATCCTTTGTCCAGTTTAAAACATGCAAGAGTTCCATTAAAAGAAGTCAATGCAATGAACATATCTTTATAAGCATTTAATGAAACACCTTGTGGGCATAATATAACCAAAACCAATTCCAAAGACCATTAAACCATTACCACTCAATCCAATTTTCCAAAACCACCATTAATGCATATAAAAGAATAATTAAAACCATAGGAAATCATAACCAAGCATTCAATATCAAAACCCCAATAATAGTTGAAAACCATAATCATGAAATAGTAAAATCGTGAAATCAATCGTATAAACCATGCCTTTAGTTGAAATTACAATAAGGGGAGAGAATCATGCCTTATATTGAAGAATTTATGGAAATAAATCACCAAGACAAGCTCCAAAGCAATCTGTAAGATGAAACCCTAGCCTTTTTTTCCCAAAATCTCTTGGGAGAATTAGGGAGTGTTTTGGAATAGTTTCTAAGTGTTAATGAATAGAATAATAGGGTAAATAACCTCCTAAGTGTATAGGAAGTCATGGATCCTAGTTAGGATAAGTAGAGGAATGTCCTGAATACCCCCACTTAAATCCCTTAAAACCCCATCACAGGGATACGACAAACCCTTACGAGTTATACCCTCTTATACAATTGGTATCCACCACTCGTATCCGAGCCTCAACCCTTGGATCAAACACTTTCCTGTATATGACTCATCCAATAAAGTCGTAATAACATCATACGATCAGTACCCATAGCCCGCATTCCTGGAAGAATAAAATACCAGGAGATTCAAACATTGCTTACTATACAAGTCCTTGATACAACTCATACCAAACCCTCACGACTCACACCCCTAAGTCGTACCCATTCAAGTAAACAAAACCATCCTACCAACTAAGACTTATCAGCATATGACATGACCATACAAGTCATACCCCAGTATATGACCCATACCCATGAGTCATACTAGATTCGGAGAATGGATTTTTAGGAAATTTTCTAAGGGTCAAACCCAGGATGTTTTAGTCTCCCCCACTAGGAACATTCATATCCAAATGATGGACAAGGCAGGGGTAACCACACATAGAGTTATTTGAATTATCAAACATCCCTTCTATAAAGTTTTAAAACAAAGAGGCAAGGATGTTAATATTTCCTTTAACAAACTTAGAAAATATCGATGTGTTCAAGACACATACCTTCCGCACGAATCCCAGGAGAAGGAAACAAATGCGGATACTTGGACTTTATGTCCTCTTCCGCTTCCCAAGTAGATTCTTCCATCTTTTGGTTACGCCATAGAACCTTAACCAAATCCACATCCTTGGTACGCAACTGACGAACTTACCTATCTAATATCTCAATTGGAACTTCTTCATAAGACAGAGAATCAAAAATACCCAATCCTTCCAAAGGAACAATCAAAGAAGGATCACTAAGACACATCCTCAATAAAGAAACAAGAAACACCAGATGAACCAAACTTAAGCTAGATGGCAGCTCTAATTCATAAGTAACATTTCCAACTCTCTACAAAATCACATAAGGACTAACGAAATGAGAACTAAGTTTCCTATTTTTGGAAAACCGTGCCTCCCTTCATGGGATACACCTGGAGGAACACCTTAACCCCAACCTTAAATTCCAAGTCTCTACACCTAACATCCGCATAGGACTTTTGAAAACTTTAGGCAGCTTTAAACCTATCCCAAATAACCTTGACCTTCTCCATCGCCTGATAAACCAAATCCGAACGAAACATGTTTGCTTCTCTAAGCTCAAACCTCCCAATAGAAGATCTATACCTCATATCATACAACACCTCGAAAGGAGCCATACCAATACTCGAATAATAACTATTATTGTAAGCAAACTCCACCAAAGGTAGATTGTTAACCGAATTGCGACCAAAGTCAATCATACAGGCCCAAAGCATATCCTCCAATGTCTAAATAGTTCTCTCTGCTTGCCTATCCGACTGTTGATGAAAAGCAGTACTCAGACTAGCTTTAGTCTCCAACCCTTTCTAAAAAGAATGACAAAAATTAGACGTAATATGCGTACCACGATCAGAGATAATCAAAAAAGGTACCCCATGCAGCTTCACAATATCCTGAAGCTATAACCACGCATAATCCTCCACCGAAAGGGTAGTCCATATTGGCAAGAAATATGTAGACTTGGTCATCCTATCCACGATGACCCAAATCGAATCATACTATTTCTGAGACCGAGGAAGACAGGTAATGAAGTTCATATTAATGACTTCCCACTTTCATTCAGGAAAATCAATTTCTTGCTACAACCCTCCCATTCTCATCTGCTCAACATTGACCTGTTGACACACCATGCACTTGGCCACGTAATCTGTGATACCCCTCTTTATGCCATTCCACAAGTAGATATCCTTGATATCATGATACATCTTATTCGAGCCTAGATGAATAACATAGCGCAAATCATATGCCTTAGCCAAAACCCTTTACCATAACCCGCCGACATCAGGAACACACAACCTCTCTTGGTACCATAATGTACCATCACCACTGATCTCAAATACTACTACCTTTTGCCCACCAATGTACCTCTTGATTTTTATCAAGACAGGATCCATCACTTGCTTCTCTTTAATCTCTACACCAAGATATGACCGAACCACTTCTTGCACCATCATACCACTATCCTTAGAGTCTAAGAGACGAACTCCAAGATTAGCCAAGTGGTGAATATCCTTTACTAATTCCCACTTTCCAGCCTCCACGTGAGATAAACTTCCTTCGATAACCTGCTAAGAGCATCAACAACCACATTAGCCTTACTTGGGTGGTAGTGAAGACTCATATCATAATCCTTAAGAAGATCAAGCCACCTCCTTTGCCTGAGATTAAGCACTTTGTAAGTGAATACGTACTGAAGACTCTTGTGATCAGAAAATATATCCACATAAATACCATGCAAATTAAGTCGCCATATACTTAAAGCAAACACAACTGCCAATAACTCCAAATCATGAGTAGGATAATTCCTCTCATATGCCTTGAAATGCCTGGAAGCATAGATGATCACCTTCCTATGTTGTATCAAAACACATCGAAGCCCGACCCGAGAAGTATTGCAATAAACCACAAACCCATAATTTTCTTTTGGTAAGTCAGGATTGGAGCCGAAATCAACTTATCCATAAACTTCTCAAAACTCCCTTCAAAAGTATCCGACAAAGAATACTTAACCTTCCTCTGAGTCAACTTAGTCAAAGAAGCAACTATCGAAGAAAATATTTCCATAAACCGCCTATAATACCCAGCTAAACCTAAGAAGCTCTGAATATCGAATGGTGTCGTGGGCCTAGGACACCTCTTCACCACAACAACCTTTTGCAGATCCACCATGATCCCTTCACTAGAAATAATATGGCCCAAGAAAGTCACAACATTCAACCTGAATTAACACTTATAGAACTTGGCATACAATTGTTGTTCTTTTAAGGTATACAACACCATACCGAGGTAATTAGCATGATCCACCTCACTCTTCAAATAAGCCAGAATGTCATTAATAAAACAATGAAAAAGAGATCCATATATTGCCTGAACACCCTGTTCATCAAGTCCATAAATGCTTCCAGAGTATTAGTCAACAAAAATGACATCACCAAGAACTCAAAATGCGCATATCGAGTACAAAAATCCATCTTAGGGATATCCACCTCCCTAATTTTAAGGTGATGGTACCTCAACTGAAGATCTATCTTAGAGAAGAACTTGGCACCCTGTAAGTGGTCAAATATGTCATCTATCCAGGGAAGAGGATATTTGATCCTGACCATCATCTTGTTCAACTGTTTGTAGTCAATGCACATTCGAAGAAAACCATCCTTCTTAAGCACAAACAACATCGATGCACCCTATGTAGAAATACATGGACGAATAAACCCCTTATCTAAAAGATTCTTAAGTTGCTCCTTGAGTTCTCTCAACTCAAACGGAGCCATTCTATATGGAGGAATTGAAATCGGACAAGTGTCCAGAAGCAAATCAATACCAAACTCTATTTCACTATCCAGAGGAACACCAGGAACATCATCTAGAAAGATCACTGGAAACTCATTAACCACAGGGACCGAAGACAAAGAAGGACCTTCCAAGTTAGAATCTTTAACCTGGACCAAGTGATAAAGTCAACCCTTAGAGATTAGCCTTCGAGCTCTATGATATGAAATAAACCTCTCCCTTGGAGCTAAGGAACTACCTTCCCATTCTATAACCGGTTGACCAAGAAATTTAAAGATAACCTTATGAGTCTGAAAATCCACAGACGCATAACAAGAAGGAAACTAATCCATACCTAGAATTACATCAAAATCTATCATATCAAACTTAAACAGATCTACCAAGGTCTGTTTGCTACCAATAGCTATCACACACCCACTATAGACTCTCTTAGAAATAATCGAGGCACCTACTGGGTAGAAATAGAAAAACCATCCAAGATGACTTCCGAATTGATACCGAAAGTCACAACCACATATGGAGTCACTTAAGAAAGAGTGGACCTCGGGTCAAGCAAATTAGATATGTCACTAAAGAAAAGTTATAACGTACAAGTAATGATATCAAGTGATGCCTCAAATTCCGGTTGGGATGTCAAAGCATACAACCTATTCCAACCGACACTAGAACCAGAAGCAGTAAAAGAAGCAGATGCCACCCCAAAAAGTGTAGAAGTAAAAGATGAAGCCATGAGAATATTATTTGCCCCCATAGCAACCTTATTGACCAGAAAATACCTGAGTGGATGGCCTACCTTGTCATACTTAAAGAACTTATCCCTTTCTTCCTTGTAATAAACCCAATGAGGACGACCACAGAATCGACAAGAAGGATACGAAGAAACTGAATGACCTCTATTTGCCTAAGATTGGGCAACCTATTCCTGAGAATTGTCAGCATCTTAATGACGGTTGTCTCCCCACTGATAAGGAGCATTAGCAGAAAAGGTGCCCAAAATCCCTTTCTTCTTTCTCTGTCACTTTCCACCATCCCTTACACCTTAATATTGAGCGCCTTCCTGATCAAAAAATCTTCTCCTCTTTCCCTGCCTATCCCCAAACTCTACCTAAATCCTCTTCTTATCCTCAACCTGTTGTATATGAACAGTTAGCCTCAAGATGTCTATATCTTTAATTAGCAAGGCAGTCTTGCTCTTCAGAACCAAATCTTTATTCAACCCAGAAGTGAACATCCTTATTCTCGAACTTATGTCAGCCACCTAATGAGGAGCATACCTTGATAGCTGATGGAACTTCAAAGCATATTCCTTTACAAACATCCTCCCATGCCTGAGATTCACAATCTCCTCCATATTTGTTTCCCTCAACTCTTAAGGAAAGAACCGATCTAAGAAGGTATTAGAAAAGGGCTCCCATAACCCCTTTCTGTTCCATATCACCTCTATCCCTATCATACTCCTCATACCACTGATACGTAATATCCTTGAGCTAATAAGCTTTAAAGTAAACCCCTTCTACATTAGTAGCCTGCATCAATCGAAAGATCTTTTCCATCTCATCTAAGAAGCATTATGGATCCTCCTCTACCTTTACCCTAGTAAAAGTAGGAGAAAATATCTTCATAAATTGACCAAACCTTGTGGCCTCAGGAGACAAAGCACTAGTCGCACCCTACTCATTCTAAGCAACAACTAATTGGGTAATGACATGAATAGATTGATAAAATTATATGTTCATCACGTTGCGCTGAGGTACCTGAGGAGAACTAGTAAAAATAGGAGGAACTCCAGCACAATTAGGAACAGGACCATGAGATCAAAGATGTACTCCATACGTAAGACGTACCCCTTCAGCATTATCCCTAAATGGGATGAAAGAATTTCCTTGTATTCCAGATCAAGGAGGCATGATCTGAAAGATGAACAAATAAGGATTAGAGGAGATTCAGGATTCAGAGCTCAAGCTTAAATATAGAATACCAAGAAAGTGAAACATTCCTAAATATATTAAGGCCTTTTTCTTATAAGAGTGGTGCGCTTCACACCCCTAAAAGATACTCTACTCGACATGGCTTTGTGGAATTCTGAGTTGACCATGAACCTAGGCTCTGATACCAACTTGATATGACCTGACCTCGTGCCTTGTCATAATAGGCATCCCAAGTCCAACCAGGACTGACAACCGCCCCCTATTTCCCAACCCAACCAACTATGTCCAGCATTAGATGGGCTGAATTTCAAACATATAACAAGATAGCATTTTTATTCTCATTAAAACCCTAGGATAGGTTCACAACCGTGACCGACCCAATCGAGTCCAACCATATTGCACTAACCGCTCAACCATACCAAACCAAACCATAGACCATAAACCAAAGGGAATACCAAAACATAATATAAAAATCAATCCCAAAATGTAATAGGATGGAACAACCAACAATATTATCCAATGATGTCAACCCACCGGCTAATTCTAATACTAAGGCCAACATCAATACCGATCCAGCCGATACCAACCCCCAAAGTACCACAAAGCCTTTATCCACCAGATTAAACAAATCTGGTTAGGACATGCCACTAACCATGGACAAAACCAATATCTAAAATAAATGAATAATGTCTAATGAAATCCATAACATGAAATGATGACTTTTGAAAGGATGGAAACTCACCACTTCCATCCAAATGTTGATACCGAGTCCGCATACTAAATAAGAGAAGTAGAATGGCCAGTTACTGCATAGCATGGGTATATAGCCGCTAGTTGTAGGGGTTAGTGAGTGACCACTGGCATGAATCTTCTGATAATGATAAAATAATGCCAGTCATAAAACCAAGTAAAACCATCCATAACATATTCAACAATACATATATAAGTGTTGGGAAAGGGACTGGGTTTAGCATGCATTTAATACCTTTACCTAGGTTGTGTAGCTTTGCCATCCTAACTACCCACTGGATATATCGATTCAGATCCCCCTACTGAAAGGGCCTTAGTATGTATAGCCGCACAACCAGGAAATATCCCATGGGATGACTAGTACATCCTCCAAAATAAAATATGATACACGTATATGGTCATCAATACACCTTGTATAGGAAAATATGAGTTTTAGATTTTGTCCCCCCGGGACCGCCACCATTCATGGCTTAGCTATTGTAACGCCCCACATTTTGGACTAGAATGAAAATCTATCATTCATATGCGTAGATATTCCAAAAACCTTGAATCCCATGTAAATTTAGAGTGTTAATAAACTATGTAGTGTGGGAATCTATTTGATCATGAATTTAGATTATAGAGGTCCCCTAACTCAACGACAAGTTGAAAGCTTTCCTATCGTTCAAGTTTTAGTGAGCGTCAAAACTTAGGTCAACTTCAATCGACCATAACTCCTTGTATATATCAAATTAGTGGACCTAATATATGTCAAATGAAATATCTTTGAATTATTTTTCCAAAAATACAAATTTTTCCAAAATCCAATACCGGAGAAAAAAGTTATACCTATTTTACTTAAGCATGTCAGCCTGAAAAACTGAGGGATGACATTCCTGATAACTTATCACAAGTGTCATGACTTATCATAAACGTCGTTAGCCTTAGGCATAATCCAGCCCCCAGTGATGACATTTCTGATAAGTTATCACAAGTGTGACGACTTATCACGAATGTCATCAGCCTTAGGCAGAAACCAACTCCCAAGTGATGATATTTGTGATGACTTATCACAAATCTGACGATATTTCAGCCTTGGTCGTCAGCAAAGATTTTCAGCAATTGGGAAGTGGTTTCGTAAGGGTATTTTGGTCTTTTTCTTCACCTCCCACGACTTATAAACCTCAAGGGACGTAACTTTCTCTTATTTTTCTTTAGTTAAACATCTCCAAAACCCTCTTTTACACTTTCAACCACAAGATTAGGGTTTTTATTAAAATCATCTCCCAAAAGTAAGATTCAAGCCCTTTTTCCAAGATAATCAAGAATTAAGTTTCCCAATCCAAGAACTCTCCAGTAACTCATTAAAGTTTCCTTTCTAAGAAATGCGTAGTGTTCATCCATGGATCCCTTTCATCCATGGAGCTCAAGAATCATGTTTTAAATTATAAATTATGATTTCTTTATTGTGTTATGACTATATTCATGTTGATGATTATTGTTTGGATTCAAGGTTGTATCTTGATGTGTTTTTCATGAAGCATATGAGTAGGTTAGTTGAAACCCATGAATTTTGGTTGGATTAAGATTGTCAAATTGATAAGTATACCTATGCCCAAAGTTGTGCATGCAAGGTGTTTGATAAAATGCCACGAATGATAGAATCCATGTTTTTATGACTTAATAGTGCTTAAATGACAAGTCCATGTTGTATTCCTTATGTTTCCACATGAATTCCATGTTATTGATATGTGTTGTTGTTTTAAGTTGTTGTTGTGATATGGAATGTCCATGATATTGAGGTATGCAATTATACCCATGTTATATGTATTCCCATTCATGTATAAGGTATTGAGAACCATGTGTAGTATGAAATCCCCAACTTATGGTATTATGAATTGTGAATGTTATTCCTATGATCAAGAAGTATCATGTGTGTTAGTTTTCTTCCATCGAGTCCTGGGGGTACTTGTACCCAAAAAATATAATTGAGTGCCTAGAGCCAAGTCAGTCTCAAGATAATCTCAGTCGGGCTATGATCAATAGAACTCAGTCGGTTACAGAATTTAGAACTCTCAGACAGTTATAGAACTTAAGAAATCTCAGTAATCTAGGTATCGTTATCATTCCAGCTTCAGTTTAGTACTTAGGTCAGATCTCAGTAGCATTCAAGAAATCAATTCAGAACTTAGTATTGTTTAGTCAGATAATAAATTCAGTAGTATTCCATCAGATAAAGGAATCAAGTGAACTCAGTTAGCTCAGTCAAGTAAGAAACTCAGTAACATCTTCAGTTTAGTTCAAGTACATGTTCTAAGAATCAGTTCAGAGTCTTTCAGTTGGGATTAGGAGCTAGCACCGAGCGAGTGTAGGGATGACGACTCCCTGTCAGAGAGGGAAAGTCATTAAGAGCAATCCCTGAACTGCAAAACTGCGTAGACAACGTAGGATGTAGGAGTCACCCATAAAAAAAGGCTTGTCACCCGTCAGAGAGGCTTGACTATTATACTACCTTAGGTTTGACATCCTATGAGGGTCACCCATTAGATAGGCTTGGCCAGAGAGGTATTTACCCATGGCACGGTATTGACACCCTTCCAACTAGGGTTACAGGTTGGACCCACCAGTTCAGATTCAGGGCATGTCAGTTAAGTGAGAACTCTCACAATTATAGTTTTAGTATCAGTCTTTAGAGTGGAACTAGAAATCAGGACTATCAGATACAGTCATCAATCTCAATAAGGAACTCAGATAGTTCCACATATTCATACACCACCCACTAGATAGGCTTGGTATAACATAAAGTTTTTCAGTATCAGTACTTAAGAGGTCACCCATTAGATAGGCTTGATCTCAGTCTCAGATTCAGTTGAGTATTCTCAATATCAGTTCCAGAGATCACCCGTTAGTTAGTCCTGAACTCAAGCTTAGTCACACTTAATCATTATTAGAAGATTTATACTGTCAGATATAGTCACTCAGTATCAGTTATAGCAGTTAGGTCGGTCATCACAGATATATCAGTTATATCAATCGTCTTAGCTTGCGTTATTAGTATTCAGTTTAGGACTGTTAGACACAGTCAATCAGACCAGTTCTTCATAATTCGAGCTGTCAGTCATAGTCATTTATCTATTCAGTATCTCAGTATCAGTAAACTCATGTAGTCAGTATTCAGACTCAGTAGTTAGTATCACCACAAGCTCAGTTTCAGTTACTTACTCATGTATGTATTCTCATGTTCATATTAGTCTGCATTGTTCATACATATAAACCCCTTTGTATTTAGCCTACCTCACTCATATACTCAGTACATTCAGACGTACTGACGTATTTATGCTATGGTGCTTTCTTAGAGACATGAGTTCCAAAGCAGCAGCAATATTATAAATTTCAGCAGTCAGAGTTAGCAGTGAGTCCTCATTCTCCGAGGACATGATTACTACTTCATTACTTCAGTATTTCAGTTTGGCTTTCAGTAGTCTAGAGTTAGTGGGAGACATGTTCCTTTCACTCCCTACTTCAGATAGTTAGAGGCTTTCAAACTAGATTACAAACTAGATTTAGACTTCAGTATTTCAGTTTTGTTTTGGGTATTATGATACCACTTTATTCAGACATTGTTATTATTCAGATTATGTTCAGTATTGAACCTTATGACCTTTTAGTTTATGTTTCCACATTTATATTCATATATTATGCAGTGTACAGGTACAAATATAAGTCATGGGTTAGCTTATGGTCGCTCGAGGTCATGAGCACCGTGTAGCATTCCAACTTAGAAAATTGAGGTGTTACAAACTTGGTATCAGAGTCTAAGGTTCAATAGAGTCCTAGAAAGTCTTAAAGTTGCATTTAGTAGAGTCTTGTACATGGGTATGTTGCACGCCACATTTATGTGCAGGAGGCTACAAGATGTTTTAGGAACAGTTTCCCTTTTTTCAGTGTTCATCTCGTTCCAGTGAGCGAAAAGTTCAAGTTTAACTCTCAGTCTAATCCTTATTCCTCTTCCATTTGCAGAACATGCCTTCTCACAGAGATAATGCCCGTAGGAATGACAATCAGCCACCTTAGCCCATAGATCCTCTGAACAAGAATGTGTCACATACAAAGTTCCGGGTAGCATTTCAGGCGCTAGCCCAAGCTGTGACCGCTAGTGTTCAGGGAAACCGTCAGGCTGCATCCCCACCTCAGCAAGATGGGGATTCAGTCGCAAACAGGATCAGAAAATGTATGAGAATGAACCTGCCAGAATTCTTTAGGTCAGTAGCAGATGAGGACCCACAACTTTATCTAGAAGAAGTAAAGAATATCACCCAGATTATGCTTGTGTCAGAGGAGAAGAGTGTGTAATTAGAATCCTATAGGCTGAAAGATATTGCTCATGATTGGGTAGTGTTATGGAAGAAGAGTAGAGGGGAAGATGCAACTCCTATGACTTGGCAGATATTTCAGGATGCCTTCTTAGATAAGTTTTTCCCGCTATAGATAAGAGAAGCTAAGGTAGAAGAGTTTATGAACCTGAGACAAGGATCTATGACAGTGAAAGAGTATTGTCTTAAGTTTAACCAGTTAGCTAAGTATGCTCCTGACTTGATAGCTGACCCTAGAGCGAGTATGAGTAAGTTTGTGACTGGTATATCCGGGTTGGTATTGAAGGAGTGTAAAACCGCTATGCTCAATAGAGACATGGATATTTCTAGGTTAATGATGCATTTCTAGCAGAGAGAGGTAGATAAATCTAAGGAGAGGGAGAGATCTAATAAGAGATTCAAAATAGGTAGTTACAGCTTTTTTAAAGTTGGGTCACAGGGTGGTAATTATTCTCACCATAGTCGGAAGACTTCAGTCCCAGCTCCATCCTCAGTTAGTGTGCCTACACCAAATTTTGGAGATGTCAGTCATGATGGGACGCCAGGTCCAAAGCCCAGAGTAGTGTTAAAAGTGAGCGCACTTATCCACTTTGTAGAGAGTGTGGCAAAAACCATCTAGGTGCATGCAGAGCCAATATTCAGGTACTTTTTAGATGTGGTAAGCCAGGTCACAAAGTACGGAAGTGTAGAGTGTTAGCTCATAAAGGTAGAGATTTGCGTCAGGCGGGCGCCACTCCTAGTACCAATAGTGGTCAGCGTCAGAACCGACTCTATTCACTTCAGACTCGTTATGATCCAGAAGTTTTCCTGACATAGATTTGGGTACGTATGAATCTTTTATCTTCATGATATGCATTAGTTTTAGACTCCCAAGGTTCAATCATGATCCAGTTCATAGATGCCCTGTGCATCGCCCCAGTGTATCAGTAAAGTAAGCCTTCTTAGAGGGACATAGAGTCCCAAGGGGAGATACCCCATAATTTCTCCACACTTTCATGTCTTTAAACCTATTCAATTACATGTCCAAATATTTCTCACAAAGCTAGTATCAGTTATCAGTACATATTCATTGAAGCATTTAAGAGTCAGTTCAGTCAAGTATTCATGTATTAGATATGCATGCTCAGTAGTAGAAGCTCAGCTTATTAGTGTATCCAGTTATGCATTCATGAGAACTGCTCAATCATGTATTTCATGCATCAGGTATGCATGCTCAGTATAAGAATTCCATCAAATAGTCATGCATCAGATATGCATGTTCAGCATGAATTTTTAGCATGTCAGTAATTCTATCCATATAGTAATGTTTCAAAAATTCACGTCCTTTAAGTAAGTTCAGTCTATCAGTATTCTCAGTCTATCAATTTTCTTTCGGGGATGAATGATTCCAAGGGGGAGATAATGTAACGCCCCACATTTCAGACTAGAATGAAAATCCATCATTCATATGCGTAGATGTTCCAAAAGCCTGAAATCCCATGTAAATTTAGAGTGTTAATTTGTTATGTAGTGTGGGAATCTATCTGATAATGAATTTAGATCAGAGAGGTCCCCTAACTAAAGGACAAGTTGAAAGCTTTCCTATCGTTCAAGTTTTAGTGAGCGTCAAAACTTAGGTCAAATTCAATCGACCATAACTCCTTATATATATTGAATTAGAGGAACTACTATATATAAAATGAAAGATTTTTTAATTATCTTTCCAACGATACCAATTTCACCAAAATTTGATACCGGAGGAAAAAGTTATACCCATTTTACTCCAGCATGTCAGCCTGGAAGGCTGAGTGACGACATTAGTGATAACTTATCACAAGTGTGATGACTTATCACAAACGTCGTCAGCCTTAGGCAGAATCCAGCCCCCAGTGGTGACATTTCTGGTAACTTATCACAAGTGTAATGACTTATCACGAATGTCATCATCCTTAGGCAGAAACCAGCTCCCAAGTGACGACATTTGTAACGACTTATCACAAATTTGATGACAGTTCAGCCTTGGTCGTCAGCTAAGATTTTCAGCAATGCCTAATTTAAACCATGTCCAAATAATTCATTTACCATTTATTAACCAAGTCTAATATTGGTGGTATCGCCATACCACCCCTTACTTATATGTAAATCCACAGCCAAACCATTTAGGTTAAGGAGACCTTAGGTGCCCTACCATATACCATATTAAATACACTTGGGAGACTTCCAGGTTCTCCAAAACCATAAACATTTATCCTTTAGCCTTTTCAAACCATTTAAGCCATGCATATATCTTTTGTACAGTTTAAAAGATGCATGATTTCCATTAAAAGAAGTCAATGCAATGAACATATCTTTATAAGCTATTTATAAAACATCTTGGGGGCATAATATAACCAAAACCAATTCCAAAGACCATTAAACCATTACCATCCAATCCAATTCTCCAAAATCACCATTAATTCATTTAAAAGCAAAATTAAAACCATAGAAAACCATAACCAAGCATTCAATATCAAAACCCCAATAATAGTTGAAAACCATAATCATGAAATAGTAAAACCATGAAATCAATAATATAAACCATGCCTTTAGTTAAAATTAAAATAAGGGAAGAGAATCATGCCTTATACCAAAGAATTGATTGAAAGAAATCACAAAGAAAAGCCCCAAAACAATCTGTAAGATGAAACCCTAGCCTTCTTGCCCCAAAAGCTTTTGAGAGAATTCTATAGTGTTTTGGAATAGCTTCTAAGTTTTAGTGAACATAATAATAGGGTAAATAACCTCCTAAGTGTATTACAAGTCGAGGGTCCTAGTTAGGGTAAGTAGGGAAATGTCCAGAATACCCCTACTTAAATCTCTTAAAAACCTGTCATAGGGATACGACTGACCCATACGAGTCGTACCCTCCTATACGATCGGTATCCACCACTCTTATCCAAGCCTGAACCTTTGGATTAAACACTTTCCAGTATACTACTTATCCAACGAAGTCGTAACCACTGTATACAATCCGTCCCCATAACCCATATCCCTAGTAGAATAAAATACTAGGAGAATCAAACACTACCCACCATACGAGTCCCTGAGACGACTCATACCAAATCCTTACAATGCACACTCCTAAGTCTTACCTATTCCAGTGACAAAAACCATCACACCAACTTACACTGGTCAGCATACCCAGGATATTTCAGTTGAAAAGGCTAATTGGAAATTTAATTGTTGGGTCTTACATTGTTGTACTTAGGGCTGGGCATTCGGTTTGTTCGGTTTGATTATTGAATATCGATTCATTTTTTCAATTTTTGAATTGACGAAAATGACAATCATAACCAAACCAAAATTATTTTGGTTTGGTTTGGTTTTTACAAATTTGGTTCGATTATTTCGGATTTTTATTTCGGTTTTAAAGATTAAAGCAGTGAGCATTTAAAATTGATGATTTTTCTAGAAAAATAATCTTTTTTTGAAACCTATTTTTATTCCCAAATATAATTAATTCAACATACATGAAATAATCATAAATATCTACCTCATTGATTCATCGTCGCTGGCGTGACGACAGTGGCCGCACTCGGCAGCGACTGCCGACGGTAGTGACGAACTGAGCAAATGACTACTGATTGCCATTGGCGATGTTGAAATTTCAAATGAACTGACGAATCTAGGATAGTTGAGTGTCGTTGCAGCCTTTACGTTAATATTAGGGGCTAAAGCAAAGCAGTATATTACGATTTAGGGTTACTAAATGATTATAGTTTATATATTTATATGTTATATTATATTATATTATATTTTTAGTATATTTACATATATAATAATACATATATATATATAAAAATTATAATATATTATTTATATAATTTTGATTTTTTTGCTTATCTGAATTTTTTTTTTAAATCCAAAAAACAAACTGTTTAACCAAATTTCTAAAATTTGAAATCGAAACAAAACCGAAAAACCAAAAAAACAAAAGAAAATTAAATTTTGGTTTGATTTTTCTGTTTTTCCAATTTAAATCAAAATATGTCCAACCCTAGTTGTACTTGTTTACAAAAGTGTTAGTTATATATACATATTTATTATTTTTTATTTTGTCGATGACCCAACCAGTAAATAACTGTTTTTTATTTATATTAGAACTGTGCTCTTATTTTTGTTGAGAGCAGAACATCTTCCAGCGACTTCATCAAGACCTCAGTGTTAGCTTATTGTTTTCCCAATTCAAGGGTGAGCTACACTTTTCGGGTATCTATGAGTCATCATACTTTTAAATCTTGTCCACTTTCTTGGGACATATATGTTTTGCTATCCTATTTTTTTGGGTTGAACCCACTGCAGACCTTAATAAATGTTTATGGTACAATGACTTTCAGTTCTTGGTGGTATTATAGTCATTTCGTATCTTTGCATTTGTTGATTTATCAAACTATTCGAGGCATTTTTTTAATGAACAAAATTATTATTTCTCTTTTTAAGCATCTGTTAAGTTGAATGATTCTCCCACTGAAGGAATTTTGTTGGTGCCAATGTCGATATGTTTTGGGCCATGACAATAGCTTAATGGAATGTCTTTCATATTTATTAAAGCTTATCTCTTCTTGAGAAAGCTCGTTGGATAATTCACCAACATTACTTTTATTCTTAATAGTGTTATAGTTAATTTGAAAAGGTCCAAGTCATAAGGCAACAAATTAAGAATAAACTGAAGCAAAAAATATCTCATTAACTTTTATCCGCAAGGTCTGAAGTATCATTGCAACCTTAGTAATGATATGATTTTTCATACTACGTCATTCACCAAACTTTATGGTCATGATTTTAGCCATCAAATCTCCAACAAAAGCCTTATTAGTAGAATGAATCATGAACATTAGGCATTTTTTTGCTAGGGTAATTTATAAGTATTTTAGTCATGCCTTATCCATGTTTATTCATTGTTTTGAGATAAATACATTAAATATTCCAAAATAATACTCATTTTGTATTTTGAAATCAATTCAATATGCTATTTGTTTTGTAGGTGAAAATGCTCAAAATTTCACTACTAAGTGTTGCTCATACAAAAGAGCATCATCGCACGAGGCTAAGCGTGAAGGGTTCTACCTCGTGGCATGACCCCCATGACGAGGAGACTAATAAAAATCAGGCTTTCTAAAATTGTATGTCTGTAAAAAGGACTCTAAAGGATTGATCTAGAAATTTTGCGAAGCATATTGAAGTATTAATAATATTCCCAAAAAAAGGTTCCTTTGTTATGTGAAAAATTGTGATCTTGTCCAAAGAATAATATTCTACACATACGGAGGTTAGTGAATCATTAGGGTAAATTACCCCCACTTTTTTTTTTTTTTTTTTAACTACACAAAGTCTCGAATATTAAGTGGTTGGGTTTCGTTATACTTAAACAAATTGGTTTCGGTCTTAAATTGAAAGAGTTCCTTTCAAAATAATGTTGTGTTCGGACTCCAAGTTACAAAGGTTTTGATAATGAAACTTGTGCTTTAAATGAGTTTGAGACGTATTTTGCATAAACATCGAACAAACTAAAGGTCCAATCTTTGTGAAAAATATAGTTTTTATCCTTGAACTCCTCCTTAAAAATAAGATGATTAATTTCCAATTTTAATACTTGATATAACCGAATTCAGTCAAAATCTCAAGCTTGATTTTGATGCTTTGGGGAGCAAAACACCTTTAAACCCAATTGTATCTCCCTTATAAACCTAGATTAAGATTGTTGGTTGCTCAGAAAGAATTTAGTTCTAAAAAAGAATTATTGCAGTTAATCCTTACAATTAAGTGTTCACTCCTTACAAGGTCAGGTGTAAATCCCAAGTTCTTTCCTTATGAATTGGACAATAATTTCTTATCATAACATACTACCTGAATGCACGTACCTCAATTATGTTATGAGCTCATCTTTAGTAACGTGATTGTAAACATAAACACCCTGAAGAAAACCAGTCAATGCCCAAGCTAATCTAGGATAATTTTTACATTAGCTCCAAAGAAAAGTATAGATCTAAAGAAAGATTAAATTATTAAAATCCTTATATTCAAATATTCAAACATCAAAATCAAGCAGAAACAAAAATGAGGGATGGAAAAGGAGGAAAGAACCTAACATTCAAAACATCAAATAAAGAAGAAGATAAATTACCAAGGTGATCAATGACCAACTAGAACCTAAGAAGATTTAAAGAAGTGATCAATTGATTGAATATATGTCTCCTTAGGAACCACAACTTGGGAAGATAGAGAAACTGGAATGGCTATGGTTTATGGAAAATAATCCAAGAATGGAAAGAGAGCACAATCTATCTATGCCTTCCTTATCAGATTCTCCTTAATTGGAGACACCAATTGAGGAGCTCTAAGCCTCATCATATGAATCAAAAGAATCCAAATCTTTGACCTTGTGAACTTGGATCTCCTATAATTATTTATTGAGGTCTAGTCTTTCCTAAATGTCCTCCAAATCATTCCTTCAAGTGCTAAGTTGATCCATGACCCTTCGAAGAATTTCCTTAACTAGCATATTCATACTTGGCATTTTCATTGACCCACACATTCTGCCTCGAATGTTCAATCATTTGTTGATACTTGGTTTCATCAAGTTAGATTTGTAGGTTTGTCTCTCGAGCTGCTAAAGCAACAGACCTAACATGTCCTCTCTATTTTCTCATAGGTCTATAGCTAGGGGTGTTCATGGTTTGGTTAAAAATCAAACCAACTAAAAATTAAAAGAGGATGAAAGTAGAGAGTAAAGACATAAATAAACAAAAATGGGGTTTCAAGAAAATTAAGCAGAACAAATCTCTAGAAGTAAAACTTCAAAGAAGCAAAGATCTTAGAAAACAAAATGATCCCTCTGTTTAAAAAATAATAACCTAATTTCCTTTTTAGTATGTTTTAAAAAGAATGACTCTATCCTTTTTTAGCAACTGTTTAATTTGCACTTCTCACCTGATATGTTTAAGGCCTGCAAGATTAAAAGGCATTTGATATATTTGACATATTTTAAATTTAAGACTATAAGATTCAAAAAGTTTCTTTATTTTCTTAAACTTCGTGTCAAGTTGAAATAGATGTTTTATTTTTAAATGGAGGGAGTAAAAGAATAGAAGTGGAAAGGGTTTTTTCTAATTAAGTAAAAATTAAGTGATTTTGTATTTAGATAATAAATTTGATAAAAATGGTTGTAATTATACTATGAGTTGAATGCCTTTTTTACCCCTTCCTAGGAGATCCCACCCCTTTTTCTCACATGGTGACTCAAATTCACAACCTCTGGGTTGGAACTGAGAGATGTTTACCATCTGAGCAACTCCCTCATGATAAGTTGAATGACTTTATATGTAATTAACCAACTTTAAGGGTTAGAGTTGTTGTTGTTGTTGTTGTTGTTATTACTATTGTTGTTGTTGTTAATGCTACTTATAGTCCATTTTATATAGTGTTTTTAATTTGAGCATATCCCTTATGAAATTCACCTACTCCTAGAAAGTAAGAAGCCTTTTGGCATGACCCAGAATCCGAGGTCATGAAAGCATCTACCTCGTCCCTACCTTTGTAGGTAAGCCCAACAACAAAAAACGAATAAATACAGAAAAGACAATAACAAAAAAAAATATAATACAAGACTTAGAATAAAGTCAAACAAATACAATATCAAGGAAAATCTCAGAAATAACATCTCAAATCTGCTAGAAACTAGTGTCATAAGTAATGAGCAAATTTATATGTCATCAGAATACATAATACAAGCATTTATATGTCTCAGAACTGAAATAAAGACAACACAACAATAAAGAGAAATCTAGAACATTCCACAAATGAGGAGTTCACTTTGACATTGAAGTACTCTCAACTCATACATAACAGGCTCTGTGGATCGCACTAGCTCTGTTATCTATACCAAAAAGAAATAGAACAGTAGGAGTAAGTACAATCTACTTCTACTAATAGGGCATCATAGGTCGACCAAGCAAAGTAAATAACTAAACATATAAAGGAAACTATGAACAAGATTTTCATCTACATATAGAAAAGTTTCTAATGGTGTCTCAAGTTGTACAACTCACAATAGTATAAATAGTACAATTACAATAACAATATAAGACGTGTTAACACCACACACACACACACACACATATATATATAAGTAAGACAAAAATACGCAATACCAATCACATTAGAGAAATGCAAGTGATGTAATACAATAAAAATACAATGTTAAAATGTTCACTGTGTATCCCAATTTCCTCAAGTCATTATGGCGCCTACCATAACCCCCTAGTAGGCAAGCCAAACTGTAGTCTGGAACGGCTAGTAACAGACCACTCAATAATGTAAGAAAAAAATGTGGAATAAATGAAATAAAGATCAATACAAATAGAATCCCAAAACCTAATAGAATTAGCACAAGAGCTTCTAATATCACAAGAGTACAAAAGTGAAATAACAATGGAGCAATACTGATACAACTTACCTCTAAATACAATATATAGATTAGACTAATACATATAATAGAGATGAGTAATACTCCAAACGTTAGGAGCTCACTCTAAATATCTGAACTGTGGCTGCTCCACACAATGCATACATCAACGACGATAACCCGTACTACGATCTGCATGCTGCAGAAGTATAGTATGAGCACCAAATAGATGGTACTCAATAGGCAACTACCAACTAAGCTTTAAAGATAAAGAAGATATATATAGCATATAACAAGAACGAAAACTACACCCAAAGTCCAGAACTCATATAACAAGTCAATAAGAATAGTAAGGGATAACTATCTTGTTCAAGTCTAACATAACTAGACTAAGGAATTATCAGGGTGAACTATCCTATTCCAGCCACATTTAATAAGCATCGATACTATACCGTATATCTTTGGCCAATATATGAATAAAGAACGAAGAAAGATATAAAGCAATATACAAGACCAAGAAATGAATATACAATATGAACAAACAAATGAAGGGATATAGGTAGTGCCATCACTTCATATAGCTATATATATATATATATACATGTAAACAAGAGGTCATCTCATACCATATCATAGGTTATCATATCCTCATTCTAAGACCTCATTATGATATAATCAAGATCTAAGGCTATTATGTTCAGGGTTTATAACCCACATGGCTAGACATGAAAATATTATGGATAATAGTGCAATCATAAGATAGAAGAGGTAAAAAAAATACCTCAAATCTCGATACAGGATCAACAACCAATTTTTCATAAGCTAGCCATAATAATGATCAAAATAATGATAATACCAATATCAATAATAGCGTGAATAACTGGCTACTCCAGAAAACCAAATACCTAGCCGAGCCTATGTGTACCTCTACCACCCCAAACTTGGAAAGTTCAACCTATATACAACAACACAAGGCATATTCTTCACCTTTATCTATGTAACCGTCCCATAACAGTTGATAGACATTGATGCATACTGGGTATAGGCGATGTGCATACAGGAATGAAAGCAAGGTACACAATTAATATCAAAATTTCATCCTCATAACTATCTCTTATCATAAATGTCATCATCATGTCCATTATTAACATAATCAGCCTTCGACCTTGCGGTGTATGAATATATCATAACAGTATACTCTATCCTTGTCAAGTATCAATATATCATAACAGTATCCTCCGACCTTGTCAGGTATCAATATATCATCAAAGTATTCTCCGACCTTACCAGGTATCAATATATGATCACAGTTT
Organism: Capsicum pubescens; assembly: GCA_030864215.1. Lineage (NCBI taxonomy): Eukaryota > Viridiplantae > Streptophyta > Magnoliopsida > Solanales > Solanaceae > Capsicum > Capsicum pubescens. The sequence continues at coordinate 220,346,202 of CM061543.1, read as the reverse complement.
TCTCCGGCCTTACTGGGTATCAATATAAAAATAAACATCAATACACTTATATTTATAAACATATAATAGGTGCATAGGCTTAAGATGTAGCAAAAAGGATGGTTAATTGACATGTCTGCTAATATACTCATAATCATAATTATATCATCGTAAAATATCTAACTTGTCAATATTTCCCAACTATTCGCTATTAGCTAACCAACGCTTATGATCATTAAACCACAATTTCGCTAGTCTTCACATGACCTCTAATTATTAGCCTAAACATTACCCTTCCCATAATCATTATTCATTGGATAGAAACCAATCATTATATAATAAATAACCAATACCCAACATCTAGTTAAGATTCAGCACTAGACCATAATTGCTATTTATCCACTAATCAACATTATCAACTAATCATCCTATATTCGTTAATCATTATTAGTCAACATACAACTATTTATCATCTAACCATCTTTTATTCACTAACACCATTCACTAGCTAACCATCATTTACCAACTAATTCTCATTTATCAACTAATCATCATTATTAACTAGTCATCTCTTATCACCAATAACTCTTACTATCTAGCCTCAATAATACCCAACTCTTCGCTTACAACTAATTGACATCATGAACTTAGTCATCAATATCAACTATTCCTTTCCTATACTAAACCCGACGTCATCATTAGCCACGTATCAACCATCACTAGATACCATATTTTAACTAAGGTTCATTAAATAGAATATTAGATTCCCAACCATCAAGTGTTACAGTCACCTAATAGATAACTAGCTACCAAATAGCTTAACCCTTAAGTAGGAAAAATAGTCATAAGATCGTATTCCAACTATAATCAAATCAATTACTAATAGACTAATCACGAAGTACCAGATATATGCATACCATCACCAGTAGTCAATTAGTAGAATAATAAGCATTATTCCGCATCTTCCTCCATCACATACCGGAGAGATGTGTAGATAAACATATATATGCATACTCATAAACTAAAATTGCATACTTTATAAGGATAAACACTTCTCGATCATCCAATCATTATCATAACACTACCCTTAGACTAACAATATGTTCAAAATAATTACAACATTATAATCATGGCCTTAGGCCATATACATATCCAGAACTCATATCGACAATCATATTTATAAGTTGTAGCATATCTCTAATCATCTTACATATTGGAGGCATAATTCAATAAGCATGTAATCATCTCTTACATAGGAGGCATCTCTATATAGGAGGCATAATATCAGTAAGTCTGTAATCATCTATCATATATGAGGCATCTTATATCTAGGAGTCATAATATCAATAGGCACATAATCATCTTTCACATAGGGGGCATAATATAAATAAAAATGTATTCATCTATAAGATATCTCATATCAATAGGTCATACATCATGACTTATGAGGAATATCACCTCTCTCAGCCAATTTTCATAGCTAAGAGGAGTATCATCTCTATTGGTCCAATAAGCATAACTAAAAGAAGATAGCATATCTATAGGCACAATATCATGTATAAGAGGAATCACATCTCTTTAGGCCCAATATCATTTCTAAGAGGAAAATCATCTCTAAGGACCCAACATTATGCCTAAGAGGAAATATCATCTCTGTGAACCAAATATCAATTCTAAGAAGGATTAACATCTCTATAGGGCAGACATCATATCAAGAAGGAAGTGGGATCTCTATAGGCCCAAATATCTTTATCTAGGGAAAATAAATCATCATTAAATAAGCCATGGAGTAACCTTATACATTGGTTTACTAGTCTCAACTATGCCTAACATCCGCAACTAGGTCCACAAGTCTTAGCCTAAGTGGGTCGGACAATCCCCCTTCTAATCCTCAATTTCCTTATTTCGGCAAATTATGTCCAAAAATAGGATAAGGTATCTAGTTCAACTTCTAGATGTCAAGAAAGCCATAACTAATCCTAAGAAAGGAACTTCGACTAGAAACAAAGGTACTCAAGTCAACTCTACCCAAATTATGATTTCACTACTACCATACTAGTTCAATAAGATTAAATTATACTAATAATGCTCCCAATTCTAAAACCATAACCCAAACCTAATATTGTATCGTATCCATGATACAAACTAATCTAAACTACGGAAAAGGCAATAGGATTCTAAAAAGTAACAAACATACCATCTTACGAGTACAAAACCCTCATCTAATTTGCAAACTTCAAAAATAAAGGCTAAGTTATTCTACTTATAATCAAGCCTAACATCCAATTTCACATGCAATATATATCATTCATCATCTACGAACAAAAGTAGACAGAAGCCTACCTGAAATCCGAACCACAAAACCTCCCACCAGGCACCAAATGCTCGTCCTCATTCCACAAGCCTAAAATGCCAACACACTATCAAAATAGTAATCTACTAATCAATACAAGTCTAACAATACCCATATTGCACTATTGTGCTTTGGGTCCAAAAATGACACCAAAACCCCCCGAAATGGGTCCCACATATGGAAAATAAGTTTTCGAGACCAACTCATTGTTCAAATACCATTAGGGAGTTATAACCCTCAATAATCAAGTGAGTAAGCTTATTTGTCCAAAAATCATGCCCTCGAGCCAATTAGAGTTTTGGGTAAAACAATCAAGAATTTAACACTAAAATTGAAGTATTCATAACATATATTCAATATTAATCACAAATTTGCAGGTTATTTAAGACCCCAATCAGCACCCAAGACTCAATTTAAGGGCTACAAACTCTATTAATGTTTATGGGTCTCGAGACATTGGAGAAATGGCCAATTCTAAGCCAAAAAGAATATTTCAACAATCCTTTCCCAGGACCTCAGATAGAGTGATCGCTTACCCATGCTAGTCACGATTGAGGCATCGCGATCGTGATATGGTCTTCGTGATCACAATACCTTACTGAACTACAAGACAATTGAAACTTGGAATTTGATTCCAAGTATCGGCTAATGCCTTGGGATGCATCCAAAATCCAATTTTTGCAATCTAAATATGTAACCACACTAAATTCAACATTCAAAATTCATTGGAAAAGTTAATTTTCAATCTGAGGTCATTTTAAATAGGTCCCACACCAAAACTTTTAGATATTCAACTTTTTTATCGATAGGTCGAAATGAGCTCGGGTGCATTGGGACCTGAACCAAAGGTCTACCTGGCCTAAAATTTATATTTTAAATTTGTTGGCACAGAGAGAATTTGTATTAGGGGTCATTTCACTAAAGTTTTTGCCCGGTGGCCTTTTGGAACCAACAAAGACCTCTTAATAGGGAATTGGTTTAAAAATCCAAACGAACTGCACGGTGATCGAACCGTTGGGCTCAGTGAGTCATAAATGACTTAGAGAAGCTATGAAGAAGCTTAAATGGTGAAGATAAGAATAAATATGGAAAATGACTTGAAGGGTCATTACATTATCCACTACTAAAAGGACATTCATCCCCAAAAGTCAATGGATAGAAAGAATCTCAAAATCTTGAAGAGATGATATACTGGTCACCTATGCCCTAATTATAACTTCCCAGATAACCTCTGTAGAAAGAAAATGCTTCTAAGGGATTTTACCGCTAGTATTCTTTTTTTAACCAGCACTGTCATTCTACTTTCGAATGGCTAAAATTCAACTTCAACCGCTAACTGACCTCTAACTAAACTAAAAAGTTTGATATGCACAAACTGAACTACAACACACAGATACCATCTTGATAAAAGCATAACTCTTCCAAGGATGACCAAAGCCAAAAGCAAACCAAGACATGAGTCATATCACCATTTTTAAATTTGAATATAACCTTCCTTTACCTTTTTGCACCTGCTTTCCACTTAAAACTAGGAGGAAAATTACCTGAATCTTGCCCACATGGTCTCATCACGGATAACTCAAAAAACTGAAGCTGACCCACTGAAATTCCAAATGATAGACATGAGAATAAGCTCATAAAGTGTTGTCCAGGGACACAAATAGAGATAATCGAGGAATGTAATCTATGCTAATGTTGAACCAGTCAAGATGAAAATCAAACTTAAATCTTAAATTTGAGGTATAACTACTCATTACTGAATATCCCACTTTAGGATGTCTTATTTACCAAGAATAAAGTTATACTGAATCCAACTCGAGTATATTACTCCCATTGAGCAAATCACTCAATGATGTCTCGTTTATTAAGAATGAAGTCATACTGAATCCAACTCGAGTATATTACTTCCATTGAGAAAATCATCCAAAATTCCTAAAGAAAACTAAAACTCGAGGTCAAAACTAAAATAACCAATACTGGGCCTATGACTATCATCTACACACTTATCAACTATAATCCAACTGATGTTGAGAATACCGAATAGAAAATCACGGACCAGGCTCAACATGCTTATGAATGAAATCTGAGCAAAGACAAGTCTAAAACAAAAGCTACATGCAAGCTCTACAACACCAAGAAAAAATCTTAATACCAAGTTTGAATTGATCGATCTCAAATATCTAAACAAAAACTAAACATGGATAGGAATTAATGCTCCAAATCTATTATACTTCCAAATCTCCATTCTAAGAAGTCGACCCTAAACCTCTACCAATAAGACTATATCAATGCCAACTATCCCAACTTGACTCTATAAGACATATCTAAAGAAAATAAATCACCATAAGGATAAACACCGACTGAAAATGCAAGCAACAAACTCTATCTCAGCTAGAGGGTACAAAATATATCCATAAGACAAAAATCATGCGAAAGGATGAATTACGATATGAAAATGAAAATAACCCACTCTATGTCCACTGAAGGGCATGTACTATCAAAACTTAGAAAAAAATCTTCCCATGGATGAAAACCACACCAGTATTGGAAAAAAACTCTAGGAACTTGAAAAAAGGCAACTTTAGCCGACAACTAATCAATCTAAAACTCCATCTCAGAAAAGAATAGCCACAAGCACAGATCATCAAATGGATCACTCCACCAAGCTTCACTAGGCCGAACAAATGCTTAAATAGGGATTTACGGAATCCACCCAAGAATCACATCATCGAACAAGAAATACCAATCTTATAACCAAGGTCAAAGTTGAGAACACTTCCAGAGAACCAACAACTCAAGCTAAGGAGTTTCTAATTTACCAACTTAAGGAGTGATCACAGGAAAGGCCACCTGCCTCTAACTCTCTAACTCTACTTAAGGTAAAACCATATCGCAGGAAAGGACCATCTATTCTCCACACTAATAACAAAGGAAACCCATTAAAAGGGAACCAACCTAACAAATCTAAGAGATAAATCTATGACATCTCAACATTATTATGGCAATCGCTATCGGATAATGGACTAGCCACAAATAAAGAACGGATAACAAACTGGTCCATATCATAAATGGGTTATATCATAAGGGAAAGCTAAAACAAAAGCCTTCACAACCCAGGAAGAAAATTTATGAATCTTGAATTTAATAATAGGTAACATAACTAAACTACCGACTCAAAAGCAACATAGAACCATGGAAGGTTGACTCACCTTTGATACCATATAAATCCTCTAATAAATCTAATATAGATAACCAAGAGGGAACACAGTCAACCTCGGCACGCTAGAGGAAAGAAATTAGTAAATTGGGCTATATCTACTTAAACCATCGAATACTATTACGAGAAAATAAAAGTCTAAGTAGATAACACTAGTCTATACTGCTACCCAGTGAGGATCAAATTTATCAAGTAAAAACATCATGTAATAATATCAACTAATATCAATAACCTCACACAGTGGTAGCAATAGCAACAACAATATCAAAATCAATATATTACACAGGCAGTACCAAAATGAATATCAATATTATGTACCACTAAAGGGCCACAATAGGGCTAATGTGCCCGACAAATGGTAGTCGAACCTAAAGCTACACCCATAGCGGAAAATAGCAATACATATCTACTCTATCCACTACTAAAGAAATAAACCATAGAGTAGCAACAGAATTATGAATTAAATAATAAGGCACATAATGACCGATATCAATTCATCAAGGCATACAGTTACTAATGGGTATAAAACCCCCAATACATATAATAAGAGAAAAAGTTTGGAAAGAAAAGCATACTAATCATGGTGACATCCACAATCACATGCTTGAAGGGCATAGGGGAAATAAATTTGAATGGGTCTAACTCAGACCGACTGACTGAATCATCAAATGAGGTGCCATATATACTATCTCTAACTGAATATGCCATAATATCATGACGCTGGTCTGAATAATCTGAATAATTGGAAATCCCATGTTGGGGACACTCCCTACACTAGTAGTCGATCTTTCTACAATCATAGCAACTCCTGAAGCATTAATATAGAGATAACACAAACTGAGCCCAAATGGATGGTCGACTATGCTGAGCAAAATCTGTAATACTATGTTAATACTTCTGAAATCAAAGCTTGTCTCAAGAACTCTAGACTGGTGGGGAAAATATGTGCTAACTCAAGATGATTATCCATCGCATACCTAGGGAATTGTATAAACCTGTGTATTGTCACGACACAACTAAACCAAGACCCTTGAATACCTTGCGATACTGCCCCTCATAATCTAGAATGGTCTCCATGGCCTAGAGAACCATACCACTCTCTACAAGTATGATGGTGACTTGTCCACTATGATTATCGCGAATAATTTGAGAACTAATTATAGTATGGAATATTTCCTGTGTAGAGCTCATCAGTTGCGGGTAAAGCTAAACTCTACTGGAAGAATCCTCACTCTTGGATAAATTACCAATAGAACATAATTCTGATGTCATACCTCTTATCGCCATTTCCATAAGTCTCCATACATGCTCTCCATGGTCCTCTCATTATTAGCAACTTAAGGGAAGAAAGATTTAGCTACTATCAAGTTCTTCGATGCCAAATGGGGTAACAATACTAACCCTCTAATACATCCATGAACCAATGTTCATCTCAGAAGGATGTAGCATAGGAAAATACTTGGACCACATGAGAAATCTAATCTCATACTTAAAGCTTGCAAAGAACTCTGATGAACACCAATAGACCCAACTCTAGTCTAAGAACTGCTGGATGAATTAAATTCCATCCATGGCTGAGAGGGGTCTACAACATGACTCGAATTACCAATGCTGATCCATAAAGGCTGATGAAGTCATGAGCTTTACTGAAGCCTAAGATGACCCAAATACTTTTTGGCTACCACTGAAGATCTTTTATATCCATCTCTGACTCTCTAGTCCAATATTGTGTTGAAACTCTGGAAATAAGTATTGAAGTCATATTTGTATCTGTTGATAATATTGCATAATTCTTCGGGGATAGAATAGTATCAAAGAATGTGTTTGAGGTTCATAGGAATGCAGACACAAGATAAGGAGTCAAGAAGTGAATTTCCTAAAATATTACTGTAGCCTCCCGAAGTAGGTTACGGATATCTCTTCATTGATCCGCAGGACTCTACTAAACACTTAGCTCTAGTACTAATACACTAACGAAACCTAGGATCTGATACCAATTTATTACGACCTAATTTTCTCAGTCCATGATGATTCCTACTGTAACACCCAGTAGGTACACCAACTCATAGTCCAGAATGGCAAGTACCAGACTACTAAATAATATAAGGAAAAGAATACAGATTAAATGATATAAAGATTAATGCATAATTGTAATACCCGTGCTTTTACTTAGCTTGAAAATTATCTCAAGGATGTTAGAGATTTCTTTGAAATAAGAATTCATTCTTATACATGTGGTATTTCTATAAGAGCCTTCAGTATGTCTTATCTCAAAAAGATCATAAGAGCCTTCAGTATGTTTTTTCTCAAAAAGATCTTAATCTTTGTCAGAGAAGGTGGTTAGAGCTCTTAAAAGATTATGACATCAGTGTCCTCTATCATCCGGGAAAGGACAATATAGTGGCCGACGCTCTCAGTTGACTCTCTATGGGTAGTATTTCTCATGTTGATGATAGTAAGAAGAAGTTAGCCCAGGAAGTCCACCAGTTTGCTAGACTAGGCGTTCGCTTAGTCAACTCTTCAGATGGGGTGTATCTTCTTAGAGTAGTTCAGAATTATATCTAGTTTCCGAGGTGAAAGAAAAGCAAGAGAAGGATCCTAGCCTTGTCAAGCTAAAAGAGTCAGTTTAGAATCAGAAAATAGAGGTTTTCTCCCAAAGGGGAGATGGCATCCTCCATTGTCAGGGTCGTCTATGTGTTCCAGGTGTAGATGACATAAGGAAGTGAATTCTTGTAGAAATGCATGGAGCGCACTACTCTATTCATCCAGGGGCCATAAAGATGTACCGTAATTTGTGGAAATATATTGATGGAGTGGGATAAAAAGAGATGTTGCAGAGTTTGTGGCTAAGTTCTCTATATGTCAGCAAGTTAAGATAGAGCATCAGAAGCCTATTGATCCTATGCAGGAGTTTAGTATTCCTACTTGGAAGTGGGAAGTTGTGAACATAGACTTCATGATGGGTTTGCCTCAAACTCATCGTCAGCATGATTCGTTCTGGGTCATTGTATACAGAATGACCAAATCAGCTCTTTTCCTTCTAGTTCATACCTCTTATTCAGCCAAGGATTATGCCAAGCTCTTCATCAAGGAGTTGGTCAGATTGCACGGTGTTCCATTGTCTATTATCTCAGATAGAGGTACTCAGTTCACCTCTTATTTTATGAAAGCATTCCAAAAGGGTCTTGGTACCCAAGTTCATCTCAGTACAGTCTTTTATCCTCAGTCAGATGGTCAAGAAGAAAGGACCCTTCAGACTTTAGAAGATATGCTAAGGGCGTGTGCAATTGATTTATAGGGAAGTTGGGATGTCCACTTGCCTTTGATTGAATTTTCATATAACAATAGCTATCATTCCAGTATTCAGATGGCTCCATTCAAGCTCTCTATGGTAGGATATGTAGATCTCCAATCATTTGACTCAAAGTTAGTGAGGCCTTGGTCATAGGTCCTGACTTAGTATTTGATGCCTTAGAAAAAGTTCAGTTAATTAGAGAAAGACTCTCGACTGCTCAGAGCTGACAGAAGTCTTATGCAGATATTCATAGAAAAGATCTCAAGTTTGAGATTGGTGAATATGTCTACCTCAAGATCTCTCCTATGAAGGGAGTGAAGAGATTCGGCAAGAAGGCAAAACTCATTCCCCGATATGTCGGTCCCTTCAAGATTCTCAGTCATTCAGCAAGGTAGCTTATTAGATCTAGCCTCAGTTCATCCATTCTTTCATGTCTCTTTGATCAAGAAGTGTATAGGTGACCCATCAGTCATAGTCCCTATTCATAGAATTGATGTTCAGAACAACCTCTCTTATGAAGAGATTCCAATTGAAATCGTAGACTATCAGACCCGTAGATTGAGAAACAAAGAAGTCCCTGTAGTTAAAGTTCTTTGGTAAAATCAATCCGTACAGGGAGCTACTTGGGATGCAGAAGTAGATATGTATACCAAGTACCCTTACCTTTTACCTGTCGACTCAGATTAAGCTCAAGGTAATAGTTCTCCTTAACCTTACTCAGTTTCATGATTAGTGTGCAACACTAACTTAATATACCATGATAATCTTGGTATCAAGTACCACCGTATATTAAGCCATGCATTCATGTATTAGATCAGTTATATAGTTATGCATCGGACATGTATTCTCATTATGATAAAACTTATTTCTTCAGAACTTTAAGTTATGCATTAATGAATTAGTTATGCATGCATCAGATATGCATGTTCAGTATGTTATGTTCAGCTTGCCAGTCACGTCCGTCATAAGATTATGTTCCAGTTATTCATGTTTAGTTTATAGTTTCCCCTCTCATTCAATCTCATTAGAGTACGAATGTCCTCAATGGGGAGATATTGTAATACCCGTACTTTAACTTAGCTTGAAAATCTTCTCAAGGATGTTAGAACTTGATTTGAAATAAGAATTCATTCTTATACATATGGTATTTCCATAATTTTCACTTCCTATTACGTGGGAAATTGAATAAGCTTTCCATCAATATATAATTCGCCCAAATCTGACACCCGGGCGAAGAGTTAAAGCCTTTTTAGTGAGGCAGTGTTTGACCTGAGCCTTCAGTGCGTCGCGGAGATAGCTCAAATGGAAATTGTCAAATATCAGTGTTCCTCCACGATACTGGTGCATCGCGCGAAACTTACAGGTCGTAGACAAGGTGGCAACGTGATAGCTGTGTGTCGCGCCATCGTGCAGTTTCTCAATTGTCAATTTCCAGTGACACGGCGCAACTCGGGAAATTTTACAGAAAATTTAATGACGTGTCCAGGGTTAAAAGAGTCAACTTACTACCCCTATATAATCCCTTTAACACGTGATTCATCCATTTTCACCCAAAACATATCTATTTCTCTTAAGTTTATCTCAAGAACAAGCTAGGGTTTCTATTGGGGATTCAAATTCAGGAAGGTTTCATCATCAATCTTCATGAAATCACGATCTAAGGTATGCATAGTGTTCATTCATGGACTCCTTTCATCCATGAAGTCCAAGAATCCTTTTTAACTACAAGTTATGGATTTTCTTCATGTTTTCATGCTTTGTATGTTCTCTTTCATGTTTATAAATGAGGAATTAATTTCTATTCCATGATTTGATGATAAATTCCATGTGGGTTGATTCGTATAGATAAATATTCATGAAATCTCATGACTAAAACCATGTATGATGAAATTGGAATTGAACAATGATGTTCAATTGCTATACCGTGATGTTTACATGTATTATGCCTGCCATATGTTTGATTAAATGCCTAGATGAAGGAAAACTGTCCTAACTAGCATGATATCATGAAAATCTCCATAAATGTACAAGTTTATGCCTATTAGACGTTTGATGAAATGCTTCAATAAACTTATTGTAGTGATTATCATGTATTCAAGAATATCAAGTCATGTCAGTTTCCTTCCATCGAGTCCTGGGCATACTTGTACCCGAAATATTAGCCGTGTGCCTAGATCCATGTCATGTTTTTACGATACTCTCAGTCAAGCTATGAACTCTTAGACTTCAGATAATCTTATGACTCAGGAAAAATCTCCATGATCTCATGAACTCAGTCAGTTATCAGATATTAGAAGTATTCTATCAGTCAATTGAATTTAGTAAATTTAGTCCATGTTCAGTTCAGTAAATCATGATCAGTGTCGATTCAGATGGGAGTAGGAATTAGCACCGAGTGAAACCAAGGATGCGAACTCACCGATTATATGAGGGTGTGATTCTTAGAAGCAATCCTTGCATTCCAGAACTATGTAGCCATCATAGGTTGATAAATCGTAGCCTGCTATATGAGGGTAGATAAGGTGGCTTAACCTGTTATGTAAGGGTTCCTACCGTTCTCACTAGAGTTACCTGTTATATGAGGGTTACACACATGTTGTCTTTACCAGTGGCGCGGTATTGACACCCTTCCAGGAAGGGCAGAGACTGGACCCCGGCTCAGCTATAATAGCATATATGGGGCATTTGGTTAAATACTACTTGCCACAGTTTCATGTTATAGAATTAGGACTATCAGATATAGTCAATCAGTCTCAGTAATAGAACTCAGATAGTTCTTCAAATTTCAAGACTGTCAGATACAGTCAACTCAGATACAGTACGGACCTCAGATAGTTCCACTAGATTTAGGACTGTCAGCTACAGTCACCCACGTTATCAGTTATACTCAGATACAATCATTTATGTTATCAGTCATGTCATGTTATCAGTATTCAGATTCAGTAATCACGATATCACATTATCATTACAATTACATAATTATGCATGTATTCTCACATTTATGTTAGATAGTCAGCTAGCATTAGCATGCATGTGAAACCCTTGAATTTAGCGTACCTTACATGTATACTCAGTACATTTGTACTGACACATTCTTGCTATGGTACTTTCTTTTTATGTTACACTATAGGTTCAGAGACACTAGTTCCAGATCAGTAGTAGATTCCAGATTCAGCAGTCAGAGTAGAAGTGAGTCCTCATCTTTTGAGGATATAATGATTTTCTAGTATCTCATTGATTAACTTATTAGTTAGAGTTAGTTGGGGACATGTCCCATCAACTCTTTATTCAGATTCTTCAGACAGTAGAGGCTTTCAGACTAGATGCAGACTAGATACAGACTATCATGTTTTAGACTCCAGTTTTGTTTTGGGTATTCTATTACCCCACACAGATGTTAAGTTATTCAGTTATGTTCATGATCAAACCTTATGTCCTTTCAGTGCATATTTCTGCATTATTATATTATCTTATGAAGTATATTGGTACAGATATCAGTCATGGGTTAGATTGTGGTCCTTCGGGGTCATGAGTACCGTGTAGCATTTCGGTTCAACAAATCAGGCCGTTATAATAATTGGATGTAAAAAACTGATGGTATTAACATAAGAGCTTCTACACTGATAAAAATTATATCTAAATATTATATAAAGACTAGTCTAATACATAAGAGAGAGATAATTAATACTCCAAATGTTAGGAGCTCAATTTAAATCTCCTAACCATGGATGCTCTGGACGATGCTTACATCAATGGCGATAAACCATACTATGATCTGCAGGCTGCAGAAGTGTAGTATGAGTACCAAACGAATAGTACTCAGTAGGAAACTACCAATTGAGATCCAAAGATAAAGAAGATATATATAGCGTATAAATAGAATAAAAACTACACCTATAGTTTAGAACACATATAACAAGTCAATGAGAATAATAAGGGACAACTATCTTGTTCAAGTCTAACATAAAAAGACTAAGGAAGTATCAGGTAAACTATCCTATTCCATCCATATTTAATAAGAATCAATATTATACCGTATATCATAGGCTAAAATAAGAATTAAGTGTGAATAAAGATATATTGCAAGATACAAAACCAAGAAAAGAAAATACAATACGAAAAAATGAAGAAAACGATCTATGGTAGTGCCATCACTTCATATATATATATATACATATAAATATGAGGTCATCTCATACCATATCCTAGATCATCATATCATCATTCTAAGACCTCATTATTATACTATCAAGATCTAAGACTATCATGCTCAGGGCTTATAATCCACATGGCTAGACATGAAATATTCATGCATAATAGTGCAATCATAAGATAGAAGAGGTAGAAAACATACCATAAATCTTGACGCAGGATCAATGACCAATCTTTCATAAGCTAGCTATAATAATGATCATAACAATGATAATAACAACATCAATAATAGCGTGAATAATCAGCTACTCCGGACAACCCAATACCTAGCCGAGCCTATGTGTATCCCCACTGCCTCAGTCTCAGAAGGTTTAACCAATAGACAACCACAAAAGACATATTCTTCACCCATATCTATGCAATCATTCCATACCGGCTAATAGACTTACGTGTTCACTGGTGATAGGCGATGTGCATATAGGATTGAATACAAGGTACATAATCGATATCACAATCTCATCCTTATAACATTTCATATCATAACTATCGTCATTATGTCCATCATGAATATAATCAACCTACGTCCTTATCAGGTATCAATATATCATAACAGTATCCTCCGTCCTTGACGGGTATCAATAATCATCACAGTATCCTCCGAACTTGCTAGGTATAAATATAAACACAAATATCAATACACATATAGTAAAAACATATAATAGGTGCATGGGCTTAAGACGTGGAAAAATGAGGGTAAATCTAAAAGCCTATTAGTATACCATAATCATAATCACATCATCATAACATATCTAACTTGTCAATACTTCTTAACTATTTTTTACTAGCTAACCAACACTTATGATCATTAAACCACTAAATTGCTAGTCTTCACATGACCTCTAATTACTGTCCTAAACATTATCCTTCCTATAATCCTTATTCATAGGATAGAAACTAATCATTATATATTAAAAAACCAATACCCAACATCTTCTCAAGATTCATCATATACCATAATCGTTATTTATACACAAATCAACTAATCATACTATATTCATTAATCATTATTAGTCAACACATTACCATTTATGATCTAATCATATTTTATTCACTAACACCATTCACTAGCTAACCATCGTTAACCAACTAATCCTCATTAATCAACTATTCATTATTATTAACTAGTCATCTCTTATCACTAACATATCTTACTATCTAGCCTCATTAATAAATAACTCCTCGTTTAAAAACTAATCAACATCATGAACTTAGTCATCAATATCAACTATTCTTTATCTATGATAAAGCAAACATCATTATTAGCCATATATCAATGATCTCTAGCAACCATATTTCAACTAAGCAAGGTTCATTAACTAGAACATTAGATTCATAGCCATCAAGTGCTATAGTCAACTAATAGACAACTAGCTACCACATAGCTTAACTCTTAAGTAGGAAGAATAGTCATAAGATCGTATTCCAACTAGAATCACATAAATTACCGATATAATAATCATAAAGGTACCAAACCTATGCATGACATTACAAGTATTTAACCAGTGGAATAATAAGCATTATACCGCATCTTCCTCCATCCCATACCGAAAAGATGTGTATATAAATATATATGCATACTCATAAATTAAAATTACATCCTTTACAAGGATAAATAGTTCTCGGATATCCAATCATCATCATAAAACAACCCTTGGCCAAATATTATGTCTAGAATAATCATAACATCCTAATCACGGCCTTATGCCTATACACATATCTGGAACTCATATCGTTAATCATAGTTATTATTCGTAGCATATCTCTAATTATCTCACATATTAGAGGCATCTCGCATATAGAGGCATAATATAAGTAAGCATGTAATCATATCTCAGATAGGAGGAATCTCACATATAGGAGGCATAATATCAATAAGCATATAATTATCTCTCACATAAGAGGCATCACACGTCTAGGAGGAATAATATTAATAGGTATATAATCTTCTATCACATAGAGGGAATAGTATTAATAAACATTTAATCATCTATAAGGTATCTTATATCAATAGGTCATACATCATGACCTATGAGGAATATCACTTCTTTTAGCCAATTGTCATATCTAAGAGGAATATCGTCTTTATAGGTCTAATAATTACAACTAAAAGGAGATAACATCGCAATAGGCCAAGCATCATATATAAGAGGAATCACATCTCCATAGGCCAAACATTATATCTAAGAGGAAAATTATTTATAAGGACCCAACATTATGTCTAAGAGGAAATAGCATCTCAATGAGCCAAATATCAAGTCTAAGAGGGAATAGCATCTCTATTGGTCAGATGTTATATCAAGAAGGAAGTGGTGTCTCTATAATCCTAAATATCATTATCTAGGGCAAATACATCATCATTAAATATGCCATGGATTAAACTTAATCTACAGTTTACTAGTCTCAACTATGCCTAACATCCACAACTAAGTCCATAAGGCTAACACAAGTCTTAGCCTAAGTGGGCTAGACAATCCCACTTATAATCCTTAATTTCTATATTGAGGTAAACTATGCCCCAAACTATGCTAAGGTATCTAGTTCAACTTCTAGATGTCAAGAAAGTCATAAACAATCCTAAGATAGGAACTTCAACTAGAAACAAGGATACTCTAGTCAACTCTACCTAAATTATGATTTCAATACTACCATACTAGCCCAATAAGATTAAAATATACTAATTATGCTTCCAATGCTAAAACCACATCCCAAACCTAGCTTTATATTGTATCCATGATATAAACCTATCTAAACTAGGGAGAAGGCAATAGAATTCTAAAGGTTTATATTCATACAATCTTACGGGTCCAAAACTCTAACTAATTCCTAAATATCAATAATCAAGGCTATGTTATTCTACTCATAATCAAGCCTAACATCCAAATTCTCATGCAATCTATATCACACATCATCTACAAAGAAATGTAGACAAAAACATATATCAAAGTCAAACCGCAAAACCTCCAACCACTCACCAAAAGCTCATCTTCATTACACATGCCCAAAATGTCAACACACTATCAAAATAGAGATCGACTCAATAATACCTGTCTAACGATACCCATATTGCACTATTGTCCTTCTAGTACTAAAATGACACCAAACCCCCCCAAGTGGGTCCCAGTATGGAAAATGAGTTTTTGAGGCCAACCCATTGTTCAAATAGCATTAGTGAGTTATAACCCTTAATAATCAAGTGAGTATTAAGCTTATTTTGGCTAAAATCATGCCCTCAAGCCAATTGGGGTTTTGGGTCAAACAATCAAGAATTTAACACTAAAATTGAAGGATTCATACCTTTGATTCGATATTAATCCCAAATTTACAGGTTATTAATCCCCTAATCAACACCCAAGACTAAATTTAAGGGCTACATACTCTAATGAGGTTTTGTGATCTCAAGACAATGGAGAAATGGCCGATTCTTAGCCAAAAAAGAGTATTTAAACAATCCTTTCCTAGACCCTCAGATAGAGAAATTGCGGACCTATGCTAGCCACAATCGTGGAATCGCGATCGTGATAAGGCCTTAGCAATCGCGGTACCATGCTACACTACATGACAGTTGAAACTTTGATGCATCCAAAATCCAATTTTCATAAACGAAATATGTAACCACACTAAATTCGACGTTTTTGATGTGTTGGCAAAGTTGAATTGTCAATACAAAGTCGTTTAGACCATATATGGGTCCCACATTAAAAGTTTTGATTTTTCAACTTTTTGATCGATAAGTTGAAATGAGGTCGAGTGCATTGGGATACAAACCAAACCTATATCAATCCTAAAATAAATATTTTAGAACTACTGGACCAGTCGCAATTTGCATTTGAGATCATTTCACCCGAGTTTTCGTCTGGCATCTATTTGGAACAAGCTAAGACTTGGGGTTCTAAAAACCAAACGAACTGCCTAGTGACCAAACCGTCAATCCTAGTGAGTCATAAATGACTTGGGGTAGCTATGGAGATGCTCAAATGATGAAGATTAGTAGAAATATAGAGAATGACCTGAAGGGTAATTACATATACACCTTTCAATCCTAAGCTTCTAATAGAAGACCCATGAGGGGTCACAACTCATATGATAGCATAATATCATCAACCAACCTTACCAGAACATACCTTGGCTAAGGTATTTTATAAAGTATCTTTTTTATTTAAAATTTAGCATTTATCAATGGTACCAATTCCATGTATATGGATGAATGAATGAGTACGCATACTTATGAACAACTCAATAATATGAAATAAATCAACTCAATAATGTTATAAATAAGCTCAGGTAACCTTAAATCTCAATAAATCATGATGCAAGATGTAGACTCAAATTTTGATGAATTATGTTAAATGTGTGCTTCTTTGTGATCTGACCATTTTATCCCTCCCTGTGGTTGTGTTGTGGCATTTTTTATATTTTGATTTTTTTAGCACTGTTCTTGATGCATTTTGGTGTGTTTAATGTGATATTGTAGTTTTTGGTGGCTTCAAGAACCTTATAGTTGACTTCAATCAACATCTTGTAATCTATGCATAGGTCAACAAAACATATTGTGCCGATAGATCCAAAACATTGATTTTAGGGTGGTAACATGGTTGGTATTATTTTGTAACTTTTAAATCTTATTTCAACCTTTAGTTCAAAAGGTTTTGATTTTGTGTTTTAGGGGTCAACTTTATGAAAATGACATTTTTTCAAATATTTGACATCGCCATTGAGTCTAGGGAGTCGAATTTAAAAGGGTAGCATAGTTCATTTTCATCCATGGGATTCCAAACGAATCCTGAGGGGCCCATAGAGACTTGGAATGCACAAGGTCCCCAACTGGTGCACCACTCAGCAAGTGAACCCACGATCGCGAATCTAGTGTCACAATCATGATTGGGCATGTAGGTCAAGTGTCACGATTGTGACACCTTTTCCATAATTATGTTACCCCTATCAGCTAGGTATCATGATCGCAACACTTGGTCTATGATCATGATGCTTGGGTATATAAATATCCATGTTTCGCTATTTTTTTACCATTTTTGAGACTTAGAGCTTTAGGTTTCATGATTTTGGACAACTTTTTCAACTTCTAAGCTTGGGTAATCTTCATAACACCTATTTCAATTATTTTCTTCAATCGTTATCATTTATTTCTTATTTTAAACTTGAAACAAAGTACGAAATTTGGGAATTTTAGCTCGTAAGGCCTAAAAATAGTATTTCACAAATTTAAGCTCTAATTTCTTCCCATTTTTACTTGGGTGTGTTTTTAATCCTATAATTATAAGTTTTTCCTCAATTTAATCTTCAAAACTAATTCAATTCTCAATTTTTCAAGGGATTTCGCGGATTTTTACCCGATAAAGCTTTAAAATGGTTTTTCTTTGATTCAGACACCGTTTTAACTCATTTTTCTTGGATTTTTAGCTGTAAATTACTAAAAATATGGGAAATATGTTTTTGGAATAAAGTTATGATTTTTTCCTTTTTTTTCAAAAACCTATTTTGAGGGTCCAGTTTGACCGTGACTTAAAAGTAGTCAATATGAGTATCGTTGGCTTTCTTTTGACACATAGATTCTATATTTTTATATTTTAGTTGATTCTAGGAACATTAATGAGGAGTGAGTCTTTGGGGTTGAAGGCTTTTTTTGGTTTTCAGCATTCAAAGTAGGTTATGGCTTAACTTCTTTCAGACTAGGCTAGGTAGTTAATTTTGATATAAAAGCATGATAAGGGTGTTGGAACTAATCATGAAATATGGATATCTTATTGTGTTGTGACCATGTGGGGTCCTATATGTGATGTATTTGGTATTTTTGGGATATTATGGGCAATGTGTGACCATGTGGTGTCTTATGTGATGTTGATAGTCAATATGCATAAAAATAATCATTCTTTCTTGATGAAAAACCTCTTATGGTTTCAATGGTATATTGTGATGTGTTTATACTTTTTTCACATACAAATCATGTTGGTTTTCATGGATGGTTGGAAATATTGAATAGATATTTGTCTCACTTGGTTGGTATATTGGTTGGATATAGAAATACTCATTGTGGTTGGTTGGGAGCATTACATCCTAATATCATGTACATTCATTAAACATTGGTACCACTATCGAATACTGAAAATACTGAGAAAAATTAGCTTATTTGAAAAAAAAGTGACATCTTATAAAACCCACCCTGAGGAATATATCGGGGAGGAGATATTTATATAGATTGTTTATAGGTTGATAGAACCTCCATAGGTCCTATGTTGGGAAGCTTTTGCTTCATAGATGTATACGGAGGCTGTGCGACAATCTTAAAGGTTGTGCGACGACCACATGAATTACATCATCATCATCATCATCATTCTCATCATTTTCATTGTACTTACTGGATTATTCTTGTGATGTGATTGTATTTTTTCCTTAACTTGTTACCTATTCCATTTGTTATATCTTTCCTCACTTGTACTTAGTCTTTGTATATGTTTTCCTTTTATGCTTTACTTGTATTTGGCATATCATATAATTATGGTTCTTTCTTGTATTATTGCAATATTTGTGAGTATTATAAAGCTGTTAGTGCAAGCGATGTGGGCTATTATTGTGGGACTTTTTCTGATTGTAAGTGATGTACCCTTAGTTTGTATTTTGTATTCTTTATTATCTACTTTGCTCAGTCGGCCTATAATACCTACTGAGTACTAGTGGACCATACTCACTCTTATTGTGCCATTTTGGTATAGATCCTATTTAGAGTATGCCCTACATTGGTTGATAAGGGTGATATATGGAGTTTTATGAGATAGAAATGGATTTCATGCATTCGAAGTCTACTACTACCTCTTCTTATTAGACTATGTCTTTATTACTATTCAGTTATAGAGTTATTCCTATGTATTGTATTTTCTTGAGTTGTACTAGTAGTTCTTCATTGTGACACCATGTTTTGGGAGTTGTGACATTATTGATTATGCTTTATTTTTGCTTTTATTATATTAATTATGGTTTGGCTTTGTTCTAGGAACCTTACCTTGGGTTTTGAATATTAATTTCTTTTTTGTATTAGTTTGTGTGATGAGCTTAATTGTCACAGTTCGCCATGACAAGTGCCATCAAGACCATTAGATTTTTAGTTCATGATGAATTGGTATTAGAGCATCCAGGTTCATTGGTCTCAATTTTATAATAACGGGATGTCTAATAGAGTCTTACGAATTGGTATGTAGATGTTCGTATATATCTTCTAGAGGCTATAAGATGTCTTTAGGAAATTTCCCTGATTTTTTTCCTTATCATGAATATTTCTTTCATACCTTGTGTTCTAAGTCATATTTCACTCTTTTCTGCGTAAATGGTAATGACTAGGTCTCATGAGTTTAGAGATGCAGAGCCTTTATCTGGGGAAAGAGGCTATAATGCCCCGAGAATACACCCTGGATGCCACACGGTGCTTACGGTCACAAGTGACCATAAGCTAACCATGAGCTAGTATCTGCTGTGAGCACTGATTAATAACAACAAAATAGCATATGCGAAATATCTGAATATGCCATAAGGTTTTAAGTAGGTAAAAGTCATCGTTTTCACCCTAAACTATACTCAAAAAGTCTAAGACACACCTAAACTATTGGACTGACCTAATACACACCTAAATTAATTAAAAGTGAAATTTTTTACTCCCAAAATCTGACATGGAAAAAACATAATTATTTAATTAAAAAAGGCACATCTAAATTTAAAAATAACACAAGAAAAAAAAGAAATTAAAATATTCTCCATCCCAGCCCCAACGTCCATCTCAGCCCCAACGTCCAGCATCTATCTTCATATTCTTCTCCAAATTCAAAAATCCCCAAACTGAAAATTCCAATCCATCTTCTTCTTCTTCTCCAAATTCAAAAATCCCCAAACTGAAAATTCCTATTCCAAGTTACGAATTTCAATCCATCTTCTTTTTCTTCTCCAAATTCAAAAATCCCCAAAATAAAAATTCCAATTCCAAGTTGCTAATTCCAATCCATCTTCTTCTTCTTCTCTAAATTCAAAAATCACCAAACTGAAAATTCCAATTTCAAGATGCTAATGAATTTTGAAAGATTAACAATGGCTGAAATTTCTCCTTCTTCTACTTGCCCCAATTCAATTCCACCATCGAACCTAATTATCGACCCCGTCAGAGCTGTAAATCAAGCAACCGCCGACGGTGATGAAATTGACACAATTTCAGTGCCTTGCCCAATCGTGGTTGTAATCAATCCTACTGTTCTATATTATATCAATTCAGATCTCGGTTCGAGTGGATAACACAACTCTTGATCATGCATTTTGATTGTATTTGAAGCACTGGTGAGCTCTATTAATGGGAGATTTTCTCAATTTCATCTATCTTTGTTTTTGTCTTACTTGGTTTCATGGAAAACTTAAAAAATGTGTACAAAAGCTTTCAATGTTCATAGTTTTCTCATTTTTTTTAATAAACAGACATAAAGAAGAATTGATCTTGTGTAAGCTGAAGCATCAACGAGGAACATTGAAGAAACCTCATAACAATGGAGATTTTAGATATTAAAGAAAAAGAAAAAAATTTAAATTAAAAAAAAAAGAAAAATTTATAAAAATAATAGATTTATTATTTTTTTCGTATTATGCTGATGTGGCAGGCTCATGTAAAGCACCGCACCACATGCAAGTGGTATAATGCTTTACATGGTGTAGAAAATTTCACTTTTAAGTAGTTTAGGTGTGTATTAGGTCACTCCAATAGTTTAGGTGTCTTTGACTTTTCGAGTATAGTTTAGGGTGGAAATGATGACTTTTCCCATTTTAAGTACTAAAACTTCTTTGATTCATAAATCTGAAAAACAACTGTCGAAAAATAACTATTTTAAACTGATAAAATAATGACAAACTGACTGACTGTTTGAAGTGTTTGAAAGCCTCTAAATCTGACTGAATAAAAGTTGATGGGACAGGCCCCAACAAACTACTGAACTAAAAGTATGAAAATAAATATAGTCTGTCTTCAAAATATGAGGACTCACTATGATTGCTGCTACTGATGTACCGAGATGTCTAAGTGTTGTTGGAATACTTAGCATCTGAACCTATGATATGAGACATCATACCACAAGAAACGAGTATGCGGTCAATACTTTGAATGTACTAGTGTGCTAAATGAGGTTAGTCTAATATGCATGGTTTATGTCCGTGAATAATAACTGACTGTATGAATAGCATGTGATAACTGAATATGAAGTAATAAATGGTTGAATAATGTGAGATAACTGAGTAAACATGTACAAAGTAAAGACTGATGGGGTAGCATGAGATTTACTAAATATACATGCGTGACAGCTGTAAAATACGAGAATGCATGAAAACTATAAAATCTGAGAATGCATGAAAAGCATATAATATGATTCAAATAGTCTGTAAACTTACAATACTGAAATTCAATAACTGAATAACTATATTTGAATACTATGGTCAATGCAAACCTGAACTGAAGTATATTGAATACCTAACTGAGACTTTGGGATCTATCATCTGATTGTCATTCTCCAATGAGCTAATTTAGGGTCCAATCAGTGACCCCAGTTGGAAGGGTTCCAGTACCATGCCTTGGGTACTAACACTGGTTGTGTGGATCCAGTAAAGTTTTGTCCCAAAGGACTAAGGGTTACCCTCAACTGGCATGTACCATTATGAGATCAACCTTCAACTGGCAGGTTACTGGCAACATAGTTATGGAATGCAGGGACTGCTACTAAAGGGCACACCCTCAACGAGTAGGTTATCCCCCCTTTCCTAGGTTTGCTCGGTGCTAAATCCTAATCCCAACTGAACTTACTCGGAATACTAAATTATTCTAAGTTTAGCTGATTATGATGACTGACTGAACTGATAATGCTCATAAACTATCTTAAACTATTTTGAAGCTACTTAGACTAAGTAAACAACTATGTTTTTGGGTATTCAAAACCCTCAGGACTCGATAGTAATAATATCAAAATAGTACTAAAACTTTGAGGACATAATGTGAAGGCATTTATTCAAAATTCATTCTTGTAGGCATTTCATCAAACACCTGATATTCATAGTTTAAGCTATGTATGGGAATAGTTTAAAGCTTGTAGTAATAGAATGATTTAAACATCAACAACACTAATTATGATTTAAATTAGTGGATAATATTATTCAAATATGTGGGGTTTAATAACAACAACAATTTCTTGAAAACATTGTATAGAATCAAAATTCATGGTTAGAATCATAATTAAAATCACAATAACTTGTAAAAATCACAACTTTGAATTTGAAATTAGATCCTTGGACTCCATGGGTGGAAGGGACCCATGTATAAACATTTAACTTACCTTAGTTGGTGACATTGAGAAAGTTCTCGATGGATTCTTGAAGCTTGATCTTGAATGTTGAATGAGTTAGGGTTTTTTCTTGAAAGAGGGCTACTTTAATTTGAGAGAATTGTGAAATAATGAGCAATAATGCTCTCTTGGGACTTAAATATAGTGTTTGGACTGAATGGGGTGAAGGAAAAGGACTTAAATTCCCTTGGAAAATTAAAACTCGAAAGATATGCTCATTTGAAGATGACTATAGAAACATTCTTCTCAAAAACTCAATCGTAAAGGATATCTTGATTCGTCTAACAGATAGGAGTTATTTGAGGCCTTAATACACATAAACCTCGCTCATAAAACTACCAAATCACCATAATTTATTTCTCATGAACTCAAAGCATGGTTATATTATTGGTTTGGATTATTGGGGTATTAAAGTATCTCCCCCTTGGGAATATTCATCCTCAAATGAGGCTTGTTAAGCTGAGAGTACTTAAGAATCTGAGATCATATACTAAACGTGAATGAATGGGAACATGAGAACATAACTGAGTCTAAAACATAATACATGAACTATATATCATGAATTAAACTGATTTTCTTGAAAACATACGATGACATGAGAATGGCTATAAGGATGAGATTGGAACGAGTGAGTCAACTTATGAGTACCCATTACTTCAAGCTAGATCTTGTTACGAGAACAGAATATTAAAGGTTTAGGACATGAAAGCTTGGGGGATTATATTACATCACCCCCTTGGGATATTATGTTACCCGAAAGACACTGACATAGCTGAAATGCTGAGATGATACATGAGACACTTACCAATTGAATCATGACTGGATATCTAGAATATGAAACTGATGCCTGAACTGAACTGAATTTACGACTTGCATGTTCATGAGGGAATTTCCTCCTTAATAGGAGAGATGAAAACTAGAGGAACTTGTCTGTCTGACTGCTAAACCGAATTACCGGATATACAAACTAACTCATACTGAAAACTTACACTTAACTGGATTATTTCTTCGACACTCTTTCTGTGAAGTTCTAAATACTTTAGGGAGCAAATAATTTTGGCATGGTCTGAATAGGACATCTGAATAAGAAATCACAACATGGGTAAAATTTGTAATATAGGACACAGGCCTACGAAACATCAGCTAGGATAGAGTTACTGAGCTTTATGTACTGCAACTATTAACTTACAATCTTAGCCACACTTCTCCACAACTCCCTCAACTATACTTTCTACATTCAACACCGCACTTCACTTGAGGCTACTGAAAATATTCACACGGGCACTGAAAACTCTATCTACTGAGGTTTGAGCTGGACTGAATTCTCCGACTGTGTTCAAGCCTACACGAATCTATGAAATGCACACATAATACTGTAATAAAATTCTGAGTCATGAATTCAATACACTATGCGTTTACATAACTTGCTATCACTTTAATAATTTTGATTACCCCTTCAACTAAATACAACCTCTTGCTAGCCATTCTTAATGTGTACTGCATTTATCCACTTACACATCAACCCGCATTCAAGCCTATATTCATAACTACAGCCTCATGTAAAGCAAGCATACAACAATCTTTCCTGAACATAGAACATTTCATTTCTCACACCTAAACAAATTTTTCATCATCACTATCCTTTCATAAGGGAAGGTTACTAAAAAGTTAGGACATGAGATCCTGAAGCATGGAAGAAATACCATGCATAACTTGGATATTTAACTAGGTCCTAAGGAATAGAGTATAAACGACACGAAATACTTAATAAGGTCTAAATTGAGGACATACATAACACAAATCTGAATTTCATGAATCATTAAGAGTGTAGCATAAGTCATGGAAACTGAGCATATTGTAAAACATGAATACATGAGTCATGAACTCAATGACCTGAGTTTGGAGTTTCTGAATTCATAGAACATGATTCGTACTGCGGGGTGAATTGGAACTCCTCATATTAGGGACTGGAAGTGTACATGATTCTTCATGATGAGCATGAACTTTGAGTATGATTATGGAACTGATATGTGAGGCATAAGCAGATATCGCGATGACTAAGGAACTTTGCACTGAGATAAGAACGGTTTGGGCATCATCTTCTCCTACTTCATTTCTACACATACTAACATCACTACTAGGATCTGAGATCCTGACTTGTTTACTTGTTCTATCATCTGCCCTTGGCTTAAAGCCATCATTCTAGGTCTAGGAACAACTCAATCAATATCTCTAAACTGAACTGTCACCACTTTACTCTAGAATCTGGGATATAATAATATGCATAAATTATAAGCTCACCCTGAAAGACTACACCTGATAATGTAAAACCCACTGCTAGTACTTCCTTCTGAGATACAACTCTTGACTTTCTATAGCCCCCAAGAATCATCATATAATAACTTAAACACTAACTTAGAATTCTTAACTCTAGCTTCTATTACCTCAATCCTCAAAGATTCAAACTTAGAAAGTAACCTTAACATGGATATCCACAAACCTTTAATGAACCATATTACTTTCATCATATCCTACAATTATCAGTTCTCTAAACTTATATTTTCCCTACACCATGGGAATTACCATTACACCAACTCAACAATATATAATTTCTAATAAAAAAACTTGAATTCTTGCATACACTATTTCAAGCCTACTGATTCACCTTTCATACAACTAGCCCCATGGAATATATACTCTACTTAATTTGGATAACACTATCTCGTCTGGCTATGCTAGACTTACCTCTGTGGTAGACATAGAGAAGGGCCCTAACACTGAAATTAGTAGCTATATAAATATATATACTGGGTTACAAAATAAAGTATGGCTCCGAAGTTTAATAAAGCATATACACGAAGATTAAAGACCTATAATGTACCCATATCCCCAACAGGAGGACTTTCCTGATCATGACAGGACTGGAGTGCATAAAGTCTATTCTGGCGTTAACTACTGAGGGCACTGGAAGGGCTCCCTGCTGAGTCTAGCAACCGAATAAAATTAGAGGATGATTGGACTGACCCTGTTTGCGCAAATCCTTTTTCCTGTGAGTTATTACTCTATAATCCTGTATCATGTGGACTAGATACCACATCAGAAATATACATCACTGCCATCTCTACACACACCTATATGATTTCTACCACATTCTTCACAAAGCGGATGGATGTGACCCCTGCTCATACTACCCTAAGTTTTGGAGCCTGGTGCCCTATCTCGACTATCACTCCTAAAGTTTGGTACTATTACTTTAGCTGAAGATGGAACTGGGGATGAACACTTCTGACTAAACTGAGAACGGTTACTATCCTCTTGCTTTGACTTAAAACTACTTGTTCTAGCCCTCTTGTTCTTTCTCTCTTTCTTTTTATGCTCCCCCCTCTCACTCAGCTAAGCATGAACCAAAATCCTAGATAGAAAAATAGCTTGCAGATTAATCTGAGTAACTACTAAATAAGATAAGGTAGTGAAAGCAGCTCTGAATTTGGTGTGAGAGACAGGCTCATTCAGGGGATCTTCCTGAATAGGTGGAGGTGCAGGCTAATTCTGATTTCTTGTTTCGTTGTTCTTTCTGGGAGGCATTTTCTATATATCAAAGTATGGATGAGTTAGAAAAAGATTTTAAATAGAACTCACGCTCTTTCGCATGACATAAACACTGAAAGAAAGGAAACTTTTTCTTAAACTTCTTATAGCCTCTTGTCCATAAGTGTGGTGCGCTTCACACCTATGCACAACACTCAATTTATTGTGGCTTTCAGACTCTCTAGGACACTTTAAAATCTTAGGCTCTGATACCAAGTTTTTAACTCCCTGGGAGTACACCCTAGACTCCACACGGTGCTTTTGGTCATAAGTGACCACAAGCCAACTTATGAGTTAGTACCTGCTATAAGCATTGATTAATAACAAAAAAATAGAATATGCAAATTATCTGAATACGCCATAAGGTATTAAGTACTAAGATATCTCTGAATCATAAATCTGGAAAACAACTGCGAAAAAATAACTGTTTGAAATTGATAAAATAATGACAAACTGACTGACTGAAGTGTCTAAAAGCCTCTAAAATTGACTGAATAAGAGTTAATGAAATAGTCCCCAATTAACTACTGAATAAAAAGTATGAAAATAAATATAGTATGTCCTTGAAATATGAGGACTCACCACGACTGTTGCTACTGATGTGCAGTGTTATGAAGGTCTACAAGAATTTGTGTCCTGTTGGGCTAATTTTCCAAAGTTCGTCTTTCTTTTCTTGCTCTGACCTGGGGTACCCTTACCCCTGAATTTAAGTGGGAAAATGTGGGGGTGTGGGTGCACCCAAGTATCTGCAGCATACTCTTCTACTTCTGCCCTCTTTCAAAGCTCAGTGATAAGGGAAGGCAAAAAAAGATGTGTCCTCCATGATTTTGGAAATATCTCTACTCTACAAAACAATCTCACCCATATTGAGAGGGCTGCCATATAGGATGAAAGCCACCATCCAAGCTCGCAAATATGTGATAATAGTCATTTGGGTTCATGGCGATACTCGGCTGTATATGATGTTCAGCCAAAGCCTGGCTTCTGTTGTGAAGTCCTTCATCAAAATATCTATCTTGGTGATAGACTATGGAACTATTTTTCCAAGAAATAAAATTTTTGCCATCCAGTTCCCTGGTTCACAAGCACTTGCCTAGAACTGCCCTATGTCAGCATCTGGGAGCCCATATACCACATTAATCTGCTCTACTCCGAAGTTCACTTTCTAACCCCAAATTGTCATCACCTGGGTTTGTGAGAGAAACTATGATGAGGTTTCCATAGAACTCATTACTCATTATCATAGCAGGGTTCTGGGAAAAGCACATTCATCGAGTCACAGTGAGTCTGGCATAGAATTCTAGGAGATTCTCTTCTACCTTGTCTAAGCTAATACCCCTTTCAGGGAGTAGCTTAGTCCTGTGGAAATCCTCATAGTAGAGATGCTGGCATTGTGCGGTCATGAATTTGGTGTCATTAAAATCTCCCATCTTTAGGGATGCGAACCAATAAGCAATGTAACTTAGACTATCATTAGTATTATCAATCCAAAAATATGCTAGATTAAACAAATAAATGCATGCGGCAGTGTTATAATAGACTTTGGGGAAGAAATGGATGTGCAAAATTTTTTTGGTTCCGGTAGACATTGCCATCTTGTATGGCGATCACGGAGCAATGACTAGGACTATAGTTCCACAATTACGGTTATCGAGACTGCAATCGCGGTACCTAAGACTGTAGTCTACAGTTTTGCATTTCAGTAGAAATGCACAATTTTATCCCCACATTCATATTCTATTAAAAACGTAAGAATTAAGACTAAGGGACTTAAGCCTAGTTATCACGATTATACCCTCAAACTCAAAGAATTTAACATGGAATTCATAGGGACATTGAATCGAAAACATGGTGTACACAATTATTTCAATCGTTTAAAGTTCAAATTTGGGTACTCAAGACTTCCCCGTTAGTGTGTACACCAACTACAATAGCTAACCACAATAATAGTCACAAATAAGCATGCATTTAGAGATGAGAACATCATTTCAGGCCTCTTTTAAACTACAAGTTCTGAGCATATAATCATCCAAATCATGGAATTTGAGACAACTAACCAAATTAGATGATACAATTGGGATGAATTGACACTTGGATATGCAATGCAAAGCCACAAACTTGAGAGAATTTTGAGAGAAATTGAGAGAGAAGCATGTGAGGAAATGGAATTTTAATGGTCACTTAAACTTATTTAACCGCGATAGCTGTCTTAGATCCACAATCGCGATCACGCGGCATCCGTAATTATGGTGGCATGGATGATGATCGCGGTAACTGAGACCAAAAATCTTGTCTCCTACACTTCCTGTTCAGCCCAAATTGCCAATTTCACATGTTTCTCTTTCAAATTCAATGAAAATTCCTCTTAACACCAATATTTCATAGATTATTCATGCATAACAACAAAATTTAAATCTACTCTAGATGCATAAATCAAAAGGATATGTGCCACCTTTTGTGGCATGATGGGTTGCCTCCCATCGAGCGCTTAGTTTAACGTCATGTCATGACGCCTATATTACTTATTTTTATGTTTCCACTTAGAGGATTTGAATCTCCATCCCTGATTTTGTTTAATGTACAATGAGTGACGGAGAGACAAAAGATTCAAACCTTCCAAGGTGAAACTTGGAAGAGGCAAGGAAATGGCGACAAAGCTCCAATCTCGCCATTTTGAAGACTTGAACCCTTTACCCAACTTGACATCAAACTTTTGGGTTGGATCCTTAGGTAAAAGTGAGCATATCACTAGGTCATTCCTTGTACATTGGAAGTTGAGTTCCTTGGCCATTGATGGGTAGTGTTCCATATTCTCCTTTGGAATGGAAAACTCCAAAATATAAGAGTTGGACTCCTTCTCCGCACGTTCCACCAGTTGCCTAGGAAGATGGATTCTCATCATATCCGCCAATCATAATGTTGAGAAGTGGCTTGAATGAGGTCCAACTCCTAATTTAGGAATTGTTTCCTCTAAAGCATCTTCACCCCAAAATGAGCTAGAGTCATCATAAGAGATTTGCCTTGCTTCTTCTTGAGACTCTAGCACCATTCCTTTTATTTTGGCTTTTTCTTCGTCATACTAATCGGTTGATCAGGAATTCACCAAGGTTTCTTCACTACCAAACTCATCATCATAGCTTGGTTTCTCTTTTTGATGAACCTTCTCATGACAAATGGGCAATGTAGTGATTGTTTCAAGCTTTTCTTCTTTTCTCATTTCCCCTTTCTTGACACTTTTTCCATCCTAATGCCTCTTGATACATGTCTTCTAGATTCTCCATTGTTGTATCCAATCGATCTAAAATTACTAGTAGTCTTGGGTCAACGCTATTGGACTCGGTATATTGTTCTTCCTTCTCTTCATTATAGGACCTATCAAGCTCATAAAAAGAACTAAAAATTTGGTTAGCTTAATAAGGGGGTAGGAGCATTTGGACAGTCATCCCAATGTCCTTTTCAACCACTACCTATAGAACACCTATACTCCAAATAGAATCGAGATGGTGGGTATATCTCTCTCCAGGAAGCATAATTGCATTCTTTCCTAAAGTGTGGTCTGTCATAAATTCGACATGGGTCATCACAAATGGATTCCCAACAACCGACATCATACTTTTTGGAAGATGCCACAGAGAAAATTAAAATAAAATAGAATCTACCTACAAAAAAAAAATCACAAACAAATATATACAAGTTTGAATTCAAGCAAGTAAGCTAAAATTCCAAAGTAACTTAATACGCCAAATTATTCGACGACAACGGCGCCATTTTTGATAATGCTCAACTTACACATCAATTTAAATGCAAGGCGGTCGTCGTCAATATATTTACCAAACTTTGGAATCAGGGTCAAATCCAAGAGGAATAATGTGAGTGGCAATCAAATTAATTTATAATAATAGATACAAGTTAAATTCAAACCAAAGGTACAAAAAGATAAAAATTGGGGGTACAAGTATCAACACTAATGTTTCTTTTTGGGTGGTTTTTCTAGTATAAATTAGAGGTTATGAATAATTAGAATTTTAACAATTAGGCACGGATCTTGGGATTATATGTTACTAAGGAAAGTGATATGTGGATACTAATGGTTAAATTCATTATTATTAGAACAAGTATGGGTACGTTTGGTTATGAGTTTTGATGCTAGTCTTTCAACCAAACACCAAACTTTCACCTGTTAATTCTTTCGAATACCTAATGGGTGTTTTCAACAATTGGTAACCACAACCTCAATCTGGGCATCCCTATTTTTAGGATAATACCCATGGTATAGTTAACTTAACAATCATCCTTGTTTATAAGATAGTAAAAATTTAGCAAACAAACACATAATTGTCTATCATTTCTTTTGTCTCCACATCCCTCTTTCAAAGATGCTTTAGATTCCTAAAGTTCACCCAAAATCTTCTTTTGAAGATGTCCTTGAGCTTTCTAGGATTTGGAGATTTCACTCATCAAACCCATGTGGGTATTTGGGGCTTTCGCCTAGAAATCTCAACTAATTTGGCATAGCAATGATAAAACCCATAAACATGAACTACCAAATAAAAGCTAACATTAACAAATCACACACACGATTAACCCCTATTCATACATAACCCCAAGAGGGAGATCTATCTACACATAAGATAAATAAGTATAGATATACCCAAAATCTCAATTGAAATTACTTGTTGAAGATTAAGTGAATGTTACTTCAAACTTTACACTCCCACAAATCAATAATGGAAGTGAGCTATCAATCCTCTTAGAAGGTCTCCAATGTATTCTTCACCCAAAATTTATACAATATTTTCTTCTCTAAGTATGGAAGTTACAAATTCAAGAACTAAACCTGAAAATTGGGGAAGATGGAATATGATTCAATAATTCTAGGTTTTGAGTCATTGTTAAAATTAAGATCAACCACGTGCATTCCATATTTTCCCTTGGGTCGCATTCTTATGCTAGGCCATGATCGCACAGGTCTGGCTGCGACCATAATTGCAGGGCAATTGTCTAATAGAATTTTAATTTGGCCAAAAATTTAATAAGTCACTAAATCCTAAATTGATTGGGGTTATTTTTTTAGATAACCCCAAAATCCTTTTACCCTTTCCAATTTTTAAATTGGGCCACAAAAGTAGCCCAAGAAAATAATCAAACAACTTCAGCACATCCCCTCCAATATTAGCCCAAATCAGTAACACCACCGCCCAACCCATTACAAATAATGCCAACAGCAAGGCTCAATTGAGCCAAACCCATCCTAGGCTAATTTTTTGTTTCCTCTTAAACAACAAACATCAACACAGTAACAATAATGCAACATCAACACACACAAAAACAACTTCTTCAAACCTGTACCAAATTCCCCTCTAATAGCAACAACCAAAAGACACCAAAAATAAATTCAAATCCCAAAATTCAAATTTGAAATTCGAAATTTTGTACTAGATTGTACAATTCTCCCTCAACCTTATCCTTTTTATATTTTTGAAATTCAAAATTTGTACTAGATTGTACAATTTCACCTCACCTTATCCTCGAACAAACCTTACCCTCAATTTAAAAATTGTCAAAACACTCGTACGTTCTTTCTCTCACATTGGTAGATTCAAAGAAATTCAATTCTCATCCTTTCCTATAAATACTATCATTATTTTAGTAGAAAGCAAGTCACAATGAGTGGGAAATTTTTTTGAGCAAAGCACAAAATTTTTTCTTAAGAAAAATAGTCAAGCGGTAGTGTAATAGGGGGTTCTCAAAAAATTGCTTTCTAGTGGTGATCAAGACCCCGAAAAAATCTTGAAGTCCCATTTTGTTTCTCCAAAAAGGTAAACACACCTTTCCCTATTAGTTTTGTTATCGTTTTCCTATTTATCTTCTTCTTCTTCATAGTTTCGTAGTTGTAATTATGTTTGTTGGGATTTTTTATTATAGACGTCCTTAAAGGCCATAGGATATTATGATATCAATATTATGGCAATTTTTATGCTTATTGTGTAAAATGAGCTAGCAATAGTTGAATGTGTTTTTTTGACTTTCTTCTTTGATTATTATTAGATAGATAAAGTTTCGACCTTTACTTAATTAAAATATGTATTCATGTATTATTTAAATTTGTTATTAATGGATATGTTCGCTTTTAGCATGTGAAGTTGTTTCCTTTATGTTGAAAAAAGAATAATTACTATGTAACGACCCAAGACTACCCCCTAGTCGTTACACGGTGCTCATGATCCCGAAGAACCACAAGAGAAACTTCTATTGATATCGGTACATGAGCTCTGCATAATATAATATAATAAATGTGAAAAACATGCCATAAAGTTCAAAACATCTATAATACTCAAAACTCAAAACTGAATACTGATACATCTGTCTGAAAATCCCCTAGACTGTCTGAACTGTGGAGTTGATGGGACATGTCCCCAACTAGTCCGTCTATTGAAAATAAACTAAATCTGATTCGATAATAAAATAAGGATCATCCTCAAATGAAGAGGACTCATTGCTACGTCTACTGCTGCTAACTGGGACTGAGATACTAAGGGTACTCTAGATCGCATGCCTCTGAACCTATGGTGTAAAGTAAAATACCATAGCTCAAATGCGTCAGTACGTGGGAATGTACTAAGTATGCAAAATGAGGTAAGGCTAAATGCAAGGGCTTATGCATGAACAATTACTTAACTGAATAATCATGAGAGTACTGAATGAGGACATAAGCATGAATGCATAAACCATAACTTAAATCATCGTGACTCTGAATAATGAAACTCGAGTACTGCTTTACTGACGTCTGAACTTACTACTAATATTGAGATACTGAATAACTGAATCTTTTGATATTGATAATTGAGTACTGGAGTTGAGATAAGTCCTCTCCAGCGAGTGATCTGGGAAACTGATGATACTGAAGCTGATTAATTGAATCTACTCATGTCAATGACTGAATTCTGAGCTTGCTACTATCAACTGACTGAATTTAGGATCAAACCTCTCTAACGGATGATCCCTGAACCTACTACCAATGATAAGAAATGATTATGTTTGAGATCATACCTATCTAGCAGAAGATCTCTGAATCTGATAATGAGAATACTCAACTGAATTTGAGACTTAGATCAGGCCTATCTAACGGTTGATCTCTGGATATGATAATAAGAATGCTCAACTAAATCTGTGACTGAGATCAAGCCTATCTAACGAGTGATCTCTAGATCTGATAATGAGATTGATCAACTGAATCTGAGACTGAGACCAAGCCTATCTAACGGGTGATCTCTGGATCTGATAATGAGAATGATCAATTGAATCTTAGACTAAGATCAAGCCTATCTAACAGGTGATCTATGGAACTGATAATAAGAATACTCAACTTTATGATATGTGGATATGATAATGTTGATACTGATTAACTTTATGAGGGACCAAGCCTATCTAGCGGGTGGACCATGAATCTATGGAACTATCTGAGTTTCTTACTAAGAAAGGTGATTGTATCTAACAGTCCTGGTTTCTGAATTCTACTCTAAAGACTGATACTGAAACTACAACTGTGGTAGTTCTCACTTAACCGACATGCCCTAAATCTGAACTGGTGGGGTCCAACCTATAACCCCAGCTGGAAGGGTGTCAATACTATGCCACGAGTAAAGACCTATACTATGGTCAACCCTCTCTGACGGGTGACACTAAACAAGAAGTCAAGCCTAAGGCAGTATGATAGTCAACCCTTAATCTAACGAGTGACTCCTGGTCCTGCACTGGCTACGCAGTTCTGGAGTTCAGAGATTACAGCTAACGACTATGCCTCTCTAATGGGAGGGTCGTCATCCCTGCACTCGCTCGGTACTAGCTTCTACTCCCAACTGAAAGACTCTGAACTGATTCTTAACTGAACTTAAACTGAGCTGAATCAGTTACTGATCATATTTCTTGAATGATCTGACAGAGTTAAGATGAGTTCACTTGGTTCCGTTATCTGACAGAATACTACTGAATCTCGTTATCTGACTAAATGATACTGAGCTCTAAATAGATTACTTGAATGCTAGTGAGGTTTGAACTGAACACTTGAATGCTACTAGATTTGAGATGAGTTCTGAATTGAGGCTAAAATACAAATGATACTGAAATTACTGAGATTTCTTAGATTACTAAGATTACTCAAGTTCTGTAACTGTCTGAGAGTTCTGAGTTCTATAATTCACTGAGTTTTGAGAATCGTGGCTTGACTGAGATTATTATGAATACTGACACTGGCTCTAGACTATAGCTAATTTGTCAGGTATAAATCCCCAGGACTCGATGACATAAAATTAAAACATAACCATTCTTGAATAATCCATACCACGGACATTTATTCACCATCACAATCACTAAAGCATCTCTTCAAGCATTTAGAAATCATAATCATAAACATATAGGGAGACATGTTATTGGCTCATACTCCATTCAACAAGGTCTTGCATCAAACACTTAGCATGTATTAAAGAACACATAATTGGGGAATTTCATGCTAACATGTT
Source organism: Capsicum pubescens (assembly GCA_030864215.1). Taxonomy (NCBI): domain Eukaryota; kingdom Viridiplantae; phylum Streptophyta; class Magnoliopsida; order Solanales; family Solanaceae; genus Capsicum; species Capsicum pubescens. The sequence continues at coordinate 220,310,672 of CM061543.1, read as the reverse complement.
ACAATTCATTCACTAAGTCTTTTCAACAAACACTTGGCATGCATGAGATTGCACATAATTGGGGATTTCTAGTCAATATGCTATAATGGCTCTAATTCCTTCACATAAGCATTTTATCAAACATATGGGGAGCATTTTTTACTTATTCCACAATTTCTGCACTCAATTGACATAAACACATCATTTAACAAGCAACATGAAGAGGGTTTATCATGAATATGACATACTAGGGCCAAAGCTTGAAACCTTGTAAACAAATCATGAATTAAAACTCAATAATAGCATGAACTTCAATTTCAACTCACATGAATCATGAAAACTCATAAACATAAGAATCTTTGAATTTAGAAAAGGATTCTTGAGATTCTTGGATGAAAGGAACCCAAGAATCAACATCTACATACCTTAGGAAACTTTTTCTTGAAGGCTCTTGGAGAGATTCTTGATTTCTTGATTTTTCTTGAAGAAGGGTTTTGATTTTTTAGAGAAACCCTAATTTGATATTGAATATAAAGAATGAATCCCTCAGCTTCGTTCAAGATATATATATGGGTTAAAAAGGGTGGGAAAAGACCAAAAAGCCCTTTTTAAAATGTCTACAAAATACTTAACGGGATTTGTGATAGACGAAGTGACAGTCTGTCGCTAGTCTGACGGTTCATCGAATCGTCTGTCGCACGTTGGTGATAACGCCCAAACTACATCTCTCGTAAGAGTATAAGCGGTCACTGTCAAATATAGAACCCAACTGGGTTGGGTGTCGAATCCCACAGGAAATACTTGGTCACTAAGTGTTGCAATTATTAGTAGACTGTTGATCGAAAATTCCACGAAAAAGGGGGGATTGAATTGTGGCGTGAATTAATGCTATCAAAGTAACAACAGAATGCTTTGTTTAGTAAGATTTAATCACAGAGAAAAATAAGTTAGGGTTATGTCCACCTTATGAGTTCTACGTATCTATTAACTATGAGTAATGCGGAATTCAGACATGCATGCACTTATAGAGATTCGTATTCTAATGGTAAATCCTAGTGTTTCTCAACCATCAAGGATTATTTCACTTTAACTCTCTCGAGCTTAAAGCATATAACTAATGGTACGAACTCTCCAAGAGGTTAACCCATTTACGGCACTAACGTGTAAATAGGGGTTGGTAGCCCTATTTCCTTGTCACACTCTCTTTTCCAAACATGTAACTTTTCTCTCGAACAAGTTAATGCTATAATGGCCTATTCTCTATGTTTAAAACCACGAGAATTAAATTAAAACGAAGAGAGTAATGATATAAGTAGCATACACATCAAGAATTCACAAACTCATAGTAATAGATAGAGTCTCATAAGGCTTCCATAACCCTAACAGAGAAGTTTAGCTACTCATGATTACAACGGAGATCACAATAGATATAATCATCATACCACAACCTAGAATAAACTTGGCGATGGAGATGGTTTAGGCGTCAACTAGGGTTTGACGTTTTCCCTTCTGCGTTGCTCACAAGAGCCGTACTTTCTCTGTCAGAAAGTAACGTGAATAATCCAAAAGTGGCGTCTCAATTCTGAAAAACAATAATGAATGAATGAATCAATTCATGAATGCTGAAAAATTCAGCAAATAGGGTTTTTATAACATCCTTGTCCTAGTCCTATTAAGTTACTGCTTCACCCCTAAGTATTTAAAAATACTGCTTTTGCCCGGGACAATTTCTCCATGCGTCACATTCAGTCCATAAGCTTCCAAAAGTTGCCTTCCCTCTTCTGTGAAGTTTTCCTTTGCTGCCCAAAGGTCCACAAAGTGCTGAAATCTTCATCATTAATACCTGAAAACATGCTAATCACGTAGGTTAGCTTACTTACAGGAAAATGGACTAAAAGTGCAGGAATTATATATTTTATCCTCAAAACTTAGCTATAACATGGGTAAATTATGGTGTTTAGGCGTGTAAATACACCTAACATCAACACCCCACACTTAAAGCTTTGTTCGTCCTCGAACAAAATATTACGTCCATGCAAACATCTAACTAGGATTTCACAGCAGTAACACAAAATATTCAACAAGACATGCACGACAATTATTAACAAAGAGTAGTTTTCTGGATCACTACTAGAAACCATTCAACCTCCAACATAGACTCGTGATGATGGCTAATTCGTATCCACAAGTTAAGGCACCAAGAATCATACAAAACTACCCAACAATCATCAACCATGTGTGTCTCACACAAGATATCACCCATAATCACTCATAAGTTTTGCATTTTTCGAAACATGGGTATTAGATTCTCCTTGCTCTCACTCTCACAAAGAATTCATATGTTGCAACTGATGACCATAGGCTTGCCCTTAGTGTATTGCTCTACTAATATCAGAATGCTAAGCTTAGGATCAAATAGGTCTTTACAGGTTGTAATGTAGGCTAAGGGACAGGTAGGACTATTTTGGCCAGAAATAGTGACTATGTTCCCTAAGCGCTTTAATACATCACATTATGCCATTAACACTCTCTTTTAAACAACCCGTCTACCTTTCTTTTCATCTAACACCCCTTTTCACCTATTTTGTTATTCAATTATAAACACAAAGATGAGAATATACAACTTATTTTTTTATTTTTCTATTTCTGTTTTTTTTTTTATAAAACACCTCTATGATAGCCACTTTTATTCACAACAATTTCAAGTACCAATACACTCTGAGGCATCACTCTCACCCACTTTCCTCTTATTTTGTCACATGACTCTACAATTTAAAGAGCTTAGGAATTTGGATCAAATTATGGTCTTGAAAAAAAATGGATTAGGCTACATATGAGGCTGTCAAAGAAAATAGCTAAAGGCTCAAAGGGGGTTAACTGGGATAATGTCCACGGGTAGGTGAAAAGAAGGTAAACAACCACAGGCAGCCAAAAAAATGCCTAAATCATCTCCTAAACTCACACTCTTTATTTCGCTTTACACACACACCAGGAAAGTTCTAGCATCAGTCACAACACAGAATATACTATAACCTCACACACACAAGGAACATGGTCAACTTTATTGGGAGCAGTATAAACTCTTGACCCAACAGATGAATGAATTAAACCACACACTTATCACACAGTGAGTCACACTTAGAGCCTAAACGTCTCAATAGTAATGATTTTGGCACAAACTCTTGTCATAATACCATGCCGCCTATCAGAACAATTTCATGCAAAATCTAAAAAATCTAAAATTAAACTAACTAATTACGACTAATTAAAACAAACAAGAACTAGAATAAATGTAGGCAAAGAAGTACAGGAAGCATACAAATACCAGTACCCCACACTTAGACGGGACACACTGCCCTCAGTGGAAAATAAATAAGGAAAACCTGATTAGTCGGACTCCTCTTCTATGTCTGGGGTCATACCCCCTGCGTCGGAATCATCATCAGAGTCGTCATCCTCAGAGTTTCCTCAAAATGTACCCCACTTGATCCCAAAAGTACGTCGAGGTATTTGTAGAGAGGACTCAGTTTGCTCCTTTCTTGACCTTTTCTGTCCTTTCTGTGAGGTGGACGTTTTTTCTTTTCCTTGTCGTCCTTTTGGGGCCATTCTACCTGAGATTAAAATAGAGTCATGTTAGCTTCATCTCGGAAGATTCAATCGAAAAATAAACAGTAGTGGCACCACCCCACACTTAATTTGTTGGCACAGACTAATTAAGTGAGTGATGTCGATTACTCAGACTTCATCGACATACATTTAGGTGATATATTCCAACAACTTGTTCAGCACAGTCATACGTTCATGTCATCTTAACTATCCTTTCCAATTCTATTTCATGTAATCTTGTCTATACTTTCATGTTTGGATGAATGCACTTTTTGAACAAAATTACCACATAAGGATCGTACCACAAATAGAAACAAGTTATTGCATAGGCATAATCACACCATCTTATGCTTGTGGTCAATCATAATCGGTATCTCGATGAAAAAGTCATTCAAACATTCAAGCTTTCAACTTACAAGATTATGTATTAACTTCACAATTTCGACTTCATAAAACTATGACAGTGTATAACAATCAAATACAAGTCGGAACAAAGTCAAGAACACCCACACGTATTCTTTCACTCAACTAGATGTATCATAACAAACCAACCACATTCTAATCACCAACACCACTTCAAAATCTAATAAATCATTATAAACGTAGCATTCCAACAACCACGGAATATAAAAGAATAACTTACTTGGTGATGGATTCGGAAGATAAGCTTGCAAGATTAGATGAGCAAAAAGAAAATTTTTGAAAGAATGGGGAAGCTTGGGCGGCGCCTATATGGAGCAAACAATTTGATTTTGTCTTAAGGTTGAAGTTCTATTTATAGACCAAGGCTTGGGTCGGGTTTGACCCATGAAAAATCGGTTTAGGAGACCAAAAAGCATAAGTAGGCGGCGCCTAATGCTTTGCCTATGCTTAGCATAGGTGGCGCCTATGGTATTGCCTAGTTGGGCATAGGCGGAGCCTATGCTATGGCCTAGTTGAAACAGTGAGCATAGGCAATGGAATAGGCGGCGCCTTAAGCTTTGCCTAGTTGAACATAGGCGGCGCCTATGCTATGGCCTAGTTGGGCATAGGCGGCGCCTATGCTATGGCATTGTAGATTCAGAGAGCAAAGGCAATGGCATAGGCGGCGCCTTTATCTTTTCCTAGTTGAGCATAGGCGGCGCCTATGCTATAGCATTGTCGATTCAAAGAGCAAAGGCAATAGCATAGGCCTTGCCTTGTCCTTTGCCTAGATTTACATAGGCCTTGCCTTGTCCATTGCCTAGATTTGTATAGGCAATGCCTAACCGAAAGCCTTTTGCTCCTTCATTACTCACTTACCACCTTTAACATTGCTCACTTTCAAATCAAAATTTGAGACCACGCTCATCCTTTATACGTCTTCCCCTACACTTAATCAAAAATAACAAAAAACGATTAGAAAGATGGGTTGCCTCCCACCAAGCGCCTTAGTTTTGGTCATGGATCGACTCTTCTTTTTGGATTTTTATTTAACAAAACAAACTCCTAAGAAAACAAAACGACTAAAAACGATGGGTTGCCTCCCATTTAGTGCTTGATTTATTGTCGCGGCACGACATAGCTATCTCGATTACTTACACTTCATCGAGATAGATGGTGCATCGTTTTCTGAATGGATTCAGACGACGCTGCTGCTTACTTGTAGGCATGCAATCTTCTTTGATATGACTCTTGTGCATACATATCCCAGGAGGGATACCAATTATATCATCAATAGTACAGCCCATAGCTCTCTTGTACCTCTTCAGAGCAGAGATGAGAGCCTCTACGTGTTGTTCACCTAAATCAGCCGCAACACTCACCGGAAGTGTATTTCCACTTCCCAAGAATGCATACCTTAGGTGACTGGGGAGCTCTTTCGATTCTAGCACTGGTGGCTCTTCAATGGAAGTCTTCGCTGTTGGTGACGGTCGATTCTTAAGATCAAAGTCCAGCTTCTTAGGAGCATGAGAATAGGACCTTATTCCTGTTAGAGCACAAACGGTTTCTTCATATTCTTCCACCTCCTCACGCTCAAAATTCAACAGCACCCCAGACAATGGCTCAACAGTAAGCTGCTTCTCTACAGATAATTCTTTCTCATCCTCATAATAAACATCATCTACAGAGAACACATCCATATCTCTAGGCTGCTTCATCGATTTGCATACATCAAAATGGACTACTTCGTTATTCAGCCGAAATAAAAGTTCATTAGCTCTTAAATCGATAAGCACACTTCCAGTTGCGAGGAAAGGGCGTCCCAAGATTATGGGAACTTCATAATCCACCTCGAAATCCAAAATAACAAAGTTTACAGGAAAAATAAATGTAGAAAACTTCACCAATACATCATATAATATACCAACAGGCTCTTTTACCGGCCTATCTGCCATCACGAGCCATATATTGGTTAGTGTAGGATCACCCAACCCCAACTTTCTGTAAATAGATAGCGGCATCAAATTGATGCTAGCTCCCAAATCGCACAACACCTTAGCAAAATCCAACGATCCAATCGTGCAAGGAATAGTGAAAGCACCAGGATCTGCCTTCTTCTGTACTAGAGATCTTGTAGCGATTGCACTGCAATGATGAACATTATCTGCCAGCTCATAACTTGTTTCCCGCTTCTTTGTCAACAGGTCCTTCATGAATTTAGCATACCTAGGCATCTGTTCCAGCGCCTCCACCAACGGAACATTAATTGTCAGCTGCTTCAACATGGTCATGAATTTACTAAACCTGGTGTCATCATCTTTCTTCTTCAGTCTCTGCGGAAAAGGTGGTGGTGGAAGGGGAATCATTTTCTCCACCACTTCCTCTTTATCTTGCTTTCGATTATCACTCTTTTTAGGCTGGTGACATCTAGGTGTAACATCATGAGCACTAACTTCAACTTCTACGACATCTTCAAACTCTGGTTCATCAACATTCTCTGCTATATCATCAACCACCTGCTTGCCTTTGGATGGATTTTCCAATACTTTACCACTCCTGGTAGTAATAGCCATACACGATCCGTCATTCCTTGGGTTTTTCACAGTGTCACTGGGTAGCGTTCCAGCCTTTCTTTTGTTGAATGTCGCTGATAATTGACTCAATTGTTGCTCCAGCTGTTTTATTGCAGTAGAATGTGAGTCAACCAATTGATTTATTGATGACAAATCATTCTTTACCTTAGTAACGCCCATATTGGTTGCCTCCACCCCTTTCAACAGCTTAGCCATCATATCTTCCATGGACATCTTCCCAGAGCCAGACGCCACAGCCTCACGGTTTCCAGGAGGAACATACAAACCACTCATGTCAGTCTTATTCTTCCAACCACCTTGATCGCGGTCCTTGTATCCAGATTTATCATAATAGTTCCTACCTTGGTTTCCTTGGGAATTGCCTCGGAAACCCCCCTGATTATTCAAGTAATTTTCTTCCCCCTCAGAATTGGAATCATATCTTTCCTGTGATACAACGGCTTTAACCTTTTCGGTCTTCCCTGATAATAAATTCTTGGTAAGAAGATCCATCTGCGTTTTCATGTGAGCCATATCTTGGTCACGTTCCTCTTGTCTATGCCTCTTCTCTACAGTCATGTCAACAGATAAAGTAGAGCTTGCTACCTCAGCATCCCTGGTATGCCAGGCTCTACTCTGCTTTGTCATACGGTCCAGCATATCACTTGCCTCAATGAAAGTAAGTTCCATGAATGACCCACCTGCAGCATTATCAACCACTGGCTTTGTCACTGAGTTAAAAGCCCTGTATAATATCTCTATCAAGTGGATGTAGGTCATCTTATGATTTGGGCACCGCATAAACTTCTTCTTGAACCTCTCCCATGTTTCGTGGAGAGCTTCAGTTGGAAGCTGTCAAAAATTACTGATCTCATCTCGTAATTGGGCTCTCTTGGATGGCGGAAAGAATCTTTCTAAGAAAGCGTCTTTCAGTTGCCTCCAATTAGTAATAGAATCAAGAGTTAGCCCGTTCAGCCATAGAGTTGCCTCCCCAGACAGAGACAATGGGAATAAGCGCAGCCGAATTGTGTTCTGTCCAACTCCTGGATTGTCAAACGACTTGCATGTTGAAATAAAGTTGATCAGATGCATATTCGTATCATCGCCTGTGAGTCCACCAAATAAACCTTTGACTGAATCATGGTGCTAGTGATATTGAACTTAGCTCCGGGTTCCAAGGGTGGAGGAATAATATCCCCTGTGGCACCAGCTTCATCCAGATCGTCATCATCATCATCAAAAGGAGCCTGCACAGCTCGACGGTCAGGTCTCATTCTAGCTTGACGATCTTTCCTGTGCATAGGTGCCGCCACTTCATCAGTACGCCTGGGATTCAGTAACTCATCATCACCCAGGTCCTCATCATCAGGATTTATTGCCAGACCTGGGTTATCAATATTTTGTTGATGCACTTGAGCAGCTGCCAACGCAGCTAATCTAGCCTGCTCCTGTTGAGAAGCCCTTCTTTCAATGTCACGTTGTGCATCCATTCTGCCAATAAGTTGTGGTTCAGGATTTATGGGTAATAATGGCTGACCAGATCTTCGTGTATTTGGCATGCACTCTACCAAACCTGAACAAAACAAAAACAACAAACAAAAAGTAAAATTCGAGAATCTTTGACCAAAGGGTCTAGTAACTATCACAAACTTAGTTGACAACTGTATTCCCCGGAAACGGTGCCAAAATTTGATAACGCCCAAACTACAGCTCTCGTAAGAGTGTAAGAGGTCGCTATCAAATATAGAACCCAACTGGGTTGGGTGTCGAATCCCACAGGGAATACTTGGTCACTAAGTGTTGCAATTATTAGTAGACTGTTGATCGAAAATTTCACGGAAAAGGGGGGATTGGATTGTGGCATGAATTAATGCTATCAAAGTAACAACAGAATGCTTTGTTTAGTAAGATTTAATCACAGAGAAAAATAAGTTAGGGTTATGTCCACCTTATGAGTTCTACGTATCTATTAACTATGAGTAATGCGGAATTCAGACATGCATGCACTTATAGAGATTCGTATTCTAATGGTAAATCCTAGTGTTTCTCAACCATCAAGGATTATTTCACTTTAACTCTCTCAAGCTTAAAGCGTATAACTAATGGTACGAACTCTCCAAGAGGTTAACCCAGTTACGGCACTAACGTGTAAATAGGGGTTGGTAGCCCTATTTCCTTGTCACACTCTCTTTTCCAAACATGTAACTTTTCTTTCGAATAAGTTAATGATATAATGGCCTATTATCTATGTTTGCAACCACGAGAATTAAATTAAAACGAAGAGAGTAATGATATAAGTGGCATACACATCAAGAATTCACAAACTCATAGTAATAGATAGAGTCTCATAAGGCTTCCATAACCCTAACAGAGAAGTTTAGCTACTCATGATTACAACGGAGATCACAATAGATATAATCATCATACCACAACCTAGAATAAACTTGGCGATGGAGATGGTTTAGGCGTCAACTAGGGTTTGACGTTTTCCCTTCTCCGTTGCTCACAAGAGACGTGCTTTCTCTGTCAGAAAGTAACGTGAATAATCCAAAAGTGGCGTCTCAATTCTGAAAAACAATAATGAATGAATGAATCAATTCATGAATGCTGAAAAATTCAGCAAATAGGGTTTTTATAACATCCTTGTCCTAGTCCTATTAAGTTACTGCTGCATCCCTAAGTATTTAAAAATATTGTTTTTTCCCGGGACAATTTATCCATGTGTCACATTCAGTCCATAAGCTTCCAAAAGCTGCCTTCCCTCTTCTGTGAAGTTTTCCTTTGCTGCCCAAAGGTCCACAAAGTGCTGAAATCTTCATCATTAATACCTGAAAATATGCTAATCACGTAGGTTAGCTCACTTACAGGAAAATGGACTAAAAGTGCAGGAATTTTATATTTTATCCTCAAAACTTAGCTATAACATGGGTAAATTATGGTGTTTAGGCGTGTAAATACACCTAACATCAGTTGGTCAGAAAAAGGCCACACTGCCTTAGTTGCGACGGTCCTAGTAACAGTCCGTCATCTTGGCCATTGCACATGGTCCAGAAGAGGCAGTCACTACCGTGGTTGCGACGGTCCTTCGCAAACTCGACGGTCCGTCAACCTGTCCATCGCACCTGGGCGATTTCGACAACTCTCAGTAAAACGACCATAACTTCTCACCCAGATACTGGATTTGGACAAAATTGGTATCGTTGGAAAGATAATTCAATTATCTACATGAAAAAAATTTGATATTAGTTAAATTCTATACGGTTTAAAATATTTCTCACTTGGAAAGTCAATTCTCAATCTTTTAAGGCCGGATTTTCGCTTCACTTGACATGCTCTAAGGCTCAAACCATGAGAGAATTTTGTGGGGTCTTACACGCTAGGTTTGTTTCACCTTAATAAATTAGATATATAAAATTTCATTCTTTACTTGATTAAAAGACGTACCCATTCCTGGTTTAAATTCATTATTGGTTTATATGTTTGCTTTTAGCAAGTAAAGTTGTTCCTTTCTGTCGGAAAAGAATAGTTATTATGGTTAAGGGTCTTGAAATTGTTTCTCAATTTGAAGTAGTGATTACTTGTATCTAAATATTTGGTGTTATTTTTGAAAGGCATATCATAATGTGTTATTATTATGGCCTAGTGATCTGCAAAATCACCACTCAAAGGTAAAGTTGACCACTTTGGCATACACATGATAGTTAGCTCATTCACATGTAGAAATTGAAATTCAAGTGCTACATTTAAGATCTAACTCCTTTATCGATTCTTAATTCTTTTGATTACTTAGTTATTTTTCTCCATGTTTATATGCCACGATAAAATTCTAAGTTCTTTTGATATTTGTTTGTAGTCATTATTTACTCATTTTTGCAGTCAAAACTGTCTTTGATTTTCTCTTGTTTATATTGAAAAGTTGTTAGGGTTGTAGATTTTGTTGAAATGTTGTAGAACTAAAATCGGTGTAGGCATAATTGGACATTTTTTCTTTGAATTAATCTTTTACTATTTTTTCCTATCATGTTTTTTAATATAATTTGTCAAACATGTTTAATATATGTTATTTGATTCACCTCACTTATTGATTTATTGCTTGAAGTATTTTTATGTATTTGGACGTCCGTGGTTATTCATATGCTACCATGAAATTTTTCTTCAAATATATTGATTGACTCTATTTGATATTGAAAAGTATTGTTTCACTAGTTTGTCTTGTATTTCATAATTGAGATGTCACAAAAAGATTTCCTCATCTTATGCTCATTTTCCTTTTTTTTAATGATAACATTTCATAGACTATATCATATCATAGTATTTGGTACAAATATGTGTTTATCTATAGGAAATATTTGTCTAAATTTTAAGCAACTATGCTTGTGGATCCATTCTTCTTTTTAAGGTCTAGTTGATTATATTGAGCTAGATTAAATTTTTTGTAAGATTGTTTAAGAGATGGTTTAATTTCTTTTTCGTTGGATAATTTTATTTTCTTTGATATCATAGTTTACAATTTCTTTATACTTGAGAATGTTATCTTTTTCATCTCATCATTTATCTATTATGTGTAGGATTTTCAAAAATATATTAATTATTTTTATTTTATCCTTTTCTTTGGATGAATCTGTTTTATAGTCCAAATGGACTCCTTTCCTCTTGAATTTCGTAATGAGCCATTGATGCCCACCTCTCCTAGTTAAGCCAGAAGTTTAAAACCAAAGTCGATTATATGGCGTGTGGGTGCAAGAAGATAGAAGAAGAAGAAAAATGGGTCAAAACACATTGATGAGGTCACTAAGAGACGTGAAAATTCTCGATTTTTATTACTGTCTTATTCTTTATTTATTTATTTATCTATTTGATCATTCTTTCGGGCCTCGAAGCCAAAGTTGTAATTAATATAGGTGAAGCAGAATTTTGGCCTCAAAGGTCCGAAAACTAGCTTAGGATAGGTTATGGGCCAAAATTCCAAATATTTAGATTAGACAGGTGAAGATGGGCCAAAAGCCCAAATGAGCTTAGGACAGGTTTTATGATTTGGGCCTAATGGCCTAAGTATTTTAGTCTCCCCCTTTCTCCTTTTTATGATAATTGTTTTTAGTTTCCTTAGACTTAGTTAAAAATCTCCGGTAAGTCGTCAAATTTTTTTTTACACAAATCTTGAAGACAAATTTTTCCTTAATCGATATCTTTTCAAAAACCAATTTTCCTTTTTAAAGTTGGTCAAAAAAGTTATTTTAAAATAGTCTGGATAACAAAAAGTTAGTGGATACTCTTGGTGCCTTAACAACCTTCCATGAGTATTAATAGGAACCACTTACTCAGAATTTCTAAACTTAAAAGATTTATTCTGTTTTGAATCTTTTAAGTAATATTTTAGTTTTTCTTGATATTTTCTCAAAAACTAAGTGGCAACTCTGTAATTTCTTAAATTATTTTACAATTTTCTATAAAATTTTAAAATTGTTTAACAGGTCAAAAATATTTTTTTCCAAACCCTTCGAATCGAAAAGGGGAAAAACAGAAATTACGACTCTACTGGGGATTTTAACTAGGTTCTAACCAAATATTTGAATTAGCTTCATTGACTAACTAATGTAATGTTTGAACTGTTTATGTGCTTATGTGTTTAAATTCTGTGAAATTAAACTATTGCATTTCATGGTATGCTTCCCATTTAAAATATATAAATTGTTTAGATTTTTGTGGATGTCCCGGCCCCTATTTTTCAAATACAAATAAAGTCTTAGGAATACGATGGTTGATTAGCACGTTAGGCATCTGATGGTTGTTCGTATTTCCAAATCCAAGTCATCCGCTTGGGAACCTGGTTCAAACCCACTACAGACGCCGATAATAGAGCGAAATCACAACCCTATTTAGGCATGAGCCTAGGATGATCCAATACTTGAGGGGGTATTAGGCCCATTAGAAAACCTATCTTATGTCTATTTGACCCTGATTCATAACAAGTGATCATCCTTTGTGTGTTAAATTGAAGGATATAATATCAAATTGTACAGATCATTATCCCTTGGGTCTGAGGGTTTTATTTAGATAGTTTTCTTTAATCAAAAGAAGGTCTTCATCGAAAGGATATGCGGACGTTTCAAGAATTTTAAAAAATGAAGGAAACCCAAGGAGGTTTACTTTAGATTTTCTCCCTTTGGTAGGACTGATATTATGTATTTCCTCTTCTCCTCATTTTGTATCCCCATTTGGTTTATTCAAAAAGTTTGAATAATATTTTTAAGGCAAAATAATGCATTACAAACGGCATGTATATCCTTCAAATGTTAGGCTTACCTTTGGCTTAAAAGGTACCAAGTATGTTAGAATACGTTAAAAATTGTTTATGTGCTAAAGTGTTTCACTATTTTTCTTGATATTTATTTGCTTGATTTGTTTCATATATTACTTTAGTGAATTATTACAATTTATGAACTAACATTTTTATCTTTTGAGTTTTTTTATTTTCTTTTATAAAAGAGAGAGTGATTTATGTTGGTAATCAAACTTTCTCGCTTCGCAAAGAGTAAAATCAAAGTAATCATTAGAGCCATCAGTCGATAAGAAGAATGAAGATTCCTCAAAGGCGCACTTTTGGCGTCTTTCTATATTGCAATTTGAAGTTATGGTTTTCTTTATTGTAATCATACTTTCTTGTCATTATTTCCTTGTAATCGCACTTTATGATTTGATTTCTTTGTAATACAAACTATGTTTGACCTGAATTCCAAAGAATGGGATACGTAGGCGGCCTATGTCGGTTTCGGTCAACCCCTTAGTAATTTTATCTTTTCATTGCATGTACGAACTATGTTGGACCTGAATTTTCAATAATGAAATATGTAGATGGACTGTATTGGTTTCGGTCACGTTATCAAAAAATATTAAATATCTCTTTTTATTTTATATGAATTACGTTTGACCAGAATTTCCAAGAATGGAATACTTAGGAGTCTTATGTCGGCTTTGGTCAATCCCTTACAAAATTTATCTTTTTATCTTATGGTGGAACTATATTTGATATGATTCCTACCTAAATGGAATATATGAGCACCACACTAGAGGATCCAAAAATTTTATCAAGAGGATCTTTCTCAAGTAATATGGAAATGACGTTGAAGCATGTAAATGGGGGGGAAATTTTGAGAAGGCCTCAAAAATTTCACAAGAAATTGACAATTGCTACAAAGTTAAACCCCAGTCATTGCTAAAACTGAAATCGAGGCATAGATTTTGAAAAGTTCTCAAATTTCAAGCTACATTACATAAAAAAGAACTCAAGTATTTTGCATTCTAGATTAGGGCAGAATTTTTTAGGAGATCTCAAAAATTTGATACTAACAATGTCATAAGTAAAAGGAAGTTTGAGAGTTTCTATGTTATAAACTGGGACAGAATTTTTGAGGAAGATCCTCAGAAATTCCTTAAAAGACTGCACTTCAAGATTGCAAATTAGTGGTCAACAAGGTGCCTCAGGAGAGCAAGGCAATATCAACACAGTTAGTCTCTCAAAACTAAGAATTTTTCTTTGGATGTAGGAATAGTGAAGTCACGAAGTTGAAAATGCAAAACATATCAAAGGACATTATCAGACCCATCGTGGCCTTCCCATAATAAGCCAAACAACTTTTCTTCTCCCTTTTCCTCTTGATTTATGTTTCTATTACTTTGTTATGACCTCTAATGCTTTCTCTAATTTTGAATCGAAATGATCAAGCGTAACAATTGAGATATTGAGATATTATTCAACACACTATCTCTAAATCATCATGAGTCAACTGACTTTATCTTTAAACTCTATCTTTTGTTATATTTTTGTCTTGGTTGGAAAAAATTGTTATGTTATTAATAAGTGTTGTTTGAATTATGCAGGTGACGTATGTAAGACCGCCTCTAAGAACTAACTCAAACCAATCCACTTAAAGTTTGAGTATTCAATCCAGAAGCTCAGGACGTGCACAAGTCCTTTTAAGAATTATTTATTCAAAGGATGAAGTTCAACATATCAACTTATATTTTCCCAAAATATTAGGGTTTTCTACCCTCAGAAAACTTATTGGATTGTCAACCCATTCAAGGTGACACATCTTGCTATATTTAGGTCATCCAACCCTTTCAAGAGGACATACTTGATAATCACTTGTTTGAGGTAACATATCTCATTATATTTGCATCATCCACTATTAGACCATCACTTTATTTATGATATGTTATTATGTTATGAACCGTCACCTCCTTATGAGTGACATGTTATCATGTTATTGACCGTCACCTCCTTCAGTAAGACATATTATTTATGTTATGGATTCACCTCATTCAAAGTGATCTATTATTATGTTATGTATCGTCACTTCCTTCAGAGTGATATGTTATTGTGTTAAGGACCGTCACCTCCTTTAGAATGACATGTTATCATGTTATGGACTATCACCTCCTTCAAAGTGACATATTACTATGTTATGGACCATCATCTCCTTCAGCATGACATACTATTTATGTTATGTGTCGTTATCTCTTTTAGAGTGACCTATCATTATGTTATGGACCGTCACCTTCTTCAGCATGACATTGTTTATGTTATAGACCGTCACCTCCTTCATAGTGACCTATCAATATGTTATGGACCATCACCTCTTTCAGAGAGACATATTACTATGTTATGGACCATCGTCTCTTTCAGCGTGACATATTATTTATGTACTTATCGGGTCACCTCTTTCAGAGTGATCTATTATTATGTTATGGATAGTCACCTCCTTTAGAGTGATCTATTACTATGTTATGGACCATCACCTCCATCAGAGTGACATGTTATTATCATAAGGATCATCACCTTCTTTAAAGTGACACGTTATTATGTTATGGACTCATACCTCATTTTAGAGTGACATGTTATTATGTTATGGACCGTCACTTCCTTCAAAAAGACATATTGTTATGTTATGGATGGTCACCTCCTTCAGAGTGACATGTTATTATGTTATAGATCGACACCTCCTTCAGAGTAGCATGTTATATGTTATGGATCGTTACCTCCTTCAACGTAATATATTATGGAGTGTGACCTCATTCATTGAGGCATACTAAAACAAGGTATGCACAATTTCCCTTATATTGCATTTTATACTAATAAGTTTATCTCGGGTGATTAATAAACACGTTGGAACATCACTCTATTTAAAGTGGCATGTTATATTTAAATTTTCCCGTACACCCTTCAAAGAGACACGTTGAACCATTACCTCATTCAAATTTGCATGTTACATATAATTGGGTCATCCGTCCTTCAATGAGACATTTTAGATCGTCAAACTATTCAAAGTGTCATATTACATTTAAATTGGGTTGTCCGCCCTTCAATGAGACATATTGGACCGTCACTCCATTCAAAGTGGCATGTTACATTCAAAATGGGTCATCCATCTTTTAATGAGATACGTTGGACCGTAACTCAGTTCAAAGTGGCATGTTACATTCAAAATAAGTCATTTTCCTTTTGTTGGTACATGTTGGGTTGTCACCCAGTTTAAATTGGGAGGATATTTTTTAGAGCATGTAGTGCAAATTGTTTCATCAACTATCGCAGCATAGCATGTTCAAATAGGTTTGCGCTAATTTATATTTGTGAAATGCTATATTTACAACTAATCGTTTGTTTGAGTTATTGTCAAGAGAATCCAAAAGAATGAAATTCTTAAATCAAAACAACAGGTGTGGACGACTCCAAAAAAGACACAGCACAACGTGGAACTTTTTCTTAGCCGGAAAATGGGACGTAGTCTAGAGATGGATGTCAAACTCTTTGGACGTGAGCTGAAGGATGATTGCCACCACCATCAAACCACACCCTTGTTATAAGGCATGTAGGTACGTTGGGATATTTTGGTTTCAGATTCACCTTTGGAATATTTCTAAACTCATATCAAGGGTTACCTTCTCTTTTCTTCAAATTAGAGTGCCTACGTATTTACAATTTTGGAAATTATGTTCACGTAGATTCTTACATATGGATGTGAAAAGCTCCATATTCATGGTTAAGAGGTTACAAGACTCTTTTTCATAACTCAAATGACTTGTCACTTATCCAGAGCCAAAGATCGTCTAAAATAAAAGACTACCTTTTCTACCAATCGAGTCAAACTACAAGTAGTCTGGTTCCCTGAATTCGGGGATATGTAGGTTGGGCTCTATATTGAAAACTCAATTGTATTCCAACCTTCCCCCAAATCCTTTTATTCCTCAGCTTTTCAATTTCACCAAAATTCAAAAATTAAAATACCTTGTGATTTCTTTGAAAGTCATGCTTTAAAATCAAGAGTTATGAACTACAAGTGGCCTGAATTCTCATGTCACTTGAGATATGTAGGAAACCCACTACTGGGGTCCGGGCATAACTCCATAAAACTCAAGGGAAAACCAACCCCTTTTTTGAAGCAAATTTGTCGTCGAACAAAAATTAGGAATGTCAAACTTCCTTTACTCAGGGTTGCTTGCATCCACCCTACCCAAAGAGAGGGGGCAGTTGTTGACATCAAATTTTTTCCCTCCACAACTAAGTTTAATTATGAGTTTTTTCAATTTATAAATAAAATTACATTATTTATTTTATCCGAATAAAAAGCTTTACAAAGTATTTATCTGGGTAATTTTGCTATTTTGAGTAGCGATTATATATTATTGTATTAAATCAAACAAAATTAAATAATTTTGTTACTTAAATATTTATTTTATGAAATATCAAATTTTAATCAAGGTTTATCTTGAAAATATTTTAAAATGGTTAAAATCTTGATTTAAATGTAATTTGTTCTTGAAAATAATTTATTGAAAAAAATATTTGTTTGATTTTATTAAATAAAGAAGCTTGGGATCAAACAAAGTATTAATTTGTATCAAATGTCAATTTAATTTAGTCAATCTATTAAATTTGACCATAATTTAAATCAAATTGACCATAATTGCAGAGCAATTGGCCAGTTGATTTTTAATTTGCCTGAAAATCTAATAAGTACTAAATCCTAAATTGATTGGGGTTATTTTGTAGATAACCCCAAAATCCTTTTACCCTTCCCCATTTTTAAAATGGGCCACAAAAGTAGCCCAACAAAACAATAAAACAACTTCAGCCCATCCCCTCCAATATTAGCCCAAATCAGTAACACCGCCCCCAACCCATAACAAATAACACCAACAGCAAGACTCAATAGAACCTGCCCAGGCCTATTTTTTGTTTTCCTCTTCAATAGAAAACATCAACACAACAACAATAATGTAACATCAACACGCACAAAAGCAACGACTTCAAACCCGTACCAAATTTCTATCTAATACCAATAACCAAAAGCCACCAAAAATAAATACATATCCCAAAATTTAAATTTAAAATTCAAAATTTGTACTAGATTGTACAATTCCCCCTCAACCGTGTCCTTTTTCCATTTTTGAAATTTAAAATTTGTGCTAGATTGTACAATTTCACCTCACCTTATCCTCCAACAATCCTTACCCACAATTTAAAAATCCCCAAAACACCCCTAAGATCTTTCTCCCACATTAGTGGATTCAAAGAAATTCAATCCCCATCATTTCCTATAAATACTACCACTATTTGGGTAGAAAATAAGTCTCAAAGAGTTAAATGTTTTTAGTAAAAATTTTCATGAGGTAGTCTAATCAGGGTTCTCGAAAGATTGCTTTCCGATGGTGATCAAGACTCTGGAGAAATCTTGAAGTTTTGTTTTTTCTACTCCAAAAAAGGTAAACACACCTTTTGAAATGACCCGACCAGGGGCCTTATTGTATAGGCATCCCAAGTCCAACCAGGACTGGGGACAACCCCTAATACACAACCCAACTGTCCAACGTATACCCTGAGTTGGATGAATTCCTAACACAAACAATATAGCATCATTGCGTGATCCAAGACTCTAAGATAGGTCTATATCGTGACCATCCAAACAAGTCCAACCATTCCAAACTAACTAACAGTCATAACTAAATCGTAAACCAAAACCAAAAATAATAACCAAACCAAGTTACATAACATAACATAAAAGGATGGAATAGTTAGAAATTTTGTCCAACGTATCATCCCCAATAACAATGAAAATACTAAGGATGACACCAATACCGATCCCGCCCATGCCAACCCATAGAAGTTTCACAAAAGCCTATAACTAAATGAAAATCAATATTCAGTTGGGACATGCCCCCAACCATAGCCAAAACCAATATCCATAAATAAACCAAAGTATATAAAAATGTCTGTAACATGAAATAGAGCCTTTTGGAAAGATGGAAGCTCACTACTTCAATCCAAAAGTGGATCCCAAAATTTAATCACTATGTAAAAGGAGTAGAATGGCCGGTTCCTGCATCACGTGGGGATACAGCCGCCTGAATATGGGTTAGCAGGTGAATGCTAGTATAACCTCAAGATAAGGATAAAATAATTCAAACTAATAAAAATAAGTAAACCAACCATATGTATACAAACCATACGTATAAATATAACCATTCCAGGAAAGGGGACCGAACTTAACATGTATTTGAAACTATTAACTTGGTATGTATAGGTTAACCGTCCTTAACCACCCATAGTCAATATGGGTCCAGTATAACCCTCTTAACGGGTGTTGATGCATGTAGCCACACGAACTGGAGATACCATTAGAGTAGGGGATTCCCAAGTAACCTTACCCTCTATGATACATAAGTACAATATACTAACAGTATTCCCATGTATCTCATAGTATAATATAAGGTCGCCATGACCTACCCCTCATGTCGGCAAGCATGAGTTTTTAGTGTTCATCCATTGGACTCCCACCTTTACGGTTAGCTATCACACCCTGCCATTATTGCCTAATTAAAACCATTTTAAGCCAACAACTCCATTATTCTATTTATTATTAACCAGGGCTATTAATAGTGGTATATTCATACTAACTATAACTTGCAAGTATTTTCCTTAGCCAAACCTTTTAAGGTTAAGGGATTCCTGTGTACCCATTTATAAAGTTAACTTGGAGGAGTCCCATGTATCCCATAAGTATTCCATTATCATGTTTGCTAGGAGATTTTACTGTACCGTATAAGGAGTTCAATTAACCATTACCATGGCCATCAAACCATTCCATTTAACCATTCAAAACTATTTAAATAATTTATACCATTTAGGGTTCCATTACAAAACCATGCCATGCAATAGTTCTATTAAAAAGTCCAACAACATAGTAAAAGCATTTTCATAGGCATTTTATCAAACACATTGGGGTGTAGTGCTTCCAAAACCAAATCAATTAACAATTAACAATTCCCATGCGACCAAGTATCCAAACCACCCTTAAAACATGTAATTACATAATTAAAACATGGGAAAACCATAACCAAGCTATTATAACTAAAAAAACCCAACATATATTTGAAAACCCAAAACCATATACCAATTATGCCATGAAAACAATTTATAAAATATGCCTTTAGTTGGAACTAACAATGAGGGAAGGAGTACATGCCTTAAATTGAGTAGATGATAGAGAGAAATCACCGATACAAGACCTAAATTAATCCTTAAGATGAAACCCTAGCTTTTTTTGCCCAAGAACTTTAGAGAGGATTAGAGTGTTTTCTAAGTGTTATAGAATAAAATAATAAGCCAAATAACCTCCCAAGTGTGTTAAAAGTCATGAGACCTTATTAGGTTAAGTGGGGAAAGGTCCATATTGGCCTCACTTAAGATTCATAAAATTCTCTTTAGGGGGTACGACTAACAATACCAGTCGTACCCTTCAATATGAGTGGTACCCACCACTCGTACCTTAGGCTTCCCACTTGGACCCAACATTGTCTAAGGTATGACTCATCCAAACTAAGTCAAATCCAAAGCATACGATCTATACCGTTTACCCGTACCCCTGGCAGAATAGAATGACAAAGAGTTTGAACACTGTCCACCACATGAGTCTATGGTACAATTCATACCCTGGATTATGGATCATAGTGAGACACTCGTACTCAGATCCAACTTAAGTTACAAAGTCTAAGATTAAGTAAAGTAACCAAACTACCCGTATACACCGATACAACTCGTACCACACAAGTCATATTTATTCTAGAAACCAAATCTAATACACTAACCAACACTGGTCGACATATGACCAAGGTATACCGCTCGTGCCCTAGTATACGACTGGTACCCACCGATCGTATGTTGTCCAGAACCCAAAAATCTAGGAAATTTTTTAAGGGTCCCAAACCTAGGGTATTTTAGTCTCCCCCACTAGGAACATTTATCCTCGATTGATGGACAAAGTAGGGAAAACACAAGCATGATTCATTTGCATTATTATATATCAATCCAACCTTTAACTAAGTTAAAAAATAAAGATGCAAAGATAATTATAACTGCTCAGACGATAGCCCATGGGGGCCGTATTGGTTACTTTAGTTTTGACCTCGAGTTTAAGTTTTTTTTTTGGAATTTTGGATGATTTACATATTGGAAGTAATATTTTTGAGTTGGATTCAGTATAGCTTCATTCTCGATGGATGAGACATCTTGGAGTGGAATATTTAGTGATGAGTAGTTATACCGTGGATTTTGAGATCTTACTTTGATTTTTATCCATATTTGTTGCAGTATTGGCATGGATTGCATTCCTTGATTATCTCTATTTGTATGCCCAGTCAGTGCCTTATGTGTTTATTCTAATATTTTCCTGATAGACTTTCAGCGGATCATCTTCAGTTCTTTGAGTTCTCCATGATGAGACTGTGTAGATGAGACTCAAGTGATTTTTCTCCTAGCTTGGAGTAGATAGTATGTACAAAATGGTAAAGAAAGGTTATTTTTGGATTTGGAGTCGGTTTTATGACTCATGTCTTGGTTTGTTTTGGATTGGATGGGCCTTTGTTGATTTATGTGGCTATAGGGGTGGTATTAGTGTGATGTGGTTCAGATGTGCATGCATCAGCCTTTTCAGTTCAGTTGGAGGCCAGTTAGCAGTTAAGTTGAGTTGGCTATTTTGGAAGTAAAATGAAAGTGCTCGTTGAAAAAGGGATACATGGGGCAAAATCCCTTAGAAGTATTTTCTCTACGTTGATGTTACCTAGAAATTCATGCATGGAGCATGTGGTCCTAGTACCTTATCCTTTCGAGCTTTTGAGATTCTTTGTATCCGTTGACTTTCAGGGATGAAAGTCCTTTTAGTAGTGGATATTGTAATGACCCTGTAGGTCATTTTCCATATTTATGCTTATCATCACCGTTTGAGATTCTCCATAGCTACCCCAAGTCATTTATTACTTGCTGGGACCGACGATTCGGTTATTGGAAAATGCATCAGTTTTTTAGAGCCAATTCCCTGTTTTAAGGTCTTCGCTGGTTCAAAATGGCCAACAGGTGGAAACTTTAGTTAAATAATCTCAAATGCATATTCTGACTACACCAGCAGATCCAAAATATCAAATTTAGTCTAGGTAGACCTTTAGTTTGTGTCCCAATGTACCCGCGCTCATTTCAACCTATTGGTCGAAAAGTTAAAAATTGGAAAGAATGGGTGTGGAACCCACATTTGGTTGAAACAACCTCGAATGGAAAATACAACTTCGCCATCGTATCCAAATCATCAAATTTAGGCTGGGGAGTCCCTTGGTTCAGATCCCAAGGCTCCCAAACTCATTTCGACCTATTGGGCAGATTTTATGAAAAGTGATAAAACTATAGGTGTGGGGCCCACTTTATCCTTAAACGATCTCCTATGAAAGTTTTTATGATTCCAATGGATTTTTAATATGGTTTAGACTCAAAATTCACTATTGAATCATGTTATTTGGATTCCAGATGAGTTCGGAGGGTCAAAATTTATTTTTCAGTTTGTTGTCATCTGGTGCCACCGCAATCGCGGCCAAAAGTGTGTGATCACGGCCCATGTGACCACGATAGAAACACTCAAGAACCTATAAGGGATATTTAAAGGTCCCAAGATGCATTTTTACTATTTCCCCTTCACCATTTAGACCTAGAAACCCCAAAATGAGTGTAATAACTCAAAATTGGTCATGGAAGGTGACTTGGGAGCTTAATTATCATCTTTTATCATGATTATCTTTAATATTAAGGTAAGAATTCCTTGAATTCATACTTGAATTTACTAGTTTGTACCCAAAACCCCAATTTAGATTAGGGCTTGATTTTAGCCCAAAGTATGCTTCATTTTCACCCATTTCTTGAGGGTTATGATTCCTTGTTCATGTGTGAACATTGGGTTGGCCTCGGAAACTCATTTTCCGTATTTGGGACCTACTTGGGGTTTTGTTGTTGTTTTTGGACCCAAAGAACAATAATGCAATATGTGTATCGTTAGACTCGTATTGATGAGTAGATTATGATTTTGTTATTATGATGGTACTTTGGGGATTTCAAAGCAAAGTTGAGTGTATGGCGCATGATTTAGGATTTTACTGTTCGGCAGTGAGGTAAGCTTCTGTCTACTCTTCTTCATGGATGATATATGATATATATTGTATTTGAATATGAATGTCAAAATTTATTTTGGATAAAATGACTTAGTATTGAATATATATGTAAGTTTGGGAATTAGATAGGGGTTTTGACCCGTATTTTGAATTACTTGAATCTCTTTTAGAATCCTATTGCGTTTTCCCAAGTATTGAAGCATGATTGGTATATTTAGCCTTTTTGGTTTAGTGTGGTAGTTTTGACCCCGTAAGTTGGGTAGAGTTGACTTGAGTTCCTTTGTTTTGAGTCAAAGTTGCTATCTTAGGCTTGAAGATGGCTTATTTGACATAACTAGATACCTTACACTAGTTTGTGGCATAGTAAGCCTAATTATAGAAATTGTGGATTAGAAGTGGAATCATTGAGCCCACTTAGGCCTAAGCTTGTGTTAAGTCTTGTGGACTTAGTTGCAGATGTTAGACATAGATGAGGCTAGTAAACCTTAGAGTAAGGTTACTTTGTAATTTGGTAACTTGTATTGATGTTCCCGGATTATGGTTTTTCAGTTATGGTTATGATACTCTTTGTGGAAGTGATATTGGGCATTTAGAGATGATATTCCTTCTAGATACGTTATGTGGCCTATAGAGATGCTATTTCCTCTTAGACTTGGTGATTGGCCTATAGAGTTGCTATTTCCTATATTAATGATTGTTGGACCTAAATAGACGATGTTCTTCTTGGATATGTAAATTTCCCTAGAGAAGTGATATTCCTCGTTATCATGATGCATGGCCTATTGATATAATATATCCTAGAAATGATTACATGTTTAGTGATATTATACCTTTTATATGTGAGATGCCTCCTACATTTGAGATGATTAGAGATATTCTATGACTTATAAATATGATTAATGATATAAGTTTTGAATATGAATATGGGCCTAAGGCCATGATTATGATGTTGAGATTATTTCGGATAAATTAATGGGCCAAGGGCTGCGTTATGAGATTGATTGAATATCCGAGAAGTGTTTTTCATTATGAGTAATGTGATTATAGTTTATGAAAATAAATATGCATATGTTATTATACACATCTCTCCGGTATGGGACGAAGAAAGATGTGGTATGATGCTTACTATTCCACTAATTGAATATTAGTGATGGCATGTATATATTTGGTACATTCATCATTATTATATCGGTAATTAATATGATTCTAGTTGAAATATGATCTTATAATTGTTCTTCCTAACTAAGGGTTAAGCTAAGTAGTATTTAGATGTCTTTTAGGTATCTATAGTACTTGATCGATAGAAATCTAATGTACTAGTTAATAAACCATGCTCAGTTGAAATATGGTAGCTAATGATTAGAGTCAATATGTAGCCATGAAAATGGGTTTATCTATGATAATGATAGTTGCTATTGATAACAAAGTTATGATACCGATTAGTTGCTAAGTAAGTATAATGTGACTTAATATTGCTAGACGATAAAGAAAGTTAGTGATAATGATGCCTAGTTAATAACGATGCCTAGATGAAGATAATACTGAGTTAATAATGTTAACTAGATAATAATGAGTATTAGTTGAATAACGAGGAATAGTTGGTTAACGATAGTTAGTTAATTATTGGTGTTAGTTAATAAAAGATGGTTAGATGATAATTTATAATTTGTTGGCTAATGATGCTTATCGGATATATGATAATTATTTAATAATAATGAATAGTGGAAAAATTGTGATTATGGTCCTGTGATGAATAGAGAATTAGTGGTTTAATAATCATAACTGTTGGTTAGCTAATAACGAGTAGTTAGAAAGTATTTAATAGATAGATATTCTATGGTGATATGATTATGTTTATGAGTATTTTAGTGTATATTATTTGGTAATGACTATTGTGATGATACCCGGGAAGGCCATGGATACATTGTAATGATATTGATCCCCGACAAGGCCGTAGGATACATTGTGATGATATTAGTACCCAAAAAGGCCGCAGGATACTGTTGTGATGATGCTTATACCCGGCAAGGCCTGAGGATATTGCTTTGATGATGCTCATACCCAACAAGGCCGAATGATATATTGATGATATGTTGATACCCGATAAGGACGAAAGATATATTGATGATATGTTGATACCCGGCAAGGCCGGAGGATACTATTGATGATGTGTTGATACCCGACAAGGCCAGAGGTGGATTACGATGATGATAGTCCTTATGAGAACAGTTATGATGAGTTGTGATATTTATTGTGTACTTTCCATTCATTCCTGCATGTTCATCGCCTATCACCAGTATACACCTATATTTATCAGCTGGTACGGGACGGTTGTATAGATATAGGTGAAGAATATGCCTTGTGTTGTTTTATGTTGATTGGACCTTCCAAGCCTGGGGCGGTGAGGTACGCATAGGCTCTGCTTAGTATTTGGTTTTCCGGAGTAGCGAGTTATTCACGCTATTATTGATATTGTTGTTATCATTGTTATGATCATTATTATGTCTAGCTTATGAAAGATTGGTCATTGATCCGGTATCAGGATTGAGGTAAGTCTTGGCCTCTCCTATATTATGATTGCATTATTATGCATGATTATTTCATGTCTAGCCATGTGGATTAGAAACCATGATTATGATGGTATTTAAATCCTTATAGTGTTGTAATGAGGTCGTAAAATTAGAACATGATGATTATTTCATGTCTAGCCACGTGAATTAGAAAACTTGAGCATGATAGTATTAAATGTAGATAGGACTATAATGAGGTCTTAAATGGAAGATATGATAATTTAGGTTACACTTTGAGTTGACCTTATACTTATATGTTAATATATATACCTGGCTATATATATCTATGGGATAATTGTATATCCCTTCCCTTTTTTATCCGTATTGTGTATTGATTCCTTGTCATTGTATATTCTATCCTTTTTTTCCTTTATTCATATATTGGCCTGGGATATACGGTATAGTATTGATATTCATGAATATGGATGGAACAGGATAGTTCATCCTTGATACTTCCCTAACCTTATTATGTTAGACTCTTGGACATGAACAGGATAGTTGTTCCTTATTATCTCATTGACTTGTCATATGATTTCTGGACTCTTAGGTGTAGTTTCCATTCTGTTTATATGTTTTATAAATCTACTTTATATTTGGAGCTCAGTTGGTAGTAGCCTATTAAGTACCATTCATTTGGTACTCATACTACACTTTTACATCCTACAGATCATAGTATGGGTTATCTCCGTTGATGTGTGCATTGTGTTGAGCAGCCACAGTTTAGACAAGTCATCTATCCTTGGAAAAGGATACTTGTTTTTAACTGTTACCTTATTCAACTTCCTATAGTCGATACACATCCGAAGAGAACCACCCTTCTTATGCACAAATAATATCATTGAACCCTATGGGGATACACTAGGACGAATAAACCCCTTATACAGAAAATCCATAAGTTGCTCCTTGAATTCCTTCAATTCAGTCGGGGCCATTCTATAAGGAGGGATAAATACTGGCCGAGTGTCCGAAACCAAACCAATGCCAAACTCAATTTCCCTCTCTAGAGGTATACCAGGAAGATCATCTGGAAAGAACTCATGGAATTCATTTAACACCACAACTGAATAAAAAAAAAAGGTCATTCCGAGTTAGAATCTATAATCCAGACCAAATGATAGATACATCCTTTGGAGACTAATCTCCGAGCCCTAAGATAAGAAATAAACCTCCCCCTAGGAGCTCGGGAATTACCCTTCCACTCAATAAGTGATTCACCAGGGAACCTAAAAACAACCTTATGGGTCCGATAATCTATGGATGTGTAACAAGTGTAACCAATTCATCCCTAGAATAATATCAAAATCCACCATATCAAGCTCAATCAAATCTTCAGTCTTCCTACTACCAACAGATACCACACACCCCTGATAGAATATTTTAGCAACAACAGAGTCACCTACCAGGGTAGAAATAGAAAAATGATGCAAAATAACTTCGGGATCAAAACCAAAACACACAACCACATATGGGGTCACATAATAAAGAGTGGAACCCAGATCAATTAAGAAATATACGTCATGAGAAAAGAGTTGTAACGTACAAGTTATGACATCAGGAGATGCCTCAGACTCCTATCCAGATACTAGAGCATATAACCTATTTCGACCAACACCATAAGTAGGAGCAGAAGCCAAAGTAGCGCCACTAGGCGAAGGAGCAGAAGATGAAGCAACCAGATCTTTGACCGCTCCCAAAGCACCCTTACTAACTAGACAGTTTTTGAGTATACGGCCTGACACATAATATTTAAAGAACTTGTCCCTCCCTTCATGGATAAAATCACTAATGAAGATAACCACATAACCGACAAGGAGGGCATGAAGAAGCCGAATTTGCCAAACTTGCCTAAGATTATGCACCATATTCCTGAAAATTATCACCACACTGTTGATTCCTATCACCCGAAGGCTTAGGGTAAGGAGCACTAGCAGAAGAGAAGGAACCAGAACTCCCGCACTTCTTTTTTGGCCACTTACCATCATCTCGACTACCTTTCTATTATCCACCACCCTATTCAGAAGACCTGAACTTCTTATTCTGCGTTACCCCAAATTCAGTCTATTTTCTCTTTTTCCCTCCACTTGTTGCATATGAACCACCAGCCTAGACATATCCATATTCTTGATCAACAATACAGTCTTGCTTTTAAGGATAAGATCTCAAGACAATCTAGAAGAAAACTTTCTCTTCCTCACCCTCATATCAGACACCAATTCCGGAGCATACCTTAACAACTGATAAAATTTCAAGACATATTCATTTTCTGTCATTTTCCCTTATCTCAGATTGAAAATTCCTCCGCCTTCGCTTCCCTCAGCTCCAAAGGAAAGAAGCAGTCCAGAAAAGTATTTGAGAAAGTATCCCATAAGGACAACTCCTCAACATTACCTCTATCCCTATCCCACTCCTCGTACCACTGGTACACAATATCCTTGAGTTGATAAGCTGTAAAATTCACCCCTTCCATGTTTGTAGCCTGCATCACCCTAAATATCTTCTCCATGTTATCCAAGAAACCCTATAGACCTTTTTCCACCTTCACACCAGTAAAAGTAAGAGGATTCATCTTCATAAACAAGCCAACCCTTGTGGCATCAGTAAAAGAAACACCAGATGCATCCCGCTTAGCCTGAGCAGCAACTAACTGAGCAATAGTATAAATTGATAGAAGAAATTTAAAATTCCTCACCTCACCCTGAAGAGGACTATTAGTAACCGGTGAAACTCCAGAAATATTAGGGACTAGACCCGTAGACCAACTATGTATCCCCTGTGTCCCTTCCACATTATCCCCAGATAGGACCGAAGAGTTACCTTGCATCTCAGATCATGATATATGATCTGAAAAGTGAAAAAACTAGGATTAGAAAAGATGTTAGACCTTGCATCTTGAAACAAAGTACCAAGAAAGTGAAACACTCCTAAATGCCATGTAACCTTTCCCTTATGAGTGTGGAGTGACACACAACCCTAAAAGAGAATCTACTCGACACGGATTTGTGGACTCCCAATTGACAATGAACCTAAATCTTTGATACCAACTTGACACAACCCAACCAGGGGCCTTGTTGTAATGGGCATCCCAAGTCCAACTGGGACTGAGGACCACCCCTAATACCCAACCCAACTGTCCAATGCATACCCTAAATCAAATGAATTCTGAACATATAGAAAGATAGCACCATTACGTGATCCAAGACTCTCAGATAGGTGTATATCCACGACCACCCAAATGAGTCAAACCATTCAAATCGACCGATAGCCATAACCAAATCATAAACCAAAACCAAAAACAATAACCAAACCAAGTTCCATAACATAACATAAAAGAATGGAACAGTGAGAAAGTTTGTCCAACGGTATCATCCCCAATATCAATTCCAATACTAAGGCTGACACCAATATCAATCCTGCCTACTCCAACCCATAGACGTTCCATAAAAGCCTCTAACCAAATGAAAACCAATATCCAATTGGGACGTGCCACCAACCATAATAAAAACCAATATCCATAAATAAACCAAAGTGTATGAAAATCTGTATAACATGAAATGGAGCCTTCCAAAAAGATGGAAGCTCACCAATTCAATCCCAACGTTGATCGCAAAATTTGATCACTATATAGGAGGAGTGGAATGGCCATTTCCTGCACTGCATAGGGATACAGCTGATCGAAGATGGATTAGCGAGTGAACAATAGCATAAACTTAGGATAAGGATTAAATAATGTCAACCAATAAAACCAAGTAAACCAGTCATATGCATACAAACCATATGAATATATATAACCATATCGGGAAAGGGGATTGGGCTTAACATGCATTTAAAACCAATAACCTGGGTATGTGTAGCTTAACCATCCTTAATCACCCACATGTTATATGAGTCTAGTGTAACCCCTTGAATGGGCCCCGATGCGTGTAGCCGCATGAACCGGAGATACCATTAGAGTAAGGGATTTCTAAGTATACTTACCCTCAATGATATATTTGTACAGTGTACTGAGAGGATTTTTGTGTACCTCATAGTATCATTTAAGGTCGGCATGACCTACCCCTCATGTCGGCAAATATGAGTTTCCAGTGTTCATCCATTGGACTCCACCTTCACGATTAGCTATCACAACCCCCCTTCACCATTATTGCCCAATTAAAACCATTTCCAACCAACCACACCATTAATCCATTTATTATTAACCAAGGTTATTAATAGTGGTATCGTCATACCGAGAATAACTTGCAAGTATTGTCCTTAGCCAAACCTTTTAAGGAAAAGCGATTTAGGTGTACCTATTTACCAAGTTAACTTGAGGGAGTCCTATATACCCCACAAGTGTTCCATTATCATGTTTTCTCGGGGGATTCCATTGTACCCCAAAAGGAGTTTAATTAACCATAACCATGACCACCAGACCATTCCATTTAATCATTCCAAACCGTTTAAACCATTTATACCATTTTGGGTTCCATTACCAAACCATGACATGAATAGTTTCATTAAAAAGTCTAACAACATAGTAAAACCATGCTCATAGGCATTTTATAAAACATATTGGGGACATAGTGTTTCCAAAACCAAAATCAAATACCAATTAACTATTCTCATATAACCAAGTATCCAAACCACCATTAAAATATGTAAACACATAACTAAAATATGGGAAAATCATAACCAAGCCATTATAACTAAAACCCCCAACATATATTTGAAAATTCAAAATCATAAAAGAATCAAGCCATGAAACCAATTTACAAAATATGCTTTTAGTTGGAAATAACAATGAGGGAAGGAGTACATTCCTTAAATTGAGTAGGTGATGGAGAGAAATCACCAACACAAGCCCCAAATTAATCTTTAAGATGAAACCCTAGCTTTCTTTGCCTAGGAACTTTAGAGAAGATTAGAGAGTATTTTCTAAGCGTTACAGAATAAATTAATAGGGAAAATAACCACCCAAGTATGTTAAAAGTCATGGGTCCTAATTAAGTTAAGTATGGAAATGTCTTCATTAACCTCACTTAAACTACATAAAATCCCCATCAAGGGTTACGAATAACCATACCAGTTGTACCCACCAATACGAGTGGTACCAACCACTCGTACCCTAGGCTTCCCCTTGGACCCAACACTGTCCAAGGTATGAGTCATCAAAACCAAGTCATACCCAAAGCATACGATTAGTACCCTTTACCCGTACCCTTGGAAGAATAGAATCACAAGAGGTTTGAACATTGTCCACCATACGAGTCCATGGTACAATTTATACTGTGACTTATGGCTCATGGTGAGCCACTAGTACTCAAATACAACTTAAGTTACCAACTATAACATTAATTAAAGTAACCAAACAACCCGTATCCACCGATACGACTTATACCACTCAAATCATATCCATTCCAGAAAAAAATCCAATCAACCAACCAACACTGGTCAGTATACGACCAAGGCATACCACTTGTACCCTAGTATATGACTGATACCCACCAGTCATATGTTGTCCAGAACCCAGATATCCAGGAAATTTTCTAAGGGTCTCAAACCCAGGGTGTTTCACCTATCCTTATTAGTTTTGTTTTTTTTCTTCATCTTCTTTGTAGTTTTGTAGTTTTAATTTCATTTGTTGTAGACGACCTTGAAGGACATAGGATATTGTAATATCAATATTATGGATATTCTTATATTCATTGTATAAAATAAGGTAGCAATAGTTGAGTGTGGTTTTTTTGACTTCATTCTTTGATTATTATTTGAAGGATAAAGTTTCGACCTTTACTTGATTAAAATATGAACTCATGTTTTATTTAAATTCGTTATTGATGGATATGTTCTCTTTTAGCATATGAAGTTGTTTCTTTTATATAGAAAAAAAACAGTCACTATAGTCTGTTTCTCCTTAATAAATTAGATGGATAAAATTTCGTTCTTTGATTGATTTACGTACTCGTGCCTTGTTTAAATTCATTATTGGTGGATATGTTCACTTTTAGAATGTAAAGTTGTTTCCTTTATGTCAAAAAAAATAGTTATTATGGTTAAGGGTATTAAAATTATTTCTCAATTTGAAGTAGTGAATTACTTGTATCTAGAGATTTGGTGTTATTTTTGAAAGGCATATCATAATGTGTTATGTTTGTGGTCTAGTGATTTACAAAATAACCGCTTAAGGTTGAAGTTGATTACTTTGGCATACATATGAAAGTTGGCTCATTCACATGTAGAAATTGTAATGTGCTACATTTAAGATCTAACTCCTTTATTGATTCTTAATTATTTTGATTAAAGAGCTATTTTTCTCCATGATTATATGCCATGATGAAATACTAATTTATTTTCATATATGTTTACAGTCATGATTTACTCATTTTAGTGGTCAAAACTATATTTGATTTTCTCTTGTTTAGAATGAAAAGTTGTTAGGGTTATAGATTTTTTTGAAATGGTGTAAAACTAAAATAGGAGTTGGCATAATTGGACACTTTTTCTTAGAATTAATCTTTTACTATTTTTTCTATCTTGTCTTTGAATATAATTTATCAAACATGTTTAATGTATGTTATTTACTTCACCTTGTTTATTGATTTATTGTTTGAAGTATTTTTGTGCATTTGGACGTCCCATGGTTATTCATATACTACCATAAAATTTTTCTTCAAATCTGTTGATTGACTCCATTTGGTATTGAAAAGTGTTGTTGCATTAGTATGTCTTGTATTTCATATTTGAGATGTCACAAAAAGATTTCCTCATCTTATGCTCATTTCTCTTTTTTTCAATTATGAAAGCATGTCTTATACTATATCATATCATAGTTTTTGGTACAAATATGTTTTGATCTATAGGCAATATTTTTCTATATTTTAAGCAACTATGCTTGTGGATCCATTCTTTGTTTTCAAGGAATAGTTGATTATATTGTGCTAGATTCTATTTTTTGTAAGATTGTTTAAGACAAGGTTTAATTTCTTTTTTGTTAGATAATTTGGTTTTCTTTGATATCATAGTTTACTATTTCTTCATACTTGAGAATATTATCTTTTTCATCTCATCATTTATTTATTACGTGTATGATTTTTGAACATTTCTTAATTCTTTTTATTTTAGCCTTTTCCTTGC
Organism: Capsicum pubescens; assembly: GCA_030864215.1. Lineage (NCBI taxonomy): Eukaryota > Viridiplantae > Streptophyta > Magnoliopsida > Solanales > Solanaceae > Capsicum > Capsicum pubescens. The sequence continues at coordinate 220,277,944 of CM061543.1, read as the reverse complement.
ATGAATCTGTTTTGGAGTTCAAATGGACTCCTTTCCTCTTGCATTTCGTAATGTGCCAATGAGGCCCACCTCTCCGAGTCAAGTCTGAAGTTTAAGCCCAAATTCGATTATATGGTGTTCGAGTGCAAGAAGATAGAAGAAGAAGAAAAATGGTTCAAATCCCATTGATAAGGTCGCTAAGAGACATGAAATGTCTTGATTTTTACTATAGTATTATTCTTTATTTATTTATCTATTTGTTCATTTATTTGGGTCTTGAAGACAAAGTTGATATTTAATACAGGTGAAGCGGATTTGGGGCCTGAAAGGTCCAAAAATTAGCTTAGAACAAATTATGGGCCAAAAGCCCAAGTATTTAGATTAGGACAGGTGAAGATGGGCCAAAAGCCCAAATTAGCTTAGGACAGGGTTTATGATTTGTGCCTAATGTCCTAAGTCTTTTAGTCTCTTCCTTTCTCCATTATATGCTAATTGTTTTTAGTTTTCTTAGACTTAGTTAAAACATCTCCGCTAAGTCATCAAAATTTATTTCGCACAAATCTTGAAAACACATTTTTTCTTAATCGATTTCTTTTCAAAAACCAATTTTCCTTTTTAAAATTAGGCAAAAAAGTTATTTTAATATAGTTCGGATAACCGCAAGATAGCGGATACTCTTGGTGACTTAATAACCTTCCAAGAGTATTAATAGGAACCATTTACTCGGAGTTTCAAAACGTAAAAAAAATTCTGTTTTGAATCGTTTAAGTAATATTTTTAGTTTTTCTTTATATTTTTCCAAAAATCAAGTGGCGACTCTGTAATTTCTTACATTATTTCAAAATTTTCTTTAAAGTTTTGAAATTATTTAAAAGGTCAAAAATAATGTTTTCCAAACCTTTCGAATCGAAAAGAGGTAAAACAGAAATAACGACTCTACTGGAGATTTTAACTAGGTTCTAACCAAATAGTTGAATTAGCTTCGTTGACTAACTATTGTAATGTTTGAACTATTTATGTGCTTATGTATTTAAATTCTGCGAAATTAAACTATTGCATTTCATGGCATGCTTCCCATTTGAAATATATAAATTGTTTGAGATTTCGTGGATGTCCCAGCCCCTATTGTTCAAATCCAAATAAAGTGTTAGGAATACGATGGTTTATTAGGATGTTAGGCATTTGATGGTTGTTCGTATTTCCAAACCCAAGTCGTCCGCTTGGGAACCTAGTTCAAACCCAACCTAGACACCTAGGATAGAGCAATACCAAAATCCTATTTAGGCATTACCCTAGGACGACCCAATACTTGAGGGGGTATTGGGCTAATTCGTAAACCTGTCTTATGTCTATTTGACCCTTAATCATATAAGATGATCATTCATTCTATGTTAAATTGAAGGATATAATGACGAATTGTGCGGACCATTATCCCTCGAGTTTTAGAGTTTTATTTAGATAGTTTTATTTAATCAAAAGTAGGTCTTCATCGAGAGGATATGCGGACGTTTAAAGAAGTTCAAAAATAGAAGGACTCCCAAGGAGGTTAAGTTTAGATTTTCTCCCTTGCGTGGGACTGATATCATGTATTCCCTGTTTTTCCCATTTTGTATTCCCATTTGGTTTATTCATAAATTTTGTATAATATTTTTGGGGCAATGGAATGTCTTACAAACGACATGTATATCCTTCAAACGTTAGGCTTACATTTATCTTAAAAGGTTCCAAGTATGTTAGGACGCGTTAAAAATTGTTTATGCGCTAAAGTGTTACACTATTTTGATTTATCTATATTTGCTTGATTTGTCTAATATATTACTTTAGTGAATTATTACAATTCATGAACTTTTGAGTTTATTGGAGGGTTAATACATGCATTAGTTTAATGTGTACTACTAATAACTTGTTTGATATACTTTTTCACCCTATGTTAACTAATGCTTGCATTAGTTATACACTCTATTGTGTGTTGAGGTGTGTATTACTAATATTTCAAAATCTATGATATTAGCAATGCATGCATTAACATAATTAAAGGCACTATTATCCCTCAAAAAATTTTGTCATCCTTTCCAACAATATATATTGAGCGTATCTTTGTTAAAAAAAATTTAAGAAATTATTTAATTCATGTTATTTTTAATACATCAAATCAAACACTGCATAAGAAAAATACAAGCATAACTAATGCAAGAATAGCTCACACAAGCATTACTAATACAAGTATTACTAACACATCATATTTTGCATTATTCATATACACTCTACCAAACGACCCCTAAGCATGCTGTTGTTCTTATTGTTGCGCTAGCGTTGCTAGCAAACAACAAATGTGTACAGCCATATTCTAAAACAATCACAAAATTAAAATATAAGAGGCAGTTTTTCCTCTTCAAGGTAAAGATAGAGTAGGTAATTTAGGTCGTATTTTAGCTCACTTATTTTCTTACAATGGCATGTATTAACCTTCCAATACACTTTACCAAATGACCCCTAGTGAATTATTATTTTTTATCTTTTGAGTGTTTTTCTTTTCTTTCAGAAAAGAGAGACTTATTTATGTTTTTAATTGACACGATCCGCCTTGGGGCCTTGTCATAATGGGTGTCCCGAGTCCGACCAGGATCGGATACCACCCCCGTTACCCAACCCAACCTCCAGCTGCCTGCCCTGAGTTGGCTGAATTCCGAGTATGTAGCATGATAGTGTAATAGCTCACATAAAGACTCTGGGATAAGATCACAACTGTGACCAACCCAACCATGTACAACCATCCCATACCAATAATACAACCTTACTAAAAGAAGGGCCATAAACCAGGCCATAACCAAGGATGTTCCAAAACACCATATAATTAATCCCAAAGTAAAATAGGATGAAACAACCAACAATCTCATCCAATGATTTTATCCCTTCAACTCATTCCAATGCCAATGTTGACACCTATACCAATCCCATCCATTCCAACCCATAGAAGTACCACAAAGCCTCTAACCAAAAGAGTAATGAAATTCGGTTGGGACATGCCCCCAACTATAGCCAAAACCAATATCCAAAATAAAATCAAAGTATCTAGAAATATCCATAACATAAAATGGAGCCTTCCAAAAGAATGGAAGCTCACCACTTCAGTCCAAATGCTGATCCTGAGTCAATCACTATGTAGGAGGAGTAGAACGGTCGGTTCCTGCATAACGTGGGTATACAACTGCCAGTAGATGGGGTTAGCGAGTGTCCACGAGCATGATCTCAAGGTAAGGATAAAATAATGCCATTTATAAAAATAAGTAAAACCATCAATATGCACACAACCATACATATATATATAACCATGTCGGGAAAGGGGACCGGGTTTAGCATGCCTTTAAAATATTTACCCGGGTTGTATAGCTTTGCCGTCCTATACAACCCACAGATTATATGGGTTCAGTTCCTCCTGCTAAAAGGGCCCCAGTGGTGTAGCCGCACGACCAGCGAAGAAACCCTTGGGATGACACGTACATCCCCCTAATACAGTGTGACATCATGCACACGAACACTAAGACCAACCTCATATCGGTAAATATGAGTTTCCAGTTCTGGTCCACCCAGGACCTCCACCTTCCACGGCTTAGATACACCTCCTGCCATTATTGCCCAATTAAAACCAATTTCCAAATAACCAAACCATTATCCATTTATTAACCAAGGCCATTGATATTGGTATTGCCATACCAACCCTTACTTGCAAGTATCATCCCTAGCCAACCATATAGAGGTTTATGGGGACTTTCAAGTGCCCTTCCATTTACCATATTAAACCACTTAGGGGAATTCCATGTACCACTCAAGAATAAACATTAACCATTTACCATTCCCACCCATTTAAACCATGCATAATTCCTTTACTATATTTTTAAAACATGCAAGAGTTCCATTAAAAGTAGTCAACACAATGAACATATCTTTAAAAGAATTTTTTTCAAACATATTGGGGGCATAATATGACCAAAACCAATTCCAATTACCATTAAACCATTCCCATGTAATCAAATTATCCAAAACAACCATTAATGCATATAAAAGCATAATTAAAACCATGGAAAACTATAATCAACCATTTAATTTAAAAACCTCCAAAACATATTTGAAAACCAAAATCATAAAATCAATGAAATCATGAAAACATTCATAAAATCCATGCCTTTAGTTAGAATTAACAATGAGGGAAGAGAACATGCCTTAAACCAAGATGATTATGGAAAGAAATCACCAAGACAAGCCCCAAATTAGTACTTTAGTTGAAACCCTAGCTTTCCTTGCCCAAAAGCTCTTGACAGAATAATGGAGTGTTTTAGAAGAGTTTCTACGTGTTAATGAATGGAATAATAGGGTAAATAACCTCCCAAGTAGGTTAGAAGTAGAGGGGCCTTATTAGGATAAGTGGGAAAATGTCTAGAATACTCCCACTTAAGTTTTACCAAAATCCCATCACAGGGATACGATTGACCCACACGAGTCGTACCCTCCGATACGATTAGTATCCTCCACTCGTAACCTGGCCTGAACCCTTGGATCAAACACTATCCAGCATATGACTCATCCAGCCCAGTCATATTAGCAACATACGATCTGTACCCTTCATCCGTCCCCCTGGTAGATTTACACCCAAGGAAGATTTAGACACTGTCCACCATACGAGTCCTGGGTAATACTCGTACCCTAGCTTACGGCTCACAGTGAGACTCGCACTCAGATCTAACCTAAGTAACCAAGTTTAAGATTAAGTTAATGAACCAAACGATCCATAACCACCAATACGACTTGTATGCCTAAGTTGTACTTATTCCAGTAACCAAAATACATCTCACTAACCAACACTGGTTAGTATATGAATGGACCAAACCATCCGTACCCTAACATATGGCTCGTACCCATGAGTCGTATTGGGTCCAGAGATCAGAATTCCAGGAAATTTTCTAAGGTCCAGCAACTAGGGTGTTTTAGTCTCCCCCACTAGGAACATTTGTCCCTGAATGACGGACAAGGTAAGGGCAACCACACACACGAGTCATTTGCATTATCTTATCAAATATATTCCCAATCTTTAAGAAAGTTTGAAAACAAAGAGGCAAAGATATTTGTCTTTCCTTTAACAAACTCAAAAAAGAAAGATGTGTTGAAGACACACACCTTCCGTATGAATCCCAGGGGCTGAAAATAAATACGGATATTAGGACTTCTTATCCTCTTTCGCTTCCCATGTAGCTTTTTCCACATTATGGTTCCGCCAAAGAACCTTAACTGAAGCCATATCCTTGGTCCACAACGGATCAACCTGCCTATCCAAGATCCCAATCGGGACTTCTTCATAAGTCAAAGAATCAGTGATACCCAATCCTTTCAAAGGAACAGTCGAAAAAGGATCACCAATACACTTCCTCAGCATGGAAACATGAAAGATCGGATGAACCAAGCTGAAGATAGAAGGCAACTCCATATCATAAGAAATATCACCAACGTTTTGCAAAATATCATAAGGACCCACATACCAGGGACTGAGCTCCCCTTTTTAGCCAAACCACACTACTCTCTTCTAGGTAGATACCTAGAGGAAAACCATATCCCCAACCTCAAATTCCAAGTCTCGATCCCTAACATTTGCATAGGACTTTTGGCGACTTTGGGCATCCTTAAGCCTATCCCGAGTCACCTTCACCTTCTCCATAGCCTGATAAACCAAGTCGGGACCAAACATGTCTGCGTCACTAAGCTCAAACCAACCAATAGGAGATCTACACCTCCTACCACACAATTCCTTAAAAGGGGCCATACCAATACTAGAATGATAGTTATTATAGTAAGCAAACTCCACAAAAGGTAGATGGTCAACCCAATTTCAACCATAATCAATCACATAAGCCCGAAGTGTATCCTCTAATGTCTGAATAGTTCTCTTTTCTTGACAATCCATCTGCAGATGGAAAGTAGTACTCAGCCTCGCCTTAGACCCCAACCCTCCCTGAAAAGACCGCCAGAAGTGAGATGTAAACTGCATACCACAATTAGAAATACTCTACTGAAGATACATCTTAGCATAATCCTCCACCGAGAAGGTAGTCCGCACTGGCAAAAAGTGCACAGACTTAGTCATCCTATCTACGATGACCCAAATCAAATCATATTGATTTTGAGACCAAGGAAGACTATTAACAAAGTCCATATTGATTACTTCCCACTTGCACTCAGGAAAATCAATCTCTTGATACAACCATCCAGGCCTCATGTGCTCAACCTTAACCTATTGACACACCATGCACTTGGCCACAAAATCATCCACATACCTCATCATGCCATTCAACCAATAGATTTCCTTGAGATCATGATACATCTTAGTCGAGCCAGGATGAACAATATAGCGCGACTCATACGCCTCATCCAAAATCTTTTGTCACAACTCGTCGACATCAGGAATACACAACCTCTCTTGGTACCACAAAGTACCAATACCAATGGTGTCAAACACCACTACCTTTTGCCCACCAATGTCACTCTTAATTTTTATAAAGATAGGATCCCGCACTTGCTTCTCCTTAATCTCTGTAGTGAGAGATGATCGAACCACTTTTTGCACCACCACACTACCATCCTTAGAGTCTAAGAGGAGAATTACAAGATTAGCCAAGAGATGAATATCCTTCACTAATTCCCGCTATCCTTCATCTACTGAGCCAAACTCCCCATGGATAACCTGCTAAAAGCATCAGCAACTATACTAGCCTTACCTAGTTGATAGTGAAGACTCATATCATAATCCTTGAGAAGCTCAAGCCATCTTCTCTTCCTGAGATTAAGCTCGTTCTGGGTGAACACATATTGTGGACTCTTATGATCAGAAAAGATATCCACGTGGACACCATACTAATAATACCGCCATATATTCAAAGCAAACACAACCGTCAATAGTTCTAAATCATGAGCAGGATAATTCCTCTCATGTACCTTCAACTGCCTGGAATCATAAGCAATCACCTTCCCATGTTGGATCAATACACAACCAATACCTACCCGAGATGCATCACAATAAACCATGAACACATCATTTCCTTCTGGCAACATCAGAATTGGAGCCGAAGTTAACCTATCCTTTAACTTCTCAAAACTCCCTTCACAAGAATCTACCAAGAAAACTTAACCTTCTTCTGAGTTAACTTTGTCAAAGTAGCAGCTATTGACAAAAAGTTTTTCATAAATTTCCTATAATACCCGGCTAAACCCAAGAAGATCTGAATGTCGAATGGAGTCATAAGTCAAGGCCACCTCTTTACCACAACAATATTTTGTAGATCAACTATGATCCCCTCACTAGAAATAATATGACTCAAGAAAGTTACAACATTCAACCAAAACACACACTTGGAAAACTTGGCATACAACTGCGGTTCCTTTAAGGTCAGTAACACCACACAGAGGTTATTAGCATGATCTGCCTCCCTCTTTGAATAAACCAAAATATCATTAATAAATACAATAACAAAGAGATCTAAATACTAACAAAAAACTATGTTCATCAGATCCATAAACGTCGCCGGAGCATTAGTCAATACAAATGACATTACCAAAAACTCATAGTGACCTTACCAAGTACGAAAAGTTATTTTAGGGATATCCACCTCCCTAACCATTAGCTGATGGTACCCAGACTAAAGATCTATCTTAGAAAAAAACTTGGCACCTTGCAACTGGTCAAACAGATCATCTATCCTTGGAAGAGGATACTTGTTCTAGACCGTCACCTTGTTCAACTCCCTTTAGAAAATGCACATCCAAAGATAAACATCCTTCTTAGGCACAATCAACACCGGTGCACCCAAGGAGATACACTAGGATGAATAAACCCTTTATCCAGAAGATCCTTTAGTTACTCCTTGAGTTCTTTTAACTCAGCCAGAGCCATTCTATATGGAGGAATAGAAATTGAATGAGTACCCATAATTAGATCAATACCAAACTCTATTTCCCTAGTCGGAGGAACACCAGGAAGATCATTCGAAAAGACCTCAGGAAATTCATTAACCACTGGAATTAACTGGAAAGAAGGACCTTACGAGTTAGAATCTTAACTCAACCTTTGTGATAAATACATCTTTTAGAGATTAACCTCTGAGCTTTAGGATAAGAAATAAACATCCCCTAGGAGCTAGAGAAATACCCTATCACTCTATAACTGGCTCACCAGGAAACCTAAAGATAACCCTACGGTTCTGACAAACCAAGGACAGATAACAAGAGTGTCACTAGACCATATGCAAAATGACATCGAAATCCACCACATCTAACTCAAATAGATCCACCATGGTATGCTTTCCACCAGCAGATACCACACCCCCCTATAGACTCTCTTAGCAAAAATTGAGCTACTTACTAAGGTAGAAATAGAAAATAGATTCAACATAAATTCTAGATCAAAATCAAAAGATACAGCCACATAAGGAGTCATATAGGAGAGAGTGAACCGCAAATCAACCAAATAATATATGTCACACGAGAAAAGTTGTAACGTACCAGTAACAACATTAAGTGATGCCTCAGATTTCTGTCGAGACGCTAATGCATACAACCTATTTAGACCAACACTAAAACCAGGAGCAGTAACAGAAGAAAATATAATACCACTAAGGGTTGGTTCAGAAGATGAAGCCACATGAATCTTATTCGCCTTTATAGAAACCTTACTAACTAGACAATCCCTGAGCCGATGGCTTTTTTGGCCACACTTGAAGCATTTATCCTTTCCTTAATTGCAATAACCCTTATGAGGATGACCACAAAGCCAACAAGAATAGATGAAAAAACTAACTGACCTTCGCTTGCCTGGGATTGGGCACCTTATACCTGAAAACTGTCACCACCTTGATGATGTTTATCGCCCGACTGGTAAGAAGCACGAGCTGAAGAGTAGGACCCAGAACTCCCCCACTTCTTTTTCAGCCATTTTCCACCATATCGTCCACCCTGAGACTAACCACCTCTCTAGTCAGAAAACCTGATCCTCTTTCCCTGCCTATCCCCAAACTCCACCTATTTTCTCTTCTTATTCTTTACTTGCTGCAAATAAATAGTCAACCTTGATATGTCTATATCTTTAATCAGTAAGGAAGTCTTTCTCTCTAAAATTAGATCCCGATTCAACCTAGAGGCGAACTTCCTCATTCTAGCCCGTATGTCAGCCACCAAATCAGGAGCATACCTTGACAATTGATGAAACTTTAAGGCATATTCCTTGACAGACATTCTCCCCTGCTTGAGGTTCACAAACTCCTCCATCTTTGCATCCCTTAAATCTTGGGGGAAAAAATGATATAGAAAATCACCAGAGAAGGCATCCCATAAGGATGAATCCTATTCATCCCCTCTATCCCTATCCCATCTTTACGCCACTGATATGCAGCCTCTTAAAGCTGATAAGCTTCAAAGTTTACCCCCTCCACATTAGTAGCCTACATCACCCAAAATATCTTTTCCATTTTATCCAAGACGCCCTAGGGATCCTGCTCTACCTTCACTCCAGAAAAATGGGAGGACCCATCTTCATAAATTGGCCAACTTTGTGGCCTCGGCAGACAAAGAATCAGACACATCCTGCTCAGCCTGAGAAGTAACCAATTTAGCAATAGCATGAATAGACTAACGAAATTCTAAATTAGTCACCTCATATTAGAGAGGACTAGTAGAAATCAGTGGAACTCTAGAACTATCATGGATAGGACCCTGATATCGAATATGAACCCCAGAAGTAGGATGCACCCCTTCAGTATTACCCCTAGATGGGATAGAAAAATTTTCTTGTGTTCCAAATCTACGAGGCATGATCTGAAATACGAACAAATTAGGATTAGAGAAGATTCCACGACTGAGACTCCAAGATTGAAAATAGATTACCAAGAAAGTGAAACAATCCTAAATGTCTTGTAGCCTCTCTCTTATGAGTGTAGCCCGCTACATACCCCTAAAAGAGACTCTACTCGGTACGGCTTTATGGACTCCTAATTGACCATGAACCTGCACTCTTATACCAACTTAACACGACCCGCCTGGAGGCCTAGTCGTAATGGGCATCCCAAGTCTAACCAGGATCGGAGACCACCCTCATTACCCAACCCAACCTCCAGTCGCCTACCCTAAGTTTGCTGAATTTCGAGCATGTAACAAGATAGTGTAATTACTCACATAAAGAAATTAGGATAAGATCACAATCGTGATCAATCCAACTAAGACCAATAATAATACAACCATACCAAAACAAGGGTCATAAACCAGTCCATAGCCAAGGATGTTCCAAAATACCATATTAATAATCCCGAAATGAAATAGGGTGGAACAACTAACAATCTCATCCAATGATGTCAGCCCTTCAGTTATTCCAATGTCAAGGCTAACACCTATATCGATCCCGCCCATTACAATCCATAGAAGTACCATATAGCTTCTAACAAAAAGAGTAATGAAATCCAACTCGGACATGCCCCCAACCACAGTAAAAACCAATATCCAAAATAAAATCAAAGTATCTAGAAATATCCATAACATAAAATAGAGCCTTCTAAAAATAAAAAAACTTACCACTTTAGTCCAAATATTGATCCCGAGTCAATCACTATGTAGGAGAAGTAGAACGGTCGATTGTTGCATAGCATGGGCATATAGCCGCTAGTAGATAGGGTTAGAGAGTGACCGCTTGTATGATCTCAGGGTAAGGATAGAATAATTATATTTATAAAATCAATTAAAACCATCCATATGCATACAACCATACCAATATATATAACCATTTCGGGAAAGGGGTTCGGGTTAAGCATGCCTTTAAAACCTTTATCTGGGCTATATAGCTTTGTTGTCCTAAACTACCCACGGGCTATGTGGGTTCCGTTCCCCTATCTGAAAGGGCCCCAGTAAGTATAGCCGCACGACCTGGGAAGAAACCCTTGGGATGACTAGTACATCCCCCAAATATAGTGTGACATCATGCATATGGTCACCAAGATCAACCTCACTTCGGAAAATATGAGTTTCCAATTTTTGTCCCCCTGGAATCTCTACCTTTAATGGTTTAGCTACACCTCTCACCATTATTGCTTAAATAAATAAATTTTTAATTAACCCAACCATTATCCATTTTTAACCAAGGTACTTGATATTGATATCACCATACCATCCCTTACTTTCAAGTATCATCCCTAGCCAACCATATAGAGGTTTAAGGGGACATTCAAGTGCCCTTCCATTTACCAATTTGAAACACTTGGGGGGATTCCATGTACCCCTCAAGCATAACCATTATCAATTTACCATTCCAAGCCATTTAAACCATGCATAATTCCTTTATGAAATTTTTAAAACATGCAAGAGTTCCATTAAAAGTAGTCAATGCAATAAACATATCTTTATAAGTATTTTGCCAAACACATTGGGGGCATATTATGACCAAAACCAATTTCAATTACCATTAAACCAGTCCCATGCAATCCAATTATCCAAAACCACCATTAATGCATATAAAAGCATAGTTAAAATCATAGTAAACCATAACCTACCATTTAATATCAAAACTCCCAAATCATATTTGAAAACCAAAATCATATAATCAACGAAATCATGAAAACGTTCATAAAAATCATACCTTTAGTTAGAATTAAAAATCACGCCGAAAAGGCCTTTACAGAATACCCCCACTTAAGTTGCACCAAAATCCCATCATAGGGATACGACTAACCCACACAAGTCATACCCTCCGATACGTTTCGTACTCTCCACACGTAACCTAGCCTCAACCCTCGGATCTAACACTGTCCAGTATATGACTTATCCAACAAAGTTGTATTGGAAGCATACGATTTGTACCCTTCATCCATACCCTTAAAAGATTTACACCCAAGGAAGATTTAGACATTGTCCACTATGCAAGCCCTGGGAATGACTCATACCCTAGCTTACGCCTCATAGTGAGCTACTTATACTAAGTTCTAATCCAAGTAACTAAGTCTAAGATTAAGTAAAGGAACAAAACTATCCATAAAACTAATATGATTCGTACCCATTCTAGTAACAAAAATCCATTCTACCAACCAACACTGGCCAGTATACAACTGGACCATACCATCCGTACCACAACATATGGCTCATAACCATGAGTCATATTGGGTCCAGAGATTAAAATTCCAGGAAATTTTCTAAGGTCCAGTAACTAGGGTGTTTCAGTAATCAAACTTGCTCGCTTTGAAAAGAGTAAAAACAAAGTAATCATTAGAACCATCAGTGATGAAGAATAATGAAGATTCCTCAAAAGTGCACTTTCGGCATCCTTCTATCTTGCATTTTGAAGTTATTGTTTTCTTGTCTTGTAATCATACTTTCTTGTCATTATTTACTTGTAGTTGCACTTTATGATTTGATTTCTTTGTAATACGAACTATGTTTGACCTAAATTCCCAAGAATGGGATATGTAGGCAGCCTATGTCAGCTTCGGTCAATCCCTTAGTAAGTTTATCTTTTCACTGTATGAATGAACTACGTTGGATCTAAATTGCCAATAATGGAATACATAGGCGGCCTATATTGGCTTTGGTCATGTTATCCAATTTATTAAATCACTCTTTTTATTTTATATGAACTACGTTTAACCTGAATTTTCAAGAATGGAATAGTAGGCGGCCTATATGGGCTTTGGTCAATACCTTACAAAATTTATCTTTCTATCTTATGGTGAAACTATATTTGATATGATTCCTACCTCAACGGAATATGTGAGAACCATACTAGTTCGCTCATAGAAACTGGGGTAAATGTTTTAGAGGATCCCAAAATTTTATCAAGAGAATCTTTCTCAAGTTACATGGAGATGACGTTGAATCATGTAACTAGGGCATAATTTTTTGAGAAGGTCTCAAAAATTTCATAAGAACTTGACATTTTCTTCAAATTTAAACACTAGACATTGCTAAAACTGAGATCGAGGCATAGGTTTTGGGAAGTTCTCAAATTTCAAGCTACATTACATCAGAAAGAACTCAAGTATTTTGTATTCTAGATCAGGGCAGAATTTTTTAGGAGATCTCAAAAATTCCATACTAACAATGTCATAAGATACAATAAAGTTTAAGAGTTTCTATGTTATAAATTGGGGCAGAATTTTTTAGGAAGATCCTAGAAAATTCCACAAAAGACTGCACTTCAAGGTTGCAAATCAATGGTCAACAAGGTGCATCAGGAGAGAAAGGCAACACCAACACAGTTAGTCTCTCAAAACTAAGAATTTTTATTTGGATGTAGGAATAGTGAAGTCACGAAGTTGACAATGCTAAGCATATCAAAGGACATTATCAGACCCATCATGTCCTAGCCATGATAAGCCAGACAAATTCTCTTCTCCCTTTTCCTCTTGATTTATGTTTCTATTACTTTGTTATGACCTCTAACACTTTCTATAATTTTGAAAGAAAATGATTGGGTGTAACAATTGATATATGAAGGTACTATTCATAACACTATCTCTAAATAATCATGAGTCAAATGACTTTATCTTTAAACTCTATCTTTTGTTATATTTGGCTTAGTTGTAACAAATTATTATGGTATTAATGAGTGTTGTTTGAGTTATTCAGGTGACATATGAAAGATTACCTATAAGAACTAAAACAAACCAATCCGTTCAAAGTTTGAGAATTCAATCCAGAAGCTCAGGACGTGGATTTTTTATTCAAAGGATGAAGTTAAACATATCAACTTCTATTTTTCGTATATATTAGGGTTTTCTAAGCCCAAAAAAAACTTATTGGATTGTCAACTCATTCGAGGTAACACATCTTGTTATATTTGGGTCATCCAACCCTTTCAAGAGGACATACCGAATCGTCACTTGTTCGAGGTAACATATCTTTTTATATTTGGGTATTCCACCCTTTCAAAAGGACATATATTATTATATTTGGATTTTCCATCCTTAAGAGGATATATTAGACCATCACTTTATTTGTGATATGTTATTATGTTATGAATTGTCGCCTCCTTAAGAGTGACATGTTATTATGTTATGGACCATCACCTCCTTCAGCGTGACATATTATTTTTATTATGGAGTCACGTCCTTCAAAGTGATTTATTATTATGTTATGGATTGTCACCTCATTCAGAGTGATACGCTATTGTGTTAAGGATTCTCACCTCTTTCAAAGTGACATGTTATCATGTTATGGACTGTCACCTCCTTCAGAGTGACATATTACTATGTTATGGATTGTCACCTCCTTCAGCGTGATATATTATTTATGTTATAGACCATCACCTTTTTTAGAGTGACCTATCATTATGTTATGGATTGTCACCTCTTTCAGCATGACATATTTTTTATGTTATGTACCGTCACCTCCTTTAGAGTGACCTATCATTATGTTATTGATCGTTATCTCCTTTAGAGTGACATATTGCTATGTTATGGACCGTCGCCTCCTTCAGCATGACATATTATTTATGTTATGGATTCACCGCTTTTAGGGTGATCTATTATTATGTTATGGGTAGTTACCTCTTTTAGAGTGACATGTTATTTTGTTATGGACCGTCACCTCCTTTAGAGTGACATGTTATCATGTTAAGAACCGTCACCTCCTTCAGAGTGACATGTTATTATGTTATGGATTGTCACCTTCTTTCAGAGTGACATATCATTATGTTGTGGAGCGTCACCTTCTTCAGAAGGACATGTTGTTATGTTATGGATCGTCACCTCCTTCAGAGTGATATGTTATTATGTTATAGATCGTCACCTCCTTTAGAGTGGCATGTTATATGTTATGGATCATCAACTCTTTCAATGTAATATCTTATGGAGTGTGACCTCCTTCAGTGTGGCAAACTAAAACCAGGTATGCACGATTGCCCTTATATTGCATTTGATACAAATAAGTTTAGTACGGGTGATTAAAAGACACGTTGGACCCTCACTCCATTTAAAGTAGTATGTTACATTTAAATTAAGTTTTACTCCCTTCAATGAGACACGTTGGACCGTCACTCTATTCAAAGTGGCATGTTACATTTAAATTGGGTCGTCCGCCCTAAACGACGGCCAAAAGCGACGGCCAGAGTCGCTTTTTGGGGAAAAATCAATGAAAATGTGATGATGTCACTTGTGTATAAAAAAGGCCTATTGTTTTTTTGAAAACGACGGCCTGCGTGGATTTTTTTACTACGAACAGCGTTGCTTTTTAAAAAAAATAGTTAATTTTAGAAAAAATGATGTTGTGCATCGTATTTATTCTTTATGTGAAGAACAAATGATGAACAAAAAATGATGAACATCGTCATTTTATTGAAGAAAAATAAATAAAAAATTTTCTAGAAAAAACAACACTATCCGTCGCTTTTTGAAAATAATAATATCTTTCTTCGGAAATATTATTGTAAAAGAATTTTAGAAAAGTGACGGACAGCAACAAATTTCTAAAAATTTATTTTAAAAAATTTCATATAAGCGACAGACAAAAGGCACCCTATCTGTCGCTTTTCTGCAATTTTTTGGATGCCGAAATTTGCATTTTCTGTATCTCACCTGCCAAATAAAAATGCAATTCAATATATACAGCCTCATGCAACAAACATTTCTAAAATAACCATACAACGCACTACCTTATCAAAACATTTAAACAATTCAAATCGATAACACTTAAACAATCAATCCAAAATCCAAAACACTTAATAATTAATCCAACAACATCCAAAACACTTAAACAATCCTAAAGTTTATTCATTAGAGTCTATAGGTATCCTAGATTACTTCTTAGCAGTTGACTTTAAACTCTTATCATGACGAGGATGATCACCGTCCCCACCGAATGTCATCTGTATGCAAGTTTTATCAAAACATATAAAAATCAAGTCATTAGTTCATAATTTATATGACTACACTTAACTATTTTCAAGTTACTAGTACAAATTTCAAGTCACTACACTCAAACCATTTTCAAATAGCTAATTGACATTTTATTTCACTTTACTTAACCATTTTCAAGTATATAATTCACATTTCAAGTAACTACACTTAACCATTTTCAATTTTCAAGTAACTAATTCACATTTCAAGTAACTACACTTAACCATTTTCAAGTCACTACTACTCACTTCAAGTCACTATACTTAACCATTTTCAAATAACAAATTCACATTGGAAGTCACTACACTTAAAACATTTTCCAGTTACTAGTACACATTTTCACTACACTCAAACCATTTTAAAATAGCTAATTGATATTTTATTTCACTATACTTAACCATTTTCAAGTAACTAATTCACATTTCAAGTAACTACACTTAACCATTTTAAAGTCACTACTACACACTTCTAGTCACTACACTTAACCATTTTCAAATAACTAATTAACATTTCAAGTCACTACACTTACAACATTTTCAAGTTACTTGTACACATTTCAAATCACTACACTTAACTATTTCCATTTAACTAATTCACATTTCAAGTCAATATACTTAATCATTTTCAAGTGAATATACTTTATTATTTTAATGTTATTAGTACATATTTCAAGTGACTACACTTAACCATTTTCAAGTCACAAGTTCACAATTTCAAGTAACTACACTTAACCATTTTCAAGTCACAAGTTCTCAATTTCAAGTAACTACACTTAATCATTTTCAATTCACTACACTTAATAATTTTCAAATAACTTATTCACATTTCAAGCCACTAGTACACATTTCAAGTCACTTCACTCAAACCATTTTCATATAGTTAACTGACATTTCAAGTCACAATACTTAACCATTTTCAAGTAAATACACTTAACCATTTTCAAGTCACTAGTACACATTTCAAGTCACTACACTTAACCATTTTCAAATAACTAGTAGACATTTCAAGTCACTACACTTCACCATTTTTAAATAAATAATTCACATTTCAAGTCACTACACTTAACCATTTTTAAATAATTAATTCACATTTCAAGTCACTATACTTAACCATTTTCAAGGAACTACTTCACATTTCAAATAACTATTCTTAACCATTTCCAAGTAACTACTTCATATTTCAAATAACTATACTTAATCATTTTCAAGTGACTACACTTAATCATTCATTTCTAGTCACTATACTTAACCGCTTTCAAGTAACTAATTGACATTTTCAAGTCACTAGTACACATTTCAAGTCACTATACTTAACCATTTTCAAGTAACAGTTCTTAACATTTTTCAAGTCATTAGTACACATTTCAATTCACTACACTTAATCATTTTAAAGTCACTAATATATATTTCAAGACACTGCATTTAATTATTTTTCAAGTCACAAGTTCATAATTTGAAGTCACTAGTACACATTTCAAGTCACTATACTTAACCATTTTCAAGTAACTACGCTTAACTATTTTCAAGTCACCACACTTAACCATTTTAAAGTCACAAGTATACATTTCAAATAACTACACTTAACCATTTTCAAGTAACTAATTCACATTTCAAGTAACTACACTTAATCAGACACGTTGGATCGTCACTCCATTCAAACTGGCATGGTAAATTTAAATTACGTTGTCCGCCCTTCAATGAGACACGTTGTCATGTCACTCCAATTAAAGTGGTATGTTACATTTAAATTGGGCCATCCACCCTTCAATGAGCCACGTTGGACCATCACTCCGTTAAAAGTGGAATGTTACATTTAAATTAGGTCGTCCACTCTTTAATGATACACATTGGATCATCACTCCATTCAAAGTGGCATGTTACATTTAAATTGGGTCGTCCGCCCTTTTATGAGACAAATTGGACCATCAATCCGTTCAATGTGGCATGATACATTTAAGTTAGGTCATTTGCCCGTCAATGAGACACGTTAGACTGTCACTCCATTCAAAGTGGCATGTTATATTTAAATTGGGTCGTCGACTCTTTAATGAGAAACGTTGGACCGTCACTCCATTCAAAGTTGCATTTTATATTTAAATTGGGTCGTCTACCCTTCAATGAGGCATGTTTGACCATCACTTCATTCAAAGTGGCATGTTACATTTAAAATGGGTCGTCCTCCTTTCAATGAGACACGTTGGACAATCACTCTACTCAAAGTGGCATATTACATTCAAAATAAGTCATTCTTGTTTTACAGGTACATGTTGGGTTTTCACCCCATTCAAAGTGGGATAGTATTCTTTGGAACCGGTTGTGGAAATTGGTTCATCAACTATCTCAGCATAGCATGTTCAAACAGGTTTGCACCAATTAACATTTGTGTAATACTACATTTAAAACTAAACTAAAGAATGAAATTCTCAAATCAAAACCACAAGAGTGGATGACTTCAGAAAGGACGCAGCACAACGTTGAACTTTTTCTTAGTAGAAAAATAGGATGTAGTCTAGAGATGGACGTCAAACTCTTTGAATGTGAAGTAAAGGATGATTACCACCACCATCAAACCACACCACTTTTAGAAGGCATGTGGTTATGTTGGGAGATTCTGGTTTCAGCTTCACCTCCGAATATTTCTAAACCCATACCTAGAGTAACCTTCTCTTTCTTTCAAATTCGAGTGACAACATACTTAAACTTTTTGTAAATTATATCCAGGTTGATTCTTACCTATGGATGTGAAGGGCTCCATATTCATGGTTAAGAGGTTACAACCTCTTTTTCATAACTCGAACAGCTTGTCACTCATTCCGAGCCAAAGATCATCTAAAATAAAAGACTATCTATTCTACCGATCGAGTCGAACTATAAGTAGTCTAATTCCCTGAATTCAGAGATATGTAGGTTGGACACTATGTTGAAAACTCAACTGCATTCCATCCTCCCCCTAAATCATTTTATTCCTCAGCTTTTCGATTTCACCAAAATTTAAAAAATAAAATAGCTTGTGATTTCTTTGAAAGTCGTGCTTTAAAATCAAGTGTTATGAACTACAAGTGGCCTGAATTCTCATGTAACTTGAGATATGTAGGAAACTTGATACCGGGGTCCATCCATGACTCCATACAACTCGTGTGAAAATCAACCTCTTTTTCAAAAGCAAATTTATGGTCAGACAAAAATTAGGAATGTCAAACTCCCATTACTGAGGGTTACTTGCATCCACCCCACCCAAAGGGAGGGGGCAGTTATTGACACCAAACTTTTTCCCTCCATAACTAAGTTTAATTCAGAGTTTTTTTATTTTTAAATAAAATTATAATATTTGTTTTATCTAAATAAAAATCTTTTCAAAGTATTTGTCTGGTAATTTTGCTATTTTGAGTAGAGATTATATATTATCGTATTCAATCATACAAAATTATAGAATTTTGTTAATTAAATATTTTTTTATGGAATATCGAATTTTAATCCAGGATTATCTTGAAAATAAATTCAAATGGTTAAAATCTTAATTTAAATGTAATTTGTTCTTGAAAATAATTTATTTGAAAAAATACTTATTTGGTTTTTATTAAAGCAAGAAGCTCCAGGTTAACCAAAGTATTAATTCGTATAGAATGTCAATTTAATTTAATCGATCTATTAAATTTGGTCATAATTAATATCAAATTGACCATAATTGTGATGTAATTGGCCAAATTATTTTTAATTTGGCCAAAAATTTAATAAGTGACTAAATCCGAAATTGATTGAGTTATTTTTTAGATAACCCCAAATTCCTTTTAACCTTCCCCATTTATAAATTGGGTAACAAAAGTAGCCCAGAAAAATAATCAAACAACTTCATTCTATCCCCTCCAATATTAGCCTAAATCAGTAACACCACCGCCTAACCTATAATAAATAACACCAACAGTCAGGCTCAATTGAGCCTGACCCATCCCAGGCCCATTTTTTGTTTTCCTCTTCAACAGAAAACATCAACACAACAACAATAATGCAACATCAATATGCACAAAAGCAACGGCTTCAAACCCATACCAAATTTCCCTCTAATACCAACAACCAAAAGCCACCAAAAATAAATTCAAATCCCAAAATTCAAATTTTAAATTAAAAATTTCAACTAGATTGTACAATTCCCCCTCAACCTTGTCTTTTTTTTATTTTTGAAATTTAAAATTTGTCCTAGATTGTAGAACTCCACCTCATCTTATCCTCCAACAAACCTTACCCTCAATTTAAAAAATCCCAAAACACCCCTAAGTTCTTTCTCCCTCATTGGTAGATTCAAAGAAATTCAATACCAATCCTTTTCTATAAATACTACCTCCATTTTGGTAGAAATCAAGTCTCAAAGAGTGAAAAAAAAATTGAGAAAAGAGTTAAATTTTTTTTAGTAAAAATTTTCAAGCGGTAGTCTAATCGAGGTTCTCGAAATATTTTATTCCGGTGGTGATCAAGACTCCGAAGAAAGATTGAAGTTCTATTTTGCTGCTCCAAAAAAGGTAAACACACCTTTTTCCTTTAGTTTTGATATCGTTTTCTTCTTTATCTTCTTCTTCGTAGTTTCATAGTTGTAATTTTATTTGCTGGGATTGTTTGTTGTAGATTGCCTTGAAGGCCATAGGATATTGTGATATCAATATTATTGCTATTTTTATGTTCATTGTGTAAAATCAGCTAGCAATAGTTGAATGTGTTTTTTTGACTTTCTTCTTTGATTATTATTAGATGGATAAAGTTTCGTCCTTTACTTGATTAAAATATGTACTCATGTCTTGTTTAAATTCGTTATTGATGGATTTATTTGCTTGTAGCATGTGAGTTGTTTCCGTTGTGTCGAAAAAAGAATAGTCACTATTTTTTGTTTTGTCTTAATAAATTAGATTGATAAAATTTTGCTCTTTGCTTGATTAAAATACATACTCATGCCTTGTTTAAATTAGTTATTGGTGGATACATTTGCTTTTAGCATGTAAAGTTATTTTCTTTATGTCAAAAAAGAATAGTTATTATGGTTAAGGGTCTTGAAAATGTTTCGCAATTTGAAGTAGTGAATTACTTGTATCTACCAATTTGGTGTTATTTTTAAAAGGCATATCACAATGTGTTATGTTTGTGGCCTAATGATTTTCAAAATCACCGCTTAAGGTTGAAATTGACCATTTTGGCATACACACGATAGTTGGCTCATTCACATGTAGAAATTATAGTTCAAGTGCTATTTTTAAGACCTGGCTCCTTTATGGATTCTTAATTTTTTTGATTAAAGAGTTATTTTTCTCCATGATTATATACCACGATGAAATGCTAAGTTCTTTTGATATATCTTTGAGGTCATGATTTACTCATTTTCGTGATCAAAACTATCTTTGATTTTCTCTTATTTAGATTGAAAATTTGTTAGGTTATAGATTTTGTTGAAATGGTGTAGAACTAAAATAGGAGTTGGCATAATTGGACACTTTTTCTTAAAATTAATCTTTTACTATTTTTCCTATCTTGTCTTTGAATATAATTTCTCAAACATGTTTAATATATGCTATTTATTTCACCTCGCTTATTGATTTATTTTTTGAAGTATTTTTATGCATTTTGATGTCCTATGATTCATATACTACCATAAAATTTTTATTCAAATCTGTTGATTGACTACATTTAATATTGAAAAGTGTTGTTGCATTAGTATGTCTTGTATTTCATAGTTGAGATGTCACAAAAAAGATTTCCTCATCTTATGCTCATGTCCCTTTTTTTTCTTTAATGAAAATTTTTCTTAGACTATATCATGTCATAGTATTTGGAACAAATATATGTTATCTATAGGCAATATTTGTCTAAATTTTAAGAAACTATTCTTGTGGATCCATTCTTTGTTTTCAAGGGCAAGTTGATTATATTGTGCTAGATTCAATTTTTTGTAAGATTTTTTAAGGGATAGTTTAATTTCTTTTTGGTTGGATAATTTGGTTTGCTTTGATACCACAGTTTAATATTTCTTTATGCTTGAGAATGTTATCTTTTTCATCTCATCATTTATCTATTACGTGTAGTATTTTCAAAAGCATATTAATTTTTTTTCTTTTATGCTTTGCTTGGCATGAATATGTTTTGGAGTCCAAATGGAATCCTTTCCTCTTACATTTTCTAATGGACCAATGAGATCCACCTCTCTGAGTCAAGTCCAAAGTTTAAACCCAAAGTAGATTATATGGGGTGCGGGTGCAAAAAGATAAAAGAAAAAAATGGATCAAAATCCATTAATGAGGTCACTAAGAGACATGAAAAGACTCGATTTTTATTATGGTCTTATTATTTATTTATTTATCTATTTGTTCATTCATTTGAGCCTCGAAGCTAAAGTTGTAATTTAATATCGGTGAAGCGGATTTTAGGCCTCAAAGGTCCGAAAACTTGCTTAGGACAGGTTATGGGTCAAAAGCCCAAGTATTTAGATTAAGACAATTGAAGATGGGCCAAAAGCCCGAATTAGTTTAGGATAGGGTTTATGATTTGGGCCTAATGGCCTAAGTCTTTTAGTCTCCCCCTTTCTCCTTTATATGCTACTCCCTCCATTTAAAAAAGAATGATCTACTTTGACTTGGCACAAAGTGTAAGAAAATAAAGAAGACTTTTGAATCTTGTGGACTTAAATTAAAGTTGTGTCAAATGTACCAAAATGCCCTTTAATCTTGTGGTCCTAAACATGTCATGTGGAAAGTTGAAATTAAAGTATTGCCAAAAAAGGAAAGGGGTCATTCTTTTTTAAACGGACTAAAAAGGAAAGTAGGTCATTCTTTTTGAAACTGAGGGAATAATTATTTTTAGTTTTCTTAGACTTAGTTAAAAATCTCCGCTAAGTCCTCAAAATTTGTTTTGCACAAATCTTGAAGACAAATTTTTCCTTAATCGATTTCTTTTCAAAAACCAATTTTCCTTTTTAAAGTTAGTCAAAAAAGTTATTTTAAAATAGTCCAGATAACCGCAAATTAGCGGATAGTCTTGGTGCCTTAACAACCTTTCAAGAGTATTAATAGGAACCATTTACTAGGAATTTCTAAACTTAAAAAAAAATTATTTTAAATCTTTTAAGTAATATTTTTAGTTTTACTTGATATTTTCTCAAAACTCAAGGTAATTTCTTAAATTATTTCAAAATTTTCTTTAAAGTTTTGAAATAGTTTAAAAGGTCAAAATTAATGTTTTCCAAACCCTTCAGATCAAAAAGGGGCAAAACACTAGGTATCCCTGTTGAGCCTTTAGCTTATCATTTGTCATCCTTGTATGTAGCTCGTTGCCTTTATTTGTCTAACCTTAATTTGATACAAAACTCCTAAGAGCTTGAGTGAAAACTTAATGAGTTAAGGAGCGTGAAAAACAAGTAGGGAAGAGGTGAAAATAAAGCCCCCAACAACTAGCTATTGGTGTTGAAAATTGATATGTGTTGTGGTTGGGAGTTGTGTAATGAAGAGAATAAAGATTGTTCAAAATTGAATAATGTATGAATAGATAAAACTCCCACTATATTTTATGTGAATTATCTTAATGATATGGGGCAAAATAAGAGAAGTGCGTAGATGAATGTGGTGAAAATTGGTTGTTAATAGATTGATCTTAATGTTTATGTTATGTATTAAAGAACTTAGGGAAGTTAGTCACTACTTTAGCCAAATAGTTTATACCTATCCCTTAGCCTACATTATAACTCATAAAGACCTATTTGATCTTGATCCTTAACATTCTTATATTAGTGGAGTACTACACTAAGGGCAATTCTATGGTTCATCTTGACTAACTTGTGAATTCTTTGTTAGAGTGAGTGTAAATTGATTTTTATACCCTTTTTGAGATAAATTGCATTTATGTGAGTGATTATGGGTAACTCTTTTGTTGTTAGGGCACATGTTTGATGATAGTTGGGTGAGTTGTATGATCTCTTTGATTGAGTGATATGCATGAGTTTTCCAACTTGGTGAGTCAATTCTAGAGGTTAAGATGTTTTGAAGTAGTGTTCATGAGCTTTCAATTGTGTGTATAACATGCTTAGTGTAAAAACTTGCATTCTGTGGAGTTATCGTAGTGCTGTCTTGAATGCATTACTTTTTGTAAAAGTTTGGAGTCTTCTGTGATTATGATTATTAGAGTAAAGAGTTTTTAGAGGATGAAAAAGGATTTAAGTGTGGGGTGATGATCTGGGGTGGATTTATACACCTCAATGTTATTATTTGAGATTAATTAGTCTTGTTTTGAGGATTTATCATGTGCTTAATGATTAAATAATATTATAATTGAGCATATAATTGTTAAAATAGTTGATTACAATGTTTAAGGTGTGTTTCAAAAAAATTTGGAATCAATTTGGTCACGTAGAGTTTAGATGAGGAAACTAGTGTTACTAGCTTGAGCTATGTGTTGTTCTAGTTGATCTCGGTGGATTCTAGTATGTGTAATGAGTCAATAAGGGTATAAGTGTGTAATTGTTTAGAATAAATTTCTTATAGCATTTAAGGTTCAATTTAGACAAGCCAAGAGACAAAACACTAAGTTAAAGATCAAAAGGACAAAATTAGTACTCTTAGCTTAAGTTAGTAATTCAACGTCTTGGATTGTATGTTGTTTAGAGCTCTAATTCGTTGTGTTTTATGCTATAGTATGATTATTGAGTTGATAATTATTATATATTTATGATACACAAGAAGTAAATCTATTATAAATATCTCCACAAATCATGGAATGGATGGACAAACATTTGGGACAAGTCTTGACCAAAAGTGGATATTTTGGAGTCATTGACCTGCCATAGAACATATGCGCCATGTAGGGATGTGCCACATCCTTTGTAGAATCCTAAATTACTAATTAAATTATATCACTATGATTTGGTCATGCCATAGACCTAGGCAGCATGATAAGGGTGTGGCACGGCCCTAAGTCAAAATCCGCATTTTTTGTCCACGTATAAATAGGACACTTAATTGTTATGTTTCACACCTTGCACGACCTTGGAACTTTAATGGAGGTTTGATAACACTTAAAAAGGGGGTTTTATTCCATCAATTTGTTTTGTTTATGTATTTTAACATGTATTCATTCATTGTGATTATGGTTATATCTATGAGCCACCCCTTTTTGAAGTTAAGGCCAAAACATGAGTACTATCATTTTGAATTATTTTGTTTATGGTTGTTTATCATTATTGGATTTTTATTTATACTTATTATTTATATTTTAAGGCTTCATGACCATTATAATATATACATAATCAATTTGTGAACCTGGGAAGAGGAACAAGAGGGTAGAATGCGGGATGAATAGAATAGGATCGTAATCTTTCAAATGCTTGAGGTTATGATTTGCACTTAGGATAGAAATATTCTTAAGTTCCCTACTTTGTTCACTTACAGTATGAAATATGAACATATTTGACTTATTTCTCACATCCTCTCTCAACGATGTAGTTGTGGTACTAAGTTAGATGATTGATTAGAGGGTCAAAAGGCTATAGTCATAGTATAGACTTTGTGAACCAACAACAAAGATAATTAACCCAACCAATGAAGTTCCTTAATATAGTATGATTGTTCGTAGTACCTTAACCCTAGTTTCTCTCCATTTTTGTCCAAGAACCTTTAATTTAATGTATTAATAAGTTTACTCTGATTTTATTCTCAAACAATCTTGTGGAAACGTTAGCACTGAGTTAGTCTTAATACTTGGACTAGAATTGGATAGTTGTTTAATACAAGTCCCTATGGAATCGATACTTGGCTTTTAAAGGCCATTTTACTACTTGATGGACCACATACACTTGCGTGTGCTCTTTGTCACAACACATAATCACTCCTACTATTCCCTTTTAGTGAAAATTCTGGTTCAGGTACACCCTACATTGGTTGATTTAGGCAATATTTAGAGCTTTACCGGGTAGTGATGGATTTCATGCGTTCAGTGTCTACTACTACCTCTTCTTAGTAGACTATGTCTTTATTACTATTTAGATACAGAGTTATTCCTATGTATTATGCTTTCTTGAGTTGTACTAGTAGTTCTTACACTGTGACACCAGATTTTGGGAGTTATGACCTTATTGTTTATACTTCTTTCCAATTTTATTATATTGATTATGGTTCAGTTTCATTCGAGGAACCTTTCTTGGGTTTTGAATGTTAATTTCTCTTTTGTATCAGTTTGTGTGATGGGATTACTTGTCAAGGTTCACCGCAACAAGTGTCATTTTGAACCTAGGATTTTTTTATCGTAAACAAGA
The DNA here is from genome assembly GCA_030864215.1 of Capsicum pubescens. Taxonomy (NCBI): domain Eukaryota; kingdom Viridiplantae; phylum Streptophyta; class Magnoliopsida; order Solanales; family Solanaceae; genus Capsicum; species Capsicum pubescens. Next base: position 220,251,782 of record CM061543.1, on the reverse strand, counting down.
TCTCTCATGGCAATACAGAAATAAAGAATCATGTAAGGCATCAATATATCAATCCAAGCTCCTACATGGGCATCACAATAATGATACTGGAAAATAATGCTAAACTAAAGCCAGTATCAACCCCCACACAGGCATCTTAATGATAATAATCACTAAAGTCAATAATAAGATTCACGCAAGCCCTCATATGGGAGCGATACGATAAAATAATGTTCTCAAAAGATGGATAACACAGTAAACTTCCCAACCCATAGAATACTTTACATGAATGGCTATCTACTGAGCCTAGTTTAAAGAAAATTAAGTCATAACCTATCTCAAAAGTTGAAACCATGAGCTTGGACCTTTTAATAAGAAGACTTCCACTTTATTGTGGATTTATAATGAATACAATCTATCAAAAATGGATACTAAGCAAAATTAGGAGTCTAGTGCTACCCATATTAGCATATTTTAGTTCTGTGTCCAAATCACTTTGAAAATTGACTTCAAATGAAAAAGGGAAAAACTAGATTCTTAATAATGAATGATACTACCCATTTTTGGGGATTTTAAATTAGATATCTTATCAAAAACCAAGTTGAAATTGAGCTTGAAATCCTTCAAAAATCCATTTTTTACTTTATCGGGTAAAACCCAAAATCTCAAGCTTAAAATCTAAGTTTTGAAGATGTTTAAACAATAAAATTAATGGTTAATGATAAAAACTAGGTTTAGAAGTATACCCAAATAAGTTTGAAGAAAAATTCTCTTGAAATGATCCAAAACTGTGTTTCCCTAGGCTTAAAAATGGTGAAAATAGACAAATCGTGAATATAGAGTTTATGTACTTTCTAATGAAAAGTGCTTTCTATGTGTGCGCACCAACCTACCGATCTATATCAACAAGTAACCCCTCGAGAACCCCTATAGATCAACATATCTAGTTTCTCGTGCCAAACGTTGAAACTCAAAATATAACCTCAAACCCCAAACCAACCACGCAACTAATCCAAAATTGATATTTCAGATCTAACAGAATTGACAAAAATCACCATACAATGCTTGGACCACAAAATATGTATCAAAGTAAAATATATCACTTTAAAGGCTACTCAAAACCTCAAACTCATATAAATCATTCCTGAATGCCTCAAGGACATGCCAGCCATCCCCACAAATCATAAAAGTTACTTTGTTTGTTTCTCAGAGAATGACCTACTTTCATTTTTAGCCTATTTCAAAAATAGTAACCCTTTGCTTTTTTTTTTGCAATACTTAAGTTTAAACTTTCCACGCAACATATTTAGGACCACAAGATCAAATGGCATTTTCGTACATTTGTCATAACTTTAATTTAAAACCACAAGTTTCAAAAGTCTTTTTAATTTTTTTTAACTCTGTACAAAGTAAAAATAGTTCATTCTTTTTTAACTAGAGAGAGTACAAAACTATGGGGAAGAAAAAAACGGTCAAAACACAAAAAAGCTAAAAATCCCCATATGATTGTAACATTATCCACCACTGAGACATGCATTTGGACTTTAAAAAAAACAAAGAAACCTAAATTAGTAAAAAACTGGGAGTATCTATTTTGCATATCGGACTCAACCTCCCGCATAGCCTCCTCAATTGGGTGGTGTCTCCACGAAACTTTCATAGAATCCATATTCTTGGATCTTATCTTTCTAGTCTACCTATCCAAAATAAAAATAGACTCCTTCTAAAAGAACAAATCATGATGTAATGCAACAGAATCTCACTGAACCATATGAGAATCATTGAGAAGGTACCGCTTCAACATCAAAATATGGAATACCAAATAAACTACTGATAGGTTCAGAGGTAGACCAAACCTATAGGCCACATATCCAACCTTCTTAAGAATTTCAAAAGGCCTAATAAACTCAAACTAAGTCTCTCTTTCCTTTGATATCTTATCACCCCCTTCATGGTGATACCTTCAATAAGACTCGTTCAATAAGTATAAATACCACATTATGAACCTGTTGATTGGCATAACTCTTTATCTATACTAAGAAGCCACAAGCCTCTGCTGAATCAATATCACTTGATCGATCAAGTCCATCAACAAGTAAGTTCCCCAAGGCCTAACCTTAGAAGAATCAAACCATCCCATGGGAGATCTACACCTCCTCCCATAAAAACCTTCAAAAGACGTCATCTGAATGTTGGAATGGTAACTTTTGTTGTCGGGGAACTCCGCTAAATGTAAAAACTGGTCCCAATGACCATCAAAATAGATAACACAAGATTGAAGCATGTCCTTTAACACTTTAATAGTCCACTCTGAACAGCCATCTGTCTAAGGGTGAAATTTTGTGCTCATCTCATGTTTAGTACCCAACTCACTTTGCATAGAACTCCAAATATTCTAGGTAAATTGTGTACCTCTGTCAGAAATAATGGAGATAGGTACACCATGTAATCATCCAATCACTAAAATGTAGGTCATGGCTAACTTCTCCACATTATAATTCATCTTCACAGGTATAAAGTGCACTGATTTAGTCATAATATACACAATCACCTAAATGGAATCAAACTTATTCAAAGTCAAGGGTAGGCCAACCATAAAGACAATAGTAATCCACTCCCATTACTACTCAAAAATAGGCATTTGCTACTACCAAGTTGTTGATGGTCATACCTTACTTGTTGATAATTCAAACACTTGGCCACGAACTCTAGAATGTATTTCTTCATCCCCCAATACCAATAGTGTTGATTCAAGTCATAATATATTTTAGCTATTCCTAAATGAATAGAACACCTCAAATAATGAGCCTTCTCCAAGGTTAGTCTAATCCAACCACCAATTCTTGGCACAAAACATGACTATTAATCCTAAAAACACCCTCGAGATCAAGAGATACCCCATTAGCTTCACCACTCAACACTTTATTATGAATCAATCTCAACTTCTCATCATCAAAATGTTGAGCTCCAATTTTCTCCATAAATGAGGATTTAGCCTCAACATATGCCAAAACACGCCAAGGTACTAAAATATCAAGTCGAATCAACTGTTTAGACAAGGATTGAACGTCTAAGGATAAGAGCCACCCCTTAGGCAAAAGATAAACCAAACTCTCTATACTCGCCACATTCTAAATCAAGGCATCCACTACCATATTAGAATATCTTGGATGATAAAGAATAGTGAGATTATAATCCTTAAGAAACTCTAACCACCTATGTTGTCTTATATTAAGATCTCTCTCACTGAAGAAGTACTGAAGGCTATGATGATCGAAGAAAATTTCACAATAAATCCCATACAATTAATGGCATCACAACTTTAATACAAACACAACCACCACTAACTACATATCACGAGTAGGGTAGTTCTCTTGATATACCATTAGTTATCTAGAATCATAGGTTATCACCTTAACATTATACACCAACAAAGCATCACAAATAACTCCAAAAGTATCGCAAAACACGGGACAATCCATGCCCTTCTCAGGTAAATTCAAGATAGGAGTCAAAGTCAACAACCCCTTGAGCTTTTGAAGCATCCTCTCATATTTGTTTGATCACTAGAAAACAACCTTTTCTGAGTCAACTTAGTCAAAGGTGCCACAATAGAATAAAAACATTACACAAACCATTAATAATAGCCAGCTAGCCAATTAAAACTACAAATCTTAGTAGGGGAACTAGGCCTAGCCCAATCACTCACCATTTCTACCATGGTCAGATCGATCATGATACCATTCGTTGTCACTACATGACCAAAGAAAGAAATAGAATCCAACCAAAACTCACACTTGGAGAACTTGACATATGACTGCTCATCTATCATTTTTTATACAGGGCCCTTAAATGTTTCACATGCTAAACCTTATTCTTGGAATAAACAAAGATACCATAGCTGAACACAGTCACAAAAAATCAAGATAAGATCGAAACACCTTATTCATCAACTTGATAAACATCATCGGGGAATTAGTCATCCCAAAATACATAATCAAGAACTCATAGTAGTCATATAGCATTGTAAAGGTCATCTTTGGAATATCTAAAGCTCTACTATTCAACTGATGGTAACCAGACAACAAGTCAATCTTAGAAAAACTATAGCACCTGAAAGCTTATCAAAGAAATTATTGATTAACGGGAGATGATACTTTTTCATGATAGTCAGTTTGTTCAAATATAAATAATCAATACACATACACATGGTCCTATCTTTCTCTTTTCACAAGCAAGATAGGAGAACCCCAAGGAGAAACACTCAGCCTAATAAACCCTTACCCCACAAATCCTTTAATTACTCCTTCAATTCCATCAACTCTATTGGGGCCATCTTATACAGAGGAATAGAAATAGAATGGGTTCCCTAGGCTACACTAGTTTCTAAATAAATATCCCTATCTGGAGGAAGGCCAAGCAAGTCTATAGGAAACATATCTATAAAGTCTCTAATAACTCTCACAGAATCCAAAGAAGGTAGTGAATCAATAATGGTATAGCGCACATAGGGAAAATAAGAAAGACACCTTTTTTCTGCCATTTGACGAGAATGATGAAAAGCTATAACTTTTTCAGGCATAAACTAGAGTATCCTTCTACTCTAACCATCGATCACCCAGAATAGCGAAAGACATGGTCTTGGGATAACAATCTAGAACTACATGATAAGGAGACGATAAATCCATACCCAAGATGACATCAAAGTCAACCATATCAAGAATTATCAAATCTACCCATGTTTTAATCCCCAAAAGAGTCACTATAGATAATCAATACACTCGATCCACTATTAAAGAATCAACTATGAGGGTAGATACATGAATGGGTACGACAAGGGACTCACACATAGCATTATTACAAGAAGTAAAATATGCAGATAAATAAGAGAATGTTGACCCAAGGTCAAACAACACTATATCAACATGATAGCAAGCTGGGATGATGCCTATGATCACAGCATCAAAGGTCTCTACCTCATGTCTCCTAAGAAATGTATAACACTACCCATATATGCTGCCAAATAGAGCAGCTCCTCATCTACTACCATGATCTCCTAGAGCTCTACCTCTAGTATTCTTAGATCCACATCTACTGCCCTGTGCACCCCCTCTGACTGCTGACACTAGTGTCAGATAAATTTGGAGCTAAGAATCCTGTTGGGAATACCCATCGCATGATTGGTGAATCCCTTACTAAATATTAAAAATCACTATGCATGTAACATCCCCTACTAGATGAATCACATTGTAAGGGATCACAAGAAGCAGAATGCCCTTCGTAACTTGATAAACCAGTATGAGACCCACGACATGTATGCCTTGAAATAAGTTTGAAGAAAAATCTTCTTGAAATCATCTGAAACTGTGTTTTCCCAAACTAAAAAATGGTGAAAATAGAGAACAATCTTGAAAATGGAGTTTATATTCTATTCTGATGAACAATGCCTTCTATGTGTGCGCACCGAACCCACAGTGTGTGTGTCAGAAAAAATCTTACCCGACCAAGCAGTTTCCCTATGTATTCGCAACAACTTATATGCATGTGGTAACCAAGTAACTTTTTCACTGCATGTGCGATGAAGGATCACCTAGTTCACCACTAGCTATTTTGATGACCCAAAAACTCAGGTCATTATGGTACCAACTTTAACCCACCAATAGGTAATCTAAAACATAGCCCAGAATGATAAGTATTAAGTTAACAAGAAGAAAAGGGAGAAATTAAGTTAAAACAATTATTTTAATCAGAAATAAGGGGAAAATATACAAGCATAGCATAGGGAAAAAAGGGGGAAAGTGACAAAATACACAAAATGAATCCCCCAAAATCTTGTAAGGCCAGTACAAGAGCCAGTATACACAATGAGTACTAGACACATGAAAAATACATACACAAGTAGTCTCTAAACATACAAAATAAGACTATCACAAGGACAGAATGAGATTGATCAGCTTTGAATGTTGAAAGATCACACCAATCTCTAGTCAGTAGATCCATTCAATGTCGATGTCAATGGCAATGACTCATACTAGGATATGCATCAAGGAAAAATATGCAGAAGTGTAATATGTGTACCAAAATATGGGGTACTCAATAGGCATCATAGGTTGAATAATCTCAATCATAGTAAAAGCATAATAAAGTATGAGTCTATACTAAGAGGCAATAAAAGAGGGTCAAAAATAAAAATAGTGTAGGTTATGGTAAACAAAGGCGTGATTCATAAGTAAAAAACTCAAAAGTGAAAACTAAATAACTAGTTACCACCTAAATGGACCCTCAAAAGACCAGAAGGTACACAAAATAAAATAAAATCCAACCAAGCTTCCAAAATTATGATGGTGCAGACATGAAATAATACTACATAATGCCAAGTACAATAGTAAGGAAGTATGAAAAACTAGAAAAGATGTGCTACAGGCATACCTTTCATTCTCTCTCTATCTATAACCAAAATCACACCAAACTTGAATTGGATTTACAATCAGAGATCAATAATAAATACATGACTCAAACCTAAATTGATAAATGATAGTCAATAATACTATGTGCTGGACTCAAATTGAAACTATATATGGTATATGAGGAAACAGTTTAGGGCTTATACTTAAACCAAGTCTAACTTGCCCTTTTACCCATTCTAGAAGATCAAATTCCTTTAAAGATTTACAAAAAGTTCATTTATTACGTTAAAGCAAAAGTTTAAGGTAAAAAATGATTAAAATAATGTTAGTGATACCAAGTCAACAACTACTATATATCAAGCAAACCGATCTAATTTTGATATTAGCCCACCAAAGTGTTTTATATTTATTTACAACAGAACAAGACACTATCCTAGAGTACTTTCTTAAAAAATAACCAAGCCAACCACGAACCCCAAAATTCAACCTTAGGCATGAATCTACTCAAACATAAGCTAAGACTTCTAAATCCTAAATTCAAAGCTTAAATAATCTAAGACAAGTCCTAAAGGATAAGCAACTACTATCTTATAAAAAACTATGGTCGAATCCTAAAGTCCTCTAATTGATTAAAATATTCAAAAATTGACTGAACAACTGTCTGAACCATAATCATCTATAAAGAATTGAAAATATAATACCAATATCATAAGAGAGCAAAGTCTAAAGGAAGGTAAGCCTATCCTACGTGGACGCCATCGCATGCACTCAAAATCCTCTATATCAAAGCTTTTTCCTTTCGTGAAGCCTCTGACCATTGTCATGCAATAAAAATAATAGTCTAGGCATCAAGCATAGAACAACAACACAAATGTTGTAAATTTAAGCTCTGACGTAAAGTAGGGTTAAAAATCCCACGTGGAGCCCACTTCTAGAATTTGGATATTGAAACCACAATGGCATCCCTCAATGAACAATAAGCTAGTGCTCAAAAATGGGCATGAACAGTCCTCAATTTTAAGTCCAAATCAGTATGCAAAGTTTAAAGAAAATCAAGAATTAAACTATAGAATTAATCAATATTTATGCTGTGAACTTGTCACGACCCAAACGAGGGCCTTATCATGATGGGTATCTCAAGCACACCATGGGCCAGAGACCACCCCCTTAGCCTAACTTCCAGAACACAATAAAAGAATATAGTGAAAGCCAACCAAACATGATGATAAGAAGAATAGTTAAACCAAATGTAACTAAGAGTCAAAACAAATAACCATCCTACACTTGTCCACAAAATCCTATAAAACCAGAATACTAAACTAGATCGGGACATGTCCCTGACCATGATAAAATAGAGTTCATGATTCCCAAAATCTGAAAAGAAACCTAATAAAATGACAGGGCATTCCAAAATATAGAGGCTCAGCACTTCACAGCAACTCAACCAATGAATGACACCACCTAACACTGCACAAGAGTAATAGAAAACCCTAGGACCTTACATCATGAAATGATGCAACTTCCAGAGATGGCCAGTGGGACAAGCACTGGAAAGTAACTCAGGGAAAGTGATAGTCATGAACATGAAATTTTAAAATATTAACCTAGACTGTGTATCTCTATCCATCCTAAGGGTACCCATGGCTATATGGGTTCAGCTTTCCTAGTTAAAAGGGTCCCATCTTATGTTAGCTATATGAACCAAAGAAATTTAAAGGAGAGCCAGAGACATCAGGGCTCCAACCATCCCAAAAAATAATGTGTGAAGCAAGTACATAGTCATATAGACCTCTATGCCGGCAAACGTGGTTTCTAGTAGTGGTCCCCCAGGACCTCCACCTTTACGATGAACTACACAAGCCCCTTAAACTAAAATTAACATCATTTTGCACATAATCCCAACCATAAACTAAGGAGTCTTATTTTAAGGCATTTACCACTTGGTATCTTTATACCAATTATGATTCCAAGCATATATAATCATGCCAATCCATTTCAATTAACCAATTAACTCCCAAGTTCCTTTAAAAATACAAAACCATGGCCACTAAGGCCTTTCAAATCCATTTTTATCCATTTTTTCATTAATGTGATGCAATAGTTTCAAAAGTTAGTTAAATCATACAAATTCCACATTTTAAACCAAAATCATGCAGGTGGGTTGAGGTTAATGCCACAACCAAGCCAAAATCCATCAATTTGGGGAAACCCATGTTCCTCGTTCTAAATTCCACAATAATGCACTCATTCAGTCCCAAAAATCATCAATTTAAGTATACACAAGACATTTAAACCATGGGAAATATAATTCAATGATAATAGTCAAAATTCCTCAACCTAATTTCAAATCCAACAATTAAATCACATTAACAATGTTTAAAACATATGCCATAGTATTAAATTCAAGTTAGGGATGAGAGACATGCCTGAAATATCAAGAAATTGAAAGAAATCCTATCACGACCTGAACCAGGTCCTAGTTGCGATAGGTATCTCTATTCTATCGAGGATCGGAGACCTCCCCCTTAGCCCGGCCAACCAGAACACAATATAGTAACAGCGGAAGAGAGCTAGTGTATAAAGATAACACAGTTAATGTACTCGAATGGAACTAGGAGTAAATAATCAATAACCAACTCACAATATGTCCACAAAAGTCTCCACAATACCAGAATACCAAATTAGGTTGGGACATGCCCCCAACTATGGCAAAAAGACAATCCAAACGTATGAAAAAAGCTAATGGGACTTTAATACTCATAAAGAAAGCAATTAAATGTCTGACCTTACAGAAGATGGAGGCTCTCCACTTCAATGCAGTCCAACCAACAAACTAGAATCACCTAACTCTAAACAAGGTAATTGAAGAACCCCTAAGACTCTACATCATGAAATAATGTAGCATCGAGACGGTTAGCGGGGTGAGTGCTAGCATGTAACTCAAAATACGGGATAATATAATGCCAATTTCCAAAACAAAACCAATCTTAATGTACATATTCACATCCATGCATATACACATATCTATAAGATGTCCAGAGAGGGTACAGGGTTTATGCATGAGATTTAAAACCATTATCCTACACTGTGTAGCTCTAACAATCCAAAAAAAAAACATAGGCTTTATAAGTTCGGCTCCCCCTATCGAAAAGGCCCCAGTGTGGGTTAGTCGTATGAACCAGAGAAATCCAATGGAAGGCGAGGTAATCCATGACCCCACGTCAATCCAAGGTATATATATATAATGTGTAAACTATGCATACGGTCATGAATACCCTTAAGCCAGGAAACGTTGTTTCCATTATTGGTCCCCTCAGGAACTCCACCTTCCATAGTGAGCTACACAATCCCCTTTAATCCCAATTAAAACACTTGCACATAAACCCATCCATTTAACTAAGGAGCCGTTTATCAAGGCATTGATAGTTTGGCATAGTCATACTAATTATCCTTGCAATCTAATCCATGTAAGATGGGAGAATCCACAACTCTCATTTGACTCCCAAATTCCAATTTAAAATTAATCCATGGCCTCCGAGGCCTTTCAAAATCATTTATGTTCCATTAAGCTTTTATACAGTGCAAGGTTTCAAAAGTGGATTACATCATGTATGTATCCATATTTCAAAACCAAATTCTTAAGGTTGGGTTGAGGTTAAAGCCAATTTCAAAACATTAAACCATAGAGTTTGGGGGAATCCACAACCCCCCTTAATTTATCAAATAAATTTAGGGGAATTCACAACCTCCATCCCATCCACCATGCCCATGAACATATTTAGATCAAAATCATGAGATAAAACATGAATAATGATTCCAAAATCATGGGGAAAACCAACTAAGTAGTAATCATACAAAACCCTCAACCCATCATTCAAAATCCAATAATTGAATACACATAAGCCATGATTAAACACATTTTTTTATATAAAACCAAGTTAGGTAAGAGATACATGCCGGAAAATATGATGAATTTGGAGAAGAAGACCACAATTTGAACCCTTGGTGATCAATCCTTAAAAAACCTAGCTTTGTTCTTAACTAGGGAATTTGAGATAGAAGAGTAGTTTATGATTATGATAATTGGTGGAAATAGGGCTAAGGGAAGGTTTTAAGTTGTGGAAAGCAATGGGATAGAAGGAAAAGACAACAATGCCCTTAATGAAATTATGCAGGAAATATAACTCCCAGTAGTTACGGGCCGGGCAATGACTCGTAGTCACTAGTTACGAGTCATCACCATGACTCTTAGTTTGGGCAGTACTTAAGACCACCCCTACTAGTTTGGTCAAGATTTGCACCCTACAACTCGTGACATTACCTTATGACAGATAGGGTCGTAGACGACTAAACCTAGAAATTTTACAGAGGCCAAAAACCTAGGGTGTTATAGTACCCCTATCCAGGATCATTCGTCCCCAAATGAGGAGTTATGGTAATCACTAGCACGAATACAAGACAAAATACAACCAAAACACCATGAGAAAAATCCAAAAAGCAATAAAAGAAAAAAGGGAACCCATACCTCAAACAGTTTCGTCCAATGCGATGAACAAGAATGAATATTCAAACATTATGTCCTCTTTATCTACCCAAGTTGATTCTTCTATCTTTTGATTCCTCCAAAGAAATTTTACTAAAGCCATATCCTTAGTCCTTAATATATGGACTTGCCTATCCAAAATCTCAAATGGGACATCCTCATAGAACAAGGAATCTAAAATACAAACATCTTCCAAAGAGACAATCAATAAAGGATCGCCCACGCACTCTTTCAACATGAACACATGGAAAATCGGACGAATAGAACCCAAACTCATAGGTAACTCCAATTCATAGGCAACATTCCTAACTCTCCTCAAAATCTGATAGGGACCAACATAATAGGGAATCAGCTATATTTTCTTACCAAACCTCATAACCCCCTTCATAGAAAAACGTTCAAGAACACCCAATCATTAACCGCAAACTCCAACTCCCTTTGCCTCACATCCTCATAAGATTTCTGGTGACTTTGGGCAGTCTTAAGTTGATCCTTAATCATATTCACCTTTTCCATGGCTTGGTGAACCAAGTCAAGACCAAGAAACCTAGTCTCACAAATCTCAAACCACCTAATCAAAGACCTAGACCTCCTACCATAAAGAGCCTCAAAAGGAGCCATCTGAATACTTGAATGATAACTATTATTATACTTAAACTCAATAAGAGGTAAGTGATCAACCTAACTGCCTCCAAAATTAACCACACAAGCCCTTAGCATATCATTGAAAGTTTGAATAGTCTGTTCTGTTTGTCCATCCATCGAAGGGTGAAAAGTGGTGCTAAGGTTCACCTGAGTCCCCAAACCTCTTTAAAACAAATGTCAGAAGTGAGAAGTGAATTTCGTACCTCAGCCTAAAAAGATGGAAATTGGCACTCCATGCAACTTGATGATTTCCTGGATAAACAATTTGGCATAGTCCTCACCAGAATAGTTAGTCCTCACAGGCAACAAGTGAACAGACTTAGTCATCCTGTACTCAATGACCCAAATCGAATCATATGGATTGCGAGACTGAGGAAGACCCATAATGAAATCTATATTGATCATCTCCCACTTCCACACAAGAAATTCTATCTCTTTAGACATCCTTCTAGGTCTTAAGCATTCAACCTTTACCTGTTGATTGACCATAAACTAGGCCACAAAATTTGCCATATCCTTCTACATATTGCTCCACTAATATATTTCCTTCAAGTTATGGTACATCTTTGTTAAGCCCAGATGAATTGTATACCTAGATTCATAAGGCTTAGCAAAAATCCTTTCTCGCAGCCAATCAATATCAGGAATATGCAATCTACCTTAATACCTCAAGATACCATCTCCCCTAATCTCAAATACCTTAGCCTTCTGTTGACCCACATCATTCTTAATCTGCATCAGAATAAGGTCCAAAACCTACTTCTCCTTTACCTCAGCACCAAGAGATGGCATAACCATTTCTTGAACAATCAGCCATCCATCCCCAGAGAACAAAAGACTAACTCCCAAATTAGCCAACCGATGAATATCCTTCACCAATCCTCTTTTTTCCTCATCCATATAAGATAAGCTCCCCATAGACAACTTGTTAAGAGCATCAGTAACAATATAAGCATTACCTGGATAGTAGTAAAGACTCATATCATGGTCCTTGAGCAATTCAAGCCACCTCTTCTGCCTAAGATTTGACTCTTTCGTAGTGAACACATACTGTAAACTTTTATGGTCTGAATAGATGTCCACATGCGATCCATACAGATAATAATGCCAAATCTTCAAAGAACAAACCACAGCCGCCAACTCTAAGTCATGAGTCAGATATTTTCTCCACCTTAAGTTACATATAAGCATAAGCCACACATTTCCATAATGCATTAAAACATAACCCAGTCCCACACGAGATGCATCAAAATAAACAACGAACCCATTGGTGCCCTCGGGCAGGGTCAAAACTGGAAAAGAAGTAAACTTATTCTTCAACTTCTCAAAACTACCCTCACAAGCATCAGATCATAAGAACTTAACCTTTTTCTAGCATTAGATCATAAGAACTTAACCTTTTTCTGAGTCAACTTTGCCAATGGAGCATCAATAGACGAGAAACTCTCCACAAACCTCATATAATACCCAGCCAAGCCCAAGAAGCTCCTAATGTCAGTTTCAGTCATGGGTCTAGGCCACCTCTTTACTGCCTCAAATTTCTGTGGATCTAATTAGATTGAGTCACTAGAAATAACATGACCGAGAAAAGTCACCGCTTTCAGCCAAAACTCATACTTAGAGAATTTTGTATGCAACTTTTGATCCTTAAGAGTCTGACACATAATTTGGAGGTGATTAGCATGATCCTCTTCACTCTTGGAATACACCAAAATATTATCATAAATACTATCATGAACAAGTCTAGATATTGTCTAAACACCTGGTTCATAAGATCCATAAAAGCATACTAAGCAACAGTTAACCTAAATGACATCACAAAAAACTCATAGTGACTATATCGGGTTTGGAAAGCAGTCTTAGGAATATCAACCTCCCAAATCATTAACTGATGATACCCTGAACGAAGATCAATCTTAGAAAAGCATCTAGCTCCCGGTAGCTGGTCAAAAAGATCATTAATCCTAGGAAAAGGGTACTTATTCTTCACAATAGCCTTATTCAACTTTCGATAATCAATACTCATCCGAAGATACCCATCTTTCTTATGCACAAAAAGCATAGGAACGCCCCATAGAGAAGTACTAGAATAAATGAAGCCCTTTTAAGGAAATCCTTTAACTGTTCCTTTAGCTCTTTAAATTCAGTTGGAGCCATTCTATAAGAAGGAATAGCTATAGGATGGGTATTCGATAAAAGATCAATCCCAAAGTGTATTTCCCTAGTGGGAGAAATGCCAGAGAGATCCTCGGAAAATACTTCAGGAAACTCCTTGACAACAGGGACAAATTTCAAAGAGGGACCCTCAAAAATAGAATCTTTAACTCAAACTAGATAATAAAGACACTCTTTGGAAATTAACTTCTCGGCTCTAAGATAAGAAATAAACATCCCTTTATTCACCAAGGAACTTCTCTCCCATTCAATTACCGGTTCACTGGGAAATTGAAAATTGACCTTTTGAGTCATACAATCTAAGGAAGCATAGAATTCGTGGAGCCAATCCATCCCCAATATAACATTAAAATCCACAATGTTTAACTCTATCAGATCTACTAGGGTCTCTCTATGAAAGATAGACATCATACAACCCTTATAGACATGTCCATCCATAATAGAATCACCCATCAGAGTAGACACAGAAATGCTCGGGATAGTCTCGAGACCAAAGCCGAAATGCATAGCCATATAAGCGGCCACATAAAAAAGGGTAGTCCCCAGATCAAGCAAACAATACACATCACGGAAGAATAGTTGTAACTTACTAGTAACAATATCAGGAGATGCCTTTGATTCCTCGCGAGTAGCAAGAGCATAGAGAAAATTACAGCTAGTGCTGGTACCAAAAGTAGCACCCTTTGGTGTAGGATCTAAAAAAGTAGCAATCGGGAACTTATTAGCTCCCGTGGTAACATTAGCTGCCAAATAATGTCATTGTATATGACCAGGCTGACCACAAATATAGCACTGATTCCTCCCCTCATCACTGACCACAGTATAGTTGTCTACAAAATCAACATGGAGGATATAATGGGGATGGCTGAGATCCACTAGCTTGAGATTGGGCACCATGTGACTTAAAACCATTGTTATACTAAAAGCGACAACACCAGACGACTTATGATAAGAAGCACTAGCCAAAGAATATGAACAAAAATTTCCCCAAATCTTTTTTTTGCTCCACTTCCTACTATCTCTTACACTATTTTGCTGGTTTCCAGCCTGCTTTGAATACCTAAACTTCTTACTCTACCTTTATCCCATCTCCGTATGTCATTTATTTTCATCCTCCATATGTTTCATATAAACCATAAGTCTGGAGATGTCCATGTCATTGTTCAACATTGCATCCTTACACTCGAACATTAAGTCATGGGATAACCCAGAAGCAAATTTTCTCACCTTCATCATCATAGAACGTACTAACTCTAACGCATAACAAGACAACTGCTGAAATTTTAGGGCATACTCCTTAACACTCATCTTGCCCTTCTTCAGATTCACAAAGTCCTCTACCTTCTCTTCCCTTATGTCCTAAGGAAAGAAATGATCAAGAAAGGAACCCAAAAACCATCCCATAAGGCTAGCTCAGCATCAGAACCTCTCAAATGCTCCCACTCCTCATACCACTGATAAGTTACATCCTTGAACTGGTATGTAGCAAACTCCACACCCTTACATTCAGTAGCATGCATCACCCTAGATAATTTCTCCCTTCCATCCACAAACCCTAGAGGATCCTCCTCAACCTTAGAGTTTGTAAGGGTTGGGGGATTCAATCTCATAAACTAGCCAACTCTAGTGACCTCAGAAGAAAAAGCAACAAAACCAACATAATTTAACTGACGAGATTGAGAGGTCACCAAATGAGTAAGCAAATAAATAGACCAATGGGACTCCACATTAGGGATGTCACCCTGAGGCACCGAGGCATGAGTATAATCAGCTCGAGAAGCCTAATGAAGATAAGTGAAAATTTTTGAAACTTTATGAAAGGCAGTACAATCTGGAGAAGGGACCCTAGATCATGCCTGCACTCCATTAGCAGGTCAAGTACCATCTACATTATCTCAAGTAGGACAGAGGGTCTGGTAGAGTTTCTACGATCATTAGATCTTCAAGGAAATATCATATAAAATTGGAGTAAATCGGATTTAGGGAAATTTAAGACACTAGAATATATAGCCCAAAAGTAGAACACAAAAAGGGAAACATTCTTGAATTCCTTGTAGCCTCTTCCTTATAAGTTTGGCATGCTACACACCTATAAAAGTAACTCTACTCAACATAGCTTTATGGAGACCCAATGAACCTAAACCTATGATCTGATACTAAGATTGTCATTACCCAAACTAGGGCCTAATCGTGATGGGTATCTCAAGTCCACCGAGGACGGGAGACCACCTCCTTAGCCTAGACAACCAGAACACAATATGGATAATAGTGGAAGACAACCAAAGTATAAAGATAAGATAGTTAATTTACTCAAATGGAACTAGGAGTAAATAAACAATAACTAACCTACAATTTGTCAACAAAATTCCAATACACTACTAGAATACCAAATTAGGTCAGGATATACCCCCAACCATGGACAAAAAATAATCCAAAAGTATGAAGAGAGACTGATTGGATTTTGATACTCATAAAGAAAGCAATGAAATATCTGGCCTTCCAGAAGATAGAGGCTCACCTCTTCAACATAGTCCAACCAACGATCCATAATCATCTAACCCTACACACGGTAATCGAAGAACTACTGGGACGTTAAATCATGAAAAGATGTAGCATCCTAGGATGGTTAGTAGGGTGAGCGCTAGAATGTAACTCATGATAAGGGATAATGTAATGTTATTTTCCAAAACAAAAATAATTTTAATGTACATGTTCACATATATGCAAATACATATATAAGATGTTAGGATTAGGTATAGGGTTTAAGCATGAGATTTAAAACCATTATCCTGGACTGTGTAACTCTAACCATCCTAAAAACACCCTTGAGCTATATGTATTTGTCTTTTCCAAAGAAAGTGCCCCAGTGCTTGTTATCCACACAAACTAGAGAAGTCTATAGAAAGGACAGGGAATCCATGACCCTACGCCAATCTAAGGTATGTATATATCAAGTCTAAACTATGCACATGGTCATGAAGACCCCCATACTGGCAAACGTGGTTTCCAGAATTGGTCCTCCAGGGACCTCCACCTTCCACAGTAAGCTACATAACTCCAGTTTAGCCAAATTAAAACACTAGCAAATAAATCCATCCATTTAACTAAAGAGTCATTTATCAAGGTATTAACAGTTTGTATCATCATACCAATTATGCTTGTAATCTAATTTGTGTAAGATGGGGGAATCCACGACCTCTATTTGAATCCCAAGTTCCAATTCAAAATCAATCCTTGGCCTCAAAGGCCTTTCAAAATCATTTATGTACCATTAACCTTTTATGCAATGCAAGGTTTCAAAAGTGGGTTAAATCATGTATGTATCCATGTTTCAAAGCCAATTTTATAAAGTTGGATTGATGTTAAAACCAATTTCAAACCATTAAACCATAGAGTTTGGGGAAATCCATGCCCTCTTAATTTTTTAAGTAAATTTGGGGGAATCCACAACCCCTATCCCATCCACCATGCCATGCACATATTAAGATCAAAACCATGAGATAAAAAATGAATAATTATTCCTAAATTATTGGAAAAAACAACCGAGTTGTAATCTTACAAAACCCTTAACCCATCATTCAAAACCCAATAACTAAAATCATATAATGATTAAACACATGATTTTAAATAAGAAAAGAGATACATGCCTTAAAATACCAAGAATTGGGATAAAATGACCACAATTTGAACCCTAGACGCTCAATCCTTAGAAACCTTAGTTTTGTTCTTGACTTGGGAACTTGAGAAAGAATAGCAGTTTATGATTATGTTAATTGGTGGAAATAGGGCTAGGGAAGGGTTTTAAGTCATGGAGAGTAATGGGATGGAATAAAAAGACTGTAATGCCCTTAATTAAATTGTGTAGGAAATATAACTCCATGTCGCTATGGGTCGAGCAACGACTCATGGTCACTGGTCATGAGTCATCACCACAACTCGTAGTTTAGGCAGTATCTAGGACCACCCCCACTAGTTTGGTCATGAGACACACAACATGAATCGTAATGTCACCTTATGATTGGTAAGGTCATAGTCATACTCATAGTAGAAATAATTGTCTATCTCATTGGTTAGACCACAATTGGATCTATACTACTCGTGAAGAGTCTTCACGACTCGTCATCTGAGTTGTACCCTAGACATTGATGACTAAGCCCAAAAATTTTCCTGAGGCCAACAACCTGGGGTGTTACAAATCCGAAGTTGGGATCTTAAAGGATGAATTCCTTATGAACCATAATTTTCTCTTGCTTTTGGAGTTTAAGATGAAGAGAGCAAGTTTTATTTTGATTCACTCTAGGGAAAGAGGCTATTTGAGTGTTTTTAAGTCATGCGATAATAGCTGGTTAGGACGAAAAGACCAAATTGACCTTAATTAAAATATGCAGGAAAATTGGTGCCAGTTTTCATGACCAAGGTAACGACTCATGAAGTCTGACCATGAGTTATTACCTAGACTCGTTACCTGGGGATCAAAATCTTGGTACCTTATTGTTATGACCATGAGTCACTCGTCATAACTCATTATCTATCACCACAAGTCACGAGAAATACTCACTATCAAAGCAGAAATCCTAGGAAATCTCAGTTCCATGACAACGAGTCCCACCTCATAACTCATTATGCGAGGTAACGACTCGTCACCTAAGTTATGGTCATAGCAGTTTTGACTACATTATAGAAATTGGCCAATTTAAGGGCTTATCACCTAGAGAGCCTAGATTTCAAGTACTTAGGGTGTCACGTTACCCCCCCCCCCTAGGATCATTCATCCCTGAATTGGAAGTTAGGGCACCCTTGGCAAAAAAACAAGAAAGAATATAAACAGAACCAAATGAAAAATTAAAAATTCCACAAGAATGAGAATGAAAATCATACCTCAATTATTTTCATCCAAGGTTGGGAACAAGAATGGATAATTGGCCTTCATATGTTCCTTAGCTTCCTAAGTATATTTTTCTACCTTTTGATTCCTCCAAAGCATATTTACCAAAGCCATATCATTAATCCTCAATCTATGAACTTGCGTATCTAATATTACAGCCAGAACTTCCTCATAAGATAAGTAATCTGCAACACCAACATCCTCAACAGGAACTATCAAAGAAGGATCACCCACATATTTTTTCAACATGGACACATAAAACAAAGGATGAATTGAAGCCAAGATGGTTGGCAAATCTGACACATAAGTGGCATTCCCAATTCTCCTTCAAATCTTATATGGACTAATATAATGGGGATTAAGCTTCCCTTTCTTACCAGACCTCATGATTCCTTTCATAGGGGAAACCTTCAAGAACAACCAATAACTAACCTCAAACTCCAACTCCCTCTGCCTCACATCCGCATAAGACTTTTTGTGATGTTGAGCAGTCTTAAGTCTTTCTCTAATCACTTTCACCTTCTCCATGGCTTAGTGAACCAAGTCAGGGCCAAACAACCTAGTCTCCCTAACCTTAAACTATCTAATAAGAGACCTGCACCTCCTACCATAAGAGCCTCGAAAGGAGCCATCTGAATGTTAAAATGGAAACTGTTGTTGTAAGCAGATTCAATAAGAGGCAAATGATCAAACCAACTACCTTTGAAATCAACCACACGGGTCCTTAGCATATCCTCCAAAGTCTAAATAATATGTTCTGCTTGTCCATCCAATTAAGGGTGGAAAGAGGTTCTAAGGTTCAACTGAGTACTCAAACCTTTCTAAAACACATGCCAGAAGTGAGAATAAAATTGCATACCTCGGTCTAAAATGATAGACAACGGAGCACCATGCAACTTCACAATCTCCTGAATGAACAACTTATCATAATCCTCTCCTGAGTAATTATTCCTTATAAGTAAGAAGTGAGCAAGCTTAGTCATTCTATTAATAATGACCAAAATGGAATCATACTAATTATGAGACTGCAGAATACCTATAACAAAATATATGTTAATCTTCTCCCACTTCCATATGGGCAATTCTACATCTTGAGACATGCCACCAGGCCTCAAATGCTCAACCTTGACCTGCTAACAAATCATACACTTAACCATAAAGTCTGATACATCTCTCTTTATGTTCTTCCACTATATATTCCTTCAAGTTATAATATATATTTGTTGAACCCGGATGAACTGTATATCTACACTCATGAACCTCAGTCAAAATCCTTCCCCACGACCATTAAGATCAAGAATACATAATCTTTCTTGATACCTCAAAATACCATCTCCCTCAATCTCAAATACGATAACCTTTTGTTGATCCACATCATCCTTAATCTGCATAAGTATGGGATCCAAAGCCTGCTTCTCTTTTACTGCAGCACCAAGAGATAATTTTACCACTTCCTGAATAAAAACTATCCCATCCTCAAAGTCCAAGAGATAAACTCCCAAGTTAGCTAATATGTGAATGTCCTTCACCAATCTTTTTTCTCCCCATCAACGTGGGATAAGCTCCCCATATACAACCTTCTAAGAGCATTAAAAACAACATTAGCTTTACCTGTATGGTAGTGAAAACTCATGTCATAATCCTTAAGTAGCTCGAGCCACCTCCTATACTTGAGATTCAATTTCTTCTGCGTAAACACAAACTGTAAGATTTTATGAACTGAATAGATATCCATATGCACCCCATATAAATAATGTCACTAAATGTTCAAAGAAAAAAACACAGTTGCTAACTCTAGATCATGAGTTTAGTAATTCCTTTCATGAACCTTAAGCTACCTAGAAGCCTAAGCCACAACCTTACCATATTGCATTAAAACACAACCCAGTTCCTCACGGTACATATCACAATACACAACAAACCCATTAGTACCCTCGGGAAAGGTTAAAACTGGCGCAGAAGTCAACTTATCCTTCAACTTGTCAAAACTACCCTCACAAGCATCGGACCATAAAAACCTAACCTTTTTCTAAGTTAATTTCATCAACGGAGTAGTAATACATGAGAAACTCTCTATAAACCTCCTATAATACCTAGCTAAGCCCAAGAAGCTCCTAATATCTATTGAAGTTATGGGACTAGGCCATTTCTTAATTACCTCAACCCTCTGTTGGTCCACCATGATCCCCTCGGTAGAAATAACATGTCCAAGAAATATCACAACACTCAGCCAAAGCTCACAAAAATAAAACTTTTCATATAATTTCTAACCTTTAAGAGTCAGCAACACAATTCGGAGGTGATTGGCATGATCCTCTTCACTTTTAGAGTACACCTAGTTATCGTCAATGAAGACTATAACAAACAAGTCCAAATGTGCCTAATCACCCGATTCATAAGATCCTTGAATGCAGCCAGAGCACTAATCAACTCAAATGACATAATCAAAAACTCATAGTGACCATACTAGGTTTGGAAAGTAGTCTAAGGAATATCAACCTCCCTAATTTTCAACTAACGATAGCCCAAACAGAGATCATTCTTGGAGAAATATCTAGCACCCTGAAGTTGATCGAAAAGGTCATCAATCCAAGGAAGAGAGTACTTATTTTTCACCATCACCTTATTCAACTGGATATAGTCTATATACAACCAAAGAGATCCATCTTTATTTCACAAAAAAGGTATAGGATCACCCCATGGAAAACACTAGGACGAATAAAACCCTTATAAAAAATATCCTTTAACAGCTCCTTAAGTTCCTTTAGTTCAGCCAGAGCCATTCTATAATAAGGAATGGATATGAGATGAGTATCCGATAAAAGATTAATCCTAAAGCCTATTTTTATATAGGGAGGAATCCCAGGGAGATCATTAGGAAAAGCTTGAGAAAATTCATTAACCACAGGGACAAATTACAAAAAGGGACTCTTAGAGTTAGAATCTTTAACCCAAACTAGATGATATAGACACCCTTTAGAAATCAATTTCTAAGCTTTAAGATATGTGATAAACCTTCCTTTGGTTACTAAGGAACTTCCTTCCCAATCATCCACTAGATCATTAGGAAAATTAAAATTGACCTTTTGGGTCCAACAAATCATAGCATGAATAATGCCAATCCATCCGTAAGATTACATCAAAATCCAAAATATCAAGCCTTATCAAATCCACCAATGTCTTCCTGTGAAATATAGACACCACACAACCTCTATATATTTTTCTAGAAACTATAGAATCACTCACCGGAGTCAAGATAGAAAAAGAGTCAAAAATATTTTCAGGTTCAAAACCAAAGTGCACAACCACATAAGGGGTCACTTAAGATAGTATAGAACCTAGATCAAGAAAATAATAAACATCATAGGAGAAGAGTTGTAATATACCAGTAATAAAATTTGGGGATCCCTCAGATTCCTGATGAGTAGAAAGTGCATAGAGATAATACTGACTATTGTTGGTACCTAACATAGCGCCCTTTGGCGCATGAGCTAAAGAAGTAGCAACTAAAACCTTGTTAGCTCTAGTGGAAAACCTGGCAAAAGGACAATCTCACTATATATGACCAAGATGACCACAATTATAGCACTAATTTCTCCTTTCCTCATAATAACCACGGTGAAGTTGCCCTTAAAAATGGCAAAGAGGATAAGGTGGGGATGACTGAGCTCCACTAGCCTGAAATTAGGCACCCTGTGCCTTACAACAACTACTAGTCTAAAAATGATAATCACCAGAAGACTTAGGATAATACCACTAGCTGTCGAATAAGAATTTCCCTAATTCTTCTTCTTAGTCTACTGCCTACCATCTCTCCCACTATTCTGTTACACTGCACCCTGCTATGAATATCTAAACTTCTTATTCTGCCTTTCTCCCATCTCTACCTATTTTTTAACATATCCTCTACTTGCTACATATAAGCCACTAGCCTGGAGATCTCTATATCATTGTTCAACGTCGCAGATTACACTCTAATACCAAGTCATGGGATAAACCAGACGCAAACTTCCTTATTTGGGACATTATATTATACACTAATTCAGGAGCATATTAAGACGACTACTGGAACTTCACAGTATGCTCCTTAACACTCATCTTATCTTGCTTTAAGTTCACAAACTCTTCTGTATTAGCTTTCCTCAACTCTTGAGGAAAGAAGTGATCAAGAAAGGCACCTGAAAACTTATCCCATATTGATGACTCAGCATCATCATCTCTCAACTATTCCTACTCCTCACACCAACATCTTTCAATTGATTGGAAGCAAACTTCACACTCTCTAATTCTTAGCAAGAATTACCCCAAAAATCTTCCACATATCATCAATAAACCCCTAAGAAACCTCTTCAACCTTAGATCATATAAAGATTATGGGATTCAACCTCATAAACTGGCCAACCCAAGTAATCACAGATTAAATAACAACAGGACCAACACAATCAGACTAATGAGACTGTGATGGCACTAATTAAGCAAGCATATAAATAGACTGATGAAACTCTACATTAGAGATGTCTCCCTAAGGCAGCTGATCATAAGTATCACCATCCTGAGAACCCCGAGGAGGACTAGTGGGAACCGGTGAAACCCCAGATGGAGTAGTACAATCAAGAAAAATATCCTTAGACTGGGGTTGCAGTCCATAAGCAAGATGATTTCCCTCCATATTATCCTCAGGTGGGACAGACATTCTAGTAGTTTTTCTACAAACATCAGATATTTGGGGAGACATGATCTTAAATACGAGTAATCCAGGAGTTAGAGAATTTTTAAGACAACTAGACATTATAGCCCAAAATAGAAAATAAGAAAGGTAAGCATTCCTAAATGCTTTGTAGCCTCCCCCTTATAAGGGTGTCATGCTACATACCCATAAAAAGGACTTTACTCAACTTGGCCCGATGGACACCCAATGACCTTGGACCTTGCTTTGATACCAAGCTTGTCACAACCCAAACCAGAGCCTAGTCGTGATAGTATCTCAAGCCCACCATAGGCCAGAAACCACCCCCTTAGACTAACATACAGAACATAATAAAAGAATACAGTATAAGACAACCAAACATAATGATAAAATGAATTGATAAGAAAAATATAACTAAGAGTCAAAACAAACAATCATTCCACACTTGTCAATAAAATCCTCTAAAACAAAAATACCAAACTAGATTTGGACATACCCCCGACCATGACAAAAGAGAATTCATAATACCCAAAATCTGAAAAGAAACCTAATGAAATAGCAGGGCATTCCGAATGATGGAGGCTCACCACGTCACAACTACTCAACCAACAAACCATACCACATAATACTGCATAAGAGTAACAGAAATCCCTAAGACCATACATCATAAAATAATGCAGCGTCCAGGAAAGGTCGATGGGATAACCACTAGAATGTAACTCATGAAAGTGATAAAATAAGGGCATGTTCAAAATCAGTCAAAACCACTTGCACACATTCATATATACATATATAGAATGTAGAGATAGGTTAAAGGGTCATGAACATAAGATTAAAAAATATTAACCTGGACTGTGTAGCTCTATCCATCTTAAGGGCACCCACGAGCTATATGGATTGAACTTCCCCTAATGAAGGGGCCCACAGCACGTGTTAGCTGCATGAATCGAGAAAATCCAAAGGATATCCAGAGACACCAAGGCTCCAGCCATCCCAAAAATATATTGTGTAAATCAAGCACATGGTCATATAGACCCCCACACCGGGAAATGTGGTTTTTCGTATTGGTCCCCCCCGGGACATCCACCTTTACGGTGAGCTACACAACCGCATTTAATCCCAAATTAAAACCATTTTACACATAATCCCAACCATAAACCAATGAGTCTTATTATAAGGCATTTACTACTTTGTATCTTATAAAATTACGCTTGCAAGCTTATAAAATCATGTCAACCCATTCCAATTAACCAAATAGACTTCCAAGTTCCTTTAAAAATCCAAAACCACGGCCACCAAGGCTTTTCAAATCCATTTTTATCCATTCATCCATAAATGTGATGCAATAGTTTCAAAAGTGAGTTAAATCATGCAAATTCCATATTTAAAACCAAAATCATACTGGTGGGTTGAGGTTAATGCCATTACCAAGCCAAAATCCATCAATTTAGGGAAACCCATGTTCCCCATTAAAAATTCCATAATAATGCACCCATTCAATCCCAAAAATCAACAATTTAAGTATACACAAGACATTTAAACCATGAGAAATATAATTCAAGTGATAATCATAAAAAGTCCTCAACCCAATTTCAAACCCAATAATTAAATCACATGAACAATGATTAAATCATATGCCATGGTATAGAATTCAAGTTAGGGATGTGAGACATTCCTGAAATACCAAGAAATTAAAGATATCTGAAGTTGGGAGCTTGAGGGATGAATTCCTTATGAACCTTAGTTTGCTCTAGCTTTGGGAGTTTAAGATAAAGAGAGAAAGTTTTATTTTTATTCGCTCAAGGCAAATAATCTATTTTAGTGTTTTTAAGTCATGGGATGATAGCTATATAGGGGGAAAAACTGAAATAACATTAATTAAAACATGCAGGAAAACTAGTGCCTGTCATCACGGCCTAGGTAACAACTCATAAAGTCTAACCATGAGTCGGCGCCTGGACTCTTTACCTGGGGATCAAAATATTGGTACCTAACAGTTATTACCACAAGTCACTCATCATGAATCATTATCTATCATCATAAGTAGTGACAAAACCTAGTGATCAAAGTAGAAATCTCGAGCAACATCACTATCATTGCAACGAGTCATAGCTCACGACTCGTTACATGAGGTAACGACTCATCACCTGAGTCGTGGTCATGGAAGTTATGACTCCATTATAGAAACCAGCTAATTTAAGAGTTTATCAGCCGGAGAGCCTAGAGTTCATGTAACTGAGGTGTCAAAGAACTCACGAGATAACTACAGGAAAAAAATTACTTAAATTACCCCTAGCTAATCCTAGCTTCAATTCAAAATTTCTTCACTATTTTTTACCTCACACTATTAATAATATAGTTAAAAATAGAAAAATTAAGCTTAAATTCGAAGGGGAAACATATACACCAGCTTTAGCTGCTAAAGAGGTACTTTTACCGCTAAAGTGGTATAGTTGAAGTGGTAGGGTCACCACTTAAGAACCTGCTGGTGATGTCAGTTGGCTTTACTAAAGTTGGTCCTTAGCCGCTAAAAAGGTAAAATGGCAACATAGGTAGTTGGTTTTAATGCCATTTGTAATTCCCCAAGAGTGTACTCTAGGCTCCACATGCTGCTTACAGTCTCGAGGGACCACAAGCTAACCCATGAGCTAGTATCTACTGTAAGCACTGAGTAAAACTGATAATGACATAACATATGCGGAATTTAACTGAGGAATTCCATAAGGTTTTAATTCATAAATATGATAAAATCTGTAAGGCATAACTGATAATACCAACAAAATGTCTGACAATAAAAACTGAAATCTGAGAAACTAACTATCTTAAATAGTCTGAAAAGCATCTACTGACTGACGGAGAAGTTGATGGGACAAACCCCCAACTAACTCCGACTGAATGGAAATGATTGAATTTGATAAATTAATCTAAGCTAAATAAATCATGTCCTCAAAATATGAGGACTCACCACTGCTATGGCTTATAGTCTGGAAAATCTATGTGCGATCCGGGAACTGAGCATCCGAACCTCTAATATGATACATCATAGCATAAGAAAAGAGTATGTGATTAGTATTTTGAATGTACTGGTATGCTAAATGAGGTAGGTTGATATGCATGGTTTCATGAACCTGAATAATAACTGTCTGAATATATATATAACATAAAGTACTAAATAGAGTACAAAAAATCTGTATATGCTGAGGAAATGTGAAATCTATAAATATTAAGGATGTATAAAATTTGTAAGTACTGAGAATACATGACAAAGCATAAACATGTTCTGAATATAATCTGTAAATATAGAAATACTAAAATCTGATAACTGAATCACTGATATGTGTATGCTATGGTCAAGCAACTAAAACTGAATTACTAAATTGATTACTAGACTGAGACTGTTGGAGCTATCATCTAACCGACATGCCCCAATGAGCAAGTTTGGGGTCCAACCTGTTACCCCAATTGGAAAGGTGTTAGTACCATTCCACGAATACTAACGCTGGTTATGTGGATCCACTATACTGATATATTGTCCCAAAGGACTAAGGGTGTCAAGCCTAAACTGATGGGTAACCCCTGCAAGGCAGTCAAGCCTAATCTGACGGGTGACTCCTCATATTCTACGCTGGCAATGTAGTTCTGAAGTACAGATACTACTACTAATGACTCTGCCTATCTAACGGGGAAGCTGCCATCCCTTTACTCACTCGGTGCTAAATCTTACTCCCAACTAAACTGACTCAAAATGCTGAATCGTTCTAAGTTTAACTGATTCTAATGACTGACTGAACTGATAATGTTCATAAATATTCTGAAACTATTCTGAAGATATTGAGACTAGGTGAATAGCTAAGTTCTTGGGTAGTCATAACCCCCAGGACTCAATAGTAATAATAATAAAATAGTACTGAACTTTAGGGACATAACATGGAGACATTTATTAAAAATCCATTCTTGTAGGCATTTCGTCAAACACTTGATATGCATGGTTTAGGATAAACATGGGAATAGTTTGGACTTGGAGTAATGGCATGATTTCAACATCAATAACACTTAATCATGATTTAATACAGTAAATAGCAATAATAAAACATGTGGGGTTTGATAACGACAACAATTTCATGTAAGAAAAGTATGAAATCAAGATTCATGGAGATTTATGGTTGAAATCATAATAACGTGTAAAGATCATAACTTTGCATGTAAAGTTGAATACTTGGGCTCCATGGGTGAAAGGAACGTATGGATGAACACTTAACATGCCTGAGTTAATGAATTCGTGAGAATTGATGGTGAATTCTTGAGATTTGATCTTTAATTTTTAAGCCTAGGGTTCTCTATTTGAGAGAGAATGCTCTTGATTTGGGAGGAATTGAATAAAATAATGACTAAGTAGATTTTTAGGGCATTAATTTCGTGTTTTGGACTGATTAGGGTCATGGAAAAAGACCAAACTGCCCCTGAAATAATTAAAAAAATTTGTCACTGGAATCCCAATTTTGACTCCAGGCGAAATGCATTACAATCGCATCGGGCCACTGGAAAATTGACAAACCAGATTTTGCCTAGTGGCGCGATGCGGTGCTATCGCATTGCGCCACTGGAAATGGACAATTCCCAACTGGACTTTTGGAGCGATGCGATGGTAATCATGATACCTCACTGGAAATTGACAACTGCAAAATGGCACATCAGCGTGATGTTGTGCTTACTGCGATGGCACACTGGAAAAGGAGGAACGCCATTTTGGGGTTCACCGTAACACGGTGCTGCTCATATTAAGCAACTACTTTCAAAAAAGTGTCATAACTTCTCACCCGAGTATCGGATTTGGGAAAAATTGGTATCATTGAAAAGATAATTCAATTTTGATGGGTCTTGAAAGGGAAAATTCTGAGTAAATAAAAAGATATGCTTGTTTGAAGTTGACTAAAGCAACATTCTTATAAAAATTTCAATCAGTAAGGATATTTTGATTCATCTAATAGATGGGAGTTATTTGAGGCCTTAATATACCTCAAACTAACTAATAAGACTAGCAAAGAGCTATAAGGTACCATGCATGAGCTTAAAACAATACGCTAACATTGGTTTAGATTTTTGGATTATTACAATATCTTCCCCTTACGAACATTTGTCCTCGAATGAGACTAGTTAAGCTGAAAGCACTGAAGAACTGAGATTACATGCTGAATATACATGATGAAAACGTGAGTACATGACTAAGTATGAAAATGACACATGAATGAATTGGTTCTGTGAATGCGTGACTGACATAAGATTGATATGTCGCTGAAACTGAGCATGGAAAAGAGAAATTCTATGAAGGTTGTTACCTTAAATTGAGTCTGAGTTTGTGGAGAAAAGATGAGGGTACTTGGTCCGCATATCTGCTTCTGCTTCCCAATTAGCTCCCACAACAGATTAATTTCGCCAAAGAACTTTGACTAGGTGAACTTTTTTATTCCTTAGTCTACGAATTTGTCGTTCAAGAATTTTGATTGGAAATTCTTCATAGAAAAGACTGTTTTGAACATCTATGCTTTCTAAAGGAACAACTATAGCTTGGTTACCAATACACTTCTTCAACAAGGAGATATGGAATATTGGGTGCACCGATGCTAAGTCTGTAAGCAACTCAGCCTCATAAGCCAACTTTCTGAAGCAACTCAAAATTCTGAAAGGGCCAACATATCGGGGACTAAGCTTCCCCTTCTTACCAAACCTCTTCACTCCCTTCATGGGAGAGATCTTTAGATATACGAAATCACCAATATCTAACTCAAGATCTTTCCTCCTCACATCTGCATATGATTTCTATTGGCTCTGGGCTGGCTTAAGCCTCTCACTGATCATCTAAACTTTCTCTAAAGCACCAAACACCATATCAGGCCCAACTAGTGTAGTTTTTCCTACTTCAAACCAACCAATCGGAGATCTACATCTTCTTTCATATAGAGCCTCAAATATAGCCATCTGAATCCTAGAATGATAGATGTTATTAGACGCGAATTCAATCAAAGGCAAATGGTCATCCTAACTACCCTTAAAGTAAACTACACATGCTCTCGACATATCCTCAAGGTTCCATCACCGGATTATATATGCATAAGAAAAGCTACTGATCTTAGCTAAAATTTGCACTTACTAAATTTGGCGAACAACTGATGGGCTCTAAGAGTCTGTAATACTATTCTGAGGTGGTCTGCATAATTATTTTCGTTACGGGAGTAGACAAGGATGTCATCAATAAAGACTATGATGAACATGTCCAAGTACTACTTGAACACTCGGTTCATCAGGTCCACAAAAGCTGTTGGGGCATTGGCGAGACCAAAGGACATGAATAGAAAGTCGAAGTGACCATACCGAGTTTTGAAAGTTATTTTCAGAATGTTACATTATCTGACTCTGAGCTGATGATAGTCAGATCTGAGGTCTATCTTAGAAAAATAACTAGCACCCTGAAGTTGGTCGAACAAGTCATCAATCCTGGGAAATGGATACTTGTTTTTTACTGTGACTTTGTTCAACTAGAGGTAATCAATACATATTCTAAGAGAATCATCTTTCTTACGTACAAATAGGATGAATGCGCCCCATGGAGAGACACTGGACCTGATGAATCCCTTATCTATGAGATCTTTCAAATGTTCTTTCAACTCTTTGAGTTTGCCTGAAGCCATTCTGTATGATAGAATAGAGATAGGTTGAGTATCTGGAAGAAGGTCTATTCCAAAGTCAATTTTCCTTTACGGAGGAACTCCGAGAAGATCTTCAGGGAACACTTCTGGAAATTCCCTCACTACTGAAACTGACTCAAGATTAAGAGTCTCAAAATTAGAGTCTTTGACTCGGACAAGGTGATAAATACACCCCTTGGATATCATCTTTCTCGCTCGAAGGTACTAAACAAGCTGACCCCTGAGAGTTGTAGTACTACCCCTTCATTCAAGGACTAGTTCATTTGCAAACTGGAAATAAACTATTTTGTTTATACAATCAACTGAAGCATAGCATGAGTGGAGCCAATCTATGTCGAGAATGATATCAAAATCCATCATCTCTAACTCTACCAGATCTACTAAAGTAACTTTCTGAGATATTGTGATCAGACAGTTCTTGTATACCTGCCTGGCTATAATAGAGACACCTACTAGAGTGGAAACTAAAAAGGGCTCTGCTAAGATTTTGGGACTGACTTCGAAGTTGGAAGCATTGTAAGACGTTACAAAAAAAAAGAGAAGCTACAAGGTCTAATAAAACATAAACATGTAAATGAAAGACTTGCAACGTACCAGTGACCATATCAGGAGAAGTTTCCTGATTCTGTCAAGACTGAAGGGCATACAATCTGTTTAGACGCTGACCACTGGTAGCACTGGAAGCGGTACCCAGCTGAGTCGAGCAGCCGACTGGAACTGATGACTGATGGGACTGGCCCTATTTGTGCAAATCCCTACCTTTCTGAGAAACTACTCGACACTCTCGAATACGATGGCCTAGCTTGCCATACCTAAAGCATAGATCACTGCCCGCTCTACACTCACCCAGATGGTTTCTACCATATTTCTGGCAAAGAAGATTTGTACGACCACTGTTAAAACTACCCTGTGACTTAGAGCCTGGAACTCTATCCCTATTATTATTTTTGAACTTGGGTACTGGGGCACTAGATGAAGATGGAGCTAGGACTGAAGATTTCTGATGAAACTGAGGATGGTTACCACCTTCTGACCATAGTTGATTGAAATTAAATCTACCTATTCTAGCCCTCTTATTCTCCCTCTCTCCTCCTTAGTTTTTTTCTCCTCAATCTATTTATCATGGGCCACAAACCTAGATATGTCCATCTCTTTAATTAGAATTGCGATCTTACACTCTTTGACCATACCATACTTATCTTAGACCTATTATCACCTACAACATGAGGAGCATACCTATTTTACTAAGTAAAGTTGAGGGAATACTCCTTAACACTCATGTTTCCCAGCCTCAAGTTAATAAACTCTAACACTTTGTCTTCCCTCAGCTCCAATAGGAAAAATCTATCTAAGAAAGTTGTAGCAAACTCTTCCTATTCTATAAGCCCTGCAATTGCATCTCTATCTACCTTCCACTGCTTAAACCATATATGAGCGATAACTTGTAACTGATAGGTAGCTAATGCAAAAATCTCACTAGCAGTTACCCCCATAATATATGTTACCTTTTAGACCATGTCTAATAATTCCTATGTATCATCGTTGTATTTGGATCCCAAAAACAGAGGAGGATTCATTCGGGTAAAGTATCGAATCCTAGATGCAGCAGTATTGGCCACTGGGTTGGCCAGAACAGTGGTTGGCTGAGCATTTTGAGCTGCTATAGAATGGGCTAGAGTAGTAAATATAGCCCTGAACTCTGCATGAGAAACATGCTCATTCAAGGGATCTTCCTTAATAGGTGGAGGTGCTGGCTGATTTACGTTTCTTCTTTTATTTGTCTTTCTAAGAGGTATGTTCTGTAAATAGAAGGGAAAATAGATTAGACAAAGATTTTAACATGAGCATATGCTCAGTCGCATGACATGAACACTGAAATAAGGTAAACTTTTCCTAAAATGCCTCAAAGCTTCTTGTGCATAAGTATGGAGCGCTTCACACCTATACACAAGACTACTTGACATAGCTTTCAAAGTTCTTAGGATACTTTAAAACCTTAGGTTATGATACCAAGTTTGTAACGCCTCGAGAATATACCCTGGGTGCTACACGGTGCTTACAGTCCTGAGGGACCACAAGCTAACCCATGAGATGGTATCTACTGTTAGCACTAAGTAAAACTGATAATAACATAACAAATGAAGAATTTAACTGAGGAATGCCATAAAGTTTTAATTCATAAATATGATAAAATCTGTAAGGCATAACTGATAATACTGACAAAATGTCTGACAATGACAACTGAAATCTGAGAAACTAACTATCTTAAATAGTCTGAAAAGCCTCTACTGACTGACTGAGAAGCTGATGGGACAAAGTCCCAACTAACTCTGACTGAATATAAATAACTGAAACTAATAAAGTAATCTGAGCTAAATAAATCATGTCCTCAAAATATGAGGACTCACCATTATTGTGGCTGATAGTCTAGAGAATCTATGTGTGATCCAAGAACTGAGTGTTCGAACCTATGATATGATACATCATAGCGCAAAAAAAGAGTATGCGATTAGTACTTTGAATGTACTAGTATGCTAAATAAAGTAGGCTAATATTCATGGTTTCATGAACATGAATAATAACTGTATGAATATATATATATATATAACATAAAGTACTAAATAGAGTGCATAAAATCTATAGATGCTGAGGATACAGGAAATC
Organism: Capsicum pubescens; assembly: GCA_030864215.1. Classification (NCBI taxonomy): domain Eukaryota; kingdom Viridiplantae; phylum Streptophyta; class Magnoliopsida; order Solanales; family Solanaceae; genus Capsicum; species Capsicum pubescens. Next base: position 220,219,093 of record CM061543.1, on the reverse strand, counting down.
TGTAAATACTGAGGATGCATGAAATCTATAAGTACTGAGGATACTTGACCAATCATATACATATTCTGAATATAATCTATAAATACTGAAATACTAAAATTTGATAACTAAATCATTGATATCTATATGCTATGGTCAAGCAACTGAAACTGAATTACTGAACTGATAATTTGACTGAGACTATGGGAGCTATCATCTAATCGGCATGCCCCAATGAGAAAGTTTGGGGTAAAACCTATAACCCTAGTTGTAAGGGTGTTAGTATCGTGCCACGGGAACTAACGTTAGTTGTGTGGATCCACTATACTGATGTACTATCCCACATGACTAAGGGTGTCAAGCCTAAACTAACGGGTGACCCCTACGAAGTAGTTAAGCCTAATCTGATAGGTGACTCCTGGCTATATAGTTCTAGAGTACAGAGACTACTATTAATGACTCTGCCTATCTGACGGGGAAGCCACCATCCCTACACTCGATTGGTGCTAAATCCTACTCCCAACTGAATTGAATCAAAATACTGAACTATTCTAAGTTTAACTAATCCTAGTGACTGACTGAACTGATAATGCTCATACTCTGAAACTATTCTGAAGATACTGAGACTAGGTGAATAGCTAAGTTTTTGGGTATTCATAACCCCCAGGACTCAATAGTAATAATAATAAAATAGTACTGAACTTTAGGGACATAACATGGAGACATTTATTAAAAATCCATTCTTGTAGGCATTTCGTCAAACACTTGATATGCATGGTTTAGGCTGAACATAGGAATAGTTTAGAATTGGAGTAATGTCATGATTTCAATATTGTTTCAGTAAATAGCAACATTAAAATATGTGGGGTTTGATAACGACAATAAATTTATGTAAGCATAGTATGAAATCAAGATTCATGGAGATTTATGGTTGAAATCATAATTTAAAATCATAATAACGTGTAAATATCATAACTTTGGATGTAAAATTAGATACTTGGGCTCCATGGGTGAAAAGAACCCATAGATGAACACTTAACATACCTAGGTTAATGAATTCATGAGAATTGATGGTAAATTCTTGAGATTTGATCTTAAATTTTGAAGGCTAGGGTTTTCTATTTGAGAGAGAGTGCTCTTGATTTGAGAGGAATTGAATAAAATAATGACTAAGTAGGCTCTTAGGACATTAATTTTGTGTTTTGGACTGATTAGGATCATGGAAAAAGACCCAACTGCCCCTGAAATAATTTAAAATTTTCATTACTAGAATCCTGATTTTTACACTCGAAACGATACGGTACAATTGCGTCAGGCCACTAGAAAAATAATGAACCCTATTTGGCCCAGCAGCATGACGTGGTGCTATCGCGTTGCACCACTGAAAATGGATAATTCCCTACTAGACTTTTGGCGCGACGCGATGGTAATCGCGATACCTCACTAGAAATTGACAACTGTGAAATGTCACATCAGCGTGACACAGTGCTTCCCATAATGGAACACTGTAAAAGGATGAATGCCATTTTTGTGTTCACAGCGATGCGATGCTGCTCATATTGAGCTACTGCTTTCACTAAAATTGCCTAACTTTTTTTCCGAGAATCAGATTTTGGAGAAATTAGTATCGTTGGAAAGATAACTCAATTTCCTACCATTTGGTGGGTCTTAAGCTAGAAAATTCTGAGTATAGCAAAAGATATGCTTGTTTAAAGTTGACTAAAGTAACATTCTTATCAAAATTTCAATCGGTAAGGATTATTTTATTTCGTCTAATAGCTGGGAGTTATTTGAGGCCTTAATTTACCTCAAACTAACTCATAATACTATCAAAGAGCTATAAGGTACCATGCATGATCTTTAAACAAGATGCTAACATTTGTTTGGAATTTGGGGTATTACACCATCAAACACTGGTTAAGTGATACACAACAATTAAAGCAGAAAAAGGCCGCTTAAGAGGTTGTACCATATTAGATACACTAGAGATTTTAAGCCAACTCATATATCTTTATTGGGTGTTCTATATTTGTTTGGATTCCCACACATGCAAATGAACTATGCTAGCTTACCAAATTTGACATTCTAGGCTCCATGGAATCATCTAAATTTCCAACAAAGATTGTTTCAACAAAAAGGATATCCAACACCTAATCTTTCATTTTTTTCAAATTCTAACCAATAGTCCAAAATGAGTTAAAAACCACAGAATTCGACTCAAAGGTCCCCTAGAGAAAATATATATTTTTGAGCTAATAAAATTATTAGAATTATCATCAGAGGCCATTTACCTGAAGTTTTAACCCAAGAACATTTTCTCAACATCAAAAGCTCTAAAATAGAAAAATTCACATTAAGAGAAGATGAAAGTCGTATTTTCATAGACTCTTGAATGATGAGGAGGACAGAGAATTCATGTTAGGGGAGTTGGATCACTTAGAGAAGTGTTGTGATTTTAGTTATTATTAATGTTTTAAGGTTTAGGAGGTTAGAGAGGCTATTTGCAAGATAAGAAGGGGTAGGAGAGAGGGCATGATAAGATTTTGGTGGATTTTTGGAAGTATACTGGCAGGGCAAGTTTAAGGTGGCTGACCAAATTATTTAATGGCATTATCAAGGCTGCAAAGATACCCTAAGCGTGGATATAGATTATGATGGTTCCTTTATATAAGAATAAGTGTGACATTTAGAGTTACAAAAACTATCGAGGTATTGAGTTGTTATGAAACAGGATGAAGATTTGGGATAGGGTGGTTGAGCGGAGTTTGAGGAGGATCGTGTCTATTTCTAAGAATCAATTTGGATTTTTACCTGGTCGTTCGATGATAGAGGTAATTCACTATGAGTTGAGACTAGTGGAATAGTATTGGAGAGGAAAAAAGACTTACACATGGTGTTCATCAACCAGGAAAAGGCATAGGCCAACTTCAAAATCGAACGAGATGAGGATTGCCCAAGATCATTAGGAACAAAGTCAAACGGATGTAAGGGGTGCCAATTGAATTCACTGGAAATCTATAACTACGTAAATATGATACAACTTATTATTATTTATGTATATATCTATGTTTCTAATTTAATATACGTCTATGGAGGTTCTTCGGAGATGCTTGGAGAAGAGAAGGGTCCTGGTAGTATACATTAGATCAATTAAGGACATGTATTATAATGAAAATACTCGAGTAAGGATGGTGGGAGGAGATTCAAATTATTTCCCTGTCGTGACAAGGTTTCCCCAGGGATCAACTCTTAGTCCACTTTTATTCGCCTTGGTAATGGATGTGTTAACATGACATATCTAAGGAGAGGAGACTTGGTGTATGCTATTTGTAGATGATGTAGTTTTTATTAGGTTTAGGTTGAGTAGGACCAAGATGGAGTACTTGGAATGCAAGTTTAAAGCTCAAGGCAGAAGGATGATATAGTAGTGAAGATGGATTGCTAAGTTGTAAGAAAAAGAGACAGTTTTAAGTATCTTGGGTATATGATTCAAGGAAATAGAGATATTAACGAGGATGTCTCTCACCGTATTAGGGAAAGATGGATTAAATGGAGGCTCACCTTAGGATTTTTGTGTGATAAGAAGGTTCCTCCTAAGCATAAAAGCAAATTATATAGAGTTCCAGTCCATTCAACCATGTTGTATGGAGTGAAGTGTTGGCCAGTCAAGAACTCTCATATCCAAAAGTTAAAGGTAATATTATTGAGGAAGTTGCATTGGATGTGTAGACTTAATAGGAGTGATAGGGTTAGGAATGAGACTATTTGGGAGAAGGTGGGAGTGGTATCGGTGAAGGATAAGATGTGGGAAGTGAGACTAAGATGGTTTAGACATGTGATGAGAATGGGCACTAATGCCCCAGTTTGTAGTTGTGAGAGGTTGGTTGTGGATGGTTCCAGAGGCTAGAGATAGGCCAAAGAAATACTAGAGAGAGGTAATTATATATAACATAGAGAAGTTACAGCCTACTGAGGATATTACCCTAGATAGAAAGAAATGGAGGACGTAAATTAAGGTAGAGGGCTAGTGTGTGTGGGTGAGTCATAATCAGTAGTTAGGAGTGCTTTAGTATAGCTTGGCTAGTAGTCTTAGGGCTTTGTACATAGGCTGGAGCTTCTAGTTAGGAGAGTTGGAGGAGGTATGTGCCTTTGGTTTCTTAGTGTATAGTATTACTTTGTGGGTGTCATAACTTTGTAATTTCATCTTATTTCATGTTTTTTACGACTCTGATTACTGTTATTTTTTCTTAAACGGGGGTCCTTAGAAAATAGCCTTGCTACTTCCTCAGAGGTAGTGGTGTAACACCGTGAATTCTTTTGGCCTCAGAGAATTCTTGACTTCTGTGCTCACTATCCAGGGTATGACTTAGGTAACTAGTCATGAAGACTCCTCACGAGTCATGTGTCTCCAATCATTATTGGACCAGTAGGTTTTTCATGGTTGTTGCTGAGGTCACACTTGAACCTCACGAGCCATAATGTGAGGTTATAAGTCATAGGGTGGGACTCATGACAAAACTAGTGAGATGGCTCAAGGTTGTTATCTTGGTAACTACTAGGACCCTGTAAACTGTAAGGTCAGGTCACGAGTCGTAGGGTGTGACTTGTGACCAAACCATTGAAGGCTAACCTGAGTCACTACCCAGACTACAGGTCTAGGCAACTATGAGTCTTTAAGTGACCCATAATGACTGGGCAACTTTTCCCTGTGTTTTAATAAAGGGAACTTTAGTCATTTCCCTTTTTCCCCAATTATGACCCATGACATAACATACCCTAAGGGACCCCATAACTCCCTATTACTCAATCTTAAACTCTCTCTAATTCTCCAAGCAAGGACAACTAGGGTTTCTACAGATTTTGCCTTTAGAACTTAAATTGGTTATTTCCCTCTATAATTGTAATAATTTCAGGTGTGTAATCTATTCCCTTAAACTTGTTTTCTCTAAAGGCATGGGTTTTATTATTATTCATGTGAATTTGAATGTGGATTTGATTTGGTTTGAGGGTTTTAAAATGATGGTTACTTGACTTAGATTTTCATTGCTATAATGCATTTATTTATGTTTTATTTATGTATTTTGAAATCGTTGGGTTCATGGGTATGGTGAATGGGATGGGGGTCGAGGCATTCCCCCAATTTGATGATTTTGGTTTGGAATTTGATTTTGGAAATTGTGTTCTATCAACCTACTTACATAAATGGCTTTGAAATATGGATAATCACATGATTTGGCTTACTCCCCTAAACTAATGCATTGCATAAATGGTCAAACAGACAAAATGGTGTTTTGAAGGCCTTGCTCGCCATGGTTTTTGATTTTAAAATGAAAGCTAAGGTGTCCTTTCATTCCCCCAACTTGATTTAATAAACTAAAGGATGTTGTGACATTCCCACAAGATTGATGGAATTGGAATGGCATAGTTATAAACTTGCAAGCATGATGGTATGACGATACCTATGATATATGCCTTAATGGATAATTCATTGGTTAAATGGTTTGGTTGTGTGAAAATGTTTTAGTTGAACTTAATGGGGGTTGTGTAGCTTACCGTGAAGGTATAAGTCCCAAATAGACGAACATTGGAAACTATCTTTGCCAGCGTGAAGGTCTTGATGACCATGTGCACAGTTCACACTATCAATATATACATGCATCCTGGATTGACGTGGGGTCGGTGCATTCCTTGGTCTTCATTGGATATCTCTGGTTCATATGGTTTACACGCATTGAGGCCCTTTCAGAAGAAAGATATGAACCCATATACCTTTAGAACGGTTAGAACTACACAGTCCAGGTTAATTTTTTAACTCTCATGCTAAACCTTATTCCCTATCCAAGCATATTATAATATATATATACATGTATACATATATATGTGTGTGTGTATAATTATTTTCTATGGTTTTGGAATGATTTTTGACTGATTCATCATGGCATTATTTTATCTCTCCCCTAAGTTACATGTTAGTGCTCACCCCTCTAACCTTTCCTAAACGTTGTATCCCAACATGATGTAGGGTTTGAAGATATTTTTGCTTCCTTGCACATTGATAGGTGATTTCTAGATTGCCCGAGAGTCAGCTTTAAAGTGGTTAGCTTTCATTTCTAGTAGACCCTCATTTCATGGTCTTGTCTTTACTTATGTCTTAGAATATTTAGGTGGGTTTTTGGCTATGGTCGGGGGCATGTCCAAACTTTGGTTGATATTTGGTTTATTAGGGGCTCTATGGACAGGATGTAGGTGGATTTAGTACTGTGGACTCTTAGATCCTATTCAATTGATTTATCTATCTTATTATATGTTTGGATCTTTATTCTATCCTGTTATATGTTTGGAACTCAGTTCTATCTTGTTATATGTCTGAAACTCAATTCTATCTTATTATATATTCACAATTCATCCGCTGCTAAATGTATTATGTTCTAGTTGGGTGGGTTAATGGGAGTGGTCTACACTCCTTTATGGACTTTAGATCCCCATCACGACTAAGCCTTCGTTCGGGTTGTGACAAGCTTGTTATTAGAGCCTAGGTTAATTGTCATTGGATGTCCATAAATTCATTTCAAGTAGAGTTTCTTTTATGGGTATGCAACGTACCATATTTATAAGCGAGAGGGTACAAGGTATTTGGGAATATTTCCATTTCTCATGTTCTATTTTCAGGATATAGAGTCTAGATCATTGAAATCTTCTCTAATTTTGGTTGTTTACATTTAATATCATGCCCTTCAAAGATCTGATTCTCGTGGAAACTCCTCTGTCCCACCTGATGATAATGTGGATGGAACTCATTCTACTTATAGAGTATAGACTCAGTCTAGGGTCCCTGCTCCTGACTACCTACGTAGAGTTCCACAGATCTCTACCAGTCCTCTGTGGGATTTCCAGGCTGATGATGTTCATGCCCCACTGCTCTAAGGAGATATTTCTAATGCTAAATTTCGTCGATCTATTCATCTTCTGAGCTAGTTGGTTACTTCTCATTCTTGTCAGCCTGATCATGTTGGTTCTATTATGCCATCTTCTTAGGTTACTAGAGTTGGTCAGTTTATGAGGTTAAATCCCTTGACCTTTATTGGCTCTAAGGTCAAGGAGGATCCTCAAGGTTTTGTCAATGAAATAGAGAAGATATCCAGGTTGATACATGCTACTGATGTGAAAAGTGTGGAGTTTTCCACATATTAGTTGAAGGATGTGGCATATCATTGGTGTAAAGAATGGGAGCAGTTGACGGGTGATGATGTTGAGCAGGCTATGTGGGAGGAGTTTGTAGGTACTTTTCTTGATCATTGATTTCCTCAAGAATTGAGGGAGGCTAAGGCTGAGGAGTTGTGAATTTAAAGTAAGGAAGGATGATTGTGAAGGAGTACGCTTTTAAATTTCACCAGCTATCTCTTTATGCCCTGGGAGATTGTATTTAGTATAAGGAAAGAATAAGGAAGTTTGCTTTAGGTTTATCTCAAGATTTGGTACCAGAGTGTAAGTCTATAATGTTGAATAATGACATGGACATCTCGAGACTTATAGTGTAAATATAGAAGGTTGAATATGAAAAGAGGAAATAAGCAAAAATAGGAGAGAGGTAGAATAAGAAGTTAGATATTCAGAGCAGGGTGGAGGCCAGCCAAACAGTGGTAGCGATAGTAAGAAGTGGGGCAAGAAGAAGAATTGGGGAAACTCTGGTTCATATTCAATGTTTAATGTTCCTTCTCCTAAGTCATCTGTTGAGCATTGTTTTCATACTAATAGTAGGTATAGGGCACAAGGTATCCAGTCTCAGGCTAGTGGAGCTTAGTAAGCCCCGTCTTATCCTCCTTATAGATTTTGTGGACAGATAAACCATGGTTATTATGATGAAAGAATAAATTTATGTTTCAAATATGGTCGGCCTAGTCATATTCAGAGGAACTGTCTATCAGCAAATGTTGCTATTGGAGCTAATAAGGTTTTGGTTTCTACTTCTTCAGCTCTTGCGCCAAAGGGTGCTACTTTTAGTACTGTCACTGATTGGAACTGTCTTTATGCTCTTGCCACCCATCAGGAATTTGAGTCATCCCCTGATATTGTTACTAGTACGTTACAAATTTTCTCTTGTGATGTATATTGTCTGCTTGATTTGGGGTCCACCCTTTCTTATGTGACCCTTTATGTGGCTGTTTATTTGATTTTGGTCTTAAGCGTATTTATGATCCCTTCTCTGTGTCTTCCCTGATGGGTGATTTTATTGTGATTAGAAAGATCTATAGGGATTGCATGGTGTCTATCTTTGGTAGGGAGACATTGGGGGATCTGATTGAGTTAGATATGGTAGATTTTGATGTTATCTTGTGGATAGATTGGCTCCATTCGTGCTACACTTCTCTAGATTGTTGGACCCGTAAGGTCATTTTCTAATTTCCGAATGAACCAATAATAGAATAGAGGGTAAGCTCCTTAGTACCTAAGGAAAGATTTATTTCTTTTCTTAGAGCCCAAAATTTAATTTTCAAGGGGTGTCTTTATCATCTAGTTTGGGTTAGAGTTTTTAGTTCTGAGGTTCCCACTTTACAATTTGTCCCTATTATTAATGAGCGTCCTGAGGTGTTTTCCGATGATCTTCGCGGTATTCCTCCCAATAAGGAAATAGACTTTAGGATTGATCTTTTGTCAAATACCCATCCTATCTCTATCCTCATATAGAATGGCTCCGACTTAGTTGAATGAACATAAAGAGTGGTTAAAGGATCTATTTAATAAGGGTTTCATTTATCCTAATGTGTCCCTATGGGGTAATCCTGTGTTTTTTGTGCGTAAGATGGATGGTTTCATTCGGATGTGTATAGATTATCAACAACTAAAATAAGGAGACAATGAAGAATAAGTATCCACTTCCTAGGATATATGATCTCTTTGACCAACTTCAGGGTGCTAGATATTTTTCTAAGATTGATCTTCAGTCAGGTTATCATCAGTTAAAGATTAGGGAGGTGGATATACCTAAGACTGCCTTCTGAACCTGATATGGTCATTGTGAGTTTTTAGTGATATAATTCTTGTTGACTAATACTTTGGCAGTATTTATGGATCTTATGAAATAGGTATTCAGACAATTTTTAGATTTATTCATGATCATGTTTATTGATGATATCTTGGTATACTCTAAGAGTGAGAAAGATTATATCAATCATCTCCGAGTAGTGTTGCAAACTCTTAAGAACCAGTGATTGTATGTCAAGTTTTCAAAGTATGAGTTTTGATTGAATGTTGTGACCTTTCTAGATCATGTTGACTCTAGTGACTGGATCATGGTAGATCCATAAAAGTTGAGGCAGCTAAGAAGTGGCCTAGGCCCACGACTCCAATTGATATTAGGAGCTTCTTGGGTTAGTCGGCTATTATAGTAGGTTTATGGAGAGCTTCTCTTCTATTGCTGCTCCGTTGACTAAGTTGACTCAAAAAAGGTAAAGTTTCTGTGGTCTGATGCTTGTGAGATTAGTTTTGAGAAGCTGAAGGATAAGCTAACTTCTGCTTCAATTTTGACCCTGCCTAAAGGTACTGATGGTTTGGTTATTTACTGTGATGCGTCTCGTATGGGACTAGGTTGTGTCTTGATGTATCATGGTAAAATTGTGGCTTCTGCCTTTAGGCAGCTCAAGGTCCATGAAAGGAATTATCCGACTCATGATCTAGAGTTTGCGGTTTTGTTGTTTGCGTTAAAGATTTGACTCCATTACTAGTATAGGGTTCATGTTGATATCTATTCATACCATAAGACCTTATAGTATGTGTTCACCTAGAAAGAGTTGAATCTCAGGCAAAGATAATGTCTTGAGTTGCTCAAAGACTATGATATAAGTCTTCATTATCACCCAGGTAAAGTTAATGTGGTTGCTAAAGCTCTAAGCAGGTTGTCTATGGGTAGCTTGTCTCATGTGAATGAGGCGAAGAGAGGATTTGTGAAGGATATTCACTAATTGGCTTATCTTGGAGTTCATCTTCATCTATTAGATTATGAGGATAGAGGTGTGATTTTTCAAGAGGTGGTGAAGTCATCTCTTGGTGCTGAGGTGAAGGAGAAACAATTTTTGGATCCTATTTTTATGCAGATTAAGGCCGATATGGGTCAGCAAAAGGTTATGGCTTTTAAGATTAGTGGTGATGGTATCTTGAGGTACCAAGCTAGATTGTGTGTTTTAAATATTGATGGGCTGTGAGAGAGGGTTTTTACTGAGGCTCATGAGTCGAAGTATACAGTTTATCTGGGTTCGACCAAGATGTATCATAACTTGAAGAAGATCCACAGGTGGAACAATATAAAGAAAGATATGGCCAACTTCATGGGTAAGCGTATGGTGTATTAGTAAGTGAAAGTTGAACATTTGAGGCTTGGGGGCATGTCTCAAGAGATTGAGTTGCCTATATGGAAGTGGGAGATAATCAACATGGATTTTATTGCTGGTTTTCTGCTGTCTCAGAATCAGCATGATTCTATTTGGGTCATCATGGATGGGATGACTAAGTTTGCTCACTTTTTGCCTGTGAAGACTACTTACTCTGGAGAGGATTATGCTAAGTTGTTTATCCAGAAGATTATCAGATTGCATGGTACTCTAGTTTCAATTATTTTGGATCAAGGTGCATAGTTCTCTTCTCACTTTTGATGTTCATTTCAGAACGGTTTGGACATGTGGGTGAACATTAGCATCTTGTTCCATCCTCAAATAGATGGACAAGCAGAAAGGACCATTCAGAATTTGAAAGATATGCTAAGGGCTTCCGTGATTAATTTTGGTGGTAGTTGGGTTGATCATACCTCTCATTAAGTTCATGTATAATAATAGTTATCACTCAAGCATTAGAATGGCTCCTTTTGAGCCCCTTTATCATAGGAGGTATAGATCTCCTATCGGGTGGTTTGAGGTTGGTGAGACTAGATTGTTTGGTCTGAACTTTCGTTCACCAAGACATGGAGAAGGTGAAGGTGATCAGGGATAAGCTTAAGACTACTTAGAGTAGCCAAAAGTCCTACGTGAATATGAGGCACAGAGAGTTAGAGTTTGAGGTTGGTGATTGGGTATTCTTTGAAGTATCTTCTATGGAGGGAGTGATGAGGTTTGTGAAGAAGGGGGAGCTTAGTCCCCATTATGTTGGTATGTACTTAATTTTAAGGAGAGTGGTAAATGTTGCTTATAAGTTGGATTTGCCTTCGAGTTTCTGTTCCATTCACCTAGTTTTCGATGTGTCGCTGTTGAGGAAGTGTGTGGGTGATGCTTCTTGGTGGCACCTATTGAGAATATTGGTATTTCAAATTCCTTGACTTAAGAAGAAGCCCCAGTTGAGATTGTGGATAGGTAAGTCCACCATTTGAGGACTAAAGATGCAGCTTCGATGAAAGTCCTTTGGAGGAACCATAAGGTAGAAGAAGCTACTTGGGAGGCTGAACAGGACATGAAGTCCAGATATTCATTCTTGTTTCCCGGGTTGGATAATCATGCATAAGGTATGGGTTTTCCTACTCTCTTTGTTTTTTTACTTTGTTAAAGATTTTCTGATTGTATTCGTGCTAATTGATATTAGCTCCTCGTTCAAGAACAAATGATCCTCAGAGGGGAGAGGGGTTTTGTATAATGACCCTATTTTCTGGAACCAAAATGTCACACGGTGCTCATGATCCCGAAAGACCACAAGCTAACCCTCTACTGATATTGTACCTGAACACTGCATAATATAGATAATAAATGCAAAAACTGGCCATAAGGTTCAAAATATCTAAAAATACTCAAAATTGAAAACTGAATACTGATATATCTATCCGAAAATCCTCTAAAGTGTCTGAACTGTGGAGTTGATGGTACATGTACCCAACTAACTCCGTCTACTAAAAATAAACTAAGTCTAATACAATAATAATAAAAATAAAGGATCATCCTCGACTGAAGAGGACTCACTGCTATGTCTACTGCTGCTGACTGGGACTGAGCTGCTAAGGGTACTCTGGATCCCGTGCCTCCGAACCTATGGTGTCAAATAAAACACCATAGCACAAATACATCAGTACGGGAATGTATCGAGTATGAAGATGAGGTAAGGATAAATTAAAGGACTCATGCATGAATAATTACTTAACTGAATAATCATGAGAGTACTGAATGAGAACACATGCATGAATGCACGAACCATAATTGAAATCATCGTTACTCGAAATACTGAAACTCGGATACTACTTTACTGCCATCTGAACTCACTATTAATGCCTGAGATACTAAACAATGAATCATCTGATACTTATAACTGAGTACTAGAGTTGAGATCAGTCTTATCTAGAGAGTGATCTCAAAAATTGATGATACTGAAACTGATTAACTGAATCTACTCATATCAATGACTGAATTCTGAGTTTTCTACTCTTGAGTTGATTGACTGCATTAGAGATCAAACCTCTCTAACGAATAATTTTAGAATCTACTATCAATGATAAGAAAAGATTATATCTGAGATTAAACCTATCTAGAAGAAGATCTCTGAATCTGATAATAAGAATACTCAACTGAATCTGAGACTGATATTAAACCTATCTAGCGGGTGATCTCTAGATCTAATAATGAGATTACTCAAATGAATCTGAGACTGAGATCAAGCCTATCTAGCAGGTGATCTCTGAATCTGATAATGAGATTACTCAACTGAATCTGAGACTGAGATCAAGCCTAGCTAGTGGGTGATCTATGGATCTGATAATGAGATTACTCAACTGAATCAAAGACTGAGATCAAGCCTATCTAGCGGGTGATCTCTGGATCTGATAATGAGATTACTCAACTGAATCAAAGACTGAGATTAAGCCTATCTAGCGGGTGATCTCTGGATCTAATAATGAGATTACTCAACTGAATTTGAGACTGAGATCAAGCCTATCTAACGGGTGATCTCTGGATCTGATAATGAGATTACTCAACTGAATTTGAGACTGAGATCAAGCCTATCTAATGGGTGATCTCTGGATCTGATAATGTGATTACTCAACTGAATCTGAGACTGAGATCAAGTCTATCTAACGGGTGATCTCTAGATCTGATAATGAGATTACTCAACTGAATCTGAGACTGAGATCAAGCCTATCTAATGGGTGATCTCTGGATCTGATAATGAGATTACTCAACTAAATCTGAGACTGAGATCAAGCTTATCTAACGGGTGATCTCTGGATCTGATAATGAGATTACTCAATAACTTTATATGGGACCATGCCTATCTAGCGGGTGGTCCATGAGTCAATGGAACTATCTGAGTTCCTCACTGAGATAGATGATTGTATCTGACAGTCCTAATTTCTGAGTTCTTTTCTGAAGACTGATACTGAAATTGTAACTGTGGGAGTGCTCACTTAACCGACATGCCCTGAATCTAAACCGGTAGGGTCCAACCTATAACCCCAGATGGAAGGGTATTAATACCGTGCCACGGGTAAAGACCTCTCTGGTCAATACTCTCTAACGGGTGACCTCGCAAAAAGTCAAACCTAAGGCAGTATAATAGTCAAGCCTCTCTAACGGGTGACCTCGCAGGAAGTCAAACCTAAGGCAGTATAATAGTCAAGCCTATCTAACGGGTAAAGACCTCTCTGGTCAAGCCTCTCTAACGGGTGACAAGCCTATTCTAACGGGTAACTCCTGCATCCTGCGCTGTATACACAGTTCTGGAGTTCAGGGATTGCTCCTAATGACTCTTCCTCTCTAACAGAGAGCCTCCATCCTTGCACTCACTCGGTGCTAGCTCCTACTCTTAACTGAAAGACTCTTAACTAATTCTTAACTTAAACTGAACTGAATCTGATACTGATCATATTTCTCGACTGATCTGACTGAGCTAAGCTGAATTCACTTGGTTTCTTATCTGACGGAATACTACTGAATCTCGTTATCTGACTGCATGACACTGAGTTTCGAATTGAACAATTGAATACTACAAGGTCTGAGCTGAGTACTGAACTGAGGCTAGAATACTAGCGATACTAAGATTACTGAGATTTCTTAGATTTCTTAAGTTATGTATCTATCTGAGAGTACAGAGTTCTATAACTCACTGAGTTCTGAGAATCGTGGCTTGACTGAGATTATCGAGAAAACTGACACTAGCTCTAGATTGCAGCTAAATTGTCGGGTATAAATACCCCTAGGACTCGATAACATAAAAGTAAAACATAACCATTCTTGAATAATCAAGACCATGGACATTTATTCACCATCACAATCACTAGAACATCTCTTCAAGCATTTAGCAATCATAAACATGTAATAACATAGGGAAACATGTTATTGGCTCATACTCTATTCAACAAGGTCTTGCATCAAACACTTAGCATGTATTAATGTCTTAGCATGTATCAAAGAGCACATAATTGGGAGAACTTCATGCTATCATTTCATAATTCATTCACTAAGGCTTTTCAACAAACACTTGGCATTCATGGGCTTGCACACAATTGGGGATTTCTACTCAACATGCTATAATGGCTCTAATTCGTTCACATAAGCATTTTATCAAACATATGGGGAGCATGATTTGCTTATTCAACAATTTCTACAATTAATTGACATGAACACATCACCTAACAAGCAACTTGAAGAGGGTTTATCATGAACATCACATGAATATCACATACTAGGGTCAAAACTTGAAACCTCATAAACAAAATATGAATTAGAAACTCAATAATAGCATGAACTCCAATTTCAATTCACATGAATCATAAAAACTCATAAACATAAGATCTTTGAAATTTATAAAAGGGTACTTGAACTTCTTGGATGAAAGGGACCCAAGAATCAACATCTGCATACCTTAGTTTCTTGATTCTTGAAAAGTTAACGGAGGAATCCTGATGACTTGGGTATTGAATTAGGAACCCTAGGTCTAGAGAAAATATTTTGATTTGGGGAAAAAATTTGATGAATAGAGAAGTATTTTTGTTATTTAGGGTATAGATCCCTTATATAGACTAGTTTGGGGCTTTAGTAAATTACCAATTTGTCCTTTAAATTTAAAAACGGAATTTGAAAATCCCGATTTCACATGTTGGCGCGACGCGGTGGAATCGCGCCAGCTCACTGGAAACTGGAAAATTGGGAAACTGGTTGGTGGCAAGACGCGGTGAAAATCGCATTGCCACCTTTATTGCTAACTGAAAAGGCACCGCGACGCAGTGGAATCGCGTTGGTGCACTGGAAATTGACAACTCTGAAATTAAGCCTAGGCGCGATGCGCCATAATCGCGGAGGCTCACTAGATTTTGACGATTGCCATTTTGGCTGGCTCCACGACGCGCTAAAGTACCAGGTGGTACACTGTCTTACTAAAATGGCTCTAACTGTTTTTCCCGAGTGTCGGATTTGGGTGAATTTGGTATCGACGGAAAGCTTATTCAATTCTCTACATCATAAAAAGTCAATATTAGGGAAATTCTACATGGTTTAAAATACTTCTCACTTAGAAATACACTTCTCAATCTTTTAGGACCGGATTAACACTTTACTAAACACGCTCTAAGGCTCAGACTACGAGAGAATTTTGCGGGGTCTTACATTATGTAACACCTCAGATTTTCTTGCCCTATGAAAATTCTTGACTTTTGTGCTCACTAACCAGGGTACGACTTAGGTGATGAGTCGGGAAAATTCCTAATGAGTCGTGTAGCTTCAATTATTGTCAGGCCAGTATGTTGTCCATGGTTGCTGCTAAGGTCATGAATCGAACCTCATGAGCTTTAAGGTGTTGACACCCAATTTTGGATCTCCATACTTAAAATTAACGCATTTAGGCTCTCTGATTGTTAAATAACACAATATGTAATTTTTCACATATCTTTTGCAATTGTTAATATATTGTTGATAACCATCACTATTTTACAATTTTTACTCATTTATTGCCATACTTTAATTTTACATGATTTATTGAAATTATCTTTATTTTCTTAAAATTTAGAATTTTTATAAATTTATTATTATTTTAATATTTTTTCATAGTCATTTACATACGTACACAGCATAGCACTGCAATTTTTACTGCACAGTATAATTTTAATTATTTATATCATAATGTATCTTTTTTTAAAATAATTATATTTTTTTTAGTATTTATATTTTTCTGTAATTATATATCGACATTTATTATTTTATACATTATTTAAAATGACCTGCAAAAAGTAAGTCAATTTATTTATTTTAATACGTAGAGTAATAAATAAATTGAGTCAAAATCTCATCACTTTTTTTAAAGAATGACATTTGAAGTGACATTTAAAGGGTGACTTTTGGACTAAAGGGTATTTTAAAAAGATAAGGTAGGACACTTCTTTTTATTTTTTGGACAATAAAAAAGGTTAATTTTATTTATAAATAATGAAGTCTTTTTTTTTCACAGATACACACATACAGCACACAATATACGTACAGTACAATACACCCACACGCTCAAATCCCCATTCTCTCTCTAATATCCCTTTTTCTCTCCGCGCTATTCACTATCGTCGGAGCTCCGGCCACCACCCACCATCACTTTTGCCCCTCACTTTATTTTCTGCTCTCACTGATCCCTCTCTCTCTCCTCTTCTCCACCGCTGCTGCTCGCCGGAGTTGATGGCCGGCGAGCTCTAATCAAACCCCCAGATTCGGCGACCCCAACTCCCTCTTCCCCGTTCTCCGTCACCAAGCCACTCCGACGCACCACCATCACCAACTGCTCCAATGAGTAGCTCTCCAGCCACCATACCGCAGCCACCATGTCCCTTTGGTTTATTTTTTGTTACGAAAAAAGTGGTATTTTCACCACCGCTATTTGACCCACAGATTCGATAGCATTTTAATTTTGGGTGTTGATCTGGTGAAAACCGTTGAAGCAACAACATTTACATCACGTAGTCAATTTGTTGTCTCTGTTAGAGGGGTTTTCTAACGTTTTTTTTATATTTCAATGTTACTTGTACATATTTGGCAGACTTGGGAATATTCCGGTGAGCCTCATGATATCGAACAGCTTTCTTATGTTTGGTTTCAATTGTTGACGCCCTCGTTATCATAGTATTTGTTGGAAGATTTAACATGATTTATTTTTTGATGAACTTGCTACGGTTGCGCTATTATTATGCTATCACTGACTGTTTTGGGCAAATTTTCCCCTTTTTCTTTACTGGTTTGATTTTGTGACTAATGAGGAACAGATACTATACTACTTGGGCCAATGAAATTATCTCTCGTCGATAGACGAAGCTCTCTCTTTATCATCTAGTGTCAAATACAACATCCTTTTTCCTTCTTGCGAATCACGAGAGCGCCTAGCGCCGAGAGGAGCAAAGTTCATTTGGTTATTTGAGGTCATCCCATTATAAAAGACGAATTTTATTTTATAAAGTTATTATTTTATATTAAAGCTAACACTGGCCAATGAAATCATCTATACATCCGAATATTTGAGTTCAGTTCATTACAAAAGAAGGATTTTATTTTATCAATATTATTATTTTATATTAAGGATTGATATTTGGCCAATGAAAAAATTACCGGCGTTTTTTGAGGCCTCCACAAATAAAAAGACAAATATTACGTATACAAATACGTAACAAAATAAATATTTTGAACGATGAAAAAATCTTTATAATATTTTAAAACTTTATCTGAGCCCACTGTTTAACAAAAATTACATTTTTAAATACATATATACACACGTATTTTTTCAATTTATTTTAATTATTGTTTATTTGTTACTAACATTTTTATTACGAATGTTTATACAAGTTATCAAGAATACTTGTTGGGAATGATATTCAAAAAGACTTTAAATTGTGTGTTTATATTTTTCTTATTCTTACACTTGTATAAATGTTAATCATAGTGAAATTTTATTTTTGGGGTGTTGGACAAGATATTCTTTATTTACGCAATCTTCACCACTCGTTTAGACAAATTAGGCCGTTAATATTTATATAAAAATATTAGATTGACTTAGATTATTTAATCAAATAATTTATATTTTCTACATTAAGAAATATTATGTTTTTCTTTAAAATAAGTTTTTTCTCTATTCAATTTTATCTTTTTTTATACACATATACTAATATAATTTTATTTATATTATTTATGATAAAATATATATATTATTTTATTACACTTACATAAAAGTATCAAGTTAATCAAGTAATTCACATATTATGTAGTCTTTTCTTCTCAAATAAATTTTACTTTTCTTTGTAATTTTAATTAAATAAAAATATTACTTGTAAATATTTTTTCTGGCACATCAAAATATATTTTTTTTCACACATCATAAAATACATATCTTTTACATATTTTTATAACAATATGTTTTATTTATATATTTAATATACATATACCTTTATTGAGTTTTAAACATTTAAATTTTTTTAAAAAGAATTCTTTTATACTTAACACACATACTTTTTACTTTATTTTAAATATACATCCTCCCTCTTTGATAAATTTAGTCTAGTCGGGTACCACAGTTGTGGATCCCGACGGGTGCCTAATCCCTTCCCTTTGGGATAATTTGAACTCTAGCTAGAATCTCAAATGGTTTTTGCAGACTGAAATATAAATCACACGTGTTAGTAATTAAAAAGGTTTTCTTATTTTTCTTAAAATTTAGGTGGCGACTCTGTACAAAATTTTAATTCCTTTTTAGAGTCCACGAGTCGTGCTTGTTTAACCATGGAGAAAATAGGGCATGATAGAATGACGACACTTCTGGGGATGCACATCAGGTTCTAACCATGATAGACTCGATTTTGCATTCGAGGAAGGTATTTTTACATTTTGCATACGATTAAATTCTTTGATCCTTTATTTGTTTATTGATAAATTTTTTACATTATTTGCACAAATTAGTTTTGTTATTTTCTTTGATTAATTATTTATTTAGTACAATATATCTGTACATTGTAAAAATTACTATGCATTATTTTTTATTTTATTTAACAATAGTCATAATTTCATCGAGTCTTTGGTCGTACACTTCACACACGGTGGTTCATGTGGGAGGTGTCTTACACTCTCCCAAACCTTCTTTGAAATTTTATAGTTTCAGAGTTGGTGCATTTAGGTTCGTGTGCCTTCTCGCAATTGTTCAGTTTTACTCTCAGCCGTTTAGGAAAATTTCTATTCTAGAAATAGGTCACGCCATGTACAAACTCACAGATAGGTTTGAACTACGTTTTGACTTGATTCTTGTCCTGACAAGATACCTAGGCAACCCTGCATTAGGGTTCGGTCTCTTAACCGTTTTAGAATAATTTCTTCGATATTCAAAACTGGGGCAATTTTTCTAGAACAGTTCAAAGACGCCCTTCAAAAGCCTTCATGAGTGCAAATTAATAGTTCCTCAAATCCAAATCTCATTGACATTAGTGCCTAGCCGACCTATCTTTAGATTTTTACTCAATTTTACTTAGTTTCTTTATTCGAACGTCGTGAACTATTAAATTTATGACATATCCCTCCCCACTCTCTAAAATAAGAATTTAATATTTTTTCAATTATAATAATCTCGCCAATTGTGGCAAAATATTTTCATAATTCCTTTAATGTCTGACTTTTTCAATCTTGTCAGCATACTGAAGTTGTGTCAAAGCTCTCCCTATGAATGACATCCATTCTCTCGATCATTTGATCAGAACAATTTTTTATGTTAAAAATAATTTTTTCCGGATCTTCTTTCATATTATTTTCGAAAATGACCATTATTTTCTTTACAATCATACATTGCATACACAAATTCACAAATTTTGCCTGAACTACGCAGACCTGATTTTTGTTTTTACAAGATACATAGGCAACCCTCATTTGGGTTCGGTCCCATTCTTTAAAAAAAATAAAATTTTGATTTGATTGATACCAATACAGTTAGGAGTGTGCATGAGAAAGAATAATTTGGTATGATGTAAAGGATTGGTAAACCATAGATTCCTTTGATACCCTTTATCACACCTGAGTAACACTTGAAAATTCTCTTGCATACATCTACGACAAGAATGAAGCCTTCCTCATCGTCTCATGTACATTGTGTACTGAGCTTTAGTTTAATTCATTGCATTACATTGTTGATCTAGAACTTGGCCTAAATATCTGTTGAGGCAAAATTCTAACTTACACTTGGTCGAGGAAAGGATTGTAGGCCTTCTTTGATCCGATTGAGCCTTTCATATCCCACCAAATAACATTAACCCCTAGCATTCCCTCTTTTGAGCCTAAACTTTTTCTTTGGACAACCGTATCTGCGTCTATACCTTTTTGAGTGCTTACATGCACTATCCCTCTCTTGGTCCTACCTCCTTGAGCGTACTAAATACGTGCAAATTATGGACAGATATCCAAGATCAAAGACGCAAAACGCAAAGAATATACTGTCCTAGATGAATAAATTAAAAAAATGACTTCAAAAGGAGCATAAACCCCACAAAAAAGAGAAAAAAATAAATATAGTTTCTTGAGAAAAAAGGGGGAAAACTCCAACACACGATTCAAAAGAAGTCAAAGAAAATGCAAAATAAGGGGCAACGAAAAACAACAAATAAGATCACGCGTCAAAGCACAACAAATGTTAAAAGCACAAATGCAGTGCAATGCTCATTGAGGAATTAGTCACTTTTATCCCAAATATTATCCTACCCATCCCCGAGCCTGCATTACAAGACGATACCATGTCCTACAAGATCTTATTTCAAGTGTTCTCACATTAGTGGATACTTTCATGAAGGTCAAGTCTATGGTATCACAATTGTATGCATTGAATTTCTTTCTGAGTGTGAGCGTATTTCTCTAGATGTTTTCAAATTCAAAAAGAAAAATTACTTAAATATGTTCGAAATTGGACTTTATTTTACTCAAATATGTGCAAAATGAGACTTTCTTTTTGGAGAGGGCACTTAAAACATGAGAATAAGCATAGCGCAAAATCTCTGTTTGGAGCAAGATGAACAAGTCTTATCGATACTTAGGTATGCCTGAGGTACCATCTGAAACTATAGAAATTACCCAGTCGATCTCGATTAGCTGGGAAAGAAATGGAGGAATTCTTATGCACACTGCTAATTATTGGTACCAACTGAAGTCAAGAAACGATCGTGTCTTCTTCATCTTTCAGTAATTTTTATTAAAAAAATAAAAATAAAAACTCTTTCTTTTTCAAGACACCCACTTTCACTTACAGGCATTTTTCTTACCTTTCATTCAAGGTGCTCACTTTCACATACATGTATTTTTTAATATTTATTCAAGGCACCCAGTTTTAAAATATGGGCATTTGTCTTTTTCTTTCAAGCACATACCTTTAGATACCAACATCTTATTTTTCAGTCATGCGCTCATCTTTGAGTCTTTTATATTTTTTTTAGACCCATCAATCGAGAGGTTATTACATTTTTCTCCCAGTTGAGAACTTTTTACATTTTGATAGCCCCACCAGTCAAAAGGGCTATTAGATTTCGAACACCTCACTAGTTGAAAGCCTCAGTCTTCATAGACAATCGAAGACGACAATCTACATCAGTCTCCGTGGACAATCAGAGATATTATGCAATAATCAATATATTCTTCGTAGACAATCGAAGACAACATTTATGACAGTCTCTATAGACAATCGGAGGCATCATTAAGTCTCCATATACAAGTGGAGATATCATACACGATTGATGTGTGAGCAAAAGCTAACACATTTAATGCTTTTTAGCTCAAAATAATTGTGATTCCTGAAGCAACTCTTGTATTTTTTATGTGTTTACTCATGATATTGTAGTAAAAGGCTGAAGGAATGAAAAGAAATGACAATGGAGTAAAAGAGTTGAAAATCTGAGCAAAAGAGAAGAAAGCATGGCTGACGACCTCCGTGATAAGTCGTCAGCCTTGTGATAGGCTATCAGCAGCGGCGTCAACCTTAACTAAAAACTTGATCCTGAGAGAAAGTTTTGACGACGTCGGTGATAAGGCATCAAGACGGTGATAAGAATCACAAAGGGCGTCAGCCTACACCAGAGAATTGAGCTTGAAGAAGAAATCTGACGACGTTGGTGATACGCCGTCAAACCCCTGACATGGCGTCAGCTTGGGCGTCACCTATTCCGAGAACTTTATTAATTTTGTTATTTTATTTCCTTAATCAGGATTTAGTATAAATAGCATCTTTTAGGGTTTTTAAAGATTCATTCATCATTATCTATCAGACATTAACTCTAAAAGGAGAGATGTACTTTGCTCTCTTTCATAAAATATTCTTGTGTTTCGTATCAACTATTTTTGGGTTTCTACCTTGTGATTAAATTGAAGGAACTACTTGTTGTTTTTTCATTCATTCGTAAGTTGATCATTATCATCATGAATTCAACTTGTCATTTCATTCTTCAAATCATGAGTGGCTAATTCCATTAGCCGGAGTTATGGGATCCATGGATTAGGGTTTGATATGATGCTAGGTGTTTAACGGATTCAAAGAGTTGTAGAACATATTGAAATTATATTGTTTTAACTGAAATCTAGTGGTTGCAGATATTGGATTATGCCTTAGGTTTTATTTGCTTCTAACAGAGAAATAGACTATAGGTCCTGAATTATCAACAGGGACTCGAAAGCTACCAACCTTCTGTTTAATGATTGATGTCGTAACTGGATTAATCTACCTGAGATAACATCCTCTTGGAAATAGATAAGTTATCTAAGTTCGAGAGAATTAGATAATAAATTGTTTGGTGAGGTCGAGAGATAAGTCAGAAAGTATCATAGTCAAGGATATTTTGTTGTTTCTACTTACTCCAAGAATCCCAAGCATTACCTAGTATTTGTTAACTCCCAATAACCATGGTGAACATAACTTTGGTTTCCATTTATCTTGATTACAAACAATAAAGTATTGAAAGTGACATTTGACTTTCTGTTAAACTTAAACCCCCATCCTTCGGAAATAGTAAACTATCAGTAAAGCATTTCGTAAAGAAATCGAAGCTCACACCCTATTTCTTATGGGATTCGACCCCAACCTAGTTGTGTTTTATATTGACAACGATCTCTTACACCCATTCAAGAGTGTAATTTGAGTGTTATCAAAAATGGCGTCGTTGCCGAGGAATACAATTGTAGACTAAAAGTTTGTGCGCGAAAATTTGTTGATAGTTAAGTTTCCTTGATTTACGTTTATTTGTTGTTGTTTTTTATTGTAGGTACTGTATTGTTTATTCTAAACACAAGAAGTTTCGGAGAACCACTATTACTAATCAATCCGAAACCTCAACTGATAGGAAGAATGGCTGAACAACAGGAAGCAGAAAGACTAGCTGCTATGGACAGGGCTCAGGTGAATGTGCAAAATTTGGGGCAACAATCACGTCACCAGAACCCTAATGATGAAGACTTGGGTGATGAGGAATTGTTGAATCCTCAAAACCCAAGGCAAGTTGAACAAGTTTCTGCACCAGTGCAGCAAAATATCCACAGAAATCGTCCAGTTCGAGAAAGATATGGGCAACAGCCTATGCAATATGAGGATGATGAAGGCGATGAAGGAATGGACGGAGCTGGTGCAACGGGTGCTATTATTCCACCACCGTTGGCACCAGGTGCAAAGTTCATCATAACAAGTATCATGATCCAACTCCTGAATCTAAAGGGGTTATTTGGAGGCTTGCCTAGTGATGATCTGAACATGCATTTGGTGAACTTCATCACCATCTGCAAATCCTTTAACAATTTGGGAGTGAGCCAGAATGCGATCAGGTTGAGGTTATTTTCGTTGTCTCTGTCTGGAGAGGCAACAATGTGGTTGAATAAATTAGAGTTCGATTCTATAACCAACTGGAGACAGTTAAAAGATGCATTCATAGAATGGTTCTTTCCACCCTCCAGAAGGGTACAGTTGAGGGACGAGATTAGCAAATTCAGACAGCTTTTGACTGAAGCACTGCATGAAACCTGGGAAAGATTTAAGAAGAAACTTGCACAATGTCCGGACCATAATATGACGGATTTACACTTGATGGAAGAAAAAAAAACCCAATCCAAAGGTACCTCATCTACCTAAACCTATTGCAGTGGAGGATAGTGATGATACTGAGACTACCACCCTAGCTGAGAGTGAATCTTCTGAGCAAGAAGGTTCTAAGCAAATTGAGTCTGAACAGCCTGAGTCTGAGAAGGCTGAATCTGAAGAACCGGAGGCAGAACATGCTGAGTCTGACAAAGTTGATTCTGAGGAAACATCCTCTGAAACTCCCTCAACTGAGAATCAAGATGAGAAGGAACCCCCAGTTTGGGGAACTTTGATAAAATATAAGAATTCGGAGGTCCGAGAGAATACTAGATAGCAGATTCCTGAAGCAGAGAAAATCTTCCTCAAAGGGTTGATTAGAACAAAAAGAATATCTGCTAGACGGCTAGTATTTCCAGAGAAGAGAGTCATCATCACAGGATTGCCTGGGTATCCTGCAGTTGAGAAGAAATTCAGAGATTATGGGCTGGGATGGACTGCTAAGGAATGTAAACCTTTTTATCCTACAGTAGTCCGGGAGTTCTATGCGAACTACCAGGCTAGATTAAAAAGCATGTGCAAGAGTGGAGAGACCACAGCAGACCATCCTTTGCTGACCAGAGTTCCAGTTCGTGGGGTAAATATAGATATTTCTGATACGACTATCGACAGATTTCTACATGGACCCAACTTCATTCCTCAGGTCACAAATCCTGCATTCTACTATCGTCTAAAGAGTAAGGATGACCAGCATCCTTGGTTAGCTACACTTATAGCTGAGGGAGATCCTTTATTGCTGACCCGACCCAGTGAGCGTATTTACAAGGCTTCTTTGACTCAAGAGGCAAAATTCTAGTGGGGAGTTGTGCGCACCCATTTGATGCCGACTGGCGGAGATAACATTCTAGGTGATGATCGAGCAATATTGGTCATATGTCTTATGGCCAACCTTAAGCTAAATTTTGGGGAGATTATTGCTGAAGAGATCAAGATTCGGGTAACGAGGTCTGACACTGCTTATCCATTCCCTTGTCTGATTACCAGGCTATGCACAGAGGAAGGGGTACCACATATTACAAGGATCGATGATACACTGTATGCCACCAAGTACCACAACTATATTCGCTATGAGGAGAATCAGCCAAGGCTGACTCTTGACAGAGGGGTGAAGGGTGAGGTGAACTCATCAGTTGTAGGCCCTAGTTTAGTACCTGAAGTTGAGGTACAAGCTTCTGAGGCTGCACAGACAGGATCAGTTCCTGATGATGAGCCAGGTCCATCAGTTCCTACAGCACCAGCAAAAGCTACATCCCAGCCTATTGATATCAGAAAAGTGGCCAAACAGGCCAGATGGTGTGAGATGCAGCTACGCACCTTTGCTAAGCAGTTTGCTGTTGCTGTAGATAAGAGAATCAGGGTTGCTCTTGAGCCCTTTGCTACTTTTCCTGCACGGGTTGCGGATCTAGAGAACCATTTTGATGCAAGGGCACAGGAGTTGACTAGAGTAGAGCTCGCTGAATTCAGAGTGGCCCTAGAGAAGGTAAAAGATGAGATGATGGTGGTACAACAACACCAGTTTATGATGCCTGCAGGGCAGACAACTGAGGAATCTGAGGATGAACCCCCAATCCTTGATCTCACTACGAAGCCAGTGAAAAAGAAAAAGAAAAAAGACAAAGAAGCTGAAAAAGGTAAGAGAAAGAGACAAGAAGATGATGAGAATGAGAGCAAGGCCGAGAAAAAGGAAAATAAGAAGAAGAAGGAAGAGAAGAAACTGCAGACAGATGATGAGTTGAAAGAACAAGAGAAAGCGAATCTGAAAAGGGCAACGCAAGCATCCCGAGAGGACAACTGGAAATGGAAAGAAGCACTGCGAGCGAGGGCTAAAAGAGCCTCATCTAGTAGAGTAGATGAATCGAAGTAGAGAGAAGCTCCTGATGAGGATAACACTGTTGTAGTGTCGAGGACCCATGATTTAAGACTTGATTGACTCCAGGTATTCCCTAACCCTTAGTTTCATTTTGCTTTGATTTTAAGTTGAGGGTGTAGGGTAACATGTTGTTGTAGCATATTCTGTAAAAAACTAGGAGTAGTGCAAGTTCTGTAGGAAGTTAACTGATTTTGTAATTTTGAACACCTCTCCGAAGGTTTGTTTTGCATGGCTGTGTAAATTTTATCTTAATGTGACCACTGTGCATCTCGTCATGGCATTAGTTTAGTTTCTTGATCATCACTTCTAAACAATTTCATGAACCAGATAGGTAGTATCCAGTGATATTGCTTGTGTGCCATGTGTGTGTGAGACTATACCAAGTTCTCTTTTTGTATTGCCGGATCTAGAACTTGCCCGGTTTATCTTACCATAGTTGAAAGATAGGGGTTAGGAAAGGATCATAGGCCATTTTTGAATTTCAGTCACTATTAGCCTAAATGACCTTCCTGCAATGCATGATATCCTTTGATCCCTGTTTGAGCCTGAATTGACCATTTTCTTTCTGTGATACCTATCACCATCCCTTTTAGATCATAATGAACCTATTT
Source organism: Capsicum pubescens (assembly GCA_030864215.1). Classification (NCBI taxonomy): domain Eukaryota; kingdom Viridiplantae; phylum Streptophyta; class Magnoliopsida; order Solanales; family Solanaceae; genus Capsicum; species Capsicum pubescens. The sequence goes on along the minus strand of CM061543.1, from coordinate 220,192,570 downwards.
TGGACCTAGTCCTCCTTGGACACTGTGAACCTTGACTTAGGCAAACAGCCTAAGTTGAGGGTGACTATCATAGGGGTGCGTGATGTAAATTGGGTATGATGACAGGTAGAATAGAAGAAAAAAAAATAAGTGAAAAAGAAATAGAAAATTGTGTGTTGGTGAAAAAGAGCAAGAAAAGAAGTGTGTTTGAATAAAAAAAAAACCACACCCATTCTAAATTTGTGATAAAGAGAAAAAGAAAAGAAAAGAAAAAGAGAGAAAAAGAGGTTAATAAGTGGACCCCACCGGTTAAGGTAGTGCCAAGGAGGTTAGTCACTCTAAATTCTATCTAATATCATACCAGCCCTTATCTTGTGTTACAAGCCAAAGAAAGACCTATAGTGATCCTAGCTTACCGGTCCGGACACTTTGGTAATGACGATAACAACAAGCATATGGTATTTGGCAAGCATTGGTTTGAACTTCATTCTGAGAGTGAGTACTTTTGTGATTATCCCCGTGCTTATATTTTGACTTTTCATGAGAAAAAAAAGAGAAATTCTTTGTTGTGAGGGCACACTAGTATGTTGCTACGTGACTTACTTATTTGGATAGTGTCATATTGATATAAGCATGATTGTTGGTACGTAGTTGATGTCATGGCTGGAATACTTTGTGTTACATTGCTGCTTTTTAATAAGATACACAGTAGTTTAAATTGGTTGACCTTGGAGGTGGTAACTGAGTTTTGAACTAAAATGGTTATTGACTGCTGAATGTTCTTTGTATTCTCTTAGTCAGTTTGTTGCTTGAGGACAAGCAATTGTTTTAAGTTCAGGGTGTTGATGTGTGAACAAAAGCTAACACATTTAATGCTTTTTAGCTCAAAATAATAGTGAATCCTGAAGCAACTCTTGTTGTTTTGATATGTTTGCTCATGATATTGCAGTAAAAGGCTGAAGGAATGAAAATAAATGACAATGGAGCAAAGAGTTGAAAATTTGAGCAAAAGAGAAGAAAACATGGCTGACGACCTCTGTGATAAGTCGTCAGCCTTGTGATAGGCTATCAGCAGCGGCGTCAGCCTTAACCAGAAACTTGAACCTGAGAGAAAGTTCTGACGACGTTGGTGATAAGGCGTCAAGACGGTGATAAGGCGTCACGAAGGGCATCAGCCTAAACCAGAGAATTAAGCTTGAAGAAGAAATCTGACGACGTTGGTGATACGTCGTCAGACCCCTGACGTGGCGTCAGCTTGGGCGTCACCTATTCCGAGAACTTTATTAATTTTGTTATTTTATTTCCTTAATTAGGATTTAGTATAAATAGCATCTTTTAGGGTTTTTAAAGAGTCATTCATCATTATCTATCAGACATTAACTCTAAAAGGAGAGACGTATTTTGCTCTCTTTCATAAAATATTCTTGTGTTTTGTATCAACTATTTTTGGGTTTCTACCTTGTGATTAAATTGAAGGAACTACTTGTTGTTTTTTCATTCGTTCGTAAGTTGATCCTTATCATCATGAATTCAACTTGTCATTTCATTCTTCAAATCATGAGCGGCTAATTCCATTAGCCGGAGTTATGGGATCCATGGATTAGGGTTTGATATGATGCTAGGTGTTTAACGGATTCAAAGAGTTGTAGAACATATTGAAATTATATTGTTTTAACTGAAATCTAGTGGTTGCAGATATTGGATTATGCCTTAGGTTTTATTTGCTTCTAACGGAGAAATAGACTATAGGTCGTGAATTATCAACAGGGACTCGAAAGCTACCAACCTTTTGTTTAATGATTGATGTCGTAACTGGATTAATCTACCTGAGATAACATCCTCTTGGAAATAGATAAGTTATCTAAGTTCGAGAGAATTAGATAATAAATTGTTTGGTGAGGTCGAGAGATAAGTCAGAAAGTATCACAGTCAAGGATATTTTGTTGTTTCTACTTACTCCAAGAATCCCAAGCATTACCTAGTATTTGTTAACTCCCAATACCCATGGTGAACATAACTCTAGTTTCCCATTTATCTTGATTACAAACACTGAAGTATTGAAAGTGACATTTGACTTTCTGTGAAACTTAAACCCCCATCCTTCGGAAACAGTAAACTATCAGTAAAGCATTTCGTAAAAAAATCAAAGTTCACACCTTATTTCCTGTGGGATTCGACCCCAACCTAGTTGGGTTTTATATTGACAACGATCGCTTACACCCATTCAAGAGTGTAATTTGAGTGTTATCAATGGTCTTCGTAGACAATCGAAGACAACATTCATGACGTAGTCTTCGTAGACAATCGAAGACATCATTCATAAGACAGTCTCTATAGACAATCGGAGGCTTCATTTATCATCAAGTCTCTGTAGATAATTAGAGACTTTATTTTATTATCAACCCTCTGTAGACAATCACAGATATCATACATCAGTCTCCATAGAAAATTAAAAATATCATACATCCATCTCCATAGACAATTGAAGATGTCATCAAGTTTTTGTATACAATCGAAGACGCCATCACTCAACATCAATCTTCGTAGACAATCGAAGATGACAATCAACATCATTCTCCATAGACAATTGGAGACATCATAATCAGTCTTCATAGACAATTGAAGACGACAACCATCATCAGTCTTCGTAGACAATCGAAGGTGACAATCAACATCAGTCTCCATAGACAATTGGAGATGTCATACGTTAGTCTCCATAGATAATTGGAGATGTCATCAAGTCTTCGTATACAATTGAAGACATCATCATTCAACATCAGTCTTCGTAGACAATCAAAGACGATATTTAACATCTGTCTCCATAGATAATTGGAGATATCATACACAGTTTTCATAGAAAAGCGGAGGAATCATTTAGACAATTAGAGACGTCATTTTAGCATCACAGTCTTTGTAGACAATCGAAGACACCATTCATCAACATCAGTCTCCATAGACACTTGGAGATGTCAACACCAGTCTTCGTATACAATCAAAGACATTATCATTCAACATAATTCTTCGTAGACAATCAGAGACAACAATTAACATTCGTCTCTATAGATAATTGGAGATGTCATCAAGTCTCCGAAGACAATCGGAGACATCTTTTATTCATCACATAGTCTTCGTACACAATCGAAGATAACTTTCATTCATCTTCAAGTCCCTGTAGACAATCGGAGACGTCACACATCTTACAATTCACAATAACAAGACATTTTTTTTCTTCCCTAGAAGACAGTGTTAGCCATGAATCATACACTGGGGAAAATTTTAAGAACCGTCTCAAAATTTACCCTATTTTCTTTTCCAAACTACATTGACCTAATTCTCATGATACTCGAGATACGTAAAAAGCTCTAGGCAGAGTTCGATTATCACAGCTCTACAATTATTCTTTCTCCCAGCAAATACATAATTTTGCATCCCCAACATCTCACAGCTCGATACTTGGGCAATTTTGAAAGGAACATCGGGAATAGATGAACACTTCTGTTCTCAAATGATCCATATTTCATTAATTATTTCGCACGGTATTTCATCCTTAAGAACAAGAAAATTTGCCTAATTTTGAAATTACACCCGACCTGATCCTCATACAACTCGAGGTGTATAAGCAACCCTAAATTGGAGTTCTCTTGAATTTTTTATCAAAAATAATTTTTGTCGAGCAAAATTAGCTACACGTCAACGTTTTCGTTTGAAGACTTCTACATTATCTTCAAACAAAAAAGGGCAAATTATTGACACCTAATTTTGGCTCTCCAGACTTAAAATTAATGCATTTAGGCTCTCTGATCGTTAAATGACACAATATGCAATTTCTCACATATCTTTTGCAATTGTTAATAAATTATTGATAATCATCATTATTTTACAATTTTTACTCATTTATTGTCATATTTTAATTTTACGTGATTTCTTGATAATTATCTTTATTTTCATAAATTTTAAGATTTTTATCAATTTATTATTATTTTAATTTTTTTTTGCGCAGTCATTTACATACGTATACAACATAGCACTGTAACTTTTACTACACAGTATAATTTTAATTATTTATAGCATAATGTATCTTTTTTAAATATAATTATATTTTTATTTGTTATTTATATTTTTCTGTAATTATATATCGGCATTCATTATTTTGTACGCTATTTAAAACGACCTGCAAAAAGTAAGTTTATTTAATTATTTTAATACACAGAGTAATAAACCAATCAAATTAAGGTCTACTCACTTTTATTTTTTTTTGACTTTATTTTATCTACTTTCTCTAATTTAAGGGATATGTTGGAAGAAAAAGTATAAATAAATATTATTTCTTACTATTTTTACTTTTTTAAATATCATACAATTAATTACACACAAAGCACACACCACAAATATTCAGACCCTGAATTTCATAAATTTTAAAATTTTTATCAGTTTATTATTATTTTAATATTTTTGTACAATCATCTACATACGTACATAACCTAACATTGCAATTCTTTTTATATATTATAATTTTAATTTTTTATAGTGTAATATATTATATTTATTTACATTTTTTTGTAATTATATATATGGATATTTTTATTTTTATGTCTTATCTAACACAGTCTATAGAAATAATATTAATTTATTTTAATATACAAAGTAATAAATTAATCGGATCAAAATCTCATCACTTCTTTTAAAGAATGACATTTGAAGTGACATTTAAAGGGTGACTTTTGGACTAAAGGGTATTTTAAAATGATAAGGTGGGACACTTATTTTTATTTTTTAGACGATAAAAAAGGTTAATTTTATTGATAAATAAGGGAGTCTTTTTTATCCACAGATACACACACACCACACAATATCCCCTTTTCTCTCTGCTCTATTCACTAACGCCGGAGCTCCGGCTACCACCCACTATCACTTTCGTCCCTCACTTTATTTTCTCCTCTCACTCACCCCTCTCTCTCTCCGCTTCTCCATCGTTGCTGCTCGCCGGAGTTGATGGCAGGCGAGCTCTAATTGAACCCCCAGATCCAACGACCCCAACTACCTCTTCCCCGTTCCCCATCACCAAGCCACTCTAACGGACCACCATCACAAACTGCTCCAATGAGCAGCTCTCCAACCATCATACCGCCATCACCACGTCCCTTTTGGTTCATTTTTTGTTACGAAAAAAGTGATATTTTCACCACCGCTATTTGACCCACAGATCCGGTAGCATTTTAATTTTTGATATTGCTCCGGTGCAAACCGTTGAAGCAACACGACTTACATCACATAGTCAATTTGTTGTCTCTGTTGGAGGGGTTTTCTAATATTTTGTTTATGTTTCAATGTTACTTGTACATATTTGGCAGACTTGGAAATATTTCAGTGAGCCTCATGATGTTGAACAACTTTCTTATGTTTGGTTCTTATTGTTGACGCCCTTGTTATCACAGTATTTGTTGGAAGATTTAACATGATTTATTTTTTGATGAACTTGCTACGGTTGCACTATTATTATGCTATCACTGACTGTTTTGAGCGAATTTGCCCCTTTTTCTTTACTGGTTTTGGTTTTGTGACTGATAAAAGAACAAATACTATACTACTACTTTGGCCAATGAAATTATCTTTCAGACTTTATTTTACAAAGTTATTATTTTATATTAAAGGCTAACACTGATCAATGAAATTATCTCTTCGTCTGGATATTTGAGGCCATCCATTACAAAAGATGGATTTTATTTTATTAATGTTATTATTTTATATTAAGGACCAACACTTGGCCAATAAAAAAATTATTGTCGATTTTTTAGGCCTGCACAAATAAAAAGACGGATATTACGTATACAAATACGTAACAAAAAAAATATTTTGGGCGATAACGAAATCTTTATAATATTTTAAAATTTTATTTGAGCCCACTTTTTAACAAAAAATATATTTTTAAATACGTATATGTGCACGTACTTTTTCAATTTATTTTAATTATTGTTTATTTGTTACTAACATTTTTATTATGAGTATTTATACAGGTTATCGAGAATACTTATCAGGAATGACATTCAAAGAAGACTTTAAATTGCGTGTTTATATTTTTCAGATTTTTACACTTGTATAAATGTTAATCATAGTGAAATTTTATTTTTGGGGTGTTGGGCGGAATATTCTTTATTTATGCAATCTTCACCATGCGTTTAGACAAATTTAGGCTGTTAATATTTATATAAAAATATTAGATTGACTTAGATTATTTAATCAAATAATTTATATTTTCTACATTAAGAATTATTACGTAGTCTTTTTCTTTAGAACAAGTTTTTTCTCTATTCAATTTTATCTATTTTTACATACATATATTAATATAATTTTGTTTATATTTTTGACAATAAAACATATATATTATTTTATTACACTTACGTAAAAGAATCAAATTAATCAAATAATTCACATATTATGTAGTCTTTTTTTCTCAAATAAATTTATTTTTCTTTATAATTTTAATTAAATTAAAATATTACTTGTAAATACTTTTTCTTTTCATGGCACATCAAAATATATTTTTTTTACACATCATAAAATACATATCTTTTACATGTTTTATTAAAATATATTTTATTTATATATTTAATATACCTATACCTTTACAGAGTTTTAAACATTTATATTTTTTTAGAAGAATTATTTTATACTTAACACACACACTTTTTACATTATTTTAATTATTCCTCCTCCCTCTTTGATAAAGTTAGTCTAGTTGGGTACCACAGTTGTGGATCCCAAAGGGTGCTTAATCCCTTTCCTTCGGGATAATTTGAACTCTTACCTAGAATGTCAACTGGTTTTCGCAGACTGAAATATAAATCACATGTGTTAGTAATTCAAGAGGTTTATTTTCCTTAAAAATTAGGTGGTGACTCTGTACAAAATTTTAATTCCTTTTTAGAGTCCACGAGCGTGT